>JAZDUA010000107.1:3077500-3797030 GCA_038098605.1 Gryllus longicercus
TGAAACTCAGAGATTTCCTTCACTGATAATTCCAGAAACCCCAAATAAAATTCCATTTGTACTCCGTTCATGCATGTATTCATGCACATTGTTAATAAAAAATAAACAACCTCTTAAGCAGATACGAAAATACGGCACTTACTGGAGCGGCTGCCAAGTTATGAATACAAATCCTGCGGTACTCACCTGAAACAAAGAAAACACATTAAAATCAACATACGTGTGCTTAAAAAAAGGGATTTTTTTAATAAACCTAACTGGAAATTAATAAACCTAACTGGATTAATTTACTTTCTAGATTTACTGAACTACTTCTTTCTTGATTGACAACGTATACTACATGAATAGGCAAACATTAAACAGTAAATATTGAATTCAGAATGATACTGCTGATATGATGGATGAATATATACTATATTGTGCTGTTAATACTTTCAAAGAAATAATTATAATAATAATATTCATCGCTTCCCTCTCAGTCCCATTTCATCTATTCTATATTCTAGAACAATATTGGACTGATATACTCCTTAGTAGCCTTAGAGACAGCTCTCTTGTACCAACATACGTATGTATGTTTCGATTGGTTGTAGTATATTCTGAATTAGAGAATATATGTTGTTGTTGTTAGCCTTGCGTGACGCGCCGACCAGTATAGACACGCAGACTTTCCCCTCAACTTGTAGGGATCCGCACGACCACAATGATCAATCGCGTAGATGGCGAATCACTGTTGCTCATTTAGCGTTACCCAGGGGACACGTGTGGTGGACCACGGACGCGAGCAACTTTGTCCCCGCTGTGAATTATTATTATTATTATTATTATTATTATTATTATTATTATTATTAATGGATTAGAGAGGATATAGGTGAAAGGACATCGTGGACTTTTTGAATCATCTCAGCATTCGCCTTATGACCGAGGGAAACCACGAAACCGGCCCAGGAATCGAACTCGGACCTCCCGATTGCGAAGTCAGCGCGCTACGCACTGAGCCACTTTGCTCGGTAATAAGGGAATATGATGTGCATGTCAAATTACTACTGACTTAAATTGAATGAAATTTTATTATCAAACTAGTAACGCAAGTAACTAATAAGACCAGACTTAAACCAATTAATAAGACACTGTTAGGGCTGCAATGTAATAGTGAAGGGATTTTCATAGGGTGCTCATAGAAACTATAAATAAGCAAATATCTAATATATTCCTACGAAAAGAGAGTCTAACAGACTTTCATATCTTGTAAAAAAGCCTGGATATTATACACTGAATAAGCTTGAAACTAAACTTAAAAGTTAGAAGGACTCTTCTGATAACTTATTCAAGTCGGGCACCACACACTTTTATTTCCAACTCATCTGTGGAGTCGCTCTCACCGGCGATTTCCCAGTCTCTTGCGGAGGAATGAGGTCAGCTCAATTCGGCCACGTGCAGATCGCAGAGATTTTTATCGCAAGAATGTACCGAAAGTTTCCTTATCCATCTTCTGGAAAATGTCGTTCTAGCGGCCCAGTTGGACCACTTCGTTTTCCACTCAAAACTTTTCTCATAATAGCGTGTATGCAGATGATTTACTGATACACCCCTTATATAACATATATAATTTTAATTTTCTTCTAGTCAGTAAACACTGTACAATTAATATCTTGAAGTTTTAAAGTATGCAAGCAGATCGGAGAATCGCTTAGCAGAAAGCACAAAAAGAGAAATTCAGCGTTCTTGCTGAGCGAGTGAGATTTAATGTTTTTTCATGAATATTTGTTTATATCCTCCCTACTCAAATATCGTCATTAAATAGAGGATGCAATGATACGTATTTGTCTGATAATTCATTTTCAGAAATGGATGAACTAGTATACACGTTCAGGTGATCTGCATATTAAAAATAATAAATTGTGGGCAAAAGTAGTAGTAGGTGATTGATTTTAATACAGAAAAAACTACGAGTGAAGCATACAAAGTCAAATTGCATTCATTGAATATAGAAAGATATCAACTTTCTAACATACAAATTTACAACGGAGAAAAAGTTCATTTTGAAGCAAGTGATTTTAGTAACAAAAAAATCAATTAAGAATTATGATAGTCAAGTAAGTTTGTACATGAATTTATGGGATAATTGATTTTAAAATTTGGGTAATTTAACGTAATGGGACAAATTTGTGAATTAACAATTGCATTTGTTAATATTAATTATAAAACCATATAAATTAGATAAAGCGCCCTCCATGGACAAGATGAATTAAAAAATCGGAAATTTGAAAACACGGAGAAAAACGAATAGAATCAGTCAAGAAATGAAGGTTTCATTTAATGTGAAATGTCAGAAAATAAAAAAGGTCGCCGTCACTAAAACAAGGGAATTTCCATAGCACAAGAATACATCTTAAAGAAACTAGTGGTGCTACACAATAGCACAGACTTTGTGGAACTAAAGTTTTCTAATTTCCGTAGTGTAGACTAGCTGTACGGTCTTGGTTCATCCTCTTGCTAGCTACCATCTATCGACTCCTACATTTAATTTTTTTGACATTTTTCAATTTTCAGTTTCTTAATAGTAGAACCGAAATATTACTTTAAGAATATTAAAGAAGAGTAAAAAAACTCATCATTAATGGCAATTTTCACTGAAAAATGTGGAGGCGTTTTTATAAGCGTTACTAAATGCGAAATTTAAAGCTCTTTTTCACAGAAAATATTTAAGTTTAAGAAAACCTTCATTTAAAGCCATTTAAGGTACATTAACTCACAAATCCAACGGCGTGAGAGATCATTCGAAGAAATTACATTAGTGTAATTTTTTTAAAAAAATACACTTAAATAAACTTTACACCATATTAAAGAGTGCAATTAGCACTATCCGTTCGAAATGTTTGAAAAAAAACTTGGAGCCATTTTTATGAAAATGACGTCTGTCCATTTATGAAAATGCGGAATTTTGAGCTAGTTTTAACAGAATAGTGTTGTTTTTTCCAGAAACACTATATGTCATTATAAAGCTCATGTAACCATAACTATAAGGGGGTGAACAAATTGCCGCTAGTATAAATATTAACGACGTGAGAGACAAGTCAAAAAATTATATTAGTATAATGCTTGAAAAAAAACAACAACAAAAGAATAGAGCAATATGGCGTTTATGTCACCACATTTAGCACCATCTATAACAAAAGTTTAAAGAAAACATTTGAGCCGTTTTTTGAGAAAATCTTGATTTTGTAATTTTTTAAGATTGCACATATTGCTCGCAATACAATGTGAAAACGACCAAACTTTTCAAAAAATGTACACGACCTTAATGAAAGGACTCACTATGGAGAACAAATTTTATTCAGAGGAAAAATCTCTATCTTCAACTTTGTAGTTGTAGGAAGACGCCCCAAAAAGTCAAAATTTTGCAATTTTTGGAAATTTAGAGTTAACCGTGAAAATCGGACCTATGCCACCTTTATAAATGTATTTCACTCTATTCTTACAAAAATTTAAAGAAAAAATTGGAGCCTTTTTTGAGAAAATTTTGAAAATGGCCGAGTAAAGTTGGAATGTAAAGCACCCCCAAATTTTGTAGAAAGTCTTTCAAAATCGCAGCTTCTCGAGTTGAGCAAGATCGGGCGGATAATATTGATTTTTGGAAAAAAATTCTACGAACGGTTTAGGCGGCAGGCGTGTTCAAACAGTAAGACGGGTAGGCGGACGGACGGTCGTTTTGAAAAAAGCAACACTTCTTCGGTATCAAAGGACCCCAACATATGAATTGCCGTTGAAATCCAGAAATAGATTATCCGCATTACATAACTTTCTCTATACTGCGTATATTACTTCGCAAATACTTACGTATGCGGGAAATTAAAAAAAAAGTATGAAAATTATTTGAAAATCGACTGCCACATATTGAAGGAAGGACGCCAGCTATGTAAAGAAAATTAAAACTTTGTAAATAAAATATTATATTTAGTGTTTGTTCAATATACCTTTCTCTATATTTATCAAATTTGCATAATTCTTATTTAATAGTTCTATAGAAATTAAATCCTCGAGCCATAGTTGCTTTACCCCCCAAAAAATTGTGATCTTACATTTTGTACTTCGTTGGTTTATCCTATATTTAGGTTAAATAAGAGGAGACATACTGATACGATCAGTTCCGTAATATAACAGACAGAATCATTTTAAATATTGATGTAACATTCTTCATTTCAATGTACAGTATTTTTCGCGAAAATAGGAACTGGAGAAACTCATATTGTCGCCACAATAATAACAGTTGTGAACAAAAGAAATATTGGAAAAGTATACGAACTAGTGATAATTTTAAAAAGATATTTAACCAAACAATACTTTCTAAAATTGGATGTATTATTGACTGATCGGATTAAATTTCAGCCACAAAGAAGCAACTAGAGACCATTTCGTGCCCAAAATAAAAGTCTGAGAAGAACTGAAAAACAAAAAATATTGTCTTCGAAGACTCCTTTCTCTTTCTTCAGGAACAATACCCCGCTTAGGAGCTGGAGCAGGGTGGGAAACAGCAGCGGATGTTGTTGGCGACGGCAGTAGCACTGGAGGCGGTAGAAGGGGTGGTGATGGCGGCGGCGGCGGCTGCGAAGCTGGCGACGATGGCAGTGGCGGCGGAGGCGGTGATGGTGGTGACGGTGGCGGGGGCGGGGGCGGTGGTGGTGGGAGCGGGGGCGGCGGCGGCAGAAGCGGTGCAGTGGTTTCGGATCAGGACCACGTCCTGGCCCCCGTATCTCTCCCGCCGGGAGACATCTCCCTCGGCCTGAAAGGCCAGGGGAAGTAGACTCAGCGCGCGCTCACCCGCCGCCGCACCGCTTTCGCCCCCGCGGCGAATTTAGGAGGTTGACGCTCGTCATAAAATATTTTTTTGCGGGGAGTACATAAACAAAGCAGGTATAAAAGCCATTAAATATATGACGTCGAAAGAAGGGCGGCGCGCGCCCCGAGCCGGTCCCCGAGCCACTCGCCTGGGGTTTCCCTACCGAGGAGCCGGCTGCGCGTTTCGCACCGCCCCTTCCGCCGCCTTGCGCTTCGCCCCGCCCTCCGAAACGCTCGCCACTCCGCGGCACCTTCCTTCCTCGCTACCGTGCGCTCCAACCCACCACGCCCTCTAATACTTCCTGCTACACACTCCTCTGCACCGACCTTCCTTCCTTGCTACCCTCTCCTCCGCCCCGCCACGCCCTCTAATCCTTCCCGCTCTGCACTCCCCAGGCACCGTCCTTCCTTCCTCCTCGCCCTTCCCTGTCTTGCCGTGTACGCCAGCTCTTACCACACCCACACCCTGTTACACTTCTCGCCAAGCCTCCCGACCCTCCTTGTCCATGCCACGCCCCCACCACGTCACGCGTCCTCGCTACGCCACACCCCGTGCCAGGGCACCCACCCACCGCGCTACATTTCTCGCAAGGGACACTCCCCGCGACGCCACCCACCCGCCACGCCACGCTACCCTCCTCGCCACGCTTTCCGTCACGCGACGCTCTTCGCTACGCAACGCTCCTCACGCTTCGCTCCGGTCCCCTCCCAGCCCCGCCACGCTCCACCTCACGCCTCGCTCCCCTCCTCTCCACGCTAAGCCCGCCGCTCGCCCAGCGACTGTCTCGTCATGACATTCGCCCCGCCATGTTGCACTCCTCTCCCCTTTACGTTTTATACCTAAACGGCCAAGCCGTCTCATTTCCCTTTCCGTTCCAGACCGCTTCGTCGCCACACCGTCACCGTGTCTACCAGCACAGCTACAGATTCAAACTATTCCCCAAATCGCTGTGTTGGCGAACACGACGCGACACAGACAATCCCACACGTGACATTACCATAGTCACCTCTGTCACCAGCATAATAGCTAATATGACTGCCGTTGTCTCTGGCATCGCCACTATTATCACCGTCCTCACCACCACCCTCATTATCATCAATGTAATTTACATCGTTCGAGAATATTTACTGTTTTCAGCCGCATCCATTCTGTACAATAGTTTCTTCTTGATCCTCATCGTCGAAGGAATGACGATCCTCAGGGGAAGGATTTAACATAAGACAGGCTTAAAGTGAAGGGTAGAAGAAAGTCGATAACTTAGGAATTACGGCGAGTTTTATCGCAGAACGCAAAAGGTTACGGCAAGGAAGGAGGCGATTTTGGACGGGACGCGACAGTGGTGGGCTCAGGCAATCGGTAAGCCGGTATAATAAACCTCAAAAAGGTACCTTGGGTAGAGAGTTATCGGTTCGTGCGTAAAAAAATGAGCAGTCTCAAAATTGTGGATTTTGAGATTCAATAATTTTCGACTTCAGTCATCCATTGTCCATGTAGTGTTACACTCAAATAGTTCAATTTATGGCTCATGGTTGGCCCCTTGTCATTTTTATGTAATTCATTTACATGACTTAATCCAGAATGTTCACTTTCTTATGTAACGAAAGCGATTCTGTATGGCTTACCAAGTTTTATGCCGGAACCTTTCAGATATCGAGACGGCCTGTTTTGTGCGCTACTGTTTTCAGCTGCATCCATTGTGTACAATAGTTTCTTCTTGATCCCCCGCAGGGAGAATATTTGGCAATGCTCCTCTCCTCTCCTGAAGCGGCGTCTGTGGATGGAGAGAATAATCTTGATAGCAAGACGGGAATCAGCGGGGCGAGCAGGCGGGACAGATTTATTTATTTGTTTGGAGAAAATGAATTATGAGCACAGCCATTAACTGAAGTCGCCGAGTAATACGAACGAAGACCCGAAGCTGCAACAGCGTCTATCAGTAGTATTGGAAGACTCACTCAGCTTGATTAAAATGGAAATTACGAGGGTCACTGTTCGTTATAGTAACAAGTCGCGGAGTAATTACAGCATAGAGCAGTAGTGGGAACGAACAAGATATATGGAAAAGTGAATACTCTGAATATCGCGCGATCTTTCGAGTTTTTACCTAAGTAACTGGAAAGGTTGAAGTTGAATTTTCTTGAATTATCCACTGCTGGTAAAATCCACGAGGAGCCTGACGAATATAAAGAGCAGGTGGGAACAGAAAGCTCGGATATCGAAAATGGATATGTCTGATCGCTAATGTATAGTGAAAATTGTGAAGGCGAAACGCAGTGTGGAGGTAACGACGCTGAAGAAGAGAGTGTGTACTGGCGAAACGTTGGTAGACATCTCTATAGACAGAGTAGTTCGTTGATTTCGAGGTGGTTCAGGAGATATAGTATAGTATGAAATCGAATTGCGATGATGAAAGATCATACTAGGAATGTTGCCTCGAAAAGCAAGGGTTATTAATCAGCAGAAAAGCAAACTGATTCGTCTCTGCAGTAGCAGATAGCTGAATAAGATTAACCAGCTTTTTAAACAGTCAAAAATATTGATAACAGTAACATTACATGACATATCAGGGATATTTTACCTACATTATCTTTCAAAAGCAAAAAAAAAAAAGACAATTTCAGCTTTACATTGTAGGTTAAAGGATACAGTGTGAAAATGATCGAGATAGAGCTTTTGGACAAAGAAGTAAACACAACGAAATAAGCTACTGCATACATCAAGATCACAAGTGTCTCAAATTAAACACATAGAATTTTGTGTCCTGGAAGACATACTATAAAGAAATTTAATTAGTCCATAAAACAAGGAAGAAAATAAAGCTAAGTGTATAAATATTTCAATATTTCTTCTTTGTTGTTTACTGTTATGTGTAATATAAACAATATATTGTATATGTAATAAATAATATAACAATGAAAATTTTGTGTATCCAAAAGTGTGGCGGAAAAAGACCACGTCTCATTTCTACTTATAGCCTGGGGCTTAGCGTAACGCTAATCCAGCTTTGCCTCGGCGTTGGAGTTCTTGTTTTTTCTCATCCACCCGCTCCCTCTTCCACCTTCTCATCCACCGAACTTCTCTTCCACCTTCACCCCCCTGACCGCACTCGATCGATTGAGTCGAGTTCTGTCCTCTACAATCTGCAATTTTCTTTCCATTTGCACTACCTCGCAATCCCTTCATGCGGCCTGATTACATCTGTTCTCTTCTCCATTTTCTCAATGCACAAGGGATCGATGTTTCCCTACCCAAAATCCAAATGAAACTCGACCACCAATTTGCCCGTCCCTTATTTTTTCGCTTCCCCTTCATTGCAACAGAAGCCACAGTCTCGAGGGATTTTGTCCAGACGTCTTTTCTATACTTTGCCCGCTATTCGCTGGCGCTGTCCCACGATGTTTCTCCCCTGCACACCGAATCTCAGGAAGGCTAAAATATAGTGGCATGGCGTGCACTGAATCTCCCAATAATCCATCCGTCATTGTTACTACGATTTTCGTATCTAATAATTCCTTTCTCTTTGTTATTACTCTATCTGAGCTCGGTGGTCGCCTCATTTGTTCTTGCGATTTCTGGAGATTCTTTATTAATATTTTCAATAGGCGAAGGTAGAATGAAACAGGCGGTGCAGTGATTAGCATGTCTGTGGTACGGTAGGAAAGAGACCGTAGAAGCGAAGGATTGGGGCGTTGTGATGACGATAGATGAACGGCAGGACGAGGACAGTGTAACAAACCAAAGAGGGGAGAACAACGGTATAATATTGTAACGTTTCTCGTGGTGAATTAAAACTCACTGGTATTATTTAAACAAAAAAAGTTTATTCGTGAACAATTATACACTAAAATCTACTGACACTAAAAACTACTTGTCTATTTACAGATATATTACACTTAATTATTTTTCTTTACACACGACTCCGTTCTCTTGATTATTTATTTACACAGTTCACTTCTTACACACTATTTATTTACACTGTTCTCTTCTTCTACAGTATCACCCAGTCCGATGCACTGTCCACGGTCCACTGCACTGACCCAAATTACCGGCGCAGACCACACTTCCCTGCGCAGACCACAATTCCCTGCACAGACCACAATTCCTTCGCAGACCACACTTCACTGCGCATACCAGGGTCCACTGCACTGCTGTTTACCGCGATGCACACTTCACAGCTCAGCTTCCACTGCAGACTTCAAACCGCTGACTGCTGTTTCCCCACTGCACCACTGCTTACCGCGATGCACCCTTCACAGCTCAGCTTCCACTGCAGACTTCAGACTGCTGACTAATGTTCAACCACTGCACCACTCTTCACCGCAATGCACACTTCACAGCACAGCTTCCACTTCGGACACACTGACGGACTGACTGCTTCTCGGCTACTCACTGACGTCTTACTGCTCACTACTGACTTCTACTCACTGACTCGCGGCCGCCGACAGCGGCGCATTTATACCTACCCGGCGCTTGTCTCCAGGCACCCGACACATTCTCGGCGTTTCCCCGCGGCTCGCGGATAGTCCGGAACCGTCTAGTTCGGGGGGAAGGGAAGGGGCGCCGGCAGATGACGCAATCCACGCGCAGCGAATTTGGCAGGTGATGCAATATTCGTAACAATATTGCACAGGACCCTAAGTATACTCAAACTGAGGGACCCTCAAACAATCTTGAAATGTGGAACAAATGTGATGAAGATGAAAATAAACCATATTCCCTGCCATTTAGAAAATTGATATTAATATATTGATTACAATTGATATTATATATTAATATACATATTACGAACATAAACATTTGTTACAAAAATAATGGAGGCTACTATCCAGCGGGGCAGCCTTTAGGGCACGCTCAGTCTGCTTATGACTTAATCCGCCCCTGAGACGAACGAGGGGAGAAAGTATGACGGGAGAAGTGAGCACGACGTGGATGGCGGATTGACGGCAAGAGCCATCGCATCTACTGAGTCTACCTACATTCAATATATGCGCGAGAAGTGTCGCATCCTCATGTTCTTCTTCACTAGACGTTTGGATATCTAGGAACCGTATTTCAATTCAAATGTATTTTTTCCTACAGCCAGGAAGGATGCTCACTTGACATATCCATAAAATGACCAATTTCTAATTACTTAATCATAATTGATAAGCATTGCACTTCTGTAAATTGCTGATTATTCCGTTTTTTTCTCAAAAACGATAATCAGTATCTACTTATTACTGTATTTATTTTAATAAATTTAATTTTTAATTTTGTATTATGTGTCTTGCTAAAAAATTAAGGGATTCAATGTAGCTCATATCAATTTCGTGTGTTTGAATTATGCGAGCTATCAGGAAATAATTACGTTAATAGGAAAATTATTGTTTCGAGTAGTTCGTGCCGGTGAGCCTATCTTGAATCCCAACAACGCTGGAAAAGACATGTAACACACTCCCTCAAGTCGCAAAAGGGTGCTTCCCCTTCAAACGAGAGCGAAACGTGATGTGAAAAAAAATTAATTCCCTCCCCATGGCATGAAGGTGGCTGCTAAAGGTTTATTGAAATTCTTTACAAACGACCGGCAAAGGTGGCTCAGGGCATCAACTGATGTCACAGCCTCTGACTGGGAAGTCCTAGGGTTCGAGTCCGGACGGTGAACGGATTTTCGACTCCAGCTATATAGCTAGCCCTAATTTAGTCCCTATATGAAGGAGAATTTCAACGGCCGGCTATTCTGAACGGTAGTTTTCAGTGGTTTCTCCAATCAACAACAGGATAATGTTGGAGCTGTACCCTAACAAACCGGCCACGGACCGCGTGCGATCCTTCCATCCTCTACCTTGTCCTATCACACCCTTACATACACACTCTTACACTCACATGCACTACATTACCACGCATGTCAAAAAGACCAGTCGAGAGCTTAGAGCATGTCCCAGCTGGGGCCGTACCCCACGGGTGGGAGACACATGGTTAGGAAAAACCCTTGCAAACCGTCGGTCGGTGCCGGATCTCGTCAGCCAGCGGAGGAAGATCACCGCTACCTCCAGCGATAAAAATACACTACACTTACGGAACTAATGATCACTGCAGTTCATGAATCAATTAAATCAAATCTTTTCAAACTTGATTCTAATGACTATTGTTAAATACACTATTTAGCGACAGACATTCCATTGGGGAGATAACTACTAAAAATTTGAAATTTCATTGGGCAGTGTATTACAAGTAAAGTGCCAGTTGAATATTATGTATGTAAAAGTTATTAGAAACAATGTTATGATGAGTTAATATAAGTCAATTTTATGGTTTATCATCGAAGTTTTACTGCATAAAAGCACACTTATATAATAGGATATTAGTGCATATAAATACTGTCTTTGCTTATATCCCTCTTCTTCCTTCGTCCTGCTGGCTTCCTCACTTCAACTATCGCGTAATGTGCTTTCTATTTCTGCCGATCTTTGCTGATGCCTCATCTCAGTCATCCTGTCTTCATCTCGCGCCGAAGTCTGCAGCTACCTTCACTATGCCATCCTCATCCCTGGTCACCGTTGCCAGATGAAGGGCTTTGCCCATAAATTGGGGGGGGGGGAGTCGTCTTCATGGTTAAATTTGGGAGAGTGAAATTATGAATGTGTTTTACTGGAAATTTTGATTTTATTACACATTTGATAAAATAATATTTTATTCTAATAGAAAACGCATCTGAAAAAAAAAAGTTCGATTTTAGTGGACACACCTTTCGTAAAGTTGGAATGACAAAGATGGAACGAATTACTTAAAATCTTTTTTCTGAACGCTCATGGCCGCTGATTCATTCACAAAGGCGAAATCTCATTCTAAACTAATAACGGTCCATTCTTCAAATATAAAATTACTAACTACTTTAAATACTTATGCAATTTCGTCTATGTTAAAATGAACTTCGGAAAGACAATGTGTCCAGTCCAAGTATTATAAATAATCGTTTTAAATTCTAATTAAGAATACAGATTTTAATTTATTTTACGAAATGTTCAAAATGAGGAAACAGTCTTTACTGAATAATATACATTCGTGATCTTAATATGTATTTCATGTGTATGAATACAAGCGTATATTTATCATTACAAGCAAATTAATTGAATTTAATGTTTTTTGTTGTTTCAATAATCCTCTTGGCAAATCTGCTGGACTGGGTTCTCCCTGTCGCTGCCGCCGTCACCACCACCGCCCCCTCGCGGGCGTTCCCAGAAATACGACTTGGAGGCGCAGCCCGAAACAGCGGCTCCGGCGGGCGGGCAGCCGAAGCTCGGCCGGGCCACGGATTATGTACTGCTTGGCGGGTTTGCCTCGCCCTCCGCCACTGGATATATGACAATACCTGCCTCAAAAATTCAAATTTTACGTTTGCTCGCCTAACGGACTTTGGGGAGCTGCCAATGGTGGTAAATACGCCCGGCGAGGCGAGGCGAGGCGCAGCGCAGCGCGGACGGCGCCGCGGCCGCGTGGAGTTTTCCATCAGGGCGACGCTCTCCGGTTTTATTTCTTAGCCCGCCTGACCCATGCGTTTTCTTCCGTCGTTTCCGGAACCCTCCGCTTCCGTAACTCTCCCTGCTCCCACGGCCTTTCAAAATAACGGCCCATCTATCTGCTGACTATCTGTCTTCATCCACCCCTCCGATACCATCCCTTTCTCAGATTTATTCCCCAAACCTTTTCAGCCTCCCTTTTGTCACCGAAAATAATGATATATCTATCTAGTTTCACATTTATCGCCTTCCAGTTGGGCATGCCATTCGTCGTTCCCTTGCATTTCATCGAGTGCGCCTCTAGAACGTATTGCAACCGTTAAATACGAAAATTTATTTTTCTCGGGCCTCCTCTTTCCCCGACCGAAATTCCGCAGTACTTTCTTTCTTTCCCGATCGAACGGTCGGTCACGTCCACTGTCACCTCTCGTGCGAACGTTATTCCGTGCAGGCAGCAATTCCCGCCTCTTCGCCGCGCAGATCGTCCTTTGTCGCCGCATATTTCGGAGCTCTATATTGCATTCCATTCATGGGGGTCGTTACGTGATTTGTACCGCCCCCGCTTCCTCCCCTGCCTCCCCGTCCGGCTGCATGTGCGTGCTGTCGACGCGGGCCGCGCCGCCATTCCACCTGGCAATGGATGCCTCGCGCACAGCAGGACTCCACAATAATTCCAGTTATCTAGATCCCTGGAGCTGCATGGTCGCGTGACTCTTCTCGCTCGTGCGCTGATCCACATACCAGTGCGCGGTTGCAATGTTGGAAAGGGTAAACATTTAGCAACAAGTTGACCTTTGGCTTTGGGGTAATAATTACCGATACTAAATCACCTACCAAGGACGTTCGCTGGAAATGTTCCGGTTGAATATGCATTATCTGTTTGCATTTCGCATCAAAGGATAAGAAAAATAGTCACGGTATGGATAATATTCAAACGCTGTGTGTCTTGCGCGATTAATGCATTTCATACACTATAGAGTGCGCGTTTATGTAATTTGCGAACTCACAAAATAGGGTCGAATAAATGTTTCACGCTTTGAATGGTTTATTAAATGTATGGTATTTGTTCATTGCATACGCATCGCAAATTCAACGAAATAGGAAAATAGAGATCAGTTATTTTTGCAATGGAAATTTTGTTTGTTTATTTGATTTACACAAGCACAGATAAATGCTGATCACAGATATTGTGGGAATTATTATCCACTTTAAATCACCCAGGGGAAATTATATTCCAAAGAATTGATAGTAGGCTATTGTGATGAAATCATTTTTTCTATGAATCAAAATGCAATGTATTGTAATGCTTATAAATAACGCAATTAATCTTACAATATTTTCACAACATTTAACCTGCTATTACAACATTCAAATTAATTAAAATCTTATTTTGAGGTCTATTATCTTTCTTACCATTCCGTCAATGATACGTTAAAACGCAAGGAATCTCCTTTAAATTCGAATAAACAAATACTACAGGATGAGATAAAAACTGGCTAAATAGTTCTACCGGGTCTACACAACAAATTCTTCCGTATTTTGCCTTCATACATTACTATGCTGTATATTTATAGGGCCTCTGTAAGGACGATAAAAAAATACGATAGCAACGAAGGCTCATCTACAACACGAACCGAGGGTATGTAAGCAGTTGTCAACTTGCCTGAAGGGAAACTACGAATTTCTAATTGACAATAAAAACACTCAATGCACACAGCTGCAGATAACATAATGTTTGCGTTTTAAGATAATAAGACGTGTTTGATATTCGGGTCACGACAACTCAAAGATTGAGAATTTTATTTATTATCACAGTCAAAAAAATTAGCAGGCATTTCCCCCTTTAATCATATTATGTTTGCCGGACATTGATAAACATAACTGCAGGCAAATAAACAAGAGTGTACACAGTATTTTACTTCCTGTGTACACTTTTTAAGTCCGATTACATATTTTCATTCGTTCATGAAATTATAAATTCATTAATTTTATTTAAAGCCATGCGAAATAAATTTACCTAGTATAACTTGGAATAAAATAATTTAAGACAAATTTATCTTCCAAAAAGAAAAGAAACTTTCACTTCACTAGAAAACTCTTTCAAAGCACTTCATTAGAAAACTCAAAATTCAATCTTGGAACTCCATGAGAATGCGTATGCAACTTTATTTATTGTAATTTGTCTTATTTGTCTCCACTGTTAGATTTACAATACATGCAATGAAAGGCAAAATAGTTCAATTCTCTTAAAGCTCAAAGATGAGGTGGTTCTTATGAGAAGCCTTAATGGCCATTGAATAAATCATGACAACTTCTCTCTTATACTACAGAAATATTAGTTGAAATTGAATGTTGGCAACCCTGTTTAATACCATGAGATGCCACTCACAAGTCGCATCTGTGTGCATTTGTGGGTGATTAACAGAGTGCAAAAATTGGTTTACGAGACGCCTAGAGAAAAGAAGTCTAGGTTGATAAAACTACATGGGGGCGCTTCTTAAAACTAGTGGTGCTAAAACAGCATCTACTTTCTAGCCCGTACTTTCACGCAAAATTACGCGAAAAGTACTCAAATTTTCGAAAACTTGTACATAACATTTCAAAATGTATCTTTAAGCAACAGATTTCATGAAGGGAAAAATCTCGTTCTTCATAATTGTAGTTGAAGGAACACGCCGAATAAATTTTGAATTTTTCTATTTTCAAATAATCAGAGTTTGCAACGAAAACGAGACCCACACCATTCCCTTAAACGTCCTCCACACTACGCAAGAAAAAAATTTATAATCAAAATCGATGGAGTAATTTTTGGAAAATTTTGAAATTTCCAAGGGGCTTCATGTATAGAACCCCCTAGAAATAAAAGATATGTTTCAAATGAAGGGTCCGCGACATAAATTAGATCGATTGGGGAATATAAATTTTAGACAATGTTTAGCTTTAACCGCTAGCGTTGCACACCGATGGACAGATGGATGGACGGACGGACGGACGGACGTTTTGCCGTCATTCGATTTTTCGGTATCAAGGACGCAGAAAGCATGAATTATGGCTACACCCCCTGTTAGAGGACTTTTTTTATAAATTAAGCATCTGGATTTATCCACTTTTTCTTTACTGTGTCCCTGTCATAAGAGTTTTTCTGCCGAAAATTGCCCGTTTTTTTCTCACAGCTTTACATTACTTTCTCACTACGACGCAAACGATAGCGAGAAAGTAAAAGGAAGTGGCACGCCCCTTGTTAAGCCTTGCGAACGCGCGAACCCGTCTCTCCTTGCCCCAGCGCACTTCCTTCCAGGCGGCCGTCGCGGCGCAACGGGCAGAGCGCGGGACAGGCGGCAGGGGCGGCTGTGCATCCGGACGCGCCGAGATTACATCGAGCGTCGACGCTGCGCGGAATTTGTATCGACTAATTAACCCATCTGCGCCGCGTGACACGTCAGGTGCCCTGTTAAGAGTGATAACGCACATTCGCGTGATTAATGCGCCCACGGTTCTCCTTCATAACGAAGTCGTCTTTCTGTTCCGTCTTGCCCCTCCTCCCCGGAAGCTTTCCGTGGTAGAGAGTTGTCGCGGTGGCGGCTGAGGCACAAGGCGTAGCGGGAGCGGCAACGCGAGGCGGAGAGCGTGGCGTGACGGCGTGGAGGTCGTGGCGGGCAGAGATCGTGGCAGGACGTACGTCGTGGCAAGATACTGAGCGTGGCGGTGTGCTGAGCGAGGTGGGGTGACTCGCGTGGCGGAGCGAACGGCGTGGTAGAGCAGCGGGCATGGCGGGGCGTGTTGCGTGGAGGTGAGCGTGGGGAGTGACGGGGAGCGTGGCGGAACGGGGAGCGTGGCGGAGCGGGGAGCGTGGCGGAGAGGGGAGCGTGGCGGAACGGTGATCGTGGCGGTGCGGGGAGCGTGGCGGAACGGGGAGCGTGGCGGAGCGGGGAGCGTGGCCAAGCATGGGGGAGGGAGAGCGTCGTCCTTGGCGGAGGGGACCGAACGTGGCGGTACTGAGACTGCAGCCGGCCGGCCGGAGCGGCGAGGAAGAAGGGCAGAGGGCCGGGTGGGGGCCGGGTGGGGGCCGGGTGGGGGCCGGCTGGGGGCCGGGTGGGGGCCGGGAGCGGGGCTGGGTAGAGGAATGGGCGGGGCTGGGTAGAGGAATGGGCGGGGCGGGTGCAGCGGTGTAGGCCGGAGGCAGCGACGGTGGTTGCAGCGGCCCGGCCCCGCGCAGAGCCGAGGCGGGGCGGAGGGCATAGCGGTGCGGGGTGCGTGACGGAGTGAGAAGCGGTGACCGAGGCGGGGCGGAGTGCCAGTGGGGGGGGGGGAAGGGCGGGGCGGGATAGCGGGAGGGCTGGAGCGGCGTGGGCCGCAGGCAGCAGCGGCGGTGGCTGCGGCGGCCCAACCCCGTCCAAACTCGTTCCTCCCATCCGTCTCCATCAGGCGACTGGCGCTCAGCGCCGAGCTCCCAGGGGAGCGGCTTGCAGCTCGAGCCCGTCGCCGGAGTACTCGGTCGAGGTTGGATCACGCATTTGGGCTCCTTTTCCCATCGCGGCAGAATCAATTGCGTAGTTGACAGCGGAAAAGCAGCAAGTTTAAAAGTTTTTCTTGTAGAGAAATCAAGACTTTGATTCTGAAGGGAACAATTATTTTGATGAAGTTTCAACCCCTATACATTTTTGACTCACGAATCCAGGAATATAAGAACAAAGATCGAATAAAAAGCTCCCTCGCATTTCTTAATATACACACACACATAATAATAATAATAATAATAATAATAATAATAATAATAATAATAATAATAATAATAATAATATAAAGGAATAAAAAAGTAACAAAAATACAGTGAGATTAATTTTGTAATCCGCTCTCATTTAGAGTACAACATACGAAACAACACTTTTCCAGAAAAGGCGAGTGTTCGATCATGGGGTCCCGTTCTACTTCCAGCTAAGA
This sequence comes from Gryllus longicercus, assembly GCA_038098605.1. Taxonomy (NCBI): domain Eukaryota; kingdom Metazoa; phylum Arthropoda; class Insecta; order Orthoptera; family Gryllidae; genus Gryllus; species Gryllus longicercus. The sequence goes on from JAZDUA010000107.1 coordinate 3,094,778, forward strand.
TAACGACGCAAGGCGATAACATGCAATTCCTGCCATCGCTCACCCTACCCCTGCGCTTGTAATTATATGCAGACTGTTTCAGGAAGCAGTGTAACTCGAGCAGCGCCTCTCTGATGTCTTCGGAAAGCAAACACTCGCTATTGCCGGGGCTTGTTTGCCATCCATGCCGCCCGCTTACTTCCCGTCCCGGCGCCCACCGCCTCTCAGCTTCCGCCGAGGCAATTTCTAAATATTTCCTTAACGATGGGCCCCCGCGCCCCTCTCCCGTCCCCCTCCTGCGCTCACCCATTGCGGCCGCGTGTATTCTCCGCGCGACACGAGGGGAGCGGACACCGCTCTGCGGAACGGCCTACCGTAAAATGCTTCACGGCCATTCATGGAGCTGCGATGCGCATCTCATTATGCGGCACAGCGACACAAAACCACAACACTACATCCGCGAGGACGGCCAAATGTACTATATAGCACTGTATTATGGGGATCGTTAGGGGGAGGAGGAGTATCGAAAACGAAAATAAACTGTAAAAAGTTCGAGAAACGAGGAACGTGGGTTTCAAAACAAAATATTTCCGACATTTCTCATACCTAAAACTGCAGAATGTTAAGCATAAAATCTTATATGTTGAGTGACGGGGAGGTAGGGGTAGTTTTATTAAAAAAAGTTTTTTTTATTCTCGGAAAAAATGAAAAAAAAACAGCGGGAAAGCATAAAGACGGATCTTAAAGACGGATCTTCAAAGAAATATCAGATTTTGTAAACAAATATCGATACTAATGTGGATTGGCCTACTGTAGGCATACCCAGGAAGCCGAGCCTGCCTTGCACAGGTTTTCAATCTATCGCGTCTGCTACCTGCTGTATTGTTGGCACAAAGGGCAACAACTCGGCGGAAGCAGATTTAATAACCACCAAATGAGGGGCAATAAAGTATCTGATGAAGCAAGCGCAGTAGCTGTGAATATCTGTTTTAATTAAAAAATACTAATATTAGATAATTATAATATTTATGTAAACCATATTTCGCGGTCAACTGAAATGTGAATACAAGTTAGAGTGAGTACATTTCACTACAATGGATAATTGTGGACAGAAATTAATTACAATTAGGGATGCCCATCAGAACAAAAACTTTCCGATCATTAAGGACATTTCTATATTTCCTGTGTCACTACCAAGTAACTAGCGCGAATAACACGCATATTCTATAATGACCATGCCATTGTGTAACACCCATTTTCTCAAACGTACACTTCCACTTCCATTTTCTCAAACGTACCCATTTTCTCAACGTACACTTCTCAGCTTTACTATCTCTTTCTCTTCCTTTCACACCCTTTAATATTACCATTCATTCTTTTTTCCCTTCTTCCATTAACTTTCATCTACATTCCTTTAATGGAATGTAATTAGGTCTACATTGGTTATCGTTTTCTTTATCTCAATGTGTGCAATTAGAACAAGTACATACGCACATCTACTTTCATTTCGGCTTATCTACATATTTTTACCATTCAACAAATTCCTTTCTGCATTCCCACTTTCTAACCGGCACGTTAACAACCCAACTTCTACTACTCTACTCCCCGAACATCACCACGTATCGTCTTGTCTCGGGCGCTCTACTGCCTCTCAACGGGTTTCAAGACTTTTAGTCCTTGTCTTTCGTCTCTCCATTTTTTTCACGTTGCCAACACCCGTACATGGAGAACAGTATTTCCTCTATGCCCATAGGCTACTTTTGCCATTTCCACCACCTCTGTCGCCACATCCCACACCGCTGCCCTCGCCAGCTCCCGTGCCTCAATCGCGTGCGCCTCCGCTGTCAACGCGGCTGCCTTTTTTGCAGCTTTCTCGTCCTTCGCCTCGGTGCTCGCCTCGGTGCCCGCCTCGGTGCCCGCCTCGGTGCCCGCCTCGGTGCCCGCCTCGGTGCCCGCCTCGGTGCCCGCCTCGGTGCCCGCCTCGGTGCCCGCCTCGGTGCCCGCCTCGGTGCCCGCCTCGATCTCCTCCTCGGTCTTATCCCGCACCTCTACCTTCTCCACGCAACCTCTCCCACCTCCACTTCCCCCCTCTTCACCTTCACCACCGCCTTCGTTACCTCCACCTCCGCCGCCGCACGCGCCCTCGGTCCAATTAACGCCGCCGTTAGAAGCCCGGGTAATCCCCCGGCGGCGCCGCGCCGCGCGAGGAAACCGTCACTCGTCTAAGCCGGCGCATCGCTCCACGCGTGCGTTTCGCGTTCTGCCCGCCTCCTTCCGTCCCCCACCCGCATTACGGTCCTTCTCCTCCTCTAGAGCCCCACCGCCACAGTGGAGCTCAGAGCCAGCGCAGCCGCTGTCTCTGCAGCGTCTCTGACCGGGAACTCGTAGGAATGGTGAATATTCGACACTAGTTAAATAGCTAGGTCGAATTCAGCTGCTGACTGCAGAAGAATTCCGGCAGTTGGCTGCTCTAATCGGTATTTTTCCACGGTTTCTCCGATCAATGCCAGACGAATATCTCAACGGTAGACGAATATCAACAAACGGTCCACGGACCGCGCCCGATCTTACCTTCCGCGCATACATTCCACACGTACATTCATACACTTTTATACTGTCTCTCATTCTCTTATAAATTTCTCTTTTTCACGTGTCATTCTCTCACGCACACACAAGCGTAATCGCTTCCACAGACACTAATTCGTCCATCGAGGCAGACCAGACACTGAATCACGCTCACTCGCCCAAACACTCACCCAGACAATGCTCACTGATTATTTCCCTCACTCACCTGCTCCTCATTCCTTTCCTCCTCCCGCGTAATATGCTCTCCGCCACCCTGTTCCACGGCCTCTCCCCTGGCCGCACCGCTCCTGCCAACCCTCCGCACGAGGCACCACTTGGTAACGGCGCACCGCGGCGCAGCCGGTAGTGTCGCGCAGGGGCTGCGCGGACGGCGACGGGAGACCGGATTTGATCCTTACACTCGCGCGCGGCACCCGCCTGAAATTCCGGGCACTCGCCCCCCACCCCCGCCCCAGCTCCAGCTCCAGCCCCAGCGCGTCCTTCGTCTTCGGGTTTACGACGAGACATCGCCCTGAAAGCAGTTCGAAAATTCCATTCCGCGCGCCCGTCGCCTCGCCCTTCAAAGGCGGCCCGCGCCGGAAACGGGCCCTTCGCGCGGATGCTCCGCCGCCGCCGCCGCCTCTCGTGGTCTCATCTCATCTCATCGCCGGCGCCCGTTCCGCCGCGCCGCCCAAGGGGCCAGCTGGCCTCGGCCGCTCGCCCGGAAACCAGCCCGCGTTGCACGAAAATCGCCCTAAACGTTATGAATTTTTCCTTATACTGTTCTTTCCGCGTAGCGCAAGCAGAGGAACGAAATGCCACTCCTAATGATCGCCGTTATCTATATCGCCAACTTGCAATGCGAGCAGAAATTGAAAGAAAACTTCGTAGTCTCCGGCCATGAGAGAATTGTCTGTGGTGTCATTATATATCCAGGAACTCGGGAAAGTTTCAAACACGAAGAATCAGTTTCGATTTTGACTGGAAAATGCGAATATTTAATTATGTTAATCTCTCTGTAATCATACTGCGCGTACCGACTGAATTGTCATACTCAGCGCGTCACTCCTTACGACACAGATGCCATACTCATGTGTCAGCAAGGCATCGGCGATCGCAATTAAATAGTTGGTATTGACATGTTGCATTACGGAATAGTAAAGTTTCGCTGGTCTTGGTACGTAAAGAACTGTTGTCCTGTACTCTCGTGTAATCTCCCTTCCGCCGCGCAGCCAAAGGGGTCAGCCTTCCTTACCCGCTCGCCGCAATGGAAACCGCACGAAAATCGTCTCAAATGAAATGAATTTTTCGTGATACTAGATTGTTCTTGCAAAGTAGCGCAAGCGAACAGAGGAATGAAAAGCTACATTTAGTTGTCGCCGTTATCTACTGTGTGTTGCCAACTTCCAATGCTCCCAGAAATTGAAAGAAAACTGTGCAGACTGCGGTATTGGGATAAGTGTTTGTGGTGTCGTTAGATACTCAGGAACTCAGAAATAATCCTGAAAACAAGGTATCGGTTTCTCTATGGACTGAAAAATGTAAATATTTGATTGCTTTATTACGCCTAAACTCAAACTGTCGAATGACAGAATTGTCATTCTCAGTGCGTCACTGCTTACGATACAGCTTTTGTGGTGCAACAGCAAGGCACCAGGTAAAGTGCCACCCACAATTAAATATTAGCTATTCAAGTGTTGCGTTATGGAACAGGAATCTTTCGCTTGTCTTGTAAAGAACTGTAGTCCTGTATTACTATACTGTTATTGCAATAATCGTGAAGTATTTTCGTTAAAATATTTCATTTATCGCAGATTTATACGAGAGTATTTTATTTATTGTTCTTAAGAAGTATGTAGGGTACTTTCTGGAAAACTCTTTGGCGTGGACTTTGTTCAGCAGCATTCTTGCTTGCTTACTTTGTACGTTAAAAGGATATTAATATATTTGTACATTAAATTTAATGTTTAAATTAAAATTCACGCTCATTTGATGTATAATTATGGAACATAGTTACTGTTGAGATACATTTTATTCCACTATTTTAACTAAGGTATAATAAATTTAAAATATAATTTTTATTTGAACTTTGAATAATACATCATTTTGTCCAGAAAACCATTTAGTTTAATATTGTATGTGAACATTTACTATTCTCAGTTGTGCTGCGTTTTGCAACGTTTGCCCGACGCGGGGTCTCGTCTATCTTTATATTGGGAGCAACTTAGGGAATTCCGAACCTTTCCGGCCCCTTGCAGGCGAGACAAAGGTTTCCCAGCCTGCCTATTTCAGATAACCAAGAGTTGGGGATTCATTCATATTCTGAAGCTCTTGTAGTCGTGTTCTTACGCGTTAGAGTAATAGTAGACATTTCTAAATCTTGTGCAAAATCAAAGAAACGTAAAAACATTCTGATACGAAAGCATGTGAAACTTATGAATGTTATTTTCAACTTCCTGTTCTCTTCACAGCAGTTTTCTAGAGCGGTTGGCAGTTATCATCGAGAGAAGCTGAAGCAATTCAGGTCTTTGTCAGGTCAGATTTGTCATGGTAAAGTCTAATTAATATTAATTAGTATTATTTATTTAATATTTTTTTCATTATTAACGTTATTTAATTTTATTTTTATGAAATGTGAAATTTGTTAATCTCCACCTATTGTTGAATATGTACTGCAGCCTGCAAGCCACTGTTTAAATATAAGAATGGGATAAACAAATTAAGACAATGAACTGAAGATCAGGAAATGAGTGTGGTATACTAAGTCCAAACTAAGCAACTGTAATCCTGGAACAAAAAGTTCTACTATTTTGTATTTGGTATTTTTGTAAAGACGTTATTGAAGGAGTGATAATTAACAGCTATTACGTTTTTTGATATGCCCTTCCCTGCAAAATTAGAAACAACCCTCGGATTCTTATGAAGGTAAGTAGGGGTAGTTTTACTATTACGCACTAAATTAAAAATAATGTTTCATTAAATAACGTAATACTATAGATAGAACATATGAGATAAAATTGTTACATTACATCGTTAAGAATTTCGCGTTATTCTCATAGAGTTCATTTAGCACAATCCCTATCAAAAGTTTAAAGAAAAAAATTGGAGCAGTCTTTGAAAAAATCTTGTTTTGGTATTTTTTTTTACAACTGAAAATATTGCCCGCAATATTACGCCAAAGCTATTATTTTTTTTAAATGTACACGACCTTAATGAAAGAACTAATTATGGAAAACAAATTTTATTTCAAGGAACAATCTCTATCTTCAATTTTTTACTTGTACGCCAATAAAATCAATTTTTTGAAATGTTTGAAAATTTAGAGTCAACGGAGAAAATCGGACCCATGCCACTTTTGTAGGTGTATTTTACGCTATTCTTACAAGAAATTTAGAGAAAAAAATTGGAGCCGTTTTTGAGAAAATTTTGAAAATGTCCCAGAGGCTTCATTTAAAGTACGATTCAAATTCAAAAGAATGTATTTCAAAATCTCAAAGCATCAACTAGAGCCAGATGGTATGGGTTTGTTCAATTTGGAAAAGCACGCATGGTTTGGGCGCTAGTAGTGTTCACTTCTGGACAGAAGCACGGACGGACGTTTTGCCGTCAATTGGTTTTTCGATATCAAGGACCCACAGGGTCTGTCAAAACAGGGATTCTGACTAGAACACGTGTTAGGGGATTTTCCCCCTTAATTTATTAACTGGATTTATTCACTTTTTCGTAGTCAGGGCCCCGTAATGAATTTTTTCTATGAATTGCATATACTTAGTTATATTAAGGAATTGCATTTGCAAACTTTTTATTTTTATATAAAGTAATTCTGTAACTTATCTACTATGCGTTTAAACCAACCTAGCTAGTACTAAAATTTAGAATTTCTTCACGTATGCATTCTTTTTTAAAATAAATAAGTGCCGTTGAAGTTGGGAATGCACGGCGTTAACATTACGTACGGCCGGCTGTTTGGTGATTTTGAGTACTATCAATGCCTTACAGTATTATTTTCGGAGATATTTTAATGAAATATACTAGAATCATAAAAATTATGTAAATCCAAAAAGGGAATGACTACACACACACACACAAGGGCGCTCGCGCACAGACACTCACATACACACATTAACCCTTACATCTTGTTTCTTTCAAAAAATCAAAAAGAACAAAAAATACCACTTGTCTGATCGTACTGGTCATTTTGTGCAGTAACAAAGTATATAACATAAATTCCAATATACTCCAAACTTAAGAGGTTTATTCTATTTTTCGAGGGACACGTTGAAAAATGACAAGACATCCTTCAAAGATGACGTGGTTAACGTAGCGAGACATTGTGTTATTTGGCGTGAAGTCTTAAATGGCTAACAAAGCGTTTCACATTTTTTTAAACGGGTTGTTATCCGTGACTTATTCTTAGGGATCAATGCAGTAATTAAATGCTAGAAACGTTAAATAATATATTTTTCTTTTGCGCAACATCTCGTTTACAATGTTCAATTAGTGTTGTTTACTATGAAGTTTAACATATCAATGAAACATGCTAATTTCTCGTGTCCTGTTATTGTTACTATTACTATTGTCAAAGTAATTTAATACATCCTCTATAATATTGTATATTGGAATTATCTCCCAATGTACAAAGTGGATTTTGTAAATAAAGATGAAGGTAAATGGTAAGTAGAACCTCTATAGTACTACCTTAATCTATCTTAATCTATTTCTAAATTCATATTCGCCCGGAAATTGAAAAAGACTAAGAAGCCTATGGCTATGTGAGATGTGTCAATGGTTTTGTTAGATACTCAGAATCTAAGGACCATTTTCTGTGATTTTGTCACGAAGCATTCTTGCTCCTACATGCTATGAGTGAGTACATTATATTCCTTCAATTGTACGGCCATCAACAAGGCATGTACTAGTGAAAGAAACAATTAACATGCGCTTGTTTCGTTTCTTTGGAACATTTTTGAAGGCTATCTATTTTAACTTTCCAAACTTCGCCGTCGCTGACTCGTCGTGACAACGAATAACTTTGCTTTCTAGAATGAAAATTTAGCCAATGTCATCTAAACATTTGTTGTCCTCAGTGCGTTGGGTTCCATGCTTCTTGATGAAAAGAGACGACACAATATGTATCCCATTGTCTCATCACATGTCCTTGTGACGAATTTCCCATTAGCAAAGTCGACCTCACTAGACACTAGTTAACTATTTTGAATATGAAATTGAGGACAAAAATTACTGTTAGATTGCTTACGTGTTACGATAAATATAGTGATAAATTCACAGGTGCGTTTTAAGTAATCCCGATTAACAATGTATACAATAAATTCGGGATTAAATCAACCGAGTGGTAAAGATTTCATGTCAAATTTTAATATCTTCTGTAATTCCAAATATAATTCCCTTCTTTCTTGTTACCTTTTTCAGCATCTCTTGTGGATGGCCAAATATGTAGTCATAAACTTTCATTTTCGTTTCTTACTGTATGCGTAGTGGGCTACAGCCACCTTCCAAACGACTGGCGTTATACGCCAGGTACTAACTCTTGTGCATAAGGGTGATCGTGACCCTGGCGTTAGTGCGTAATGCTGTTGGCAACGAAGTGGTGCTAAACCCAGCTAAAAGGGTGGCCTCTTTTTGCCTCCCAGTAAGGATGGGATAGTCGCGTAATAAGGTTGCGATGCGGAGAAGGCCTAATAGCCAAATAGTAAAAATATATGGACATGAGAACAGAATTAGATATGCTTTATTCGCTGATTTGGAGGGAAATGTTTACTATGCTCGTTCATTATATACGGGTACACTGATAAAATATTTTTACTTATTTCTGCAGCAAATTTCGAGAACGCATCGACAACCGCGATAACGGTACCCTTAATCACGTTGCTGAAAGCTGATAAAAACTCGCCTCTACAATGAAGAAAGAATGACAAGAGAATTTTTTGGCTGGCAAAGAGAACAAAGGGATCAGTATCTTTCTTTTCTTATTAAAAATTAACGTGGAAAAATCATCACTCTACTTTGGACTTCAGTCAATGACCTTCCTATTAGCAGTTACTGCATCTGCCACAACATTGCTAATAATCTTATTATGTATACAAAGAAGAAAGGTAATATTTACAATCGAAAACGTCGATATTTTACGAAATTTCGTAATCAACTACTAAAGCAACTGTGCCTACAGATTCATTAAGTTATAAAATACTCCTTTAATTTAAATATTAACGGTGTTATTTGATGTAAATAATTAAAAAATAAAATTTATAATTATAATTATAAAAAAGAAAGATGTCTAAAAATTACCCAGAAGCATTATTTTGAATTTCTGTAAAACACATTTACAGAAAACTTTCGTTGGAGTTGTTTTTCAGAAAATATTGTTTAGGTATTCAAAAACATTTGACAATTATGTGAAAAGTAATGTTTTAAAAAAAGGATAGACAGATTAAGATACAATACTGAAGGATGGGTTCCATTAATGAAAAAATAGCTTGAATATAGAAAGTTCGAAATAAGTTGAAATTTTACATTTTTCGAAATATTATATAGAAAGCTTCAAGATACAGAAGTGCTGAAATATATTAGGCCAGCACCGAAATAAGTTATAAATATTGCACCGAAATAAAAAAAAATTATTAAATTCTTAATTGGAAAGACTAAAATATTTTATATTTTTTTAGATAGCGCAATTTTAAAGTTAAGAATTCTGAATTTTATTATATGACAATAAATTCATCTTAGTCAATTGATCAATTTGTTCAATCAAGGGTTATTGAGCACGAAAATAACGTGTGAATATTTGGCACCAAATATTTTTTTAAATACCGAACTCTTGTTAGCAGAGCTTTTAACTCAGCATACCATTCGGCTAAAAAACGTCAAAGAATATTTTGATCAGAATATTGCAAAATCGGGAACATTGTAAATTATTAAAATATTGGATGCATTTGCAATAATTATCCATAACTTGATTGAGCCTGAATCCCAGAAAGGGATCTCTGCTTTTTCCATTTTATGACACCGAATAAACAGCGTATCTTTAGATGGCGCTACAATGCAAATCGAACCTTGAGGGCAATAAGGAATAACTGTATCCGCGGATCTGCCGCGGACGCAACGCGCGTGCTGTTGACGGACTCCTTCAAGATACATTTATCGTTAAAAGTAAAACTTTTATGTGATATTGGGGGACATGTATAATAGGTGCACTTGTTTTAGCTCCAGAATCTCTACCCCACTTATTTGTAATACACAGAACAATTTTGAATGAATGCACCATCATGCAATGATATTCTGAAATTGGCAAATGACAAATTAATACCAAAATGTTTGTAATTTTCTTTTTCATAAAACATGTATTTCATTTTCGTAGAGCATTACAAGAGAGACATTCTTATACTATTTTGGTGAAGATGCGGGCGAAAAGTACTCTCATGCATAAGATAACTTTTTTTGATATTCTAGAATAGTACTGTGAAAAACTACTGAATTGTACTGTATTTTAAAGGCGCTGACTGACGTTTCTGACCATTAGCTTATTCGACTCTCCGATGGGAGAGGTCATGTTATTAGAAGAATGCCTGAAAATGAAATGAGAGATATGCCCTTTAGAAAGAATCATCTCAAAGATTTATCTCAAAAGGGTCTGGATCGAATCTCAATGAAGTATTAAAATATTATCAGATGGCCAATTTTTAAATCGAGAAATTATCTCCAAAGTTTTTTCAGGAGTAACTAATATTTTGTTCAATGGACTAATGTAATTTTTACCCCAACGAAATAAGATATGATAACTGATTAAATATTTTTGTAAGACATATTTTATATACTCTTTAGTGAATAGTGCGACTTGTCATTCTACCACATTCTCAACAATTTTGGAATGTTTCCCTTGAACTATTGAGTATATCGTATTTTATATTTTTAAATAACCGACTTGGAAATTACAAAGACGGCATAAGTAATCCATTCTACACGTATTAAACAGGACGCACTCAGTAACACTTCACGTGATAAATTTTTTAAGCATAAATAATATTTTTAAATTCAAAAGTGCTGTCGAAATGACTTAGGTACTTGATGTACCCCTAAAGGTGAATTGAGTATCAACGCGCCTGCTTAATATCAATGTACGGCACATAATAGTAATATGGTAATATGATCAGCGTATTTAGGCAACGTTGTACTTAGTGCGCATGATCATTAAAGAAGGGTTGAAATGCGTACGCATCTAAACTGAAAGCCAGCCAGCCCGACAGCAGTCTCATGTTCTAACGGTCGGTAAAGAGGAGAAGTAAGCTTTGCACCAAGACTCTGACATGAACAATGCAATCATTATTCACGGACTATTAACAGCGAAAACAAACATGTGGTTCACTATTTTAATCGCCTTAGCAGCTGAAAATTGCTCTATAAATTACTAGTGACAGCCAAGGTAAATCACCATACATTAACTGAACTATTCAAGTACTAAGTGAATAAATACTAGACTATAAAACTGAACACCATGTGAAAACAAACAAAAAATGATATTCATCATGCTAACTTTTTTCACAGTCAATAATACGGATACGATGGTTCAAAAAATGTACGTTTTCGGGTCATTTTAAATACAAAAATGCCGTCGAAATGAGTATCAACGCGTCTGCTTAATATCAATGTACGGCACATAATCTTAATATGGTAATATAATCAGCGTATTTAGGCAACGTCGTACTTAGTGCGCATGATCATTAAAGAAGGGTCAGATGCGTACGCATCTACAACTAAAAGCCAGCCAGTCCGACTGCATCCTCATGACATGATCCTTAAACATCTACTTTTTGCAATTTAATATTACTTTTTATACATCTCTTCCTTCTTAAGATTGCTTGAATTCGAGATTTCGAAATCAAAATTATACGTATTTTCTCACTAGATTTTTGTGTACCGACATAGATACGAAGACAAGATTATTGATGCAAAAGAAAGTGAACATGAACACATAATTTGATACGAGCGAAAACGGTCAATATTTGTTAGAAAATGATATTGATTGATTCGTGATTCCGAGCGCGTCAAGTCCTCAGGTGATTAATTCGGTAAGTGTAGTGCCTTTTTTCTATCGCGGGAGGTGGCAGTGTGTCTCCAGAGAAATGTGGTACGGTAATTCATGTCAGTGTGTGTGTAAGTAAAGGGGTGAGGATAGGACAAGGAAGAGGAAGGGAAGATCATGGACGGTCCGTGGCCCATTTGTTAGGGTTCTACTCAGGCATTCGCCGGGTGTTGATCGGAGAAACCACGGAAAAGTACCTATCAGAGCAATCGGCAGCAAGAATACCCCTCCAGACAGCTGCATGAATAATATTATAAATTATATATAATTGTCACCATCCCGTCACCTTGTTGGACGCAATTACGCTCGGAGAATATATTCCGCAATCGTAAAGAAATCCAATTTGTGACCACGTTACTGAGTAACAATGCATTTAATAATTGATTATGAATCTACATACGGAAATTACAAGTGCTTCTATAAATCACCGAGATGTGATCTCGAAAGGGAAAACCAAATGAATTCTCACGTTAAATATTAATAAAACAAATACAGCATTTGGTTTGAAAAAGTATTTTTTACTGAATATCATATATATTAAGTAGAAGTGAAATGAAACCAAGAAGGGTCTAATATGTATTTCACCTTCATAAATATAAGTGATTTATCTTTATCTCTTCTGGTTCAGGTGGAATTCACAGCATTGTGATGGAGCGTAGCTGCACAAATAGCAGGTAAACGTTATCTCACGAAATGTCTTCAAACGACAGTAAAGTATCACACAATACATCAACTTCCCCTCTATTCTGTGTCATAAAAGCTGAGTGGAGAAAAGGGCCACACTCTTCGTAACAAATTGCCCCCATTATTCTTCATCGTGCCTGGTCTTCGGCTTCGTACATAAAATAGACGATACTTTAGCAAGGCTGCATGAAATACTGAAGAACTGTACAGAACGCTTTCAATCAATGTCATTATTTTCTGACTCAGGCTATGTCACTTCGTCGACTAGAATTGCCCGCTTGCACTAGTCCCGAGACTGACAAATAATGAGGTCAAATGTATAGTGTAAAAATAAAATACAAACTTGATATAAATTTCCTACTACATAGGTTTGAAATACGGTAAAGGCAGATCTGAACTACCTGGAAAGAACGCTTTATGACATTTCTATCATCACATCATCTCGTAACCCACATTCTAATATTAACTTTATCGTTACTATTTATAATAATAATAATAATAATAATAATAATAATAATAATAAAATACTGTGTGGTTAATGTAGTAGATCGTTTTTAACTTAATTGGCTTCAAGAGGGATATAAAAAATAACTTTCCGAATCGCTCTCGAGAATGCCATACGAAAACTTAGAGGTGCATTAAACTAGTGACACACCTCAAAAACTGTTTTTATTGAGTTACGACACGATACATGATTAGATAACACTTTAAATTTACAGTTTAATTGTAAATATGTCTTCAAGATCGTTCACAATACTGCCGACAGAATATACAGAATAAAACAGTCTTTCGGAACAAAATAAATGGCTCCGCTCAGAAAAAAAAGTTCCCTTGCAGTGTCAAGTTTTCAGGCGAGTTAATTTTCTTGTGCACTGACCGAGTGCAGTTTTTATTTCCAAAAATTATTGGCAGAAACTTAAGTAAATTAGGGTACACTGTACGTCTGTCTCGGCCATGTAGCAACGCCGAGCGTCATAAGCCGTCGAGTCCCGCCTACGGTTGATACGCAGTATAACTATGAAGTAGGACGAGCAGCGGCGAGAACGACGTCCTAGAAACGAAACGACCTCGCGCCCCCACCTAGCTGCCTTCTGCCTTCGACCGCTTATCAAATATTCACGCAGCACGGAGAGCAGCCGGAGCGGAGCGGAGCGGGGGGGGGGGGGGGCAGGGGAAAGCAAGGGACATTGCGCAGACGCACAATGGGTCCTACAGCGGACACACGGGAAGAAAGTGTCATGAATTATTTTACACGATCTTTGATTACGTAACATGAATTTCAATATGATACGATAAATTATTTTACAGATAGAAAATTATATCATAAACATTAATTACTTATTATAGTATAAGAAATATATACTTGTACATTTGATAATCGTGTGAAACGAAATGGTAAAGTTAGAATGAAACATCTTGTTAACCTGTAGCTAAAATCACTATTGTCAAAGAGCTGTACGGACAGTTAGATGTGGCGAGAATCTGGTTTTGCATGATATTTTAGTGCTGTTTCTTGATATGATGACATAAGTATAATTTGTTGAACTATGGAGGTTGCCGTTAATAGTTTAGTTCGAATTATACTGTGGAGCAGTTACAGTTGTTGTTATAGATTTCAACTGGAAACTTTAAATATGCTTCCAAATTTTATGTTCGCCGTTCCCCAAATTAGAATCCCGTAAGTCCAATTGCGTTGAATTATGGTTTGGTACGCTGGTAAGCAGGAGCGTCGATTTAGAAGCCAATAAAGAACATCAAACCGAAATTGTGTTTATGATATCTATTTTTGTAATTTGTGTTTTCCAAGGAAATCGCGGTCGAGGTATAATCCTGGATACCTTAACAGATTGCCTTATAATATAACTTGATCATTTGGTTTTACTGGAGTGCTCATTCCTCGATGCATCATGAAGTTTATGTAAACTGATTTCAGTTGATGAGCATACATTATTGCGATCGCCTTGCGTGGCCATTATTGCTGTGACAATGTTGCTAATATAATATGCAGGAATTAGGCGTATCAGCTGTATATAAAATACAGAGAAAGGGTGTATGAACACTATCTCGAGAGAATTTTGATTTGGTTTCGTAAAAGAACTAACCTCACCCTAGGCGTTATATAATATTAAGTTGAATTATGAATACAGATAGCAAAAAACCATTTTGGTAATATTTGATTATAAGGACATACTTGGTCTTGTGTAATAAAAATAGAAACAATTATAGAACTAGAGTTTTGTTCTTATTCCTTACCTCGTACATAACCTGGTATTTTAAATTTTGAATTGCATTAAAACAGAAAAACAATCTAAACACATCTACTTTACAATAAATGTCACTCACTCCTCCGACGCTCGTGATGTTTTCCTTTTGAATACAGATTATCCCTTTTTGGTTTCCTACAATAAATTACTATTTCTTTAAAATAATGATTTATTAATCAATACAGTTTTTGGAAAATTCAAAGTTAGACGCTTTTGCAGAATAATACTAATTTATCCACTAGCGACGAATATATTTTAATAGTAGATGGTTTATACCATCTTTTGCCTAAATGAAATTTTTATAAATTATGTATTATTTTATATACCTTACAAAATTTAGGGCTAGTTTATATTGTCCTTGCAATATTAATTAATGGTTGTAATTAATCATTAGAGTACACTGCACTAAAACAGTAACTTATTCCAGCCACATACAATTTAGCAGTGGATATAAAACCAGTACGGAAAACAATTTCGTAAAAAGAATGTACGTCACAAAATGAACAATAATAAATACTTTCCTGTTAAGATCAGTTTCTCCGACATGCCCCTTTGAAAATAGAGATCTTTTAAAGTTTATATGGTACGGAGAAGAAAACCAAACCATTTGCACTAATATGTTTTTGACGTTACGATCAATAAACATTTTGTTGCATTTTAATGACGGCGTTGCGCGTGAACTGGTGGCGAAGGAGACGGGACACCTGAAATGGTGCACGGTAGCGAGAAGCGGCAAACCCAAAGGAAGGGAAGATAAGGAAAAGGGAGTGCGGTAGAAAGAGAAGGTTAATCGTCGAGAAAAGATAACCAAATGCTAGAGAAACAACGGAAAAGAAAAGATAGAAGAAAGGTAATCAGAACAAAAAACAATGGAAGCAATAGATAGGGATGTGAAGATTCTAGAAGTGGGCAGAGAGACACAACGCTTTGTTGACGTATGTGACCCTTAAAAAATACAAATTTTCAAAAACCAGTACCTAAGGATAATCACCAATGCCCCTTGATTTGTTACCAACGAACAACTCCACAAAGAACTATCCATCGAACTTATAGCCAACCATATATCGTTTACCTCACCGCTAACTTCTCTTTCTCCATACCACAAATCCCCACATTACATTCACTCAACGTCCGTCGAAATCATACACAACCAACCCGAATTCAAAACAAATTTCCTTTCCACGTATTTCTAAAAAATCGCTGAAATTGATCATTAACAGAGGTGACTAATTGCGTTCCTTGCTCATGTATTAGATTACTCGTAGTATGTACGTTAGTAGCAAGCAACAAAAAATTGTATAGTATCACGTTTTTCTTATCTGAGTACCAATCAACAAGAAAATAATTTTAAAAAATGTAGGTGACCCAATTTATATTCTTGCTTTCATGGAGCGGTTTTAGAGCACTCGCGCAGGCGCAATGAAGCAATTGTGGTTCGAGAAGCCGCATTGCGCATGTCTGAGTCCACCAAAACTCCGAAATCGTCTGTCAAAAGGAAGAGTGAACGTCAGGACTGTGTAGGGGTAAGCCAAGATGCCTTCTACCGGGATTCAAACTTCAGTCGATCCGTTAGGAATTTGAGGTGGATAAAACGGGTTCCCCACGCGTTCTCTAGGGTTTCTCTACTTTCCTCTGCGTCTTATTCCACGTTTTGAAGGTCGCCTTTGAACTACTCGGTCATACTGCGACCACTGCAACTTCCGTTGGTTTTTGAACTTTGGGGTACCGGTAGAGGAACTCGCGTACTGTATAGGGACACACAGACATCCATACTCCGGGCGGGATTCAAACCCGCAACCCTTCTGGCACGACGCAGTTTCGGCCCCTCAGTCTTGGTGACCTCGTTTACCTGGGCCGGCTATTCCGCCGTTGCCTCACCATCGTGCAACTCATATCATCATAAGAAACATTTATTTCAGGAAACGTCTGGTGGCTGAGAGTCGTAATAAAGTTCCCCCTCCCCCATCATCATGTAGTAGCCGTAAAGCTCGGGGCTACTGTGTGTGGTTTGGATACATTTTATTCAAACAAACAGCTGTTCACACTAGTGGACTGCAGCAGCAAAAATTCTGCTGATCAAAGCCACCCAAAATATTTTTCCACACAATAGCACGTATACTCTTCAAGAACAACAAATATACACAGTCATGTAACACTTCAATAAATTAAATAGTTTAACAAAACCACTTTTCGTTAATACTGCAATAAGATAGTATAGTACATGTGGATAAATGTACATTTTATCCAAAAATATAAAAAAAAGTTGCTGTTCATACAGCAATTCATGAATAGCTCATATTTAGTGGCGGAGTTTTCCTTGGAGCTTCGCTGTCGCATAATGTCAGCTGTCCCGTATACAGTGACGCATTGAATATGACAATTAAGCAGTGTCGTGCAGAATGGGATTAGGCGGAAGTGCTTAATGAAATATTTGCATTTGTCCAGTTGAAATCGAAACTTTAATTATTTTTATTTTCCTCCAGTTCTAACGAAACCACTGACATTTCTCACATGACTGGTGGTTGCATAGCTTTTTTTTTTAAATTTCTATGTGCATTGGATATTAATACTATAGATATTTCTGGGTATTCCCCAGAGTTCTTGGGTATCTAACAAAACCAAACACCCCTCTCATATGGCAGGAGTCTGCATAGTTTTTGTCTCAGTTCTGCACACACTGAATATTAGTAATATTGATATCTAATGATATTGAATAATGATTTTAAACTTATATGTCAGTGTAACAAAATTTAAAAATTCTAAAACTTCTAGAATTAATTAGGAGGAACATTAATTAAAATACTTTTTATTTAACACCCATTGTAGCATTATTGTCAGATCTCGGTACGTAAAAAAAAACGTAAGGTAGCATGGATGAGTTATGTTATGTATAAGTTCCATATCATGAAAATTCTCTTCGGGCATTTTCTAAAAGCTTCTCTACATTCTTTCTGTTCTACACAAAATCACTAATGCATATTATGATTTGTCTATTGACATAAATAAACACTAACCCTCCCCTCTTTTTTTGACTATCCCAAATTTGTCCGCTGAAAATTGGCTTCGAAACTGAGTTCTCATGTACAGTCGACAGTGTTTACCCCGATCTCAAGAAAGCCTCCTAAGATATGAACTCCTGTGTCTTTTATGACGCGGCGGCGTAGCCCAGGGGGCGCATGCGCACAGGCCACCGTTCAACAAAGACGCGCGCTGAGATGGTGGCAGGTATAACTCCGAAACGGCGGGCGCGGGTGCACGTTTCCGCTCGTCTACGCACCGACACAAAACAATGAGGACTTTTAGTGGCATTGCGGCGACCAGCTCGAGACCTGCGACGGCCGCCAAGAGAACCCGTAATCCCCAAGGTGGAAGTACGGTCGTTTCCCACCGGTCGTCGGGTACTCCTGAAAGTTATGCGCTCGGTCAATGGGGCCCCAATTCGCATTGAGTGGTTGGGGGGGGGGGAGCGGAATCAGTGACTGCATGAGTATTCGCGCCTGTCAACTATTGAAGTATTAGTTCCGTAAGTGGAGTGCCTGTTATTTCTCCCCCTTGCGATCCGACGTAGACCTATACGTCAGCTTGCGTGTTTTCTCTCCTCTTCCTCTGCTTTCGCAGGGCACTGCCCCACCCAGAGGACCTCCAAGCTCTTGATGATAACCGGCGTGTGTGGTAATGCGGTGCGAGTAACTGTCTCAGTGGAGAGGAGGGTGCAAGGATGAGGAAGAATAAATAAAGCGCGGTTTACGTTCTGATTGTTAGGATACTGCAAAGCAATTCTCCTGGTATTGGTCGGAGAGACCACGCATACTATTAATCTGAGAAGACGACCACTAGAATTCGTATCTAGACAATGGTTTTAATTCGACTCGTTAACTAGCTAGTGTGGAAAATCAGCCATATCCGGAACCCAAATCTAGAGTTATACACTGAAGAAAGGTGGCCTCAATTCTCGTAGTGTAATCGAGAAGAAGGGCGGCTCGTGTCATAATGGTGGCACATATCACGTGCCTCGTTGTGGAGCCGATATTCAATCCCCCGTTGTTCCGGGCGAAACGGACAGGCCTCGGAATTTCACGAGGTATTCCATTCACCTATGTTCCCCAAATTCCCAACATCGTTTCGGGAGGTTTCGGCAATTGTTGAGATTCCTTAACGATCATCATTATGTCGTATGCCCGTATTTGAATATATAAATTAAATCCAAATTGCCAAACCAACATGAATGGATCGCACCAAATCAGCGAGTAAAACGCACTTTCTTTCGTTTTATTTTCAGAAAATTTACAATCTGTTCATAAATACATATAAACATTCCATATTTCTGTCTTGCTGACGAACACTGAGCATTGTACAGAGTATCTCTTACAAAATTAATTGGATGTGAAAGGCACGTCTAGGATGAGTCTTGAGACCTTCAAGGTTGTTCTTTTGTCGAGAAGGTTGATGTCCACGGTGTCTGGGTGTTTGTTCAGGCACGCTGGGTAGGCGATGATGCGTTTTATTATGGTGGGAATTTGTAGATCTGGTTAGTGTTCGTGGTTACGTACCAAGGCGCATTGACTATTTCACCTAGGCATTTTAATACAAATATGTGGAGACTCTCTATTTTGGATTTACTTACAGAAACCCATAAGCTGGATTCCTTAACTTCATACTGGTCGACTTATCGCTTTGTAGTGCAGGGGAGGGGTTTTTAAAAGACATTTGGCAAGACTGATAGCAGGCTTATTGGGCGGTACGAAGAAGTTTCATTGGGTAATTTCACAGGTCTCATTATAACAGTGAGTACCTTCCATTGGCAAGGCTTAGGGGGATCTGAGTTACCTTCCATTCCAAGGCAAGGTTACATGGAAAGATAGCGTTGAAGAGAGAGGCATTGAAGGTAAATCCCTTTCACAGTAGTTCTTAAAGAATTAATGCAAACTGATGATGACATTGATGACAATAATTAATATGAATAACTTTGCTTTATAAATATAAGTTACAATCGATGAAACTGGTTAACTTGAGCCCTCATGCACTGAGTAATTTGTAACTTTCTTGATGCTAATGCTGAAAAACTTGGATGTCGCGAGAAGGGTTACTATCGTAAAGGTTACATTGCATAGTTACATTTCTAGATTACGGAAAGAAGTAATAATCAACCGCAAAAATTCAAATTGGAAAAATGTCACTCAAGTTGTGAACCCAGGAGCACTGCCAGTAATTTAGACATCACGAATCCAGAATGCGATGAAATTTTTTGAATAACGAAAAAAAACAACATTCACTTACTAATAACGAGACTGTAGGCGAACTGCCGATATTTATGTGGACCCCCTCACAATATTGCATACAATCTTAAAAACCAAATGTTTTTCGTAGCACATTGAATGCGTTACGCTCCATAAACATCGCTCATGAACTGTTCTCAACATGTCCTTAGAAAAAATAAATTGAACGAAGACAATATACAAAAATATTCTAAACGAATGAAAAAGGATTCCACCAACTTTCAGAAATGTGACACAGATGGATGTTCTCGTCGGAATGTTCATATTTTGCGCCGTCAGAACTGCTGAAAGGGAACACTTGGGTGTTCTCACACTTTTTATGACATTGCTGAAGGTTGTGACATACTACTGGTAGACGAATGCAAGACAATGAAATGAACGGGCAAATGAAAACAGAGACAGAGACGGATGAGGGAGTGTCTGCTAAAGTAACATTCTAATAATGATCCAAAGGTTTCATGTGTCTATTTGGGAAGAACTCTGTTGGCCAAACCATGTTACTTCAATTCTTTCTCTACCATTCAAAGCTGTTATAGCTGAACGTCCCACTTAATTGGTGCCAAATAGTTTCCGTCTAATCTTGATGACTGAACTTTTCCCACCCAACACAAAATATTCGTCACAAGGAAGAGTCTTATTTACAATTGTTGTCTACACTACCCGTGTTAAAACTTCGAAAAAAAAAAAAAAAGACTCGAAGTTCCTTTCTTCCTCTTTTCGGAAAGAAATTTCTATATTGGTATTTTTCGACACTAGATGTGAGATATGAATGATATCCCTGGCATAAATTGGCAACTTCCGTTAAATGAATAAGCAATACAGCAAACGCATTAAATGTTCCTGGAAAATGACGTTTTGCCATTTATCCTTTCTTCAATAATTCGTTGTAATTCATAACTTTCACCTTTCAAAAAAAGAAAATTAACATTTTTTCGTTTCACGTATCAAACACATTATTCCAAAAGAGAATTAACATAATAATTAAATATTTTTATCTGACATAATTTAACAGATTTTACATATACTAAAAAAGCCACAGTAGTGAGGAAATTTATGTCATTTCCATTTCCGAAAGCAGTAGTCTTTCAAAGTTGCTTTCACCAACTCACCAACTTTTTTCGACAAGGCGGATGAATAATTATCAAACTTTTTTTTTTATTTCAGAGAGCACTGAGAATGAGACCCAGAATTAAATATACCGAATAAACAACAAGAAACACGAATTATTATGAACAAAGAAGCTTCTAAATCACTTTTTTTGAAAGCCATTTCTCAAAATTTGAATTGTTGACTTGGAATTGAAAAGAAGAAAAGAATTCGAAATGCAGATAATCATAAAAAACGAATAACTCCCACTAATTAGTATTTACGATAAAACCAATGAAATTGATACAAGCCATGATATTACCATAAAAAATTATTCATAATATTTTCAATTCTTTATTTAAAAGAATGCGGAAAATTAGATTATATCAATAAATTATTTTGTCGGAACAGGGATAAGGCCAGCATTACATACTATAAGGTTTTTCACACGCGTGTCCTAACATTTATCCTGTTCGTTTAAAGACCAGGATGTGTACTCTGCATTTATTTACCGAACAGAAAAGCACGTCAACTCGGGGTATAACTGACATATGCAGGGTGCAATTTACTTAACGAAGCGTACACACGCGTATTTGAATTACAGGCGGCATTTAACATGATCAAATATTGACAAGTAAAAAAAACGTCGGCAAGACCCGTACCCTGTCAATGGTGACAAGAAATCGACAGAAGATTCAATGCTGAAAAAATTGAGATACTGCTATTGTGCTTCAAACTGCAAAATATTCATTATTCTGACAATGCGAATTCTCTTTGATCTCTGGAATGTCCAATATCGATTTGCCGTAGAGGTTCATTTCATTACCGAAATACAAACATGATTTTTGTATTAATTTTATAAAGTCTCATAATTTCTATTATATTCAAAACCACAAATTTGCATATTGTGCTTTATGTAGTGTGAAAAAATCGTTACCTTTGGTATTTTATTTTAAACGTAATTACGATAAACGTGAAAAACTATAGAAAGTATTTCCAAAACTTTTCACTGAATCATATCAGCTGAGGTGTCTCAGGTCATCATCAGATGTCCCTGCATTGCCTCTGTCCGAGAGGTCCGAGGATTCCAGATCCTCCACTCCAGGTTTGGAGTGGCTGGATTCTCGACACTTGCTAGGTAGCTAGATCAAATACAGCTTCGGTCTCGAGAATTTTAGTGGCCAGCTGTTCTGGGCGACAATTTACCGTGGTTTCTCCGATCTGTACCAGGCGAATGCTAGAGCAGTACCCTCAGAAAGGAACCACGGACCGCGCTCGATCTTTCCTTGATCTTCCTTGCCCTACCCTCAATTCTTACTTACACACTCTCACAGTTACAGGCACTACACTACCACACATGTCGGGAGCATCGAACTTGTCGCAGCTGGGGTGGTGCCTAACTGGTAAGAGATATCTAGATGAGAAAAACGCTGCAAACCGGCATGCAGGTCGGCTCCGGACCTCGCCATCCAGCGGAGGAAGAACATCGCCACCTACCGCGATAAAAGCATGGACTACACTTATGGAACTACAGACTAAAGCAATGAGCGGCTTGGAAACACGTAATCAATCACCGAATCATGTTTAGAGAAATTTCAACCATTACTAATAATAAATTCCCAACATGGAAAGGGCAGTGACGCACCGACAGATCTCTAGATTTGAGACCCATCATTCGGTACATCCTTTAATGGATTCGAAACGCGTTGGGATCTGCCGATGTGCATTACTACTAAGTACGCCAACACATGCGATCACAAATCTCTGATGTTTCGCGGGGAATCCTCCAAAGACTGAACGGACTGATTTATCAGTAATGGCAATGGATTAATTTATCCTGATAAAGGCATATTTCTATTAACAGTAGAAAATGAGAGAAAGAGAGAGAGAAGGAGGCGGATGATGGAAGAATTCTGAAACAGGAAACCAGAGTGAAAAAGTCAGCGAAATAATACAAAAAAATGGGCGAAAAGGGGAATAAAAAGTATACGAAGGAATATGAAATATTGAAAGGAACAACAAGAACATAAGTTACGCTATTGGAAGAATGTGAGAAAGGAGAGAAAGGGAGAGGTTCACAGAATGAAATTCGTCGTGCTAAAACAGCACGTACTTTCTCGCCCGTATATTCACGCAAAATTACGCCAAAAGTACTCAAATTTTCCCAACACTGTACATGACTATTCCTGTAAGGAACAGTAACAGATTTCATGAAGGGAAATATCTCTATTTTTAATATATTAGTTGAAGGAAGACTCCGAATAAAATTTATACTTCTGCAATTTTCAAAAAATTAGGGTTTTCAACGGACACGAGACCTCGATCATTCTTTTAAACGTCCTTCACAGTATCCAACAACAAAATTTAGTCAAAATGGATAGAGACTTTTTTTTGAAAATTTTGAAACTTTTGAAAATTTCCAGGACCTTCATGTAAAATACCACCGAAAATTAAAAAAAATCGGTTTTAAATTCAAGGAACCGTCACGTCAGCCAGGTTGATTGGGGAATATGAATTTGGGAGAAAATCGGCTGAATGGTTTAGCCGCTAGCGTTCTTCACAAACGGACAGACAGACGTTTTGTCGTTATTCGATTTTACGGTATCAACGACCCACAAAGCATAAACTCTGGCTACATCACGTGGTAAAGGATTTTTGTTGTAAATTTAGATTAGATTTATCCATGTTTTCGTTACCAAAGCCCTGTAATAAAGAATTTTTCTACCCAGAATTCTCCGTTTTTTGCCCAGCATTACATAACATACTTCCTAATTCGTAGCGAGAAAGTAAAAGTCAATAGGGGAAATGTAATTGGCACTTGATAATAATTAAGAGAATTTACGTGAGCTGCGTTCTGGTACTCACTTTACAATATTCTCAAGAAACTTCAAATTTACGACGCACCCGATCCTAATCAAATTACTCGAAAAAAAGTATATTAAAAGATTAGACTTACGCACGTAACAATAATGATTCTATGTAAAGGTGAGCCAACTCTATCAAGCAATTTTCAGTATAAGGATTCGTGAACATCATTCTTATCATAATCCATTTAACAGACATTATCTGAAATTACGAAAGCGATCACAATTAAATCTCATTCACGCTACCTTTGGTACAACGTATGCCAACTTGACCGTATTTAACAGGCATCCTCTCACATCCATCACTGTAGATATCGCCCATCACACAGCACGTGACCCGTATATTCCTGAACATGAAACAAGCCATTCTCCAAATTTCCCTCTGACCGCACACAACGGCGGCGGGTGTGTGGATAAAGTCAGGCCAACAACTGTATCAATTTTGCAGACGCCGACAAGTGGACTACGCTTCCGATCTGGAGCGTGCATTCAACAGAGACAATGCTCATCGACTGGGCACTGCAGGTCATTTGCCAAATCTGTAGCCCATTACCGGTTGTGAAGAGTTTATATTACAAAAAATATTTCTTGATAGCTATTTTTTTAGATATACGAAGGTTGACACAGTCATTCAGATTTCAACTTAGTATCGGAAGAGAGTGGTGATAAGGATTCCTGAGCTGCCGAAAACGTCCACAGATTGCATTTCTCCGCCATATAATGCATACAGTTATTTGCCTTTTTGACTTATAAATAAATAAATAAATAAGTAAATAAATAAATAAATAAGTAAATAAGTAAATAAATAAATAAATAAATAAATAACTCTGGGTTCATCTGGCCGGTATGGGAGAGCAGGACATGGCGACACTGGCCGGCCACTGCCATGTCGCAGTAAGCATCGTCACTACCGCATCTATTTTTCCTATTGGTCGTCAACTTCGAAAAACACCGAAGGTCTCGCTTTACCTCAGAAGACGTGGCGAGGTGGCTCACCCCTACTTCTGCCTATTTGGAGCAGCAGTTTCTCTCAAGGAATGCGACTGCAGATCCAATTTCCTCCTTATATTGTAGTCTTCAACGCTCGTGGGAAACGACGGGGTGGACCGGACATTATCCCCTTTTGTGACAACAGTTGTGGCGATGATGATCGAACCGAAATTAGGAAATTATCTCTACTGCTCGCGCATGCGTATCAGCGGTTTGCTACAAAGTTGTCGAGCGATACTGCCGCTACTACACCTCATCGCAATCGCAGCCAGCTCTGCTGGTGTTCAGCGTCATCTGTGGATCTCTATCGTCTCCGCAGATATTCTGTACCGTCTCTACGATAACAACTGTTACCGTCACAATCAGTGTAGCTGTTCACAGCAGCCATCGCCTCCGTTGATTATGTATGTTGTTACCGGTGAAGCCACTGCCATTTGTCACAAGAGCAACGAAGGCTTCAGGCACCTCCATTAAGCTCATCCAACATCTCCATCACTAGTATCACAAGCAAGATGAAAGATGGTGTGACGATGGATTTAATAAATTTGAATTGATAAAAAGCGAAAAATTGAGTAAATTATCTATGGATTGCCAAACAAAAAAGGAACAGACGAGGGTATTACTACTAAAGTGTTGAAAGAAAATAATGAAATATTAGAAGCAGTATTATTGAAAATAATTATTAATTCCCTAGAAAAAGGGATTTTTTCTGAAGCCATGGAAAACTTCCACGGTAATGCCAATTCGAAAAGTGGCAAATACAAAGAGAGCAGCTGAATTTAAGCCAATAAATAATCTACCTAAGTATGAAAAAAATATTAGAAGAAATAGTACAGAAACAGTTAAATGAGTATATTGAAACAGAATTCACCCATCGCTCCCATTTTTAATTTCAACAGGGATTGGGGAACGAGTTATTGGTGTGTGGAGGCACTCATTCCGTTACCTATTGTTTGAATTATTCGTCATTGTTAGGAGCAAAACCAAGAAAATTCGAGCAAATGTTCATTCTAAACTGAGAAATGATAGTTTGAGGTTCGAAAGTCATTTACAATGTGTATTATTCATTTTAATGACATTTGAAAACTGTTTATACTCCTATCGCTAATCAGCAACAGGTTAAGATTTGAGAGTTTCGGTCCAATGTGTGTGACCCACACGAGGAATAAGATATATAAGGGTAAAAACAACCGTGTAGGAATTTATTACATAGTGTTTATGCTAAATAACGCTCATTGTTAACAAACGTTGTTTTTGTCCAGTTACTGTTCCAATGTTGACCCGTTATGCGCCGTCTTGTATGGTATTCCCCTCGAACAATCTCCCCCAGGCGCGCACTGCTCCAGTCATGATAAGCACTAAGCTCCCGCCAGATCTGCCGTTGCGTGTAGTAGAGGAAGGGAAAGTCGCGCGTACTTCGAGGTTTGTTTGTGAGGGTTCTGCTCCGACATTCGTCGGGTATCGATCGCGAAACCACGGAACAAATCCGGATCAGGGTAACAGGCGCTAGAATCCTTCTCCAGACAGCGGCTGTATTCGACCTAGCTATGAAGCTAGTGTCGAAAACACCGTCGGAACTCGCACCCTAGGACCTTCTGACAGCGCCTGCGGCGGTATCGGTTGTCACAGAGCTATCTCAGCCGGCACCCGGAAGTGGTGGTGGGCGTGGGTGCGAAGCCTGGCGGGGCTCTTCCGGCGTGGCGCGAGCGTCTCGCCCAGCGGTTTGCGCCGGGAAGCCCATAGATTCGCGTGTCGCTATACGTCACCCATTTATGAGAAAGAACGCTTGGGCACTCACTCGGACTACCCCGATAAACCGTAAAATTGGGAAATTATGGCGTTAGCACTCAGGAGCCTGGATATAAAGGCTACTGAATTAAGGCTGGCCAGACATATTTTTTCTGCAAGGAAGGAAATGAAAAATATTCAACCGTTTGGGCGGGCATTTGGGCGTCAATTAGAGTGTGGGGTAACTGCGGAAAATGGTTACTTAACCGTCTATTGGATCACTGCTGGTGTAAAGACTTTTGTGTTACTAATAAAAGGGGGTGAAATGGACTAACAAAAGCAACCGGGAGCGACATTGTCTACATATAATCATTGTAAAACGACCACAGAACAGAATATTGTTTTGATACAACATTAAATTCAATCCTCTAAATCCCATAATATGTACTGCAGTATGATGTCATTAACTTGAATAAGCAAAATTGTTACAATTATTTTACATGATTATGAGAGAAAAAGTGTGTCTATTCTTCGTCGCGGGGTAGTTCGAGCTCAGCTCCCGTCGGGGCAAGACCTCCGCCGGAGTCGCTCCTTGTGATAAAGTGTCCGCTGTGATAACACCTAGGTTATTGTGTGTACTTTAAGTTCTATACGGATACAAGTATAACTAAACAGTGAAGTGTATGTAAACGTATATAGTGCAATATAAATATTTAACAATTAGTGAAACACAAAATGAAACTGCTGGCCTCGGCCAGAGCATCCGTGAAGCAATATTAACTTACAACGGAACAACATCCGTTGCAATGCAGTCAACTGATCCACCGCAGCTTACGCCAGAACAGCAGCTTCAATGGCAACCCCATCAACAAATGCAGCCACACCTCTGGTCTCAACCATCGCAGAACGGCTGCACGGCATCTCCATTAACACCCGACAACATTTTAGTCGTAAGTACGCCAGGGCAGCAGCCTTCATGGCACCCTCCACAAACACAGCACCAGTCGTGGCTTCAAGAAAATGATAAAGGTGACCATGAAATGTCAACAACTGATAACCACGGAGAAGCAAGTACTGACGGATGGCAACTAAATGTACGCAAACGAAGACGACGAAGTGATGGTAGTCAAATAATTTACTAACCTACCGACATTGACAGAAAATGTGATTCCTCTACAAAATAAATTCACCCCTCTAATGAATGAAAATCAAACTCAAAATGAAACGGCGGGGAAAGAAACACATTTTTCTATCCCACCCATATTTATACCCGGCGTTACAAATGTCCCAAAATTGATTGACATTCTCAAGCAAAAAGTAAAACAAGAAGACTTTACATATAAAATGTATAGTAATGAAATAAAACTAATGCCACGCACAGTGGACGCGTTCCGCTTGTTAATAAAGCTCCTCGACGAAAAAAAGGCAGCATATCATACTTATCAACTCAAACAAGACAGAGCTTTTAGAGTTGTACTCCGATACTTACATCCCACAATTGATAAAGATGAAGTTGTAACAGAATTAAAAACCCTCGGACATACAGTTCGTAACTTACATAACGTGCGGCATACACTAACTAAACGCCCACTCTCACTTTTCTTCGTAGATCTTGAACCAAGCCCAAATAATAAAGACATCTACAAAATAGAGAAACTCGTCAATGCCATCATAAAATTTGAACCTCCCTACAAAAAGAAAACAGCCGTTCAGTGTCATAGATGTCAAGAGTACGGACACACAAGGTCATACTGCAGAGAAACCCCTAAATGCGTAAAATGTGGTGAAGAACACTTCACTGAAGACTGCAAGAAGGATAGAAATGCACCAGCGATATGCGCTTTATGTTCTGATAATCACCCTGCCAACTACAAAGGATGCCCAGAATACCAGAAATATATGAAAAGCAGAATTCAATATAGAAAATCAACATTCCAAAATCCAATTTTAAATCCTAAAGAGAAGCAATAGTACCAAATGCCTCAGATTTCCCTCCATTACCCATTCACTCCCTCCAAAATAAAATTTCCAATCCCAACCCACAATCCGTAAGAAAACACGAGCAACCTCATGATAATGCAATCTATTATCCAAATCCCAAACCAGTATGGAATACAAAAAAATATTCTAATCATGGAACTACAAACGACCAAGAAGACCTCAGTCAAGTCCTTGATAAAGCCTTTCAGAGATTCGAAAACATTTTGAAACAGCAATCCGTGCAAATAAATACCCTTCTTAATTTAATCACTACACTGATATCCAAAATGCGTTAAATGGCGGGAAAAATAAAACTTCTACTCTGGAAAGCTAATGGTATACTCCAGCATCGCCGAGAGGTAATAGCAATTCTCACCGAACAAGCCATAGATAACATGCTTATATCTGAAACACACTTCACAGATAAAAGTTATCTTCAAATTCCGGGATACGAAATCTACACTACTGAACATCCGGACGGAACTGCGCATGGCGGAACGGCCGTTATCATTCGTAAAACGGTCAAACATCATGAGCTTACCGAATACAAAACAGAAGAAATTCAGGCCACCTCCGTAATGAATACAGAAAACGGTAGACCACTAACCCTAACAGCAGTTTATTGTCCTCCGAAACACCAAATAACGGAAGATCAATTTGCTACGTTTCTAAAAACGCTTGGACGGAGATTCATAGCCGGCGGAGACTACAATGCCAAACATCAACAATGGGGCTCACGTCTCAATACCTTAAGGGGGAAGAATCTACTTAAGGCAATAAACGAATTGAATGTTATGACACTATCAACAGGGGAACCTTCATACTGGCCCACTGATATGAACAAAACGCCTGATCTTATAGACTTTTTCTTAGCAAAAGGAATAATACCTGCTACAATCAAGATTAAAACCAACTACGACCTTAGTTCCGATCATACGCCAGTAGAGATGACCATCTGTTCGTCCGTTATTGAGCGCAGATCACCACCTACACTTTGTAGTAAGTTTACTAACTGGGATAAATTTCGAATGTACGTTAACAACTCGTTAAGCGTAAATATGCCTCTAAAATCAAGCAATGATATAGATACTGCAGTTTTACATCTAACAGAAGTTATACGGAACGCTGCCTGGAGAGCAACACCAAAATCTGAAGTAATCAAGAACTTACCGTATCCCAAAGAAATTAGACAAAAAATAACTGAAAACGCCGACTTCGTAGAATCTATATGTACACCAGACAGCCTGAAGACAAAAAGAAACTTAACGCATCAGCCCAGCAACTAAAAAGAGAACTAAAGGAGTACCAAAACACCAAATTTCCCAATTACGTAAATTCCTTGTCACCAACAGCTATAACTAATTACTCACTGTGGAAAGCAACAAAAAAAACAACCAATCGGCCACAACAACACATCTCGCCTATTAGAAGACAAGATGGTACTTGGGCACGAAGTCCTGAAGAAAAGGCCGAATGTCTTGCTATACACTTTTCTACAGTATTCAAACCAATAGCTAAACGAAGTATTTCGGAAAATGAGGTAATAGAAAGTTTACAGGCTCCCCTCCAACAGTCGGCACCCATCAAGACGTTCAATTTATGTGAAATAGAAGAAACCATTAAAAAGCACATAAATCCTACTAAAAGCCCAGGACATGATCTTATAACTGGTACAATATTACAAGAATTACCCAAGGAAGCACTATCATTCGTCACATCCATCTTTAATGCCATTATAAGCGAGAGCCACTATCCGACTCTCTGGAAGTATGCACAAGTGATAGCCATAGCGAAACCTGGAAAACCTGCTACAGACGTTGCATCATACAGACCAATAAGTCTTCTCCCAGTTTTATCCAAGGTATTTGAAAAACTACTTTTACAACGGCTTAAACCAATAACCGATAATATAAAACCAGACTTTCAATATGGGTTTCGTGAAGGTCACCGAATAGTAAACAAGGTATCTCAAAGCCTAGAAAAAAAGAAATATTGCTCTGCTGCTTTCTTGGACGTACAGCAAGCATTTGATAGGGTCTGGCATGCAGGTCTGCTATTCAAAATCAAACAATTACTCCCGCACTCACTCTATACATTTTTAAAACGTATCTATCCAGCCGCTTTTTTCAAATTAAATACCAAGATGTTTTCTCTGGATTTAAGCCACAGACAGCAGGTGTCCCTCAAGGAAGTATCCTAGGACCAATTCTGTACGTAATCTATATTTCTGACTTACCAACAACGGAACGCACAATGATGGCTACATTTGCTGGTGACACAGCTATTTTAGCTGTCGACGAGGACTCAACTCGAGCATCGCAACACCTGCAAGCGCATCTGGACAAGATAGAAGAATGGACGAATCAATGGAGAGTAAATATAAACACAGCAAAATCACAACAGATTACCTTCTCACTTCGAAAAGAACAGTGTCCCAAAGTGAAATTAAACTCGTCAGAACTCTGAGTAACAACTGTTGTGAGGTATCTTGGTTTACATCTAGACAGTCACTTAACCTGGAAACCTCACATCTTGAAAAAGAGGAAAGAATCACAACTGAAATTAAGCAAATTATCATGGCTACTTAACCAAAGGTCTAAGCTCTCCTTATACAACAAAATTTTAGTGTACAAGACAATAATCAAGCCAATATGGACTTACGGCATCGAACTCTGGGGAACTGCCAGGAAGTCAAACCTGGAGATCCTGAGAAGATTCGAAACAAAAACACTGAGATATATATGCAACGCTCCATGGTTCGTCATCAACAATAATTTGTACAAAGATTTGAACATATCAACAATGACAGAGACTATCTCGGAGAGAAGCAAGAGGCATCAGAAGAGACTGGGATGCCACCCGAATCAACACTCAGTGAACATGTTGGACAATAGTGAACATGTGTATAGGCTAAAGCGTGAACATATTCTAGACTTACCCTTTAGATTCTCTTCATAGTAACTTATATCATGGATACCATTTACTAATTGTTCCAAGTGAACAGATTGTAAATTAGCAGAATTGAAAATTAAAAAAAAATGATTATGAGAAATTTTACTTGAATAACAGGCATACATATAGTCCGCATTCAATGTGTTAGTTTAGGGACAATATTATTTACTGAAATTACTGTCAACATTGGAACGCACAATGATTAATTAAATACAACCAAGCTTTCTTGAAGTATTACGAACTCTATCATTCAATATGATTCTATAATCAACAATATTATAAAACAAATAAATAGTCGTCAGAGAAGATTTAATGTGTTGTTATAGTTATCATTATTTTACATTGGTTTCTCTATTACTATTATTATTATTATTACTACTATTATTATTATTATTATTATTGTTATTGTTATTATTAAGTAGCAGTTGTAGGAGATGTTTCAAGCACTGTGAAAACTCACTAAATGGAGAAAAACCGCCATACTTTTCCGTTAGTGGCGTCTGATTAACATGAATATATGTTCTGTAATTGAAATGAAATCTCAAAAACAACATGTTTTCGATTTCGACAATTCTCGCCTCCAAGGGTCTCGTAATTGAACAATGTTACCATAAATAACTGTATACTGTAACAATGTTACTGTAAATATGTTACTAAAAGTAGAAAAACAGGTTCCGCCCATTTAATGCGACCTAAAATATTTATTGTTCACGTTATCTTTTCATATCAGTTACTCATAAATAATTGTAGACACTAAATATCATGAGCAAAATGATCACGTCTTCAACATTTCTTTCCATTACAGAGTGCTTAATTAGTTCATGTTCCAACGTGAGTCATCGCAAAAAAGACAAAAAAATACATGTTAAAATGCCTCTTGATTCGGAATATTCCATTATTGACAAATCATCCGTACTATAGAGAAATATTTAGAAACTTTTTATATACCCAAAAATGACACAGATACAATATAGAATTCTGAAATCCTCTCATAAAATTCTACGGAAGATAAAAATGAATCGACATGGACACCAAGTTACATTAGTTCACAGAACAACTTACATCCGAAAAGCGATATTGAAAGTTACCGCCACCAGAGTAATTAACAGGACCCGGAGATCCAAGAGAATTCGTATAACTTTTATCTAAAGTTTTAATAAAAATGTTTCAAGTAAGATCATTCAAATTTAACAAGTCGGAGATAAGGAAAGCACATTTTGATACATCGTGTAATAGACGATTCGTATACAGCTTTAACACGCGAGGCATTTAATACAGCAACGAGTTACCCATTATTCCACGACAGGGAATTTCACACACAGCATCCATACGTTCCTTAATATCGCTGTTGTGCCAACATTTTTTTCCTTTCCACACGTCCCGCCGTATAATTTATGTCTCACTTAGCAGTTCAAGGGGCTTGCATCACCATTGCGCACACAGGGCGAACTCTACACGCGGCTTACACGCCTCGATCAGATTGGCCGACGAAGGGGACATCATGACTGATGAACCCGCGCAAGCGCTGCGCGTCGGAAAACCGCTCTGAGGCGCCTGTCCCGTACAGCGGGTAATGATGATTGTTCAAGCGGATAACGTCATACACGGACGCCCCTAATACACCCGGCACGACACGCCCGCACCCCTTCCCCGCCCCAGTCTCTGCCCGAGTCCCAGCCGCTGCCCCCGGCGCCGCCCGCGCCCTTGCCGCAGCGCCCGCCGCCGCCGCCGCCGCCGCCGCCGCCCACGCCGCCCGGAGGGCTTCAGCCGACTACTCAGCCGGCCCTTTGTGCTCTCGCGTTGTCTCGTCAAACGCCGGTGGAACCTGGGTCGATGCAGCGGGGACCTCGCCACCGTATTAACCTGCGTTTCCCTGCGCAACGCGCGTCAAAACTGATGCCCATTGTCAGGCGGCCGCCAGTATTCCATTAACTAGTCGAATAAATACTGAAATGACGTGTCTTACTATACCCGATTGACTACAGAGGTATTAAACGAGCGCAGTCGTAGTTGTTTTGTTGCCGATTGTGAGTGGCATCTCATTTATGGTAATGGCGCACGATCCTTTCATGTCTCTATGAAATATCCGCCTTGCAGTTCATGTTGGACCGATTCGCATTCACTTCCGCATTGCCTGGAGCTTACGTTCTGCAAAACAACGATGGACAGTGGAAACTAATGAAAAGCGGCATTATTACAGAAACGCGGTGTACTATTGTTCATTTTCGTCAGTCGTTCAAAAGAGAACATGAGCAGCTTTTAGTTCGGCCCTATTCGTGGTAGAACAACACACTGGTAGTCATGATATTGAAAAATGAAAGAATAAATCATAAAAATAAAAGTTATCCAATGAATTGGTCAGAATTTGGTATATGATTTTGACAAGGCATATTTTAAACCCAAAACGACTCAGCAATAAAGTTCTTAATTCATTATAGATTTCCAAAATAATTAATTGGAACATACGTTACACGACACCATTTCACCCAATCAGAGGGAAAAATCCATATATTCGAAATATTTACTTGGACTGACAATGTTGTTTTCGATTAGTCAGATGGAGTTTTATTTTCCCAGAAAAAATCAAGAAATCTAAAAGGAGTCGTTTAACCCTAGACTCGTCAATCTGTACAATCTGCAGAGCACAAATGATTTAAAATAGTGGTGTGATAACTGTAAGAACGTGTTATTTGAATACGATTGTAAGTGGTATTAATAGGTTTAGTGGGTAGCTGATGATATGGAAACCAATATAATTGCGGAATTCAATATTCTGGTTATAAAAATGTATATAATCACTTTATTTCAATTTTCACATTTAATTATTCAAAGAGGCGTATGCAAGAGAGTGGACAGGAAAGGAAATATCGATGAAATTGAATTTACAGAGCTTAAAGTTGTAATATTTTCTCCAGGAGCCAAATAGCTAATGTTCGCGAGTAATAACGGTTAAAAATAGAAGAAGTGATTTCTGTATAAATATTGATGAGAATATGTTTTCTCTAGTGTTTACTGTTATTATGTGTTTATTATTTCAGATAATATTTTCTTTTGTTCTGCAATTGCTAGAAGACCCGTGGGAAATGGAAGCAAGTACCGATATCATCATGCGTCATACTCAATTGGTCACGTTCATACGTTATTACATGCATTCACCAAAGTATTCCACTCTTAATCTCATAGAATGCAAACCACACAAGAATCAACTTATAACAACTCTATGGATCAAAACAGTAAAGCTTCCACCCATTTTCGCAGTTACCCTCTCACTGACTCAATCCTCGCCCGTTTCTTTACTCACATATTCACCCACACATTCACTCACCCAACCATTCATTCGCCTGCTTGTCCATTCGCCCACTCGTCCTTACGCCAACTCGCTCATACGCCCACTCGCTCATTCCCCACTCGCCCATTCCTCACACACATTCAGCATATTCAGCCCACCCACAACCCATTCACCCCCCCACACACACATATTCACACCTCCCCCCCATATATATATATATATATATATATATATATATATATATATTGTAGCGGTACAGAATTCTCAAGACAAATTAAGTTAAGTAAACCAGACCTAAGGAATTTTTACTGAGAGGAAAAACATACGGCGTCACGCGCGCAGCCCCCCTTCCTGCAACAGCCACGATCCCCCGGCCCATTTCGGATTTTTATGAGGCCGGTGTCATAAGGTTAATTGAAAAGCGCCCAGACGCAGCCACATCTGGGAAATCTTTGGAACGCCTGTCGTCGTGAACGGGGAAACCCAAAACGATAATTCTGCAGCCAGGCGCCCCCCTTCACAGACATGGCCTATTTTCGAGACGGAACAATGGGACACTGTCTTCCGACAAAAACACAGAGAGTGGAAAATTCCTTTGCTCCCCCCGTCGCTATTGGCCGAATATAGCGTACAACGCCATCACCTTTAGCCAATAGCGACGCGACCATTGTAGGGAGCAGGAGCACATGAGGAGAAAGGGTGGGGGTAAAAGTTTACTTCATGCGTTTTCGACTTACAAAATGACAGTGGGCTAAGAGCAGGGGGCTGAGAACAGTTCGAGAGAGACTTCTCTAGGAGTGGGAGCCAGTCGCGGGGAGAGGCGAGTGCGCCTCCGAAGGCACTTATAAAATTTTACTGGGTTGAGAAACTTCTCTGGGGTGGGAGCCAGTCGCGGAAAGAGGCTAGTGCGCCTCCGAAGGATTTCGCAACTTTCTGAATTTGTGCCTGAGAACAATTCTCATGAGAATCGGAGGAACACATTGTTGTGTACTCCGCACCTGCGATCGTGAGCAATCTCCCCGGCTACCTACAAGCTCCGCCGGAGACGCCACCAGACGCTGCCAGACAGCCGCCCCCTGTTGACGTCACCACCTGTGCCAGACTCTGCCGCAGACGCCGCGAGCCGACCAGCTGTGTGGGCGTGCCCGAGAGCCTGCGCCCCTCCCCACATTCCAGCGGAGGTCACGCCGCCCCGACAAGCTTCGCCGCGCCCGCCCTTTTGACAAGAAGCTGCCAGGCAATGTAACTGGGGGCTATTCACCTCTGTAGAATTTTGTTAACGCGGTGCCGCGCCAAGGCACATCGAATGGTCATTTTTTTTATTATTGTAATTTTAGCTATAACAATTTTGTACTCTTCTCTAGTTATAAGCTTTACTGTTAGTTTTAATCTTTAATTTTTCTTTTTTTTTATTCAATCTCTTCCTTCTTTCATTTCATAAATGTAACTTCCCTGGTACAACTTGGTCCAGGAATAAAAGTAGTTTTCTCACCAGTAATCAAAGTGTTTATTTCGCACTTCCATTGAATATAATTAACAATTCCTTCCATCACCGACTGAGCTACAACCGGGCCGCTAACCGCGCATTGTCAGATGAGCGGAGGTGTTACAATATATATATATATATATATATATATATATATATATATATATATATATATATATATATATATATAGCCCTTCATACACATTCACCCATGCATTCACTTAGTCGCCTCCTGCACACTCCCTGCCTACTCACTGATCTTCCAACACGTTCATCCCTTCAGGCACACTCACGCTATATTCGTGTACTTCTTTTCCCACTAATGCGTTTCCCCACCTGCAATCCAGAGGGCGACTGAACAGATCGGTTGGCAAGAGTGCGAAGGTTGTGTGAAGGGCTTGATGCGGGCGAAGGCGCGTAGCTTGCAACGCGGCGGTGTACACTCACACAGAAAAGGCACGTGCGTAATTTTGCATCAAGATAAAGCCGCGAAAAAAAATACGCGATGGCGGCCGCGCGTAAGTAACAGCAATCCCATACCCTCTGCGCTGCTTCAATTTATGCCACATTTTCATTACGCAGTATTTCAAATGCACGTCGTCATGGGAAACACTACGTTAAAGACGAAACGTAATGTGGCCCAACTGCAATGGGCGGACAAAGTTGGCCTATACTACATTTTTCTTGTCAATACGGGCGGGTAGAGAGACTTGTAGCCAATTTATTTCAATATAGAGGGTAATTCGTTGAACAATGGATGCAATTGGGGAGTTGACACAGGATCATGATAGAAATCAGAACAAGTTTGTTTCGGGTTCCAGTTCGTAGTCTATACGACGTTATTGATCAATTTCTGATTTCTTCGCTGTTTCATTATGACCCACGTGAGGAATCAGCAACCATTTGTGTACTCAATCTTAATGTACACACTATTCTAAAACATATCCATTCAGATTTCTAATGCCATGTTATTGATTTAATATTGAGTGCTTAGCGGCATCTATGGGAACCCCCACAGAAGAAAAACAAACTTTTATCCTTTCTTTCCAATAATAAATTGAAAAATTAGTAATAATTTAGGTTGTGTCTAAAATATTGTTTTCACTATGAACTCGAACATTTTATACACCGATGATACATTCTGTTAGTTTACCCACTCTTAACGAAAAATTGATTTCATTTATAATAGATTCTAATTGAAAGGGTCATTTTAAATGCCAACGACAGCTCACCGCTAAAGCAATATACTAATTAAATAGAAACATAACTACAAATTTTCGGCAATTAATTCAAAACTGGGTTTTCTATCAGTGAGTGATTCGAACAAACAGGTGTATTACACTTTTCATATTTCGATATTGCCTTTCTGATTTCCTGGATCATAACTGGCAACTCTTTTTTATTAATGATAGTTTTCTCCTGCCAATCTGGATGGCCGAGGTTGCGGGTTCGAGTACCGCATTGGGCATGGTTGTCCCTTGTCTCATATATGTTGACGCGGAGTTCCTCGCGTTCTGCTAAATGGGGTCAACTACGTTAGTTTATTTTATTTAATAGGTAATTATCACAAACAAATTAGCTTACTTGATCCTATGTGGCTAGGCCGAAGGCCTTTAAGCCATTACAATACCTACATCCTTTCGCTTTCTAATCTTTCGAATTCTGGTATTCACCCCAAATGGTCTCTCCATCGCATCAAAGCCGCGGAAAAGAGACCATAAGGTACGGCTCAGGAAAAAAAAACCCTGAAGGGGGAAAAACCTGCCGTCAGAAGCCGAGTACATACTAATCTATCCGACGTTTATTTTAACTATTTATTTTCTGGCATTTATTTTCATATTATCCTCCTCAGCACCTGAAATCAAACAGCACCACAGAAGATCGTCCGCACCAACGCCTCTGCCCTTATATTTTCGATTCCCCCTTACCTTCCCCCCTAATGTGCTTATTACTATGCCAGTTTTATTTTCTTTATTATATTGACCTGTTACCAATTGACTACTACTTATGACTTATTTCTTAACTGTTTACTAACTTAACATAAAATTACTGATTAACTTATTTATTGTAAGCTTATTGACTTATTTATTTCTCTCCAGTCTAGGCTCCGATCAAGCTAACCAGTGCTGTTTTCCCACTCCCTAATTTCAGTTTCCTTAATGGTCCGAACCTTTCCTAAAAATGTTCCTAATTCTTTCATAAATTTAGACCTTTTATCACCTAAAATGTTTTGGGCGAACTACGTTAGTGTATACTGTATGGTCGAATATGCATCCCATCGGGACGTAAAGGGTAACCGGGTGTTGGCTGGAAAAAGACCTAGGAAAACGTAATTTCCCCCTGTTATACCACTCTCTGTATGAAAAGATTTTATAAGCTCATTATAATCCTTATTTTATCTTAGTTTCGAATCACATTTCGATCATTTTGTAACTGCATCTCCTGCATAGCACTACTATCTTTATCGCTGGAAACAAGAGATTTCATGAGAAGCAATGAGAAGCCAAAAGCAAGAAACAATGTAAAAGTTCAGGAGAAAAACTGGAACAAAACGAGTCTACGGAATGCGCTCTACCAACAACAAATTACGAACTTCTAACGTATTTCCTTAAAATATTTTTTAACAAATACGCGGTTCTTTAACACTTAATGTAAAAAATGAGGAGTCCAGGCGAACCCAACGAACAAATTACTTTTTCATATTGAAATGTATTGTGTAATGTAAAAAAAACAATGTCATAATATGCAAGTGGGGGGAGGGCTCCACGGTCGTAGTTTTTGTGAATTCGAAGGCATGTTCTAGTATCCTCAACAATTCACGTCATGATATGAAACAGTTTGGCCACTCATTTCCTGGAAGAAATTTTCCTAAATATTCCAAATTTTTTAATGCTGTTTTAATTTCTTATTCTTATCAGATTAGTAATTCCGTACTCTCCTGTCCTTTGGGTCGGCAGCCCGCTACGGGCCTTGGCCAAACAACGGTGGCCCAGCCTCTCGGCCATGGGATAAGGGTCTCAGATGGTTGTTAGCATGAAGACATCCCTCGACCGTATAGACTGGTCTTTATGACCTTACGGTGAGCTTACTCATCGCCAAACAGCAATAGATTGACAGTGACATTTGTACAGAAAGCGCACAGTTATAATTTTGCCCCAGCCGGGAATCGAACCACGAGTTGCGCCGTGGAAACGAGCAAGCTAACCAACTAGCCACTGAAGACTCGTCTTTATTCACGTTAATTTCATACAACTTAAAGAAAATATTAATGCTACCCTGACTTATTAGTCTCTCATATACCGCTGTGACGATGTACAAATTACCGATGTTCCCCAACGAATAAAGTGGGCAAATATAACGCTACACTGATGTTTTAAAGAATAATATTCAAACTTATAACCCACTCAAAATGTTCCGTGACTTTTAACGATCCTCAAATGCCCTGATATTTTACCTCACTTTTCCAGGGCAATGAAATTCCCTTCTTTTTCGGTTTTCCGTTATTTTTTTGGATAGTGGCTACCCTATAAAATATCTAACAATGACGCGTCCGGATTAGAATAAATGCGAAATTAAACGAAACTGCGAATGAAAGGAACTCGTGACCTACATGAATAGGCGTACGTGAATTTGTCACGAGACTACCTTTCAGCAGAGAGTTGTGTGTAATTCCGCATTTCCCAACCCCAGAAGCCTCTTTGTAAATATTCTCATTTTCCAAGTATGCAGGTTAATTGGAATTGTTTCGTAACATTTTGGAATGTTCAGTTACGATCTCGCATGCGCTTCCTCTGGGTTCGCGCACAGAAGGCAAAGTGGAGTGATGGAATGGACGAGACACAGTTTGGACACGAATGTCCCGACGGAAAATTATCAATAACAACTTTTTCTGGATTTTGCAATTGCAACTTAAACTGTTTGTACGTTTCTTTCATGGTCTCAATTCCCAAATTTTTCCGTCGTTTGTGTTCATCCTATACATTTGCACGAGCTGGTAGTAGTAGGTTTGTTATTCACGGTAAGTCAAACATGAAAAGTAGAAAAAAATGTACATCGGGAATGTTCGTTAAATATACCATTACAAAGAAAAACTAAAGAATTTGCTTTCTTCATAAATAGTTAATAAAGAACCGCCTATCATTTCGCTCGATGGAAAATAATCATTTTTTGTCCTCGGAAATATATGATATCTGCTCAAGGTAATGTTTTTAATTTTGTTTTAAATCTATTGCATCTCTTAGCCCTCGCACACCAGTCTCTAGCAAAACGTCTCTTAGCCCTTCTTGGGTATTGAGCGTATTTATATCTGTAGTAATCCTCCGTCAACTTTTTTGTCGTTTGTCTCTAGTAACCGGGGTTTCCAGACGGTCACCCGTCCAGGAATTCGTGGTGTGCCGAATTGCTTAACTTCTTTAACTTCACGGACCGTAGTTAAACATTTCCTCTACCGACGCCAGTCTCAACCTTCTCTTGACTTGAAAGTGCTCATAATTGTTTACATACTTCCAAATCAGAGAACTACTTGAGAGAGCTGACGTATCCTGGAAGCCCTCTAGCAAAATTACAGATCATAAGCAGTGCCACACTCACTGAATTATTATTTTCGACCAATCTAAACGCACGCATGTAAATAAGAACTATTAAGGAACTAAATCAGATGGATCATAAATCCAACATAAATTGTACATTCCACGTTTCAACCCCAAGAGTTGGAGTCATAAGGTGTTAAAATTTAAAAAAAGAAACCTAAATTATATATTACAAAAGAAACCTAAATTACCAATATTCAAGGTGAATATGACATATTAACAATATTGATAAATATTTTATTCAGCAATATAAAGGTTCGTTAATATGAACAATTTTTAAAAATTAAGTTTTACATCACGATGTTTTACTTCAATTTCCTTAATTGTTCTTTGATTTAAGGGTTCCCTTTTTTAATATCAAGGAATAAATGTCTGCATTCATTGGTCGAAAATAATAATTCTATATCATTTACGCAGGCGTTAAAAATATTATACACAGCCAAGGAATTCCACGAGTACGGTAGTGAGAGGGTACGGATCCACAAGTACGGTTTGAGATATCTAACATAAATGAGAATCTTTTTGAAACAACTCATTCCAACAATAATGGCGGAATAAAAAACTAATTTAAGACAAGAATGTTAATTATTCTGGTAATGTGTTTTCTGGTAATGTTAAGAATATATGACACATTCTTCTGTGAATGTGGTCAGAGACCATATGATTTATCTTTCAATCCCCTTCAAAAAGTGTTTACGAAATAACATCTGAA
Source organism: Gryllus longicercus (assembly GCA_038098605.1). Classification (NCBI taxonomy): domain Eukaryota; kingdom Metazoa; phylum Arthropoda; class Insecta; order Orthoptera; family Gryllidae; genus Gryllus; species Gryllus longicercus. The sequence continues at coordinate 3,136,319 of JAZDUA010000107.1, forward strand.
AACCTTTGAAAACTAAAATATGAGTGCGACTCCTATTTATTCGCCTTTGTTTTAGATTTTAGTACCTCTGACAATGGAATGTCAATGTCACCGTATTTGAATTACTAAGTATATTTCTACAGTTTTTGAGCGATTTTAAGGAGTTCTCTAAATAACTAAATTTGAAAAATGTTCACCACCGTTATTTCATAACGAAATATCTGACTAGCCCGAAATTCATCGTAACAGAAAAATTAATGACAAATGGAAATTTTGAGAGCATAAGAATTCAAAGTGTCTACATTCTTAACTTGTATCATAGCTCACAAACAAATGCTTTTAAAGGTAAGCAATAAATCTTGCATTTGTCCTTTGTTAATTTTTTATGTCCGGATCGTAATAGCATATCACTGCAGGATGTCATTAATTAGAAGGTTTAAGGCGAGTAAACTATTTAGAACGGAGTAATTTACGTTACTGCTATGGATTGCGGGAAAACTACGGATACACCACTTCCAGAAATGTACTAACAGGTCATATGTTAAATAAGAAAGAAAGATATCCCTTTGGCAGAACGCATTTCATTGAAACAGCAGCAGTTTTTATTCGAATTGAAATTCAAAAATTGTATTGACTTTTCATGAGATGTGATGCGAGTTTGCTTTCAAGCAATTGATCATGGAAAATGCTCGATAAATAATGCATTTCTCAATGACTGTCCAATGACAAGATGATATGTTGCATCCCGTAACGACGGCTGAAGTGATTCGACAAGGAAAACTGAATTTGCTCATCAGTGATATTATTAAATCAGTTTGCTTAATACATACCCATGTATTACAGGCGCGTTTAGTAGCCTTCGTGTTGGACTACAAATGAGTCTTGTTATATCTAATTGCAATATATTAATATCTCAAATAAAATAAAAATAATGTGCATAACATTTTACCCCACAGAAAGTAGAATTGTAGAATAAGATAAAACTCAATAGATAGAGATCCTCAACTTGGTACTCAACGCCACGATGTTAAGTTCATTTCAACCTTTCTTGTACCACCTGTTACAATAATTATCATTATCACCAACCATAGAGCATGCAACTTTAGGTAAGAATTGTTTTAAAGCTCTCTGAAATACGAATATTCGTTTATCTGAATCAAATTCAAAAGACAATTATAATTAACATTTTAAATAGCATGTAAATTGTCACATATAATATTGCGTTCAGTCCAGTTTACTAACAGTACTTTAGAAACGCTCTTCAGGTGTTGCATGCTATCATAATAAAATATTTATATAATAATTATTTATAATATAAATGATTAATTATATTAATAAAATATTTCGTGCAAAATCAGTTATATCTGTATCTGCGTTTGACGATTTAGGACGCGATTGACAATAGAAATCAACGCTTGAAACCGAAGCCAAACCCTAAAGGAAAGCACTAAAACCGTGTCTCTAGTGAGAGTAAAATCGAAAAAATATTTCTTTCATTAAATAAATTGCTGTAACCGGAATTAAATTAAATGGTTTCGATTCCGGTCACGGATTTTTAAATACATTCATAATTTTGTGATGTAACATGTTAAGCAGTGTTCATTTTTACAGAACAATAATAATAATGTAAATAAGATGTCTGATTTTTTCAAAGAACAGACATTTCGTTATTACTTGTTTATTGTAAATTATCAAGGTTCTGCACCGAACGCGAACCTGGCAATTCTATAGCATTATCATTAGATACGAAATTCTATAATATAAATACAAGAAAACAGTTTCGAATCTTTTCAAAACGAAAATCTTGTCAAATGAAATATTTAGTCAACAGAAACGAAAAACCGATTGTTATTTATATAAAATTGTTCGATGCCTTGCTAGAAATATAATTTTAAACACTTGTCGAATAATTCGCTCGTTGAAAAGCTATAAATATGAAATAACATTGCTTCGAAGACAACGCCAAGGCCGTGCACATTAATTTTTTTCCACGCCAGACTCGAATCATAGCGGAAGGAACGTCCTTTCATAAACAATAATTTAATATTTGCTGTGTCCCGTAACACAAAGACCGATAACTCGCTTCACATTGCAATAAAACCATAATAACAACACAAACAGCACCTGCTGTATAACAGCGCAGAACACCAATTTCAACGCGATAGATCACCTTTTGTTTGCTATAACTGGTGCATTCCTGCTATAATCACACCCGCCTCTAACAAAGAACTCAAGTCCGTTTAAGAGTCAGCCCCTCCGGCACCCGAGTCACGTTTATTGCTAAGGTGAATGACGCCAGGAAGGGACTTTTACACCTTGGCGGAAATACCAAGGGTTTTATTCCTCGATATACCTTTAAATATCCCCTGTATCTGTAGACCTCCTGTAAAGTTTCGTTTGTTTATACGCTATATAAAACTCGTAAAAGGTCGCGGGGTTAGCGGAAGATGAGGGCCGCCTTTCTGTTAGCATTATGCCCTGGCTTGACGCCGGGCAAGGGGGATAGGGCTTACGCCAGGCGGGGGGGGGGGGGGGGGGGCGAGACGGGGAGTGGCGAAGAGGAAAGTGCGAGGGAAGAGGGTATAGGGAGGGCAGGCAGAGCGGCGTATTGACTATTTTTTCTTTACTACTGTACGGATCCCCTCTCAAATACTTCCCCCTTCTGATGTGTGCGGTTGTGGCAAACACAACTGCAGCTTTCACAACTGTCGTTAGTAACAGTCGATCCACACGCGTTGACGCGATGAATTAGGTTCTATTAATGACTTTGCGTCATATTTACTGTAAATGGTTTAATAATAATTTTTACTATTTATAATTGCCTCCAATGCGCATTTTCGTATAGTACCTGATGAAACCTCTATCTCTCTTGAGATTTGAGAGCGGTCGTACTCCAGATGCGACCACCACGGAGTTTTTTCCACTTTTTTCCATCCATCGCCTGATCCGCCACTTCCCTTTCCATCACCTGATGTGGCCCGCGGGCCATTACACTCAGCGTTTCTTGCTCACAAGAGTAGCCCGCGGGCGCATCGGCGTGATCCCCTGTAGCGGAATAGGGGGACACATGGACGCACCTAGAGAGCCCCAGCTGTGTGCCGGAGGCCTAGCACTGAGCGCAACCTGACCTCGCATCTCATGCTTCTACACCACCCAAAAAGACGAGGAATGATGATGCAGATGAGTGGGAGAATCCACCATGCCACGGAACAAGTGTAAACATCCTTGCCCAAGCGGGATTCGAAACCTCAGCCCTTGTGACCGAGACCGCGACAGCGCTACTGCCATCACAATATCGGCCGATTGGGCCAGCAATTTCTCTCATGCAATGCAATATGTATTATTTTTGCACTTCCATACAACAATTTTACTTTACTTTCAAATTATGCAGTTTTAACATTGAATAGTGTACACCATCTGGCCAAACGCCATCTCGTATTCTGGATGCCCAATATACAACATGACGTTCGAACAGAATGGGTAATTAATATGGTTCGAACAGAATGGGTATATCTTTTAATTACGGAATCTGTTCCATGTTCTTGATATAGAGTATAAAATCACTAAATGTATTGTTATTTCTTACATTTATTGTGAAATATTATTTCTCTACATACCTCTGTAACTTCCCACAATTTGCGCCGGAATCATAAAAATTATTGTTCATTAATATTAATCACTGTACTAGGTAACATTTCCAAGAAATGCAATGCGGATACGAACAACTTCAAGCAAATGGCTCACATCTAAATATTCAGAGATGGCACCAAACAAAGTAGAGTTCTTTGAGTGTTCTCGAGTGCACCGTGGTTGATTGACTGATGTTTCTGGAAACGTTCACAGCTATGGATACTACTTCCGTTAGTGCAAAGAATGTTTTATCTCGGGAGCTGGCAGTGTTTCCTTCCCCACTAAATGATGACCGGCGTCGACCTGCACATTGCGAAGGATCTCTCTCCCTGAAGTATCTCTCTCTTTCTCCAGCAGGGCACCGCTCCAACCCATACAAGTTCTAAGGTCCCGACTGTGAGGTAGTGCAGTGTATGTACATGTGTATGTGTGTAAGGGGAGAGGATATGACGTGGAAGAGGAAGAAAAATAGCGCGCTATCCATAGCCTGCATCGTAGGGAATTGCTCCGAGATTCTCCTCGCGTTGAGATGACAAACCAAGGTAAACTACCGATCAGAACATCCGGCCGCCACAATCCTCTTCCACACAGAGGTTTAATTCGCCCTAGTGTCGATAGTTCGCCATCGCCGGGACTCGAACCCTAGGCGTTCCCGGTCAGAGTCGCTGCAGAGACCGAGGCAGTGCTGGCTCCGAGGAGTACGTCGTGGCTTCCGCCTAGCAGGGCAACCACGAGCAGAAAGTGAGCCTCCAGACACACAGTGCTGCGACGAGGACGGAAGCTGCGCTGGTATTTCCGGTGCACGCGTTGCAAACGACGCGATTGTGCCTTGTACAAATGCCGTCTGTCTGGATACCTAGAAATGTGCGACTCTGCTGAGTTCAGAAGGTGCTGATTTAATACTGCACGAGTACGTGAAGAATGAAATATTACACAGGAATGGGAACATTTTATACATTACACTGGAATGGGATGCGCCAATTGAAATACTGTTCTCACTGCTGCAACAAAATATTCGTACGTATTTCAAGTTAAAAATATTTTCTGAAACAGGTAGGTGATATATGAATATCAATCTAAATTTAACGAATAACAGTAATCTATGGAAATAGTTGTACTATCGAGTAACTTATAAATACTATGCTCAAAATACCTACCAGTTTTAGTAAAGTTATGTAACTGTAATGCAGTTAGTTAATAACCATTACGAAATATCAGTACAATCTTCTGGAATTAATTAGTTGAAACTCTTCTAACGGACAAAAGACTGTCTCTGCCACCCAATGTTTACCTTCTTAATACAGAGAACAATTAAATGAATCTGCATAATAAACAAAATTGGATATTTTAATATTTTAAAAATAATTCTGCATGAAGCAATTGAATTGTGTAAATTGGGTGTTTTTTTATTTATGTGTTAATTTTACTCTGTGAAGAAATATATTTCTTTCTTTTGTAAATAATAAACAATTTACATCTTTCTGCAGTGTTCATAAGTTTCTGAAATGCAAATTTTTGCATAGAGTGTATTTTTTTCAAACCAACTTTTGAGTGCGTATTGCGGCTTAGCCATTCGGAATCTCGAAGGAGTTTCCGTAGAAAAAATATGTTTAAAATTGATTTAAGAGCTTATTTTCGAAGTTTCGTTGTTTCCTCCCTGGACACTGTATATACAGACAACACCAAAAGTAACAGAAAATTCAGGCGGAAGTACGGTGGAGTTACAATCATGCGGTAGAAATAAGGAATCGAATATTTCAATCATTTGAAAAGATTATACTCTTTCCTGGACATTAATTATTAATGTACTTGTACCACGGTATATAACGTTTAGAATCTTTGACATCAACTAATGGAGACAGTCTACAAAAATATGTAGTGCGAAAGTTTCGAAAATCGAAACAAATATAAAATATTAATTATCCTGGAAAATATGAGTAGAGTTTGCTACATATGGAGTAATGGACTATGTTGAGGTGCATTGACAACAGTTGTTTCCACCATATCCGGATACTCTAGTGAAAACCGATGCCATTTCTTAAGATTAAAAAATTGTATTCGCGTCTCAACAGAATAAGCTAGAGTTTTCACAGGTGCACATACTTTCTAGCATTACTGGAAATAGTAACGTAATATAGAAATATTGTAATTTCTGCCTACTAAAACTCAGTTATCACCTGAACTTCAATTCAATCAATTTCGATATCCAGGAACAGCACTCATTTCTAACTTTAACAGATGAAAAAAAGAAGAAATTAAGTAATACAGGCGGGGGGGCGGACGGGCGGGCGGGCGAACGGGCGGGCGAACGGGCGGGCGAACGGGCGGGCGAACGGGCGGGCGGGCGGGCGGGCGGGCGGGCGGGCGGGCGGGCGGGCGAACGGGCGGGCGGACGGGCGGACGGGCGGGCGGGCGGACGGACGGGCGGGCGGATGGGCGGGCGGGCGGGCGGACGGGCGGACGGGCGGGCGGACGGACGGACGGGCGGACGGACGGGCGGGCGGACGGGCGGACGGACGGGCGGACGGGCGGACGGGCGGACGGGCGGACGGGCGGACGGGCGGACGGGCGGACGGGCGGACGGGCGGACGGGCGGGCGGGCGGGCGGACGGACGGGCAGGCGGACGGGTGGGCGGACGGCTACATAATTCTACAAAAACCTAAGTGCATGGTGGCATGGTTAAAATCACTTAAATCCCTTTGAAGATTTGTATTCGTACATTCTGTTAATTTAATGCGAGAGATACACCAGCTCTAGTGAGAACATTTCAACATTAGCTAAATAACGGTAAATTAGCATAATGTACATGACAATGTAATTCAGATGTGTTAAAGAAATCACTTCTGTAAATAGTAAATACTTTTGAGAATTTTTGTGTGGAAGATTTTAAAATGAACAATATCCCTCGTAAGACGGCCCTCTTCCCTGGAGAGATATAACTCAGATTAGTGCGCGATCACTGACACCGCGTTACTGAATAAAACGCGCGCGCCGAGCGCCACCCAGCGCGCACACGCCTTCGGAGGACCGAAGAGGCAACCAAGCAACGTTGTTCGCAATATAGACTCTGTATTCGGTCCCTGCATTCTACCGCATACAATGCCGAACTGCACAGTTTGAAGCCTGGCAGAGAGAAAGTATTGAAATCGCTCACCTTCGAGGAAAATAGTGACCAAGAGGAATTTGTAGTCGGTGACAAATAGAAGATGAATCACGACAGCGTCTAAAATAATGAGGGCGTCGCTTACGATAGAGGACAAAAACGTGCCGTATCTCTTATATACAGCGATACACACTGAGACACTTTTCACAAGAGACGAGCGTTCCTTGCACGCCAAGTCTGGATGAATGCCATACTCGTTTCTGAGTGTACGCGAGGAAGGAAGTTCACGATTTGAAGTCATCTCATTTCCTGGGTAGGTGATTATAGTGGCGGGATACCTTTTAGTGTACGACGGGGAAGGGTGATGATGCGTGATGAATAGGGGGCGGATTTTAATGAAATGTCATTTTTTCTTTTCACTTTAGAACAATGCCGTTTAGCATAGACACTAATTTTATGTTATGACAAAAGGAAATGACCGATTAATGTAATTTTTTCGACAAATCGACCTCGACTAATACGTCATTTTTTACCTTTTTCAGTATTTTATAATGCATTTTCGCTTGCTTGCAAACTTGCATGAAAACTTGCAATACCGACTACAAGTTTAGTACTGGTTCACTTCGTAGAAGTGAACGCAATAAGAGGTAAGGAATTCGCACTTGGCAAGACTGCTTTTTTTATGAGTACTCATAGTTATTCATTATCATCATTATTCGCTCTATTAAACTCATTTAACTTCACACTAGATTAGGAAGGAAAACGGTAGGTTACACCTGTATATTCAAAATTATGCCGTGGATGTTTGTACCAGTAGTATGAGCCAACAAACAATTTGATCAGAACAAATTCTTTGTCTCATAAAGTAAATAGTTACAGAATGATGAATTTTCAAATTGAAAAAAAATTAATGTACTTCAATTATGATCTCTAAATTTTTGGCATCTTTTGTTCATTTTCTGGCAAAATTTCTCTACACATTTTAACAGTAATGTTTCAGAGAATTATCAGCTGCGACAGTGTTTTATTTACTGGAAGCAGCACAAGGTCTTGTTTTGGAAATAAAAATGTCAATTTAATTTATTGCACTGCCTTCTGTACAAATGGTTGTTTGTATCAAACACCAATCAATGCAAAACCATGTATGCAGGAAAAAATCAACAATACCTGACAGCCTCAGGAGAATGACATTGCGTCCTTACCTGAAACAACAGAAAATAAAATCAGACACGTTTCAAACCTCTTATTATATCTAACAACTTCTTAAACAGAGGTATCGAAGGAGGAATTTAATATTGTAAAAACAGTGTAGTTGATAAAATAGGTTGAAGATATTTCCTCTTAATCATTCTCATAATATTTCCGACCCATCGCTCTTATATAATTATTAAAAATTCCGAAAGCAGTATATTATTTAACAAGCACAATGAGTTCGTAACTTCGGCGGATCCAGACCTTCTAGTATCTGCACAATCGCGAAGCGAGCGAAAAAAAAGTACCTTAAGCACATCACGATGTAACATGCTATTTTTACACGAAATGCTATTTTTCGTAGACATCGCTAAAAGCTGAACACTATGCGCTGGTTTAAAGTTACCGACTAGTAAAATGGGCGAAAGCACAACATGCTTTTGAATATTCGGATCGGACGTGGTTCTACGGCGTCGCTTTGAAAGCACCGTTTATTCTAATGAATGTCGTTTCGAATCGTTACATAAAACGTATTGACTGTGAGGACAGCATGCAGTGTGCTCTGTCAAACTACCGCGCAGACACACACGGGCATTCATGACCTTCCAATCGCTGTGACAGGTAGCGCGCTTTCATGAAGAGAGAATCCCGCGATCCCACTGCCTGTCGTCGCTTCACATCAAACATGCTCATGTCACTGCCGGCGAGGTAGTTGTATTGTTCAATGACCTACTATTCAGTCACTAAAATTCGTTGTCTCAGTCTGTCAGCTGTCGTTCACCGAAAGATCCTTTCGTAATGACTTTGATGATCGCGGAGCTATTTTGTACATTCACGAGAACTTCGGTTTCTTTTTGCTGCTGAAATCATGTTCAAATGAATATGATTCAAATTCAGCTTAAAATTGTATTTCCCATATTACATAAATTTTTAACTCATATTCAATTAAATTAAATAATAAAGCAAAATCTTTACCAGGTGAAACTGGTCTAAAGAAATGCTGAATACCGAAAAAGTGGGGTGAATATTTGTTTTAATACCCTTCACATCCAGCTTTGTTTAACACAGCATCGATATTTGTTTTAACATCGTGTGTGTAACGGATTTCCATGTATATATTCGGCCGAGACAATGACAATTCCATTGAAATTCGATTACCAGCGGAGAATGTTTCCGAGCAAACTCCCATATCCGTTACTGTCCACCTACGTCGACGGATGGACCCTACGTTCGTGCCGAAACGCCACAGCAACGCGTTTGGTGAGTCTTCGCTGAACACGGTGTAATTGAAAGCTTGCATTTGTAATTTCGACGCGCGTCCGCACTGCGGATAAATGAACGACAGGAAATCTAAAACCATCCAGCCGCACGGCCGCCACAATAGGCAGGACGGACAACGTCGCTTCCGTTGCGCCGAACTGGGATGGGTTGGGATGGGATGGGATGGGATGGGCTGAGTGGGCTGGTCTGGGGTGGGCTGGTCTGGGGTGGGCTGGAGTGGGGTATACTGAGATGGTCTGTAGTGGGCTAAAGAGAGCTGAACTTGGCTGCACTGGGGTAGGGTGGGGTAGGGTGAGGTGGCATAGTCTGGGGTAGGGAGGCTACGCTGGGCTGAGGTGAGCTGGTCTGGGCTGGGTTGGAGTAAGTAGGAGTGTCTGGGATGTGATGTGCTGGGCTGGGGTGTGGCTGGGATGGGATGGGCTGGGGTGAGGTGTGCTGCTATGAGCTGAGATAATTAGGGAGGAGCTGGGGTGGGCAGAGGTCGGCACGGGTTGGCAATTGTGGGTTGAGGTTGATTGTGTTGCGGAGATCTGGAGTGAGCTGGGGTGAGATGGAGTAGGCAGAAGTGGCTGTGGTGGGCTGGGGTGGGGTGTGCTGCGGTGAGCTGAGAAGATCTGGGGTGAGCTGGGATATGCAGGGATGGGCAGGGATGGGTAGGGATGGGCAGGGGTCGGCAGGGATCGGCAGGGGTCGGCAGGGGTCGGCAGGGGTCGGCAGGAGTCGACAAGGGTGGGAGGGGATGGGAAGGTGTGGGATCGGGTGGATTGTGCTGCGGAAATTTGGAGTGAGCTAGGGTGAGTTGGAGTAGACAGGAGTGACTATGGTGGGTTGGGATGGGGTGTGCCGCGGTGAGCTGAGACGATCTGGGGTGAGCTGGGATGGGCAGGAGTCGGCAACGGTGGGAAGGGGTGGACTGTGGGGCCGTGTTGTGCTGCGGTGAGCCGAGGGGATCTGGGGCGAGTTGGTGTGGGCTGGGATGCGGCTGTGGAGCTCCATGGCCTTGGCTCGACACCGCGCGAAAGATGTTAGCGGTGAGCGGAACGGCGCCCACGTAACGGGCGAAAGGGGTTCGCTCGATGGCGACGGCCTGCTCCTGGCTCGATGCGAATCAGGATCGAAGAGAGAGGAGAGGAGAGGAGAGGAGGAGAAAGACAGAGATCAATTAGGTAAAAAAAGTCGAAGGGACGAAACGGATTTTGTTGATTAATGAATGTTTTGTAAGTGAAACTGAGGCCCCCAGACAATGAAATCATAAGCCGGTGAAAATTATGATGGAGTGCATGAATATTTATTTATCGTACGGCATTAATTTCGGAGTGAAGACTTATAGAGCGCTGTTCCTACGCCAAAATGTCAACATAGCCGACGATGGATTACCCCAGTATGTTGATATGCAATAAAGATTATGATGAAGAGGATGATGAAGATAATGGTGAAGTAAGATGCTGTAGTGTTAATTCGAATGGATATGAAAAAGATGTTCAGAACCGAGAGAAAACCTTCTTTGAACACGCTTTTCCCACTACAAATTCCACGCGGAGTTTCCGAGACGTGAACGCCGGAACTCAATGAACGCCGGAACTACGGAAATGTAGCACACCTGCTGATCGGTCGCACTGAATGCATGATACATAAGAGAAAGAAACGATGAAACAGGAAATTCTGATAAAACTAGCACATTACTCGTTTGATTCACCATGAATTACCCATGGAATAACGGGTATTATAATCCACCTTTTCAGCCGAGCTGAAAATAATTACAGTGAAGAAGAAAATGGAAAAAGAAGGCACGTTAGTTCTAAACATCGTAATGAAAAGTGAAAGCGGGAGAAGTTATGAATGAAGAGAATCTTAAAGGAGGGGGATTGTATGAGCGATTTGAAAGGGCAAACCGGACGCATAGATAGAACGAGTCAAAGAATTAAACAAATCTCATCAGGAAGGACATAAAACTACACGCAGGGAAGTAACAGAGAATAGATGGAAGTGAGGCAGATTAACGAAGAGATCATTTCAAAAACACACACATTACGTTGCAACGCATGTCAAAATACCCGGCAGGGGCGATACTCCACTGGGGGGAGCTCCACTCCACTCCGCTCCGATCTAACATTTATCCATACATCCCAGCCCGATTAAAATGGTCAACGCCATGTGGGTCTACTGGCCACAAGGGCAAACAACGTGACACGAACAGGTTTTGCCCTTTCTCGAGCGATATTATCTGTAGGTGGAGCAGAAAGGATTCCGCGAGATGTTCCCTTCAAAATTTTCCTTATGCTCGTATTCCACAAAGGGTTATCGTATTTTTTTCTTCTCATGCCGTTGTATATTAGCGAAGGAACAAGACTACTACGAACATATGCACCGTTAGAACTTAGTCTAAGATTCAGTCGATTTGCCTATAAGTGACATACCTGTTTTAATTGTAAATTAATTATAATTTTTATACACAATATATTAACATCACCCAAATTTCTTATAGAACTAATTGTTAATATAGACTCTACTAAAGTTAAAATAATGGTGCTAAAATAGCACGTACTTTCCCGCCCGTATTTTCACGCAAAATTATGCGAAAAATACTCAAATTTTCGAAAAATTGTACATGACCTTATTTCAAAATATATCTTTATGGAATAAATTTCATTAAGGGAAAAACTATCTATCTTCATAATTGGAGTTGTAAGAAGACGCCGAAAAAGTTTTGTTTTTTTGCAATTTTCGAGAAATCAGGGTTTCAAACGAAATTGAGACTTGCACCCTCCTCTTGAAAAACATGACGGACGGGCGGGCGGACAGACAGACGTTCATTCGATTTTTCGGCATCAAGAACTTACAAAACATGGATTCTAACTACACTTAGTTGGTATTTTTTCTAAATCTAGCAACTGGATTGAATCACTTCTTCGTTACCAGGACCCTGTAAGAAGAGTTTTTTCTGCAGTTTCTCCGTTTTTTCTCGCAGCATTACAAAACTTTCTCTTTACTACAGAAGCGGTAGCCAGAAATTAACTAGGATGAATGGGGCAAAGAGGGGCGCGGGAATCAAAAGGAAGGAAATAACGACATTTAAAAAAAAATAATGGACAGAGGGAGCAAAGTGAGACGCGGTCAGACAAAGGCAACGGATTAAAAAAAACGGCGGAGCGGCCCTGGAGGCGGCGAGCGCGCGCCGGAGCACCGGACGATGAAACGCACGCTCCTGCGAGGGCTGTCAGGGGCCGCGGCATCGGAGAGGTATTGACAAAACGTCACGTTGGAAACGTTTCTGAAACTGGAGTCTGGTGCGGCTCGAGTGCCTAGGCACCGCATACTATCTCTCACGCGCCACTCACCGCGCGCCTCCAATGCTCCGCTCCCGCCGCCCACCGCAGCCGGCGTTTCTTCGCCCACTGCGGGGAGTCACTTTCCGTTGCGCCGTCCGCGACGCGTTTGCCACTGGGGTCACCTAGCGCCCTGCTACAGGGCTACCTCGGCTTGTAACAGTATTTGATTGCTTATTTTGATTCCGGTCGCGTCAACTGCTACGGCCATTAGTCACGGGAGTGTACTGGATGTGACATCTCGGGATTTGGGGGTGTTCCTCCTCCGCTGGAAAGATGAGGTCCGGCGCCTTCCTATACGCCGGCTTGCGGGGTGTCACCCTCTCCATGTATCTCCGCCAGCGGGGCGTCGCCCCAGACGGGGTAGGCTCTAATCCTTCGACAGGAATACCGATGTGTGGGAGTGTAGTGCATTTTTATTGCAAGCTCGCGCGCGAGCACGTGTGTGAAGAAAGAGACTGCGCGGATCAGTGACCTAGTAGTTGCTCTGAGCCAACTCAGCCGGTTTCGTAAGAACCACCTTGGCTCTCTGCACCTTCATCATTGTTCCTACCTCAGATCCACCTGTGCCTACATTGAAAATTTGTATTCCACTATATCAATTTCACCGTTCTTTCAGTCAACCTCCGTCGCCGTTCTCGACGCCGCTCTCGACGCCGCTCTCGACGCCGCTCTCGTCGCCGCATTCGTCGCCGCATTCGTCGCCGCTCTCGTCGCCGCTCTCGACGCCGCTCTCGACGCCGCTCTCGACGCCGCTCTCGACGCCGCTCTCGACGCCGCTCTCGACGCCGCTCTCGTCGCCGCTCTCGTCGTCGCTCTCGTCGCCGCATTTGTTGCCGCTCTTTTTGCCGCTCTTGTCGCCGCTATCGACGCCCCTCTCGACGCCGTGTCGCCGCTCTCATCGTCTCTCTCGTCGTCTCGTTTCTCTCGTCGTCTCTCTCATCGTCTCTCGTCGTCTCTCTCGTCTCGTCTCTCTCGTCGTCTCTCTCGTCGTCTCTCTCGTCGCCTCTCTCGTCGCCTCTCTCGTCGCCTCTCTCGTCGCCTCTCTCGTCGCCTCTCTCGTCGCCTCTCTCGTCGCCTCTCTCGTCGTCTCTCTCGTCGTCTCTCTCGTCGTCTCTCTCGTCGTCTCTCTCGTCGTCTCTCTCGTCGTCTCTCTCGTCGTCTCTCTCGTCGTCTCTCTCGTCGTCTCTCTCGTCGTCTCTCTCGTCGTCTCTCTCTTGATTCTTTCTTGGCTTTCTCGTTGCCGCTCTCGTTGTCGCCTTCGACGCCGCTCTCGACGCCGGTCACGACACCGTTCTCGTCTCTGCGTTCGACCCTTCGTGGCTTCCGCCAATACTATCGTCAGAAGACAAAACCTGCGGCTGTCTCCATATGGTACCAATGTTGTGGCTTCCGCCGCTGCAACTGGCAGAACAAGGTCGCGCGGAACGGCAAAGTGAAGTTTCCGATGCCACCTCCACATTACTGACTTTATTCTTGTTTGGCCTTCTTTCCTGTGTTTATATGCATTTTTTTGTACCCACGCTACAATGTGTCGATGCGTGTGATTCAGTGTCTCAACGGGAAGACCCACAAACACACTGACAAGTTAATAAAATGCAAAATTATATAAAAATTTCAACAAGCACGTAAGGTAGAAGAAACTGTACTTTTAAAAACGTATTATTTGAGTCCGTATCAAGAATTAAAGTTACATGGCATATACGTAAAAATTCAAAGAAAAGGAATTTATTGTTGTCGTGGAAAACATTTCGTGAATATTTGAAAGTAGTTATTACAATTGTATGTAAAATTATGTAGCACTAACAATACGACATATGTGTGATAATTAATTATTTTGAGATTTTTATACGGAATGTCATTTTACTAGTTCAAATGATACTAGTTCACTATTCACTGGTTTCTAATTCACTTGATTTATATTATCTGGCTCCTACATAAAACAGCACGCAGTCTCAACACAAGTGGACAAATCCCACGAAACACAAATGCCAACCTTAAAAGAAATTTGCAGACAATGTAATTATTAAATACGTTCTTTAATAATGCTCTTAACAACTCAGAACGCTGAAATTTTAATTGAAATAAAATCTCCGGATTTATCGACGCAATTATCCGCCGGGGGACTGCCTTGCTCTTCCCAGAGCAATTCATCACGAATCGATGATTAATCCCAGCAGACATAGATTTGCTGTTCCGCAGCCCCTTCCCAGTTAATCCTACAAAAGCCGCTTTCGCGATAATTAAAATTCCTGCAAATTACAAAAACAAATTCATTAATTTATTCATAAACAAGGCCGCGAGGGAAAATATCTTGCTTGAAATAATTCTCGCGTCGGCCACGTGCATCGATCCCGTGGAGGCGCCAAGTATTTCGAAGTTCACAAGATAACTCATGCCTCGTTTAACGACGTTTTTAAGGCGTGTCTAATCCGGGTGAGCTTGGTACGCGGGGATGAACGACGCTGAGTGGCGATGTCGTCCTTTCACTCGCTCTGACGTAAGGATGATCTATGTCCAAAAAAAAACCGTCTTGTTGCTAATTTTTTCAGCGCGCCCGCAAAAACCGTTCGATGTTCTGGCGGTGCCGCGCACACAAACGGGGAAAATGGTAGGCGTTGTTCTTGAAAACGATAAGTCGTTAGTGAATGTCGCTCCAGAAATTTAATAAGAGTTAAATATCAATTCAAATATTTCACTTCCATTTTTATTCGGTTTGAACTCTCTGAGATTTTTTTAGGATATTATTTCAAAATTAAAGAGCTCATTTCCAAAGTGACGTATTTACATCACCATTAATTTTTCTAGATGTCAATATAATACTAAGACGCTTCTCCATCATGCTGCCAAATATTGAGTTAAAAAGGACGATTCTCCTATGATAAATGGTATCAGGAAACCGTCGAATCCTATCTTGAACTATGTTGATTGTCAATACTTTCTCTAACTGAAATACTGAGTTTCATGGAGATACATCAGAATGAAAAGAAGCTCGTCAGTTTATTTTCATTAATCAACCAAATCAAAGATGATACATAAAGAATTGCAGGTATGTCGGACGCAATAACTCGTACCATTTACTTAAATAAATCGCAACATAACATTACAAACATATATTTTTTAATAATTCGACATTTTAATGTGCTTCGGTATGCATGGTGCGCACAATACTTTAACTCAAACTAAGAGAGCGTCGTAAGCACATTTCTTACATTTCTCTCCTTAAATGGCCCGGCAACTGTCTGGAGTATAAATTATGGTCATATGCTTTTAAGGCCCCTTCGGCTCACATACGTTAGCTGACCGATGACCAAGAGTCTAAAATTTTATCGCGCCGAGCAAAAACGGGTGCCTCGAGGTCACGCGTTCACGGCGCATAGAGCTGGCCATCTACTGCTCATAAGCCATGGAGCCTCTTTCCATCATATAGACTGCATCCGGAGGAAGTCGTGTGCTCAAGGCCATCGGACGTATTTTGGTAGACACATGCTGAATACCTGTCTCCGTAACAGGCGAAGTATGTGGGCACGACATGTTTTTGTGAAAGAATATTAGGAGAACACATAAAAACCTTTGGTGAGGAATTTATTTGACCACAACGATGTGTGAAGGAGAAAAGGGAAGGGAAAAATTTCGAAGCCTATAATGCTAGGGTTCAAAGAAGATGTATTTCGGATTATTTGATCTACGAGAATGTTTTTTAATACGGAAAACATTGCTTTATGTTACAGAAAGCTTTTAAACTTCCTCCAAGACTTTCAATACTATTTGAGTAAATAGAGCTATACAATTTGGATACATAAAATTTTCAGAAATAAAGACTTAGAAAATATGTGTGTCAAGCAAAGATGAAGAATATTTAGATAATGCAGTAACCAGAAGGTGAATTCAATTACAATTAATATAACATTAATATAGTTACAGTTACATAATGAAATGACTTTCTAGTAAAGAAGTAATTTAAGTTCAAAATCTTACTAACTCGAAATATGGACTAGTGCACTGCAGTTAATTTGTAAGCATAATTCGAAAATGTAAGTGATAATTTTCTTAATATTAAAAAAAGTGTGTGCGTGCGCACAATTGTAAATTTTTTAGAATAAAACCACACCTGTTCTTATTGATCAATTTTTCTCTACAGTGTATTCAAGTAAATTTTAACTAATATTCATGAAAGTGCAGCAGGAATAATATTAAAATAGTGCATTTTTTAGTATGTTTTCCCTACGATACTTTTTTTAAATTCTGTTTTCAGTGTTCTTCACTCGAAGTTATGATTTGAGCGCTTTTGACCGTATTTCTTAACACATTGTAATTTTATATGAAAATCGTGTATAGACTCTTATTTTAACAGTCGGGCACTCGCACCCCACATCATCTTGACGCGGTGTCCCGCGCAACCACTCCTCTGACAGACCGCGCACTCGCCCGTCCACCCGTCCGCGCACTCGCCACCTGCCTGCCTGCCTGCCTGCTCAGGCGCCTGCCCTCGCACTCGCCCGTCCGACCGACCACCCACTGCACTCGCCTGTCAACTCGCACCTCCTCACTCGCCTCGTTCGATCGACCGCGCACTCGCCCGTCCCACCCTACGCGTTCTCCTTCGCCCGATTCCCCGCCTACTCGTCCGCCCCACTCGCCTGCCCACCCGCGCACTCGCCGTCCGTCCACGCACTCGCCCAACCGCCCGGCGCCCCTCGTGAGCCCGCGCCGGCCCGCGCGCTCACAAACATCCCCAGGGCGCGCCACGCACCGCAGCGTTTAGCAGCTATTTAACATGTAAATTAATTTGTATACGCCCGCTACATTTAGTCGTATAATCGAACGGGAATTATGGGTCATTTTGGTGTCTCGCATACGCCGACCGCCGGCCGAGGAGGGGGTCTTGACCCCGGCGGTTGGCTTACGAATTCAATTAGGGATTTCCACGTGGACGCGTCCGAATAAGGCGGGCATCGATTATCGGATGCCGGAGTGCTGGCGGCAGCGGCTGTGGACAGCGGGGAAGAGGGCGGGGGTGTCGGGCGCGGTCATAGCCTCGCTAACCGACGTCCGAATTCCGGCGATAGGTAGAGGTAGGTGGCGCATGGCTGCTTTCTATGTCGGGCGTTCCGAAGTGGGAGTGAGTGGAATCTATCTCATACCGTCGGTTTATTGATATTAACATAGCTTCCTTTTTGCTATAAAAGTATCATAAAAGAGCTATAAAGTAGCCATATAAAGTACTGACTCATGCCTAGGATATGTTCTAGTTTGTGCTTCTCACAGTGCGTATTGACGCGAGGTGATAATCGCAGTCAAAATTCGTTGTATTTGACTGGGATGTTTTTCATTTAATTTGTCTCTCTCGACTCTATATCCCTTCCTTGATTCGTATTTTTTTTATCTCACCGTAAACTTGATCCAACAGACTTAAGGATAGATAGATTGGAGTTAGACTAGACATCAAACGGTGGAGGAATGTATTGTTCGAATGAATAACGGATTGTAATGTTTTGTAATAAGTACAATTTGTAAAATTGTACAAAGCGGTTAGGAAATATGAGAATCTGGAGACCCGCATGGGGGGGAAGGGCTGACAAGGGCATCTTAACTTCTCAAGATCAATGAGAAGTTGCACCAGATACGAAAGGGAAAATTAAAATAAAACCGTGCAAATGTTCTGATTTCAGCTGCTATTAGTGCCATGGAATGATCACAATGGACCATTTGCTTATTTTGGCAAACTAGGGGAAATTACGAGTCAATGTGTACAGAAGACTAACATGTAAAAAATACCTATCGTTAAAAATCAAAGAAGCCACTTGGTGACAAATTCGCCCTATTATTCCATCAAAACTTATTCCACTCCGAACATACCGCCTTGTTGACCTATAAAAGAAGATCAAGAAAACTTGCACAGACTTTAGTTCTCCCCTACACGATGCATTGAGCAGTTTAAAGATATTTTAGGTTAATTAAATAAAAAAATCGGTCATTATTTCTCACGACAGGCCTCATGGATAAACTTCCTCTAACAGTTAAAAGCGATTTAAAAAAACAAATCTGTGAATAATTGTAAATATTTCATTGTTTATCAACCAGCAAATTATCCATTGCGATCTTCCATAGCACCAATATCAACTAAAATAAGAAAATTTGCATATTTTAATCTTCCTTCTCTTGTCTGTGGAACTGGTCATTGCTGTTGATATCCCATCCCTTTCCTACATGTGAGTCTACTGCTTCAAATATCATTTAACCGCTTTGCGAGAATTACAAAACATCATAACCCGTCATTCGTTCCCATATATACTTCCGACTATTTTAAGTCTAGTCCAACTTCCATTTACACGTGTCAATGGAAAAGTACAATATACGCAACTTCATTATATGAAATTTCCAGCTTATGTCCATTGGCAAAATGTGATTATTTTCAATCTCCTCCATGCCTAGAAGTTTGTAGCGTTTATTCTGAGACACTTGTATATAGCTTTATGAAATACTGTAAAAGGGTACAGCTAGAATATGTCAAGAAAGAGACAATGATGCTCCCTGCAGACTTTTTTTGGATACGAAACTTCATGGA
This sequence comes from Gryllus longicercus, assembly GCA_038098605.1. Classification (NCBI taxonomy): domain Eukaryota; kingdom Metazoa; phylum Arthropoda; class Insecta; order Orthoptera; family Gryllidae; genus Gryllus; species Gryllus longicercus. The sequence continues at coordinate 3,155,398 of JAZDUA010000107.1, forward strand.
TTCAACGAAATTCGCAAAATAAAAATGGAATATTTGTATCAATCCCAGAGCAATCATTTCAACTATTTTATTTATTTGATCGAAGTTTGGACTAGTGTGCCAAAAATTTTGGTATACAAGGTACAGACGGATGTTTGTCTCGGTCTCTAGAACACGGGTTTCCTCGAATCAATTTTATTTCGTACAACAAAAGTTTCCGGCGGTTTGTTTGATATTCACTTGCGGTAGTGGCACGGAGGATGGGGTAAAATGAAGCAAATGATGCAATGAAGACAAAAGGATGAAACTAGGTACTTCGTGAAATCTTTGATCTTCTTTCGTCCACCACAGGTTTTACCAGAAATACTACTAGAATTTTAACTATTATACCCAAAATGGCGTTTGCATACCGTCAAAAACTGTCAGTTATGAAATTGAGTTCAAAAGAAAATAAAAAGCAGAAATTATCTAAATGAAAACATGTTTTTAATACTGTAACTTCTGATCATTTTTTACGTTTCTGGTCCATTATGATTTCTATTTCCGAAGCTGTTCCTGATTATTATTCTCCACAAGCCCTAGCGCCTAAACCTTTCTACAAATACACAATCAGACAGAGCTGTGGTAGTCATTTCTAGATATCCCTTCTTTCCCGAAGTAAATTCATGGAATTTCCAAGAAGATATCGCTAATTAGCTCAATTTAAATATGGCGATTCTCTATTTCAATAATACGGCTAACAACTGATATAATTTTTCCTTATAATATAAATTGCATGCATAACCTTCTCGACATTAGAAGATAATTCTACATTATGAAAAATATCCAAATAAAAAAGTTATAAATTTCATTGCTGTTTATTCGAGTGAAAATCAATTAATACAATTCACGTATACATTTGACACGAATGAGCCACAAAAATAACGTGAGATCAACAGAAATCCACGAGATTGTGTACTGGAAGCTCATATAGGCAACTGATATTTACATATCGTTAACTATTATATGGTAAAATTCGAGTAATGCGAATTACTAATTACCTTATACTAATGTATAAATCAGGGTAATTACACTGCAAATACCAGGACATAATTTCGCTGTAATCAACTGCCACGAGAATAATTATTTTCGCTTTCATAATTAACTCTCCTTGGGGTGCGACAGGTTTAAGAATATTGGATTTCCACGAAACTGTAAATAACGCTTATGCAGCTTTACTGCATCGACTGCGCAGAAGTACTGAAGAGCAGAAGGGAGCAAGCCGAAAGCCGGACTTCTAACCCAACTCACATTGAGTCAGCTAGAGAAGACCTTACCATTAAACCAAAATTTAAATAAAACGATATCGACAAATTCTATTGAAATAACATTCCAAAGATTATCTACCAATTAACCAAAGAATTACAGATTAACGTGAGATCAATGAACATTCTAATGTATTCTCTGATCTGTTTATGAGACTATAACAGGGGTCTCCAACGGGCTTGGTTTCAATGGGAGTTCCGTGCGAGACGATGAAATTTTGAAGGGGGTCAATGATGATCGGTCGATTAGGATGTCTATCGCCGAATATGATTCGGTGATTGATAAATATAATCAAGATTCCAATGATTACATAAAATATAAAATGAACTTGATAATTAATGTTTTTCTGAATCAGAGCAGCAAAATACTATGTACAATAACAAATCATAAAATGCCCTCCTCTACTTTAGCATCCGTCGTTCAGACTTAAAAACGGGGACATGCACCGCACCGGTGCCCCGAGGCCCTTAATTGGGACCTCGCGGGCGGATATCGACAAAGAATAAAACAATTTGCACTACGTGCTTATTTTCTCTAGTGCAGCAGCCACATTATTATACCATTGGATTTAAAATTTTCAATTTCAGGGTTATTGCAGATAGGGGCCACATTTCAAATGTTTCTGCACCAGGGCATTTGAACACCTAGGCAACCAACGCCTTAGGATGTTGAGAAAACCCAACAGATTATAACTTTGTACTCATAAAGTATATTGTTTTCAGTTAAAAACAAAGAATATTTTGTAACCACTACATAACAAAGAACATTAGAAACACAGGGATGCAGAAGCGATCTTCGATTATTGGAAATTGAGATATTTACCAAAATATTGGTGTTGGAATTGTTATATTGAAACTTTTATGGGCAATTATTTGTGTTGTGATTATGTAAAATATACTCGTATTATACAGAATAACGTAAGGGTGGTCGATGCAGTCAATCATTTCTTCAAAAAGAATCAATGAACGAAAATGGTTGGGCAACCTCTGCTTCAGAACGAATTAACAGAACAGCAATATTTATTTTAAATCCCCGTGCAGGAGAAACGAGAGAATGTTCCAGTGGCCGCTAACAAATGCCTGACCTACGTTGGAATTTTACATGGCGTAATTTAACATTCCCGCTCCCCCAGGAAGCACCGGACTCGCTTGCAACCGTGATCACGCAAATGTCAAAAGAACACGCACGTAATGAGTTCCCATGCCAGGTGGTTCGGCTATCGGAATACGAACCGCTTGTTACTCGGAAAGGTGGGCAGTGTGTCTCGTTGCAGTCTGTCATCACGGAACAATCAAATATACATTAAAGCACAACTTCTCCTCCGCTTTACGACAACGTTGGTGGTTTTTGCGAGCAGAGCGCTCCGAAATCGATGATCTGCTGCATGAAGAACTTGCAGATCGCCGACAATCTGAAAGAAAGTTCGTTACCAGACTTGGAATGCGAATTCAATTCCCGAGAAATTCGGGGAATCAGGGTGGCGAATATCGAAGCAAAAGAAAACATTCGCTATTAGAGAAATAACACAATCAAATGACCAACTCAGCAAAAGAGCAAGTACTGGCCAGATAAAAATGATGAGACAAAAACACCAAGAACTCTATTATCTGAACTTCATTTACCAGGGATTTCGATTTCCTCCGTGGTAGATACGCTCCTTGTCTCGTAGAGAGTTTACTCCCATCTTCTACATTCTATTACATTAAAGGATATAATTCAATACCCTTTTAATAAGTCTTTTTTATATAAAAATAATTTTTGAAATCTGATGTACTAAATAGGTACGGTTAGTTGTAGAACTCTAGAAAATGTCCTTAATGATCGATCAAGATCCATAGTACAGTTTCTGTGGACTTCGAGCAAATACCAAGATAGTACATCGCTTGGGACTGAGCAGTAAAATAATACCCCACACGCAAACTTCATGATGTTCTGCTATTTTTTATCTATCACATCGACTAATCTGTACACGGCTCTGACGGACTAACAAGGTCATGGCCGCAGCAACGTATTTAAACCGCTGATCTCAATTTCAGGCTTCTAAAATTTAACTTCCTTGTCAACAAATAGAATAAACAGATTAAACTGTACAACGAACCGCAGGATAATGGATCCTATCCTCAAAATACATTTTTCCATTGCAAAAGACCACTTTACTCTTCGGTAAAATTTTCTAGGTTTAAAGAGCGTGCTTCCGACGGCTCTGTTATTACACTGTGTTCCTCGGCAGTGTCGGGGAATTGCACAACTGACATCACGAAATAAAAGGGCATCTAATACCTAAAAACAAACATTTATATTCTTTTGACTTCACAAATTACTCCATGTGACAGACAAATCTGTGTAACAACTGCTAACACATTGTTTTACTCATACGATGTTTAACACGTTCCATTTTTCTCTTCAAACAGCACGTCGCTGTTAACACACATGAAATCTTAATACTTTAATTCACGCAGTATTTCTACTGTTCGTACACAATATAAACGAAACACAGTTCCGTTATGAAATTCACTCTAGAGACTGCAGGACAAGGAATGAACGAAAGCCAATGAGCCAGACAAAAAAAGGCAGAAATGAAATAGGGACCAGAGCAGAAATGAGACTGCTGGATGATAAAAGATTAAGCTGTGTGTAGGTACATGTGCAGGTGCGTGAAAAAAGCTGTGAATTTCGAAGACAGTTGTGATGCGGATTGAGTGTGTAAAATGTGATATCAGGCGAGGAAGGGGGGAAGAAGGGTGACGGCGTGAAAAGAAACAAGAGATTGAAGTCAGTCAGAACGTAGGTTGACAAATATAACCAAGAAGGCAGGAACGCTACAGTGTTAGGAGAACATGAAAGAAGGACGGAGACGAAGATACGTCGGAGACAAGACGAAGACAAGTCAGAGATGTAGAGATCCGTAGTAGGAGTACGCGAGTTAAGGAGAGATCCCAAGTGAACCTGGGGGCCAAAGAAAGGAACAAAGAAGGCAAAAGCAAGAGCGATGCTAGAGTGAATGCAAAGACGTATGTGTTGAAGGATGAGCGCGAGGGCGAGTGCAAGGGCAGGGCAAGAGAAAGGACAAAGTCAAAGTCGAGAATGAAGATCAGGCCTAGGCCCAGAGGTGGATGCTTGGTGAGGTTTAGAGCAAGGGCATGGGCGAGAGCGGAAAGAAAAGCCGGGGCGACGGAGAGGGCGATGACAAAGACCTGGAAAAGGGACAGGACGTGGGCATAGGCAAAGGCGATGGCCAGATGAAGGGTCAGGAAGGACGAGGTCCAGGACGAGGTCTAGAACGAGACTAAGACAAGGGACAGAGCGAGTGGCAGTAAAGGGCAAGATGAGAACCAGGGCGAGGACCATGGCGTGGGCAAGCGCGTGGGCCAGGGCCAGAGCCAGGGCGAGGGCCAGGGCGAGGAGAGCCAGGGCGAGAGCCAGGGCGAGGGGCAAGATGAGGGTCAGGGCGAGGGCCACGGCGAGGACCATGGCGAGGACTATGACTAGAACCATGACGAGGACCATGGCGGGGACCATGACTAGGACCATGACGAGGACCATGACGAGGACCATGACGAGGGCCATGGCGAGGACCAGGACGAGGGGGAGGGAAGGAATAAATATGTTGTGAACCGTCGGTGACGGCAATCACAGGGAAAGAGAAACGAGCTTGAGAACTAACCAAAGCACGAGGGCTGAGTCTACGGTTCGAGCCCGGGCTGGATTATATTTCGTCTTGCCCCAGGGATCCGGGCATCTGCGGGCAGCATGGGCCCTATGAGGCCCCTCCACCCGCGGCCCGCGTGCCGCCTTGGACGTGCTTTGCCTTGCAAACGAATGATTGATTAATGCCTCTCGCATGGAGGGGGCGGATAAAATATTAATTTGACCTTATTTCCCGCTGCCGCGGACACGTACACGCTCAACACTTGAAGCGCCTCTTCCCCTGCACGCAATCGACCGGAAGAGAGGCCGCGTTGGCGGCGGGGAAAGTTCATGGGGGTGATGCGGGGCATGGGCGACGGGATTGGTGCGGGAACGTTTCTGGGGGGTGGCCAGAACGAGATACATCGCGGTTAAGAGAACAAGAGAAAAAACAGCATTTGCGCAGAAATGTGGCGAAAAATGGTCATGTGAATTTTGATAATTTATTATAAAAAAATCTATTTCACATGGTCCCTTACACACTCTTCTCTGTCAGACTGGGTTTAGAATTTGATTCTAGCCGCCACGTATAGCTTGTTTTTAACGGTGCTTTGCGTTGTATTATGGAGTTAGCCGAGCTAACTGAGCTTGAGCTCAGACGAGTGCAAGAACAGTTAGCTCCATCGTACGGGCGAACGTGACTCAAGTAGGTGATCATGGAACATAGAAATCGATTGAAACTGATTATGTATTCAGAATGATCCACAAAAAATTTCATACAATTAGAGATGAGAATTGGATAATAAAGAAAAACATTTATCGGCTTTACTACTGAACAGCCCAAGTCACAGTATAGGAAACAAATACATTGAATCGAATGGTCATGGCACGAAGCCTTAAAACATTGTTTTATTTCATATAATATATTCTCTATAAACGTTGACTATGGTATCTGAATGACGTATTCCGAGTAAGAACTCTTCAACAAATTTCAATTCCAGCACATTTTTTAATTCGAAAGTATTAATAACAATGATTACATAATTCCTACTTACAGAGATAAGAAAAACCAACTTATTACGGATAATTCATTTTAACTTCCCTTAAATAGCGTTAGTAGCATCCCCGCGAAACAAGTGTAAACTATTTTTTTAATGAGTATAAGAACTAAACATGTTTTAATGCAATGTGAACGACAAATAGAAAAATTATAGCAATGGTTTTTTTTCAAGAGAGACTGGTATTAACTACCTATAACATGATATTTTTACATTTGTTTTCCTATGGACTAGACACTATGAGCATAGGTCTACAACATAAGCAAGAGGAAGAAGCATATAATCACAGATTTACAACAAAAAACATGAAATATACAATGAGTTTTATACAATTGTTAAAATCTAACAGTTATGATTTTTGTTGTCAGTTTACGGACAGTTTATGAACAGTTAATGAACATTTTATGTATAGTTTATGATCTTCCCGATTAAAAATATATTTCGAAGTTCTAATTTAACATTATCGCTCAAATGATAATATTTTTAGGCATACGGGTTTAATATGAAAAACTTGGAAAATATATCTTGAATCACATTTCGACATAGTGTTCCCCACTTAAGAGAGAATAATGACAAATATCTTTGCGAAACATTGAGCGAATGCTGAAATGAACTCAAGAAGACCCAATGGATATCAAAAGGGTTCGAGGAATTTTTACCGTTTATGGCGTAAAGAGATACAAATAAACCTCAAGACTCCATTTTCCAACACTCAGAATTACCCGCGTCTCAAACGTTACCCACGCCGTTCCCACCGCGTACGTCACCGAGCTCCAGCGTTTTTCTCCGCATCCTTGGCCCTTTCCGCGCCTTAGTAACCCTTTCCACCCGCCTCGTCGCCCGGCCCTTGCCGCTCACCGACCCTTCTTGTTCCGAAGCGAAACTCGCGGCGCTCCACTCCGCCACACATTTTCCATCAAAGTTTTTTTAATGGGCTCCGCAAACTTACTTCGTACGTCGAGGATTCGCCGTGTAATTATGTGGCGACGAATACACGAAGTGGCCCCTGCAATCTGCCAGATAGCAGTACATTGCGTTCCAACTTTCTTTGGGAAATGTAATTGAATTTCTCCTTCACGAGCATCAATTTCATATCGTTGCAGGGACAATAAAAAGGCATTTAGGAGAGTTATAAGGCTCCCAACGAGAAGTAATGCTCCAACGACCCTCAGCTTTGCGTTTTCATTTCATGTTATCGCGCTTTTCGGAAAATATTTCGTGCACTAAATTGAGTAAAACTCCCTGCAGCAATACATAATTTACGCACGAATTAAAGTGACAATAAACATTTTTGAATGAAAAGATGTTGAATACGAAGAAATACATTTCTATTAGTTTAAAACAGATTATACAATACATTTTTTATTACTCCAATTGAAATCTAAATGCATTCGAACACCTGAATCACATTGGCTTGCACTTATTGGATTAAATGGTACCCAGACTTTAGTTGTGTAAATGTATAGTTACGTTTTCATAAGAAAAATGCAAGCATACAAAAGACTTCGCAATATTAACGTCTCTAAATGTTAGTATTGATAAAATAGATTTGAAACAGACATGTGTGTAGACACTAAGTCGCCCGTTCCCAGGAAAAATGTTGAGTAACTCAGATTTCATTTCAAGAAACCATTTGCACAAGAATAGTAGTTTATGCAATTAGTGTATAATGTTAAGCTCTGTTGTATGAGTACACGTTTTGAAAACGAGCGACGTTACGAGTGAGTTTTCAAATTTGTACGAATGCATTAAAGCACCATTGTAAACTAATTGCATACGCTATTTTTTGTATAACAACATTGTAAATTTAGACGAGAATCAAACTTAATTTCGCGAAACAACGTTCTTGTGACGTTTCGGGCGTTAATCTATGCGAGAAAATAATGGTAGGACATTTACCACTACCCCTCCCCCGCGATTCTCGCTCTGCGTTTGGCTGAATGTGTAATGACGCAATCATTCGCGCAGTAAAATGCCATTTTATGAACGATTTATTGCAAAACATCTTTCATAATTCTGGTATTCAAAGAAGGATTTTCATTTGTTTTAGATTTTTTAAACACAAAACACTATTCTGGTCTCTACCTAACACTTCAGGATGGAGCATGTTCCTCTTCGCCGAACGATCCCAAAGTGTTAGCGCACGCGCGGTTGTAGTTCGCTTTTTTGGTTTCCAGAAGTCACGTTGGGCATGCGCGTATTCGCAAACGTTCATTAAAAGGAAGCATGTACATCGGGTCGCCAAGACGTTTTCCCCAAGTGGACACAAAGACGCCGACGACAAACTTCACTTGCGGTTCAAAGCGGCATCCATAGAGGCGAACATCTTGTTTAGCTGTGAGGTGCCGAGGGTGGGCCTTGGAACGCGACCAAATGCTGCGAGAGTCGACACCCACATCCACACAGCTCTCGACGGTTCAGTGCGCGTCTAATTGAAAACAATGTAAGCCGTTCCCCAGGCCGCGGCCTCCTCCGTGGAAGCGAGAAGAGTGGCCGTTCTGTTTATAACACCGGTCACAAAGAAAATGAGCCATAACAAACAAGTTTGGCGCGAAACGAAACGATGGGAGGGTTTAGAGGCTATTCCCGGGCATTCTAATTTCGCATTTACAGGCACCACGAATTACGAGTTATCCCTTGTTATGGTGAAGGTGGCAGCCGTTAAAGATCCCTCTCTCTCTTTCTCTCCTTCTCTCTCTCCCTCTCTCTCTCTCTTTCTCTCCCCCTCTCTCTCTCTCTCGGGCAGAAAGGAAAGTTTAGGACAGATGTATCTCAATGGTGTTGCGGCTACACCGTCACATCGGAGAGTCGAGACCATCCTCCTGCCACTACACTCTCCTGCACACACTTTCACGAGTCATTAAAACGGCAATTTGGACGTCTCAGGCGAAGGGCTTTACCTGGATGCTCAAAGAACTTCATAAAAAAGAACAAAGCCCGCGCCGCGAGGGCGTGAGCTGTATTTACACGCTCTAAACCTTGTTTCCCACGCGGCTGAGCACGTAGGAACGATTAACTTGGGCCCTTAGATTTATGGCGGCGCGCTGAGCAGAATTCGCGGGGGCGGCGGGGGCGGCGGAGCAACCCCGCACCACGCGACGCTACTTCTTTCGGCGCACCGTCGCCGCCGCAGTTGCTGGAGACGTTGCTCAAAGATGCAGAAGTCGCCGAGTTGCCGGTAAGTCGAGACCTAAGTCGGGAATTGCCGTCAAATCAAACCCAATTGATTTGATGGAACGTGCAACTTTTCACGTAGCTTGCGGCTGCTCTCGAGTGAATGAGTGAGTGAGTGAGACAGTGAGTGTTGATTACGGGCGCGTCAACTACTTATACTCCGATTTAAGCATAGTGGCACTTCAAGGTTAGGAGCTGAAAGGATTGGGGAAGCATTATCATCCAATCGGGAGCTCCAATACCAACAATTGCAGTTGTAACAATGCTCCCGATTGGATGACAGTGTCCTTCTCCCTGTCTATCTCGTGACTTCGAAGTGCCACTGTGTTTAAATTGGAGTATAGGTCGTTCGTCACGTAAGTGTACTGAATAGTGTAACCCGGAATGAGGGTGTTACTCCCCGGCTGGAAAGTGAGATAAGGCATTGACCTACACGTTCGATTGAGTTGTTTTTTTGTATCAAAGCATCATCTCCAGCGGGGCATGCCTCAGCCGAAACAAGTTCTATACTCCTCTCTGGTCTCCCGACATGATGGTAGTGTTAGCGCACGTCAGTCTGTGAATAATGGGGAGAGTAGAGAACAAGGACAAGGAAAAAAATATTGGTAGCGACCCATGTCCCATTTGGTGGAGTACAGCTCCAGCATTAGCCTAGTATTGATTGGAAAAACCGCGGGAAACTTTCGATCAGGGCAGCCGACCGCTAGAATTTTTCTTCACAATCGAAAATCCGCCACTCGTATGCTATAACTCCTCGTTAACAATGCTGCAGAGGCAACAGCGTGCTATAACAGCTGTTCTGTTCTCAATAGTATGCGGGTGGGGCCCTGGCTTCTTTATTCAGAATTCTCTAGTCAAAGCCCAGTTGGGTGTTGTGGATTTTCGAATGCCGTAAAGTGGCCAGTGGGTCATATTACGCCCGCGGCATCTACAAGAACCTTGGTAGATACCCGAAAAAGTATATCCCTCCAGTTGTATCCCGTTCTAAAGAGTTATCACGTTGAACCGACAAAGACAGTTCTGACATTACTCCACATCTACAAGGTACAAGGAACGTCTATGAGGCGCGTCTGTTCCCGTCCCCATTATCCCGTCGTGGCCTTCAAAGGACGTCGGGTCGAACATAGGGGTAAGGAATTTCGCCAAATAGTTCCCAACAACTATCTGGAACAAAAATAAATATAGACTTTAATTGTGGAAAAGTAACATTATTTATTTACATGTTTTTTCAATACATGAACAACGACTACACCAACAATATCAAAAATTCAAATTGGTCCCATCGAAATTTGGTAAAAGCTTGCAACCTCGTGATACAAATAGGTTTAAAATTGAATCAGATAAAAAAGTTCAGCCCTAACATGGCTTTGGGTGTTGCATTAATGAGACAGTCTTTTGCTCCGCTCCAGGCCCTAAGCGAATACTCCTAGATGGCGTGTTCCATGCGTTGTTGCAGTGCAGCGCAGTCAGCCTGAATCCGTACTAAATCCCCATTTTCCGAGGCTGGCGCACCTACACCTGTGCGAGCTTTACTGAGGGAGAACCAACTTTTCCGAGGCAAGTCTGGCCGAGAGGGGAGTTCTATGTAGAAGGTTTTTTTCTTCACTACGCAGTCCTATTACAATCTACTTCTGCGAGTCGTGTGACAAATGGGAGTAAAACGAACTAACGTACGATTACGTCATTGAAAGAATTAAAGTTTTTCAATAAAATATTTAACCAATTCAATGTAGCTGGTTTCACATGTTTTTTTAATATTTATCTTCATCTGTTACATCAAAAATCATATGTTGTTTTTATTATATTAAACGCTGTTATTTTCATAAGAAATGTGAATTTGTTTCTAAATTAATATATTTGTAAGTCTAGCCGATCAAATCAGCAGTTTTCTTTCTTAGATGAGTAAAACAATGCAAAATATTATTTTATATCTAAATAATTTTTGTAGGTTCATTTTTTCTTTAATTTTTCCCTACACGCACTGAATTCTGGCTATGTGAATGTCTCACAGCCTTAGGAATACAGTAATAACCGTTTAATGAAGTGAAACCGACGGATTATAGGTTTTCGAACAAAACTGCTTACGATCGAAGTAAGCCGAAGCTTTCCTTGCTCTTTTATTCTCAAAATGGAATATTGGTATCGAATCGTGTTAGAAAATTCAAGAAATAACAGTGGCATTGACAAAGTGAGGAAACGAACAGTGGCATTGACACGCGAAGAAACAGCCTTCAAAACGTTCTCAAACATGAAAGGGAATACATAGTTTAATTTTAAGAGAAGCAACAGCACAACTGTCTTTATTTTCATGAACGTCTTGCTTTGGTCGTCATTTGATAACATTTTTTACACATATTTTCATAACATGTCAATAGCCAAGGAAAGTATTTCCAATGTACTGGTTACTAGTAAGAGAGCCGAACCTAGACTTGTTAACATATAAGTGATCATATTATGGGTGAAAATGGGCATACGTTTGTGTGTGTATGTGATGGGGGTTGTAGGCGTAGAGGTGGGCTCGCAGACGACTTTGGGTTAAGCTATTTCGTTTCAGGTGCTGAATTTCCGATGTGTGAAAAGAGAACACAGGAGACGTCTGTGCCTAACGAATACGAGTTAAAAAAAGATTAATATATTGGTGGTTATTTGTTTTCTGAGGGTAAGTTTACACCACCTCGCGTCTGTACCATATGGTCTCTTTACCACGGTCTTAATGCAATAGAGAGACCGTCTGGGGTAAATAACAGGATTCGGAAGATCAGTATATTGTAGAGTGTTAGTTTGCAACGGCTTAATAGCCTAATAACTAATCGCAATGTATACATTATATTTTCTTAATAAATTGTCTATTAAGTGAATTCGTAATAAATGGAATACTAATAAAATAAATTATTTTTTCTCAAAAACTTTATCGTCATTTTAACACTAAAATTAAAGCTATAAATAAAGATGTGTTGATGAGAATTTTTTTTCTCGCGGAGGTCTTACAAATAAAGCCTTACCTATGACCGTGGACCCTTCGAGATTTTCATTAGAACAATATGGAATGTGTCATACGATAATTGATCAACCGACCACTCAACCACGAAGATTGGAGTAGGGGCGGGGTGTGGAAAGAAGGATCTCGTGCGGGCCCTGACTCGATTAAGGTACTGCACTCACATCCGCCTGAAATTAACGAAAGGAAGCCACGGAAAAGACCAACCACCACTCAGGGCCGGCGAAACCTATAAATTTAAGATAGATAGTACGATAGGTGGGGGTCATGTATTTTTTTCTTTTATTTACGTTTTCTTAAAAAACATGAAAACGGTATAAAATACGTAGTTTATTCAACATTGATATTGTATTGCGTTTTCGTTGACATTAGCAATGAAAGAACTGTATGAGCCGTCATTGCCAACAATATTGTTTATTACATGAACAGCTGTCGATGGCTTAGCCATCTGCATCTTTGCTGCTGTATGGAAGCCACAACACGACAATTTTTAATTAATAACTTATATAAACACATTAATAATTTATTTATATATTTTGTTACTTGCCAGCAACAGAAGGGATTACTTCTACATACGTTTTTAAATTTTTCGGGTTTTCATTAGCATTTGTCGAGGTTAAGTCCGCTGTACTCGCAGGCTGCGGCGTGCTCATTCCCGCTCGACTGAAAGATTCATCTGTTTTTTCATTCCCTCGTTTTCGTTGGAACCTACGAAGAATAAACCGGTCCATTATCGGTTCATCTCATTTGGATACAATGAGACATAGCCAACTCGCCATAAACATTTTGCGCCAAGTGACAACTGGGCATCGCGCGCGAAGTTTGAATATTGAATAATATTTTTGGTCGATTTCGAAAATATTTTTTTTCCAGCAGTTTGATGGTGGTAATAAACGTGTTAAACAGGAAATTTTTGTCAAAATTACAGGTGAGTAATTATCCATCTGGAATATTTTCGCGTGGGTAGTACTACCCACCGTACCCACCTCTTCCACCAACCCCGCCACCTGTAGATGTTTCATCCAGAGAGAGGCCAGCTTCGACCCACCCATTGAGCTGGCGAAAAACATCTCACCGTCCAGATTGGACCCTAGGACCTCGGACCTATTCCTAAATGAAAATCAGTTGTGAATTCGTATCTATGCATATGAATGATGTTCAAGTGAGTAATAAGAATCTCTTCAGTTTATAAATATTTTAATTTAAATGTCCTATAGTAATTGATATTTTCATAATTGAAATAAATTATTGGAGTATATAGTTACAAAAATTTAGACAATTTTAGGTTCACCTTCTAAATTTAGATGTGTATTACGTCACAGGTATGTGTTATTTAAATATCTATCCAGCTACACGCGAAATTAGTACAGTACTATGTCATTGGTTTAATATAAAAATTGTAAGTTACTTAACAGAGCGCGAAGGGGAGGACGTAGACACGTAGGACACTTATTGCGTACATTTTTTTCTAACACGCCCTGTGCGAAAGATTGTTTCTGACATACTTCACGATGTTTCGCTCACGTTTTGTAATTTTACACACACTATTACAGCGAATGAAAAATTGGCTATTTGACGGCTCACACGGAAAACAAGCACGAGCAACCGCGACACGCGCACGTCGTGTCGAAAACAGTCACTATCGCACGCGAATGAAGTCGCGCTCCAGTGCTCACTTCAAACGCGCGGGGCCCGCCGGAAACGCTCACATATGAAGCACGCGCCGCCCACCGCTCAATGCTCCTTTGTGACGCATCGCAACACGATGCACCTTTTCCGTCGCCCGGCGAAGCGCGAGTCGAAAGGCAAGTAGCCCACAATAGCGGCGCGCGGGCGCGGGGGCAGATACTGACAGGCAGGGGCGCGGGGCAGGCGGGGACAGGCGGCGGCAGGCGTGGGTGCGGAGGCAGGCGGAAGTGTTAGGCGCGGGGCCAGGCGGGAATGTGTTGCGTGGGGGCAAGCGAGATGTGCTGGAAGGCGGGGGTGCGGGGCGCGGGGAAGGCTGTGACAGGCAGGAGGCAGGCGGGGGCAGGCAGTGGCAGGCGGGGGCAGACGGGGACGAGTAACAACGTAAGCGTGCAAGAGGAGCCCGCAAGACGAATGGCGCAAAGGAGCCGACGAGGAACTCGGTAGGGTGTGCGGAGTGGAGCGGGACGTAAAGAAGAGGAAAGGAGTGTAATGGATAGGTGATGCACAGGGGAGTGCAAGGAGGTATGGTGGGGTAGGATAGAGAGGCGTGGCACAGATTAGTGGAGAAAGTCGGATGCAGGGGGCGGACCAGGTCAGAAAGAGGCGGGCCAGGGCATAATGGGGGGGCAGGGAGGAGCAGGGGAAGACTTGAGCGGGGCGTAGCGGGGCGGGGCGTAGCGGGGCAGAGCGGAGCGGGGCAGAGCGGAGCGGGGCAGAGCGGAGCGGGGCAGAGCGGAGCGAAGCAGAGCGGAGCGGGGCAGAGCGGAGCGGGGCAGAGCGGAGCGGGGCAGAGCGGAGCGGGGCAGAGCGGAGCGGGGCAGAGCGGAGCGGGGCAGAGCGGAGCGGGGCAGAGCGGAGCGGGGCAGAGCGGAGCGGGGCAGAGCGGAGCGGAACGGAGCGGGGCGGAGCGGGGCGGGGCGGAACGTGGCGGAGCGGGGCGGAGCGGGACGGAGCGGGGCGGAGCGGGGAGGAGCGGAGCGGGGCGGAGCGGGGCGGAGCGGGGCGGAGCGGGGCGGAGCGGAGCGGGGCGGAGCGGGGCGGAGCGGGGCGGAGCGGGGCGGAGCAGGGCGGAGCGGGCGGAGCGGGGCGGAGCGGGGCGGGGCGGAGCGGGGCGGAGCGGGGCGGAGCGGGGCGGAGCGGGGCGGAGCGGGGCGGAGCGGGGCGGAGCGGGGCGGAGCGGGGCGGAGCGGGGCGGGGCAGAGCGGAGCAGAACGGAGCGTACTGGTGTGGATAGAGCGAGTGAGATGGCCCGGTATCGCGTGTTGTGGCAGGACGGGGCGGGGAGGGGAGAGTGGGCGTGGGGCGGAGCGGGGGCGGGGAAAGTTGGGTTGGAGTGGGGTACGGTGGCATCGGGTGGGGAGGAGCTGAGTGTGGTTTCGCCAGAAACAGGGGGTGAAAGAAGAAAAGGAACAAGCGTGCGGGGGCGAGAGGACGTCTTTCGAAACCCGAGATGGGAAGGCGGGCCTTGAGAACGCAGACGACGCAGGAGCCGTACTGCGCGTGAAGGAGAGTGTCGGACGACTACGCAGCCTGACGCTGAAGGAGATGGCGGAGTGAAGGATATGGAAAGAAAAAAATGGGAGGGAACTGAGAAAGAGTGACGCTGAGAAGTAGGGGGAAAATGAAGACTAGAAAGTAGGAAGAGGAAGAAAAAGAGAAAACTCGTTCCGTGGACGAAATAACTAGTCGGAAGAAAAACAACGGGGAATGTGGCGTGAAAAAGATCCAGGGAGTAAAGAGGTAGCGAAAGGGAGAGACAGAAGATGAGGGATTGAGCGAAAAAGAGAAGGGTTAGAGAAAGGTGAAATAAAAAGAAAGGAAGGACAGGGAAAACATAAGACAGGAAATGAGACGCTGTGGAAGGAAATTAAGAAAGCGATGAAAGTGTGAGAGAGTCTGAAGCTAAAGATAGAAGATTGAAAATAAAAAGAAAAATTATCGGTAAGAAAGGAGGCAGAAAAGGGTAGCATGCAAAAAAAAAATTCTCCGCTGGTTGTCTACAAACTACAGCTAAAAGCAAATTTCGGCGCCTATCATCAATTTCTTAAAATTATTTTCAAATAAATATTTTACTGACCATTCGAAGGCGACCTCGTAGCATGCATATGGGCAAAATACAGAAGTACAGATTTTATTAACTATTTCTTATATCCGGTGATATAGGTTTTCGTTGTTTCTTATCTTTGCACATGCAGAATCAAAATAATGATTTCAAGTGCCTAAAATATTAGCAAGATTACGTATTGCGGATGTATTTGTACTCGTGTTTTGATTATTTCTGATTTTGTCCGTCGAAACTTATCACATTCTATATGCATTAAAAATGACATCAGTGAGACGATGAGCGCAAGAAACGGATATTTTATGGCATTAAAACATAAGCGTGATACGGAAAATAAGAAAGTGCTGATGAGAAGGGAGGCCGTAGACAACTCAAGTCACGTGTTGACGGCAGTAATGGGGACAGAGACTTAAGTCTTTGCGCTAATGCTTCTAATTCGCCTAATCTCGCGATCACGTTCTAATGGGGTCGGCAAGAGCAAGTGGCGTGGCGAGGGTTACTGTGGCGTTGGTGGGGGTGATTTTGGGCATCGCGAGGGACAGGGATGACGACAGGGCTGGCAGGCAGGGAGGGGGTTGCTGGGTCGGGGGCCGGGGCGGGGGCCGGGGCGGGGGCGGGGTCAGGCGCGGCGCTCGGCGGCGATCCATCAATCCCGACAGCCGGGATTAGCTGTCCCATCCATCCACAGAAACACCTGCGCTGTCCGGCGCGACTCGCGGGCCGCGCTGCTGCGCCATCGCCGGGCCGGGCCGAGCCGACCGTGGCGGGGCAGGGCAAGGCTGGGCGGAACGGAACGAGGCAGGGCAAAGCGGGTTGAAACGGGGTGGAGAGTCGAGGCGGGGCGGAGTAGGGCGGGAGAGGGCGAGGTGGTGCGGATCGGTTCTGTTCGGGACGGGGCGGAGTAGGGTGGAGTGGGGCGGGGCCGGTCGGAGCGGGGCGGGGTGGAGCAAGGCAGCGTAGGGAAAAGAAGGGCAGGTAGGGAAGGGGAGAGCAGGGTAGAGCAGGGTAGAGCAGGGTAGAGCAGGGCAGAGCATGGCGGAGAAGGCCAGGACCGAACAAGGCAGGTCAGCGCAGGGCAGGGCCAGGCGAACAGGGCCGGGGCGGGGCGGGACGGGACGAGAAGAGACAAGCCGGAGGAGCCGAGACGGACGAGACGAGATAAGACGGACGAAAAGGGTCAGGACGAGAGAGGACGAGACGCACATGACGAGACGGACACGAGATGAGATGGACGAGACGAGACAAGACGGATGAGACGAAGGGTGGAGACGACAGGACGAGACGAGGACGAGACGAGAGGACGAGACAACCTAACTAAATAGCTAGGTCGAATTCAGCTGCTATCGGGAGGAGAATTCTGGCCGTTGGCTGCTCTGATCGGTAGTTTTCCATAGTTTCTTCGATCAATACCAGGCGAATGCCGGAGCGGTACTCTAACAAACTGCCAAGGGGCGGGCGCGATCTTTCCTTTCTCTTTGTCCTACCTCAACCCTTACTTACACACTCATTTACACGCACTGCCCTACCACGCATGTCGGGAGGATAGGGCTGGGGCGTTGCTCCCGGCTAGGGCGGTGCTCCTGTGGCAAAATATACCTGCTTGGAGAAAATCCAGCTAGCCGACTTGTCGGTCGGCGCAGGATCTCACCATCCTGTGGGGGGATTCCGTAGCCATCTCCTGCATAAAACATTTACTATGGAACTATGACCTTAGGAGTCGACACACTTGAAAATCAATGAATGAATCATCTATAATTATTTACCTTGAGAACCTTTTGACATGGAACCTCAGCGCTTTTTAAAGTACTGAGTTTCCCGGAGTACAACTAGTTTCTGATGACTCTTCACGTGAGGAACGTTTCACTTGTAGTTTATCCCTTCAAGCTAATTCTTTTTAACATCCTCAATACGATTGCGCACAAGCTTGCGATAAATTTATTAATTTCTTTAAACTTTCTGGACATTAAACGTCACTAATTAAAAATGAAATACGTTTCGAAGCGAATAAATCACATGATGTACCTCCCATTCACAGAAACAAAATTTCCAATTTTAAAATTGGGCGTGTTCACAATTTGACATTCTGCTTCCGAAGATGCGAGTGGACATACAATTATTAGAACAATATGTTCGCCCTGTTTATGCAACAGCAAGAAAATATTTAAGGGTGTGGCATTTTTCAAAACTAAAAGAAATATATGTTTTAAAGTAAACTTATAATTGTGACTAATTAATATATTTCTTTCTATGTATTAACAGTTTTAAAATATAACGAAATAGTATAAACTTAAAATACTACAAATGTTTGGGACACAATGATGAATGAATGAAAGATTAATGCTATTATGTTGAATGATTAATATTATTAAATTGAATTCAAATTATATACCACACAGTAAATATATTTTAGATTTTTCTTTAAAAAATGCTGTTAATTATAAGGAGTGTCTACGGCTCCGTCTGGAGTCGCGCGTTCGCCAATTCAAAAAAAAAAGGTTTGTTCTCATGTAGCTGAGAAAATGAGTTATTTTTATCGTGAGAAACATAGATCTGCAGCGTTTACTGAACGGTAATGTTTCATGGTCAGGACAGGCCATGGTGGACGTATCTCACAATTTTGGTCCCTTCCACCCCTCACCTCATACGATTATTTGCTCTCTTACAAGACGCAGTTCTGGTCTGGCAGTGGAGGTGAACGGTCGTGGCCACTGCTCCGCAGTGCTTACCTTCTTCGTATCGCTACGGGCAGAAGAAAAGCGAACACAGAGTGAACGAAGTGTATACTAGTTGGTTACTCTACTTAGTGTGCGTGTGAATAATTTCATTGTAGGTTTCAGAAAGTGCATGGAAATAAAACCTATTTATTTCAAATTTGTGAATTATTGCAGTGTTCTGTATAACATCAGTGAAAGTCAAATAACATGCTCTGACCTCGTACAGATCATAGCAGCAGCAATGGAAGTAGTGAACGGAACCTCGCCTGTAGCAAACAGTTTATTTGAATATCAACAAAATGTTATTGCACAACAACTGCAACAGTTGCAAGAACAGCAACAACAGCTGCAGTCACAACAGCTACAACTAGATCAACTACAGCAATTCTTGACGCAGCAACCACAGTTTTCGTTTTCAAGAAGCAGTACAGATACGGATTTTCAGAAGGCCTAAGTTTGGCACAACAAAGCAGTAGTACAACAGACGTATCAACAATGCCATCTGTTGAAGATACATACGATAACACCCCGGAGCGGCAAGAAGTCGTCCCGAGACGGCGGAAACGAAAAAATAGTGAACCTTCACAAAGAGCTCTAACGAAAATGCCAGTTAAGAAAGTATTACAAATTACAACAAATTCGAACTTATCTCTTCTACAGAACCAGAAAACAACACAATAGAAAAATCTGAATCCAACGAACGAACCAATGGTTATAAAATCCCACCCATCTTTCTACCAGGAATAAAAGACATGAATATCTTAAAAAAGTGCATTGGAGAATAATTAAAAGAAGAGGAAATCAGCTACAAATTACTGAACAGTGATAGTGTCAAAGTCATATTCAGTACAGTTGAAGCATATAGAAAGCTCATAAAACATTTTGAAAATAAAAAATTACAATTTCATACGTATCAGCTCAAAGACGAGCGTTCTTTTAGAGTTGTGCTTGAACAATTTCACGCAAATTCAGATGTTAAAGAACTGCAAGAAGAAATTGAAAGCTACGCCCACAAGATTCGCCAAATTTATAATATCCAACACCAAGTAACAAAAGCACCACTCCCTCTCTTCTTCACAGATCTACAACCTACCAACAATAATAAAGATATTTACAACATAGATACTTTACTGAACTGCGCAATCAAAATAGATGCACCTCGAAAGGAAGAAAGATTTTTTTTTTCATTTATTTCTTCTCGTTCGACCTGAAGGTCTTTCGAGGGTTTTCGGTTTTACATACTGACATTTTGGGATTTGGGCATTCCTGACAAATTGAGATTAGATTTCTCTGGCTCGTTTAATTCCTTGTTTGCTTCTAGGAGCTGCTGGGATTTATTTTTTTGGGGGGGGAGGGGGGGTAAGCTGTTATGGATAGCCCTAGCGGGCAATAGGAAGGGAACGTGCTAGGTTTTATTTAGATACGGGATGATATTTTTTGTTTAGGGAGGTTTAAGCATGTCTTTGGGAAATTTGGATTTGATTCGGCTTGGGATGTTTGCTGTTCGACCTAGTTGGAATTTCAGAGTGGCATGAGATGAGGGAAGGGAAGAGTAGAAGTTATTTGCTACTTTTTTAATGTGTTCGAGCACTGTTTTCATTTGGAGTTCTCTATGAATTTGGTGGTTAGGTATAAACCATGGAGCTTTAATTGACTTTCTGAGAACTTTATTTTGGACAATTTGCATTTTTTGTATGGTGGTGGAAGCAGCGTTTCCCCATACCGGGCATGCGTAAGTTAGCGTGGGTAGGATAATAGATTTATATAATAGAATCTGGCATTTGGTATTGAGTGTTGAATGTAGATTTATAAGAGGATATAGTTTTAATATTTTGGCATTGGATTTGTTGATAGCTGCGTGAATATGAGGTTTCCAGGTGAGTTTCTTGTCTAACAATACTCCTAGGTACTTTATTGGTTCGCTTTTCCAAGGTATTTCGTTGTCATCTATTTTCAGATTGGGAGGGATTTGAGGTCTCCTAAGGGTAAATATCTTAGTCTGACATTTTTGAGAATTGATTGCAATTCTCCATTTTTTTGTCCATTGTATTAGGATGTTAAGATTATTCTGAACTCTATTAAATGCTAGGTTAATCTCTGAGCTTGCTGAAAACAGTGCCGTATCGTCGGCAAAAAGAGCAGTTTCCACGTTGGAATACTTAGGTATGTCACTCATGAAAATATTAAATAAAATAGGTGAGAGAACTGAGCCCTGTGGAACTCCGGCTGTGATATTGCGAAGAGTGGAAAAGGAGTGATTAATTTTGACCTTAAATTTTCTATCAGAGATAAAACCTTTAATAATATTCTGTATATATTCAGGAACTCTAAGTTGTCTTATTTTAAATAACAGACCGGTATGCCAGACTCTGTCATACGCTTGTGCTATATCCAAAAATGCAGCCAGAGTATGTTTTTTCTCTTGGAAGCTCTGTGCAATGTATTCGGTAAGCCTTAGCAGCTGGTGAGTGCAGGAGTGGTTTGCTCTGAAACCAAATTGAATATCTGGTATTGCATCCGTGTCTTTCAGGTACTTGTTAAGTCTCTTTAGTAGAAGTCTTTCAAAAATCTTGGAAATTGAGGGAAGGAGGCTTATTGGTCTGTAATGTTCAGGGCGTCGAGGGTCTTTTCCTGGCTTGCGAAAAGGTAGAACAATTGCAGTCTTCCAGGCAGTAGGGAAATAATTAAAGCGTAAGATAGCATTAAATATTGCAGTTAGTCCTGGTACAGAGTTTTTATTAAGATTTTTGAGCATCTTATTACTGATTCCATCTATACCGGGTGTTTTTCGTTGTTTTAGATGTTTAATGATGTTAGCTGTTTCTGACGGTGAAATAAACTTTATTTTGGTTTCGGCTGAAATTAGTGGTTGTTTCATAAAATTTTCAATTTCATTGTTGTGTTGTATCATTGTTGGCGGGTGTGGTCTAAATACATTTTGTAAATGATCTGCTATCGCTTTGACCTTCTCGTCGTCTGGAAGCAGTAGCTTATTGTTCACTTTTAATTCGGATATTTCGTTTTTATCTCTGGTGATTCTTTTTGTTGTTGTCCAGAGATGAGCTGAATTTGGATCAATCTGGTTTATAAACTGACGGAATGAAGTGTAGCGGTGATTATCTAATCTATTTTTGACTACTCTTGATAGTTTATTTAGTTTTGCTTTAATACCTGGCCTTCGAGTTATTTGCCAGAGTCTTCTTAAGTTATGTTTCGATTTAATTAAATTAATAATTTTCCATGGAATTTGGGAGGAAAATAGTTTATTTTTTGTATTATACATATGGGGGATATCTTTGTTGTTATTGAATGATCTAGAGAATTAAAAATAGCTGCATTAAATTTTTCTAGTTCGGAGTCGATATTTGCAATCGACCTAATAGGGAGTGGATATTTATAGTTATTTTTCATTAGGTAAGCGAATTTAGTCCAATTAATATGTTTTCCTAATGGGTTATTTCCTGGTGTAATTTCTTTAAAATTACCTTTGTGTGATATTAGGATCGGATTATGATCTGAATCTAGTTCAGCTACAACTTTTTGAAGCAGAGGGAAGTTAATATTTTTGGTTATGACTATGTCGAGAATGTCTGGGATTATATTACAATTATAGGGAACATGTGTAGGTTCAGTTGGGGCATGAATATTAAGGTTATTATTATTTGCAAATTCCAGTAATTTTCTGCCTTGTATAGTTATTGAGTTGCAGCCCCAAGCTCTGTGTTTACTGTTTAAATCTCCTAGGAGAATTATACGATTATATGTGCTAAATATTTTTCTATAAGCCTTTTCAGGGAAACTTTTATTGGGAGGTTTATAGGCTGCAATGATTATTACTTGGTTGTCATTGTTAGGGTTATTATTAATACTATTACTATTAGTATTACCGTCACTAATTCCACCACTACCAACATCCGTTCTAGCATTAGCAACAAAACCAGTGTTAGCATCAGCTGTAGTAGCAATAGCAGCTGCTGAGGTACCAATAGTGTTAATGTTGTTATTACTGATAATACTACTCTTCACTGCTATTCCTATTGACTCGAGGTTTGGAGAAAAGTGCGTAGTTACTTGGTTGCACTCGACGTTTTTAGTTACTATTATTGCTACGCCACCTGATGCTTTATTGGCAATTCTGTCCTCTCTGAAAATTTTGAACCCTGGAATGTGGAATTTTTCACCCGGAATTAAATGGGTTTCGGTTACGCAAGCTATTTCAATTTCATTTTTCTTTAGAAAATATCTAAACTCATTTTCTTGGCGTTTTAGTCCGTTGGCGTTCCAGTTTAAAAGTTTGATATTGGCTATTTTATTTGACATAATTCAAATTTGTCAGAACAGATTTAACTGTGTTTTCAATTATGGGAGTGAGCGCTATCATGACTTGTTGTACGATGTTTGAGATTAAATTTGATTGTTCCTGTTTAAATAATGAAGAATATGACCTTGATTGGTTATTAAGGTATGGATTAGGATGGTGGGTAGGATGTGATGGTGACTGTCTAGTGGCAACAAAGTTAGGATGACTAGTGGTTAGATGGGGCATGTTAGAAGGTGGGTGTATGTTCTTCGAGTTTTTCATTGAATCTGCTGCCTTTTTGTATATGCTGCAGCCTTTATAATTAGCTGTGTGATCGTCACCACAGTTAACGCACTTAGGGGGGTAGATTTAATTTTGGTACACTCAGAGTAGTGATGTTGGCCAGTACATTTGACGCAGCGAGGCTGCAGGCCACAATTTGCCTGGGAATGCCCAAATCTCTGACAACGTTTGCATTGGATTACATGAGACTTGATTCTTTTTTGAATTCTAATTACACTGTACAAAAATCGGTTTAGTTTAAATATTTCTTTACTTTGATATGTGTTTTCTAGATCTATTGCACAAACAGGTATGGGGCATTTGTCTTTGTTATATAGTCTTGCAACTTTAGTTGCTGGGAATTTAAGTCTTATCAGTTCCTGCAGTATTTCACTTTCCGTGTAGGTAGTAGGAATGTCCTTCATAACTATGGCTAAAGTTTTTACAGTTGGGTCTTTGAAAGAATGGAACTCAATTTTCTCAGATTCACAGAATTTCCTAAAGCTTCTATAATCACTTATTGAAGTGAATGAAATTTTAATAGCGCTTTTTTCTTGTTTAGTTGTGAAGTCGTCCTTAACGTTCTTTTTAATATCATCTAACAAAAGTTGAAAATTGCTAGCATTATGCACTATGATTGGGGGGATTTTAATAATTGGATCGATTTCGGGTTCTTCATTAGTCTCTAATGTTCCAAGAAGCTTATACCTATTTGAAACAGGAATATTGTACCTGGATGTATCCTCTTCTGGCGAGCGTGACCTCTTTCGTTTAAGTTCATTACCATGTTCCTGCGTGCCTTGCAGCTGCGGTTGTTGAGAATGTGATTGCTGTGGCAGAGGCGGTTGTGTCGGCACGTGATAATGATTTTGAAGCTGGGAAAGTTGCAATTCTATCATTTGTTGCTGATGTTGGAGATGTTGCAGTTGTTGCTGAAGAATTTCTTGGTGTTGTAGTATTGTTTGGTCGGGGGTGGGCTGAACAGGTTCACTGATAAGCAGGTTTTCACCATCATTTTCACTAAAGGTAGCGTCCATTGCGCTTCGAATTAGTTGCCTCGTAACGGAGCAACTACTTGTGGCCATTCACTGGTTTTAAAGATTTGTTGGCTTTAACTAAAACTAAAATAACACTTCTCTAAGCGAGGCACTGTTCACACCGTTCACACGAAAGACACTGGCACTGAGTGTTATCGCACTGATCGCTGCGGTTGACCACTACCAGAGAGCGATAAGGCAGAGCTACCTCGGGCACAAGCGTTCGCCGCGGCGGCTCGGAACAGGATATAATTGCTGAGTGGGGAAGAAAGAAATCGTACAATGCAAAAGATGTCAAGAATATGGACATACAAAGACATACTGCTATCGAAAACATCGCTGTGTGAAATGTGGAGAAAATCATCCGACCGAAGTGTGTAAAAAGCGAAAAAAAAAGACCCACCTAAATGTGCTCTATGTGAGCAAAACCACCCAGCAAACTACAAGGGATGCGAAGTCTACCAAGAAATAAGACAAAGTAAATATCCACAGAAAGCACAAAATTCGTATCTTTCAAACTCAAACCACCGAAACAACAAACTTTTGAGTAGTCACGTTCCTAGCGAAATGCAACACCGCACTTGGGCCTACGTAGCCAAGAACCCTCCATCACAACAAATCATAAATGATAACACTAATACTGAAATTGCACAACTAATATCACCTGTTCAAGAAACGTTTCAAAAATTTGAATCAATACTAACCAAGCAAAGTGAACAAATTTCCACCCTGATAAGCCTCATGACCAAAGTAATAAACAAATAATGAAGACCTTTTGTATTGGTGTATGGAATGTTTGCTGATGACACAGCGTTCTTAACCTTCCATGAAAATGCCTTCGAAACATCAGAAAAACTTCAAGAATACCTCACTGTGCTGCAGGAATGGTTCACAGAGTGGCGTATAAAAACGAATGAAAGTAAATCTGTCCATGTAACGTTTGCACTCAGATCAAATAGATGTCCAATTAAAATCAACAAGGATATACCACAGGCAGATTGCGTAAAATTGGTCTACATCTCGATCGAAAAATGACTTGGAAGACACACATCAAAAAGAAAACAAAATCTCTCGAAATCAAAGTCAAGCAATATTATAGGCTTCCAGGTAAAAAATCGTCTCTTTCATTGGCTGATTTACTGATAAACTACTGATTTATAAATCAATATTAAAACCTGTCTGAAACTACGGAATAGAACTTTGGGGCGCTGCGGTCATCTCAAACCTAGAAATACTGCAGCGATTTCAATCAAAAGCTCTAAGATTGCTTGCCAATGCCCCGTGGTTTGTTTCAAATAAAAACATGCACAATAACGCACATATACCTACAAAAAACCAAGAAGTCCAATTGAGTTTCCAAAAATACTATAAGCGCTTAGAAAATCATTCAAATTATCTAGCATTAAACTTACTCGACAATAGTCAAGACTTAAGAAGATTGTGCAGATTTCATCCCCTGGACCTCTCAAATAGGTTCGATCATTAAAAACAAGATATATACTGTACTGCTATAGAAAATTGTACTGTAGCTAACTAAGACGTTTGAAATAATTTTATTTGTTAAAACATAATTACGTTCATGATTGCCAGAAATGTAAATGTATTTATATATTGTCTGTTTTTCTGTCTTGAACATGATTGTCTTATATTTGAGATTTTTACCATTTATTTGATTATTACTGAAAATGAATTTATGAAGGACTGTGATTGCCCAGTTCCTTCACATGCCATTGTAACTCTGTGAAAAAATTTTCCTGCAAATACAAATTGCAAATAAAAATATATAAATTGAAGAAGAAAAAACTTACATGACAATGAATCACTTTTTGGCTCGTCGCTTCGTTTGGCGAAGAGGTGACTCCAGAGGGGGCATGGAAACACGAGCATTCCTGACGAATTCAAAGAATTAACGAATTCTAAAGTATTATAAATGTTTTTAAAATGGTATATTATTTGAAATTATTTTAATGCTTATACATACAATAAAATATATGCATTGTGCCTGTTCACCATATTTATTCCCCTGCTCTGTTTCTTAATTTCATATTATTCTGGACTCCCATCTTCCCCAGTATACTTCAAAGCTCTCAATCTCCGCCTAATGTCCCCCATAACCCCAACATGAGTCTCACGCGCCTACGCCTCGCACTCACTCCGCCCCCACAGCTACGCTTCTCCGCGCTTTCTCCCGGCAAGACGTCGTCTCCACTCAGCTGCACCACCGATTGCCCGATTACCTCGTCACGCAGCGACACGTTCCCTTCAGACGGCTCGCCCTCACCGTCCCCAGCTCTGTCCTCTTCCCCTTCCGATTCCGTCCGCTCACTGCGCTTACACGTCTCGCGGCAAGCTAGTTTCCCTAGTGCTTTCTCCGATCAATACCAGACGAATGCCGGAGCAGCACCCTAACAAACGGGCCACACAAACACTTGCATGCACTACACTACCACACAATTGGGAAGCATAGAGCTTGTTCCATTTGGGGTGGTGATAAGGTCGGGGTGATATAATTAGATGGGGAAAACCCGAAAGCCGAAGGGTACGTTGGTGCCCGATTTCAAATTTTGGCGGGGAAGGAACACTGCTGCTACTACTTTTGGAGGTCAGTGGGAAGCTTATACTGGAGCGGTGTCCCGGCTGGGAAAAATACCTGGAGGGGAGAAATACCTGGAGAGGGAAACCTCACAATCCCTCCCGTAGGTCGGCGTCGGATCTCACGTTCCAGGTCGAAGGTATATAGTTCTATAACATGCACTTCACTTACAGGAATAATTACTAAAGCAGTCAATGCGTCCGGGCAAAGCAAACCAAATTCTCTCTCGCCCTTCGCCATCACCGTGGCCACCGCGAATGGCGCGCGGCGCCATGGATATTTAGCCGGCGCTTGGACCGGTCAGCGCGCCCTTCGTTTATTCATCGGTGCTCATTTATTTATCGCTTTGGCCCCCGCTCATCCGTCTGTGCAGCGGTGCCCGCCGCTGACCACTTTGACCGGCGAGCGAAGCGCCGCCCGGGGGCTGCCGAGAGCGGGGGCAGGGGCGCAGGGCAGCGAGGAACGTGGAACGCGCGCCCCGCAGGCGAAGGGGCGGGGAGAGAGCGGGGCCGGGCCGGGCGGGGCGGGGCGGGGCGGGGCGGGGCGGGGCGGTGGCGGAGGCGGAGGCAGGGGCGCCAGGGGACCGATTCAATGATCGCGGGCGAGGGGCAGACGCCGCGTCGCGTGGCTGCCAGTCCAGCCGTCGAGCGCCACCGGCGATCTGCGTGGAATCGGTGGCGGCCTTCTGCGACCGCCCGGTAGACACACCGCCGCTTTGTTCCACGCCACAGCTTGGCGTTCTTCAAATATTGTTGGACTACCAACACCATCCCATGCCTTTCTCACTTACCAACCGCTTCCCGTTTAACGTTCCGCGTAACCGTTTTGCAGATAGAAAACGTCGCAACCACTGTTCCCATATTACGCCCCCCGAACCATATAAAGTCTAGTCCAAGCATAATCTAAAAATATATTCATCCAGATGAAACTGAAAAGCCAATACGCCCTGCGTCCTTCTAGCAAAAATAATCAACCTGTGAAGAGAGTCGGTTCTGCAAACAGAGTCGCATAGATTAATATTGTTTCTACTACCAAACCTTTTTTTAAAAAACCGCGGACATTCTATAGCTTCAAAATGTCTAGGCTAATTGTATTTTTAAAAACTGCGAGGATCTAATTATAGCAAGCAAATGTTCTTTTTATAAATAAAATGCAATGAACAATTCTGAACTATTTTACTTGGAAAAGTAAGATTCTTCAGATTGATCATTTTCGAGATTGGATGTGTTTCGACTTGCGATTACATATCGTCTTTAAGACAGGCGAGTCCGAAAAGCTTGCTGTGTACATCGAGCGTCCCGGCTCTTATCTACAGTGGTTTTTTGGCAGCGCGATCTGGCAGCGATAAGAGCCAAGTTGAAGTTCGCTTACAACTGAACAGTGCGTAATGGGATAGTGACAAGTAAGGATGAAGTGACAGTTCGAGTAGATTCAAGCTGAGTAGACAATATTAAACAAAGATCCACACGTTCATATGCCAGTTACGCGGTTTCATAAGTGGAC
Organism: Gryllus longicercus; assembly: GCA_038098605.1. Lineage (NCBI taxonomy): Eukaryota > Metazoa > Arthropoda > Insecta > Orthoptera > Gryllidae > Gryllus > Gryllus longicercus. The sequence continues at coordinate 3,183,719 of JAZDUA010000107.1, forward strand.
GCGTAAAGAAAATGAGCAAGTTTAGTGGAAATGTTTGGATGATACACAATTGTATCTCTAACGTATTTCGAATGTAATACGCTTTAGAATTTTTAGCAATAATTCGAGATTAGTTCTATCACACGTTAGTCTGAGAAACAATGAATATATAAAAGAATAGTGCGCTACGGAATGTCGTGCATATTCACGAGCCTCGAATGGATGGCTTTCGACGAATTTTCTCTTAATCGCGACACAACAAATGGCCCAATGGAGCGCATCCCGTCGGCGGGGCCCGCGCCTTTCGTCACGCGCACCCCGCGCGCCCGCGCCGTCGCGGCCAGTGGGCGCAATCAACGCCAAAGGCGGCGGAAAACACTCGTTTTCTGCTCTTTCCAAGCGAGCATTCAACCAAGAACATTTGTAAAAACGGATTACATCTACATATAATAATACATCACAAAATGAATACTCGCAAATTAATATTAACTTCTTCATGATTTGTGCTTACTATGAACATTTAGTATGGGGAATTTGGTCAGAGACTTTTAAACATACATTTTCAAACACAAAAAGAAGAAATTACAAAACATATAATTTATTTCTTCTGTCCCGTTTGATGATTTTCATTTTCAGCATATAGGTACATTAAAAAAATGCATATTTATACGTTTATATAATTCTTTTCGATATAATTCCAGAAGCTGTATTGATAGTAGTTGAAATTTGCACTAATTTATAATTTACAATTCGTAGTGGGATGCCACAAAAATTCAAATCTCCAATCTTGCACAATTGAAGGAAACAGGTTATATCTGTAGATTGAAACCGATATGGAGGAAAGAAGAGAATAGAGGAAAGCTAATCAAAATTTCGCACGTTTCATTTTCGGTAAACTCTGAATGTTTAGAAAATTGCAAAAAGGTTAACATTGAAAGCTGCAATAATAATGATGGTATTTTTTGGTTAATCAAATCTGTTCTAAAAATTAGCGCTTTAAATAAGTTAATGTACATTCTTTTAACATAGTAGTCTTGGCGCAATATTTGCTTGAAGTCCAGGCAATTTATTAGAGAACATTCTTAAAAACGGCCCCAATTCATTCCGCAAATATTTTCCTCGTGTAGAGCAAAGAACGCTTACAAAATGATCCACTTTTCGTTGCACACTCTAAAATTTCAAAAATTACAAAAGTTACGAAGAATGTGAGAAAGCATGTGCTGCTGTATTTTTGGCGCGTTGAGGCATAAAACATATCAAAAGAAAGACACTCCATCACAATGTGAAAAGGAAGAAAGCCTTGCCAACACGGCAGGGATAGCTCCCGGGAGCTCTAGTGCCAACTCTGGACTATAGCTCCCAGTTCTGGAATCCAGTTGAATACGAACGCTCAAGGTATATACAAGCAACAGCGAGCCATAAAGGTACTAAATATGTGGATACTGTGTTTTTGCCCGCGCTGTTGTTCATGGCATTATTACGATTTTTTAAAGAAATGCCTCTCATAATCGAGAATTATTTTGCAAAATGACATCTGCCGGAGTATCACGATAGAAGTATGAATAACTTTTATGTCAACGTGTTAGTGTACAATATTTTTACTATGGTACAGAAAAACAATTTCATGGAATTTACTTAATTGTCGGCGGGAGTAGGGGGAGATTGCCTTTCATATGCCTTCTCCCGGGCCCCGTAATATGTATGAAGTATCACGCGCACGGATATTTCATTCAGAGTCACCAGTGGGTTCATGTATATGGTCACCAAAATAAGGTGCGCCATAAATTGTAATTCTCATTCAATTGTAATTAGTGTTAGAGATCTTATTTGTATTAGACCACAATCACGAAATATTTTGGAGAATTATCTTTTAGTCTTCAAAAAGTGCTTTCAAGTTTTTGCGTGCTGTGAACAGTGTAAGAAATATAAATTCCTGTCATTGAATACGTAAAGTAAACGTAAGAAATCGACGTTTCTTTTGAAAAAAATACCGCAACAATAATTATGAGTATATGCACGTTAGTGCGCAAAGAAACGGAGGATTTACTAGGCAGAGAATGGGTCGCCAGAGAATAGATGTTATACCATTAACGGTCAGTTTTTGATTCTTCCATAAAATAAATTGTAATAAGTGGTGTCACCTTTAGAACCTGACTGCGTAATGAGTCATAAAAAATCAAGAAAATTAGCTATAGGCATTTCTGTTCTCTTTAGCTGTTAGCCAAAAATGACATGTTTTTGCATCCCACACAGCAATTGTTTATTCCAATTCATCAAAGGATTGCTTAAAACGATGTAATCAATTAATAGAACCTGGATATTTTTATTAATCGAATAACATTAATTGAAAGAGTCAGTTCAAGTCATGACGTCAATTTTCGTCATCACTACCCGAACGCCTCCACTCCTCACCCTTGAGGCTGACGCGGCAAGCAGCTGGCCACACCGATTGCCCGCACATTACTGTTGTGCAGGGCACGTCAAGTGGGCTACCTACTTTAGCAGCTCTGGCCTAGGCGACAATCATCTGGCGGAGATTTTTGTCTCTGTCGCCAGAGGTCAGCTTCCCGGGAAACAAGACACAATTCGCGGATTCCTCATCACTACGGGCGGCGTCGGAGATACGGGATGCAACAACCAGTTTCTTTAACGCATTTCATTTCTCAGACTTTGCCTCTACATGCATTGTTTCCGTTTTGGTATGTTACAGTAAGATTTACAATACAATATTGTAGGATAATCAATTGGAGTCCTATGAAAGCGAAGTCTTTAAGGAAGAGTTGGAGGATTTACTAGGTGGAGGGTGGGTAATGGTGAAAACCGAACAAAAGTGAGGTTGCTATAGGGAATAAGGGATTAATGAGGGAGCCGTTTACATAAAATCTTTTGGTAGGTGTGGATGTTTTTAAGGACACTCGGAAAAATGTGAAAAGGTTCTTTGTAGTGCATTGGATTTTCAAGCTGGGGAAGGGGGCGTGGGAGAATTTTAGAGGCGGAGCGACGTCTTAAGGAGTGAAACATAAGCATACTTCAGTAGCCGCCAGAGAAGTTTAATTCTTTCTGGTCGCTGAGTAATGGGTGCAGGAACGAATATATTCACGAGTGTAACGTAAATTTCATAAAACCGTAAACTCTAACGAGACACTGAGTTATCTGAGGATAGAGTTGCCTGACGATAATCACTGTATAACAATCATTTGAGATCATTAACATAAAATTAATAGTTTTCTGTTTCTTCATGCGGGACGATTAATTACAATGCATAGTTAATTCACTGCATGGTACGATGATACTCTCAGATAATATTCAGTTTTCAGCACATTGACAGCAATCAAAGCTGTGTTTGAGGTTACGTTATCTGAAATAAACCCTAAGAAAACCGGTTTCAATTAGTAAACAATTTTATTTTTTATTATTTCGATAAAGCCCACCACGAGGCACATCGAATGTCACGGAGGACTTACAGCTTTTCGCCGTTCCTCAGAGATTTGTTCTGACTCAATCACACGGGCCATTATGAGGATCAGTGATTGACCGAAGGATGGGAATAAGAACGGGATAGGAGAAATTTAATCGCGTGCGGTTCGGGGTTCGTTTTCTAGGGTGCTGCTCGGGGTAAACGAGTATTAGTGTTTCCGGGCGCCAGAACGAGTATTAGTTTCCGCGCATGTAGTAGTATATGTGCAGGTTGAGATCCAGGAGGAGGCGGTGTTCATCACCCTGCTAGAAAAGCTGAGATATAACCATTGCAGTTGATCCTTCTCAAAGCAAAAGTTACTACTTATTTATCAATTTTTATTATGAAAAGTCGCAAAGACACACGGAAAATATCGGTAATTACATACTGGCTTGGTTAAAAATCTCTACTAAGGCCTCGGTTTACAAACCGACTGTTATGCCTCAGGGCAACAACTTTTATCACTGCAGTGTATCTGACTGGCAACTTCTGCGTTCGAGTTCCGATGGTGGTGGACTTCCGACATTAGCGAGATAGCTACATCAAATTCAGGCGCTATCCGGTGGAGAACTCGAACGGCCGACTGCTCAGATCGGTAGTGTCTCCAGCTTTCTCCAGACAACACTAGGCAAGTACCGGAACGGTATATTAACGAGCCACTCTCGAGCTTGATCTTTCGTTTCTCATCCTTGTCACATTTTACTACTCTAACACACACTTTCATGTACGGCATTGCCACGCATGTCAGAGGATGAGGGTCTCCCGGTTGGGGGACCATTGGTGGAGATACCTGGAGGTGTCAAACACGAAAGCCGAGGGGTAGGCCGGCACTGGATCTCATGTTCAAATAGGCGGGGGCTTTAAACATAAACTACATTTACGGGACTAATGACCATAGCTGATGACGCATCGGAAAACACGAAATAATCAATCAATCAATCCCATGAGGGAAGAACATAGTCACCTGGAATGGAACACCGATCACACTTCGTGACCTTAAAGTTGACGCGTCCGACAACACTAAGTAATTAATCAATCGATCGGTTAACAAGCTTCAACCACGTCCGTTATTTGTCTTCCATTGGCCGCATAATGTTCATATTTCCGCGTACGGTGGGGCGCTTTCGGACCAGTGTGTGCCGCAGCCGCCTCCAGCAGCGCGGCGGGCGCTGGCGCACGCGTCTGTGGCGGCGTGCCAGAGGCCTGCGTGGACCCGGAGCTGCGGCGGCGGCGGCGGCGGCGGCGGCGCGACGCCTCCATCCAACAATCGATGCCAGTCCGGGCGTGGCGTGCGTAGAGTCGCGTGGCGTGGGGTGCTCTGCTCTGCTCTGCTCTACTGTGCTGTGGCGTAGCGCGGCGTCGCTGTTTTATATTTGGTTTCGGGGTCGGGTTTGGGTCCCGTGGGATGAGTAATGTTCGTAAATAAATGGAACTATCATAAACACTTGATAATGCTTGGCAAGTGGTTGGACGTTATTTGATGTTCGAATACGCTTTATTTGCCAAAACATTGATTCCAGATATGAAAACAGGCTCTTTCAGAAGTTTCCTGTAATAAAATCCAATATTTCTCACGCCGCATTGAGCACGCTATGGAAACTGTTAAACGTATGAGGTTTGCTAATCTTCCACTGTTTTAGAACATCAAATTGACCCTGGCAAACGTGTTCTAGAATACATTGAATACAAAAACATACATGCAAAATCATGATATATGAATGAAGTATTATCTACTATCTATATTACTCATTTCAAATACGAATATAAATTGAAATAAAACTGGACAAACTCATGCAATCCCACGCAAGAGATGTCTATTGTTTTGTTAGTTACTCAGGAACTCGGTAAAACACCCTACACATCTATATTATTAATTTCGAATGAGTGTCGAAATTGACAGAAAACTACGGAACCTCCGATCATTTTAGAAACGTCTATGATTTGGATACATACTCAGTAATTCCAGAAAAATAGAAACATAGTTCGTACTTGAACACTTTCGAATTTTGACTGAAAAATGCAAATATTTGATTGTGTTAATCCTCATATACGCATACACTCTAACTCAATCACAAGGGAAGAAGACAGCTTTCTACAATAATCTTATTAGGGAGATATTTCATAAAATTCTGACGTGGGGTGGTACGCTATTCGAATGTTTACGTTCTTTTTGGTGTTAAAATTTCGTATATTAGTAAATAATGAAAACTGATCTCTCGTAATTACCTCATACTCTCCACATACTATCGTGTGAAATAATTGTCTTATCGTTATTAATGTAGCACGCATGGAATGTCACTTGCATATTCAATTAAACAATTAAAAACTCTTTCAAGCTTGGTACCGCTAATTAATTTTTTTCATGTCGCAATGCACACAGAGAAACAAAAAACAAAAAAACAAAAAAACAAAAAAAAAACAAAAAAAAAACAAGTTCATGTCTCATGTTGGGCAAAGTTGCAAATTCTGAGTTTTTTCTCTTAATGTAGCATTGATGAGGGAGGGCAGTTTCCCTTTAAGGCTAGTGTTGTCATTTGAATTGATATAGCTCGTGATGAAATAATCACACGCAACACTAAACATGAGCAAAATTTACAATACGATTATATGTACAGCATTTCAAAAGAGGATAAAGAGTATTTTAGTTTTTACTTTCGTGCCTTACTACGGCAATATTTCTACAGAAAAACTAATATTCTGGGACCCTGGTATCGAAAAAGAGGATAAAACTTGTTCGCGTACATTTCTTCCTCTAACACATTGTGTAGTCAGAATAAATATTTTTTGGGCCCTTAATACCGAAAACTTGATTGATTGCAAGCTAGCGCCTAAATCGTACAGACGATGTCTCCAAAACTGATATTCCCTAATCAATCTGAACGAACTCCAGGCCCTGCGGGTGTGAAACAGACATTTTGATTTTGGGGAGAACTTTACATGAAGAATCAACATTTTTACAAAAATGTATCAACGTTTTTTTAGTAAACTTTATTCTCGAATAGCGTATAAGACGCTTAAAATCCTACGTAGGTAACATTATCTTTAATCTCATGAACATTGTAAAAGATTCTTTTCTCGGCGTCATCCTATAGCTTCAATATTGAAGATATTGATATTGAAGATTTTGTTTCCTTAATCAAATTTGCTCTTCAAAGATAGTTCTTTCAATAATATTATGCACAATTGTTTTTGAAATATGAGTGTTTTCGGATAATTTTGGGTGAAGAATAGGCTATTGTTCAACAATTAGTTTCTTAATAAACTGCTCCACTTAAAAAAAACTCGTAAATAAAAAAGACGATAAAAAAGTGGTGCTGGCTTCATTTTCGAAATTGGAAAAAACTTGACATTGCAAAATTACACAACAATAATAGAGATAAAGTTTTAAAAAATAAATCATTAAACAAGGACATGTACAATTCTTAAAAAAAAACACAATAGTTTGCCCTAATTTTTACTTAGAGTATAGCTTTTTTTAAAAAAATCTCAAAAACCTCTCCAAGTATTTTAATGGGCAATTTAATCCAAGTAATTTTCTCTAAATTTGTACTCCGATAAAGCAAAGAACGCTAACAAAATAGTGGAGGTCACATATTCGGCGAAATCCCTGCGTTTTAGAAAATTATAAACAAATTAACATTGTACAACTATGATATTGATTATGGAGACTTTTTCCTTAATGAAATATGTTTTTTTAATGTAGATCATTAAAAAAATTTAAAATCCCTGAATTATTGAAAACTGGGAATACAAATGTTCTACTTGTTGTTAAGTATGACGAAGGTGGAGTTTACGAGGCAGGCGGTGCAGTGGTTATGTGACAAATGTGTTAACTCTATAGTTTTATATTAATAATAATAATAATAATTATTATTATTATTATTAATACAAATGTGCTGATTTATCAATTTTTCACAAATGAGTTCGTTCAGTTCAGTGATGTAGAGATTTCAATACGTTTGAGTGGAATAGATTATTTGATTAAATGACTATTTCAGAGATAGTTACTATACTCCAATAATATAATAAAACTATGATCTAGATCTCACAGTTGTTTTTACTTCCAACACAGTCGTAAGTAAATCCACTTCTGAGCAGAGTACCATATTTATAATCACATTCATATGAAACTGTCAATGTTCAGTGCATTATGTCAATGTACGATGCATTATATGTGGTTGGACATGGACATGTAGCATCCATATCCTAGCATCCCGTCCGAGTCCAGAACCTCCAACCACAACAGACTCCCACAGCCCTGCTTCTGGTCCCAGCAGCGAGGACCGTCCGTCGCTTGAGAGTGGGGAGTAGTGGCGCATCCCATTTCGTTGCCAAGTCTGTATCCCTGCACATAGTTTCGAAGGAAGAATTCCCAGTCTCGTTACATTGAAGCGCACAAGGCGCACAGAGAAACTTGAATAGTATTCCAATTTTCCTTTCGAGCACAAGTTCAGTTCTGTTGTTCACTTTCAACTTTACTTTCATTGGACCTTGAAAACTTAACGGGTATGCGGCAGATAAGTCCTACGAAGTCATATTTTCAAGAAACTTCATACATTTTTCATTTATTATTTCGTTCGTGGTTTCAGACACTAGATGAAACTACTATTTTCATGTTCGATACGTTTGTTGGATACTCGTTGCACATCTCATAATATATTACATTGGCTTTCCTTCCAAAACATAGAATTAATGGGTTAAAATATAAACGAATTGGTAGTTCAAAATGATCATAATTCCCGGATTCTATCCGCAAACACTAACACGCGTCGCATTGCGTGTCACGCACAAGCCCCTGTTACTCGGAGCTGTGTTAAAAGAAATTCATACAGTTACGCACTGAAGTGTCATGTTTGTCGTCTGCTATTCCCTGACAAAACCGTCATCGCAGGACGTACTGGCCACGGGAGCAAAAGCGATAACTGTGCGAGGGCGGCTGTCGATCAGTTCGAAAATCCAAGGAGTGAAGCACCTGTGAATTAAGGCGATATCGGAAGAACTGACGGACGCGAAAGAGACGGACAGTTCGACGAATGACAGGGCCGGAGGGACGATTGACAGAAGGCGGGGCGCGGGCGGGACGGGCGGCGGGCGCACACGTGCGAAGTGCTACGGACGCCAGCGCGCGCTAGAGAGCCACCCGGAGAGCGAGAACTCCAGAGCAGTGGGGGGGGGGGGGCGGCACGGGGATAAAAACAGCACTATCAGCCAGCGCCGGCTGAAGGAGCGCGGTCGGAAGGCATGAGGGGGCAGGGCGAAGCGGGGCGGGGCAGAGCGGGGCGGAGTGCGGGCCGCAGTCGCCGAGAGCCGTGCCAACGGGTGGGAAGAGAAGGCGGTGTCGGGAGCTGAGACGGGCAGAGCGGAGAGAGAGGCAGGAGGGTGGGGCGATGGATGTGGCAGACTGATGGATGTGGCGAGGTGATATCAGAATGGAAAAAAAGTGGCGGCGGCTGTGGATAAGGGAAGCGGACGCAGTGGAAATGAGGCGGTAGAAGTAACGGCGCGGATAGGGAAATAGCGTGGCCAGCGATGGCGCAAGAGGATATGGGAAACAATGAAAAGAAGGGGAAAGTTGCAGCATAGGAGAAAGAAGAGATCTAGAAGTCGTGGATACAGTCTAGAGATGTGAGGAAGTAAAGGACAGATAAAGGAGACAAACGGGCGGGGACGGGAGAGAATAAATGCAGACGGAGGAGAAAAAGGAGTTTCACCATAGAGGAAATAGTCGTTCCTCTATGGTTTCACTTGCAGCAAGGACGGTGGCGAAAGGAAGAAAGTAAATGCGACTGGAACTACGTTGATAGGAGGTGGCGTTATAGCGTAGATGTTGGCAGGTAAAGAGTTCACACAATGGCTGAAAAAATGCCGAAATACATGGCGTACTGGGTTGGGACGGGACGAGCCGAGCCGTCGCAAGAGCAGATGCGGCGAGGTGGAAAAATGGCGGGGCGGGGTGGGGCGGGGTGGGACGGGGCGGGACGGGGCGGGACGGTGCGAGGCGGGAGGGGTAGAATGGGATGGGGTGGAATGAGACAAGGGAAAGAGCTCGGTGCATTAGGGCAAAATGGTACCAAACGAGACACGATGGGGGCGGGGCGGTGGGAGTGAGTCGGAATGGGACGGATTATAGGCTAGGCAAAGCGGAGCCTGGAAGGGAGGAATGGGTTGGGGAGGAAGGGTGGGAGCGGGACGGGACAGTGCAGAGCAGCGGCGCTGAGGGTTTGGGCGGGGGGGGAGCAGGTCGCAACGGGAAGAGACAGGATAAGCGTCGGGCGGAACGAGACGAGGTGGGGAGGCCAGGGTAGAGCTGAGGCGGGGCGGGGAGAAGTGGGTCAGAACGGGACGGGGCAAGGTAGAGGCGAGGCGAGGCAAGGCAAGGCGAGGGTGGCTTGGGGTGGATTGGCGTGGCGTGGCGTGGCGGAGCAGGGCGGAAAATGGCTCCGCGCGGCGTGGCGCCAAGTGGCGGGGCGAAGCCTGGCGGGGCGGCATGGAACGGAATGGGATGGATCTCTGCGGGGAGCGCGCGAGCCGAGAGCAACGAACGCGAACGCAAACGCAATGGCGAACACGAATAAAGCAGTCGGCGGCGCCTGGACTTTTTTCCAGCTTCACACACGCGCCCACCGCGCCGTCGCACGTATCTTGATCAGCTGTTTCGCGAGCACGCGAGCGCCCGCGGCGACCTGGCCTTCCCGCGGCTTGCGCTGCCACTGCCCGCCCCGCCGTCCACGCGAAGGCGGAAGCGCACGTGTCACTAACCCGCAGGCCACACACCCCACGGTACACACGAGCACAGCCAGTTATTAAAAATCAATATTTTAATTATTGTTGTGAAATGTTTTGAATTTTACGTATCTTCAGGATATCATGTTTTGATCTGAACTTTGAACTGATTGTCTATAATTTTAAGATGCTTACAAGTAAAAATTAAACTACCTGAAATTTTAATTTACAGGTTACGTTACCACGGGTGGGCTTTTAAATTAAAAACAAAATGAAAACCAATTATAAAATTAATATACACCAACACTTTATTTATTCATATCACTCATAGAAAGGTTCTGGTAAATCAAGAAAGTACTCAGCTCTACTTTTTATGATTTATGTTGGGAAATATACGAGTAGAAACGACAACTGATGGGAGCACACTCGTTTTCGTTGCTCGTTACCCTTCGCGTTCGGTTTGAGTACAGTGACTGCTGGGTACGTGATGTATGCATAAATTAAATCACTAGCATTTATTAATTTCTAGAAATTCACGAATACGTACTTACGAACTGTACAAATCTATATCTATATCCACAGTGAAATTCGAATTTAAACATCTAATGTCAATGTATTTCACATTATGCACATTTCCAAAAACCTTATTCATCAATCTGGAAGAACGTGGTATGTGTTTTAACCCCTACCGGTTTCTCTCTGTCTACTAATCGAGAATGTAAAAGACACGAGGTGTCTGCTGGAACGTACCGGTACTGCATGCGAGATACACTGTTTTAATGTCCCATTCGTGTTGCTTTTACGCGCGTAATACAGAAGGTCCTAGTACAACTCGTGGCTCTTTGATGCTCTCAGACCATTCGTGGAGGGCGGATGTTGACTTAATTAGATTTTCTCCAAGTGTTTTAAAACTCTAATGAGAGTAGTTTCTGCTCGTTATTTGCTGTTGTAAAGAGTTATGTGGTCTTCCGCATTTCCACAGGGATGGAGCGGATTTCGCTGCTCGGAACAGTCTTCGCGGCTGAATGGCTAGTCTCTCGCTGCCGCCTCCCGAGAAAAGAGACCAGCGGCTCGTAGGCGCGGTACACTCAGCCCAGAATAAAGCACCACTTACAAGGAAAATATCAGTAGACAATGAAAAACCGTAACTCTTAGTACCTTGGGACGGAATTGAAATAGCAGTCTATGATTGCTCTCCGAGGTTATTGTCCTGTTTAAAAGGCGTATCTCGACAGGTTAATGAAGGGTCATCAACATAATTTCTTATCCAGTTAAGAGAGTATCGTAGGTGCTTGCTCAGGATTATTTTTGCTTCGCGTAAGACACGCAACTGTCATAAATGAAGTAATAGATAACGGTGATCTCATTTACTATCTTCTTCCGCCTAGTAATCAGTGGTTGGTAATTACAGTATCACTACACGCTACCTCCCCTCTGTTTAACTGCAGCATGCGAATGGTTTTACATTGTTGCCGAATCTCTCATATGTGCTTGCACGAACTCGGACCACATTGACACGGTTACAAGTTCATGAAAACACTTTTATAAATCACTTTTTCCACATCGCATAATTATCATCGGTAGGCATCCGAATTAAACGTGTGTCGAAGAAATTTATAAAAGGCTCAAGAGAAGTAAATTCAAAGGATGATCACGGATAAGGCGGTGAAAAGTGGCCCCAAACCAAATCGATATTCGCGATGTTCATGTGAAAAATAAAACAAAATATAGATTCGCAAAAAATCAGCCTCCTAGGGTTATCTGTTGCAGAGATTCAACAAGAAACATGATTTTCATGTTTTATTTTTTTCTCAGCTTCTATTGCATGTATCAGGCTGAAGAATTATAGATGGGGACAAATAGTTGCATTTGAAGGTATTTTTGTCAGCCAATTTTAAGGCAAAATTCAAAGAGAAAAAATAAAATTTTTTGAAATTAATTTTCGACATTATAACGTTGGAGTACTGTCTCCGTTTTTCTTTGTAGAATGTGTCCTATAACTTAATATATTTTTCAGATTTTGAAACAATGTGGACGATAGTGAAAAACAACTAAAAACATTGAATCACTTTAAAAATTTGAAAGTCGTGCAAAAATGAGATAGGAAAAAACGTAAAAGTATTTACAACAACAACAACAACAACAACAACAACAACAATAATAATAATAATAATAATAATAATAATAATAATAATAATAATAATAATGTCTACACGAAAGAACTCAGCATGAACATCAGCAATCGGACGACTGGCTATCGGCCGGTATGCACACTAATCAGTAACAGCAAATTTGAAAATCTAAATCATCAAGATATCTTGCGCAGAACATCTTTTCTCTAACTAAATTTAGAGAGAATCATCTATGAGGACGCTATGAAAGGATGAAGATCAGATCATTTTATTGCAATGAGCAGCTATGAGATATCAATATATATGTGTAGAATAATGTGTGTTTCTTACACAGTTACTTTAAGAGAAACCACTGAAACGATTTTTAGAAAAATAAGGTGAGGAGTTCACTACCCCCAAAATATTACTCCAAATTTGGTTATACCTTGCAATTTGTGTTAGTGGAAACCTGCAATGTGGGCCATTGTTGCCGAGAGGTGGCATTGTTCCTCGACACTGCGGGGAGAGACGGTCTTGGCCTGTCGGGGCCGGCCAAGCTGGAGCGGACAAGCGTGCGATGTGGGGAGAGATAAAGAAAGAGAGGGCGAGAGGGAGGAGAGAGGGGGAGGGAGGGAGAGAGTGGGTGAGGGAGAGGTGGGAGAGAGGGGGAGTTGGGAGAGAGGGAGAAGAGAGGGGAGAGAGGGGGAGAGAATGGGGAGAGGGAGAGAGGGGGACACACTCATTCAAACATTGTCATTTTGCAGGGGAACTGTTTTTCTTATCTGGACAGAGCAGTATCTTTCGTAGCCAAAGACAAATTGTTTTACTCTATATGCCAACTGTCTTGTGAAGAATCTTTATAACAATTTTACTACTAAAAATATTCTATTTTCTAAACACCTTTCTTCACAGTTATAAGTGGAATTCTTAGCAGTGTCACTTTTTGTCCAGACGTAATGGCACCAGGAAAGTAAAATACCGCTCAAGAAAGAAACGGACAAGTACAAAACCGAACAAAATATAAGAGGCAAGGAAATGAAATGAAACGAAACGAAACGAAAGAGGGACGGCAGCACTCAGCGAAGCACCGAGCGAGCCATTTCTTTCCGGCGCCGATGGACGCGAGAGCCCTGGCAAAAACCCGCCCTTTCCGCAGTCGCAGTAGCAGTCGAGGAGCGCGTCGTATATCCAAGTGGGGCAGGCGTTCGCGTGACCCGTTCAAACGTAGAATTAGCACGTGCATGCGTCGCGTGGCCCGCGCCGCACACTGGACTGAACAGGGGCAAAACGCGGGCATATGCAAACTCTTTCTGTCTCTGCTCTCCACAATTCTCTCCATTTCCCTCTCTCTCTCACGTCTCTACATGTCCCCTACCTCTCCTTCCTCCTCCGTCTCATTCCTCCTCCCGCATCTCCAACTCCCTCTCCATCCCCTCTCCCGCTCCTGCCCCTCTCCTTTCTTTCCCTCCCTCCTTCCTATCATCTTCCTCTCTCCTCCAACTGAAAAATAACTTTGGGCTCCTATTTCCCTTCCACTTCTGGAATCAAATCGCCTTCTACTTCTGAGATCGCAGTTCAATCAGTCGATCCTTGTGGAAATTGTTATCAAACAAACTTTGCTGATCGATCAAAACACAACATATCCAAAAATAGTGTTAGATATTAAATTCATAATAAATATATTCCGGTTGATATCAACTGACCCTTTAAAAGTTATGAATGGATAAAATTTAAATTACTCGGAGAGGAAAGAAACATCATCATGTAAGTTCGACATTCCGGCAAATAACAATGGTAAAATTCATCATGTTGTTCATGCGTATTGGTTCCAAATATGGACCAATCATCATGATGGTTTATATTAGTAGTACATATTAGTATATTAGTAAAACATCATGATGGATACTACTACGGATGGTCGTGAAATATAGCAGAAATAAAAATGATTTAACAACGCATATTATAACGTGAATATTATGGTATGATAAATGAATGCATCAAAATATAGGATTCAGAATATAAAATTGTCATATAAAATAAATTGTAGTGAATATATAATTCGTAGCAGACACGTATAAACAATTGAGTCATTGCGCGCGTCCTGTGCGAGCATTTGCAGCCTACGTGGACCACTGTGGCGCGATACGACGAGCCGCGCGGCGAAGGCGTGGCGGGGAGAGGTAGGGCGGGGCGGGGTGGAACGGAGCGGAGCGGGTCAGCGGCCGACCTCCAGAGCCCCCGCACGTCGCAGCGACGCGTGCTACGGTGCTGCCGCTGCCGACCCGACACTGGGCCTGTGCCGCCGCCGCCGCCGCCGCGAACAGGTGTAGCATACGCGCACGAGGTCGCGCCAGGCCGGCAACAGCGCCAGAATGCGCTTGTATTTCCACTACGCCACTTCCCGCCTACGAGGTCACTAATAAGGATACCCAAAGCCATTGTTCCCAATAAGGTCCTCCCTCTTGCCCAGTTATTAGTCCACAGTTACCAGACCACAGTTACCAGACCACAGTTACCAGACCACAGTTACCAGACCACAGTTACCAGACCACAGTTACCAGACCACAGTTACCAGACCACAGTTACCAGTCCACAGTTACCAGTCCACAGTTACCAGTCCACAGTTACCAGTCCACAGTTACCACTCTACAGGTATTGGTTTTTATGTTACAGCTAATGTCAAAATGTGTGAACAAGCCGGTACATGTACATTAGCCAAAATGGGTGGGTTACGTCCGAAGTAAAAACAACTTCAAAGCATACTTCGGACTGTAGCCGGAGGATATACACATTAACCAAAAGGGGGTGGCTAGAGTAGATAAACAACGCTAGGGTGGTGAGGAATTTCAGATAATACGTGAAAAGCAGGAAAACTGTTGGAAGGAAATTCCGAGTTGGGACCACGATGCACCCGTTTTGGGTCCTTGAGATTTACATACAAGTACAACTACCTAAGTCGATGCAATGCTACACATAATTTCCAACGAATCATCCTTTCATTGTTATTCATGCAGCTGTATCCAAACTGTCTGACTAATGTGCGAATTAATCGGATAATTCGTGAATTAGATATATAGAGAATTGTAGCCGTAACATATACACCACTTTCTCCAGACCAATATTCCAAATAATAAATTCACTTATTTTAGTCTACGTTAGAAAATTGAGTCATTTCCTGAATAAAAATTCCCAAGTCATAATATATTCAATATTTCATATATCTATAAAAATATAGTTCTTGAACAACCGGTGAAAGATAAAAGTGATCAATTTCTTACAAGAAATTAATTGAAAACTTCGAACGATTCATAATTTTATTTTGTCATGTACTTCCTGGTTGTACTTCCAATGACAGTAACAGCAAACTTAAATATCTTGATTCAGTTAATGGCAAATATTCCCAAGAATATTATAAATTTAAGAATATTATAACAATATTGGCAATCATATTATGTGCAAAATATTTTTAAAACTTACCAATGGTGGTAAGAGTTATATTTAATTTTCGTTTTTACTTTTTTATTTTATTTTTTATATCTTCCGGAGTCATTTTCCAGCTTCAGGAGATGCCCAATTCTACTATCCGCGCCGGGTACCCACTCTTGGGGACACACTGTCTGTCCCCCTCTTGGGACACATATTAATCTTTACACTAGACACTGGCACTCTTGTACGCTCCTCGGTCTATGGTCGGCAGACTCACAAGGCCTTCCGCGACAACACATATACATGAAAGGCAAGGGACAAACAACCAAGTCCACGGCGGGACTCGAACTCGCAACCCTTTTGACCGAGGCGCTCAGTCGGCGGCAAACGATCTAGCTACCTAGGCCATCTAGGCCAGCATTTCATTTTTAATTTTTTTTAATGTTTCGAAAATATATTTGGAAAGATGACCGGGAACAGTTATCAATGCCACCAGGCGCCTGTCCATGTAGACACATTCATGCCCAACAGATTTTACTAGGGGGTCATATGGTCTGCATATCGAATCCCATTACTACTTTCATTTCACTTTCATGGCCGAATATCGCTACTGAACTTCACTGAGTTCCCGAACTATTGCCATCCCGTTGGCAGGACACCGAAATGCGAGAATCCCAGCGGGAATCAAACATGAGAACTAATGGGTGTAGTGCAATAGAGATGTAGAAACAGAAGTGAAGTATAAGTGTATTTAAAAAGTGTATTTATTAGTTAAAATATCTGTACAGGACAATCATAAAATGTAGAGATAATGCTGTTATTGTTATTATTGTCTTGATTGTTATCAAATTTTTATTATTATTATTATTATTATTATTATTATTATTATTATTATTATTATTATTATACTTTTATTACTATTATGGTCTTAAAATGTTTTAAAATTACAGTCTATCAATACTGCTAACTGTAATATGTTAATTGTAGTGTTCTCCCACCAGGTTGTATAAACCTACCTGCATAAATAATAAATCTATCTAACTGGTGCACCACTACCGGACATTCGAGTCGATCGCCTCGAGCTCCTTTTATTTTTATCTCAATTGATTTTATTCGATTAGCCTTCCGACTGATCTGCACCAGAATCTGCGAATACGACGAGAAAGCATGAACAGATATTTTACACTTCCTGGGAGACGGTTATTTTCAAACGCATAACGCTAGATCAACGACGCTTATCTCAGTATCATAAGCGCCAACATCAATTAGTATAGCATATTTAACATTTAAATGTTTGTTAAAACAACTCTCAAAGCTCGATTGTAGGAATCTAATAATCAATATGAATCCAATTTATGAAACACAGGCACATTTTCAACTTTCATTTCGCAATGTCATCTGAGTCACAAATGGCAATTTTTGATCGCTTTCATCGTGTACCAAAATTATTTTCTCTGGAATTTCACCATTGACAGGTATGCACAAGATTCCACAAAACTACACACATGATAAATATTTTAAAATCTTTTAGTATTGTTTGCACGGACTCTCTTTTCTAATTACAGTTTTGCTTGCTCCACGTGAAAATTTAGGCAAATATTATTTGTACAAAATGGTTTGCATGCGAAATGTGCTTTATTAAATGCACTTGAACTTTTTTAAAAATGTATTTAACGTTAAAATTGCAAATAATATGTGCGACGTTTGGTTGGAGAAAACCTACAATTATTTTTGAGAAATAAACAAATTACCATCTCAGCATTTTATCACTAGATGATTGGAAATTGAACAAAAAAGAATGACACAAATTGGGATAAAATATCGAAAAGAATGATACAACAGTTGTTACCGGCATATTCAGCCATAAAGAATTCTTCAAAACAAAAGTAACTATTTTCGTCTCGGATACAAAAATACGCGTTATCGGTATTCCAAATTGTTTTACAATTTTACTAAGTGGTGTTCAAAACATCAAACAAGTCCATAAAAAATTATGTCGGAATCCTACACGAATAAGAAGAAAATTATTATTATTATTATTATTATTATTATTATTATTATTATTATTATTATTATGTCCTGTGACCATTAATACGTACTGGAAAGTACAACAAACAAGCCGAGCAGTAACGCCAAGGTGAAACTTAAGAAATATTGTGAAGGAACATCTTTATTTTATCTACAGGATTTCTTTCTATCAAATATCAACTTCCCCCTTTTCCATTTTTAAATATGGATGTAAAAGAGTTTTGCTTCAATGTCTTCTCAAAGTCTATTACCGCCATTCACTGACCGTGAGTTATGGCCAAGTATTTTTATCATCAGTGTCAAATGTTTCGCAACCGAAATAAAAGTAAATATATATTATTTTTCTACATATTCACAAAGGATTTCTCCACTAAACTATTCACCACTTGTTTTCGTTTTTTTCTTCAAAAATCAGTAAATTAATTTTGAAGCAATTCCGATTGTTCATTCTACCTATGACACTTCATGATACCTTTTCACAACATTCAACAACGCAATCATTACAATATTGCGTTTATTATCAATTACTACAAACCAGCTGAATCAAACTCTCGCAGGATCTTTGAGATGTTCACGGCAGGATTACATTAATAAACATACTAATGTCCAAGGTTCAAACCGAGTGATTAAATATCTTTTTCCAGCGCTTCAGGAGCAACTTTCTCGCCTTTAGACATCCTTCGAGGAAATGTATAACTTCACTATAACTATAAGTGAAAATTATTTGTTTACAAAATTCTTCACTTGCATGCTTTTATTAATTTTCAGAAACTTCTAAAAAAATTTTCAATTTATAATTGCTAAAAATAATATCTGTATTATATTATGTTTCTGCAAAGTAACTAAATTCTAATGAAACTAATGAATTATTACAATATCCATTCCTTTACTGCACATTAAATTTTAGGATTATTAACAAAAATCACATTTTCCCCAACATGATCCTCTGTTTAATTGTCACCACTCTAGTCACCGTTTTGGAGAGGCAATTACATCGGAAATATGAATTGAATTGAATTGAATTGAATTAATGCCTTATTTTACGTGGCGAGACTCAGGCCATTAGGCCTGCTCTTCCGTCTGACCACGCGTCTGACGAATTTCGCTACACTCCTTTCACCAACTAGCAGAGAAAGGCGGTATATCTTGGGCGAAAAACAGGCGATTTGAATTTAGCTCAGAGGCGTCATTTAGGCTTGAGGATCTTTTACATGCAAGTAAATCTACTAACATGGGACAGCCGGCTTTACTTCCCCTCCGAAGGAAGGCGTACGAAAGATTTTTTCGCCCTTAAAAATCCACGGTTTCGATCGGGTTTGAACCCGCCAATTTGTCCGATTCGCTAACCGTTACACCATCGCCGCGCGCATATGTTCCATAAAGTAAATGTTTCCAAGACGTGACATTGTTAATGTGCAACTAAGTATTTTAAAAATTTAATTTGTTCAAAGATTTGTTATCTCGACCGGGACTCAAACTCGGGTCTCCAGTTTTCCACCCAGTTACTCTACTAATCTGCGTACGTTTTTTGAGCTACAGAATCCCTTCCCCACTTTTTTACCATATATAGTTGAATGATGAATAAAATTACCAAAACAGCGAGGTTAGCAACATTTGAAAACTAGACATATTCGTACCCAAATTGAAAACTTATTTGCATTGGCAACAAGCTACATATTTAACATTTCAGTATTGCCAACAAAATAGTATCCCATACGCCCGGCTTCACTCCTACCACAAATAGTAAAACGAGAGGTTCATTATACGCATGTTTTGTTGAGCTCTCCGTTTGCATTTATTAGTAGAGCTGGGAGTTAGTTACTTTTTTGTTAGCAATGCAGAAAAATGAAATCTGCAGTTCGTTAACGAATAAGTTTTCTATTACTCAATAACGAAAATATTTACTTTTTTAACTGTTGCTAATCTTGCGATTTTTTAAATTTTATTATTTATTTTGTTTGTTTTATTTTTTTTTAACTTTTATTCATCTTTCAACTATTTACAGTTACAATGTTGGGAAGAGGTTCTGGACCTCAAGAAAAAGTGCGCGGATAATCTCTCCCACACGAAACATACAGTTTTTACTGTTTTTTACTGTTTTTGACTAAATCTACCAAATCAAAGAGCTCAACAAAACGTGTAATAAGAGAAGAAAATGTCCTGTAGGAGAGGCAACGAATGATGACGCAAGCAACGGCAGAGAAAAATTGTTCACTTACGTTGCACGTTTATTGTAATGAAGCGCAGTGACTATTGTAATGAAACCCCTGACAATTTCTGGATCCAAATTGATATAACGCGGTCGTGGAGTTGGGACGGTCTCAGTAGTCCGTCTCTGACGCGGTCGGAAGGAAATAAATGGCAAAGAGTTGGAGTACGTGATGAAAAGCCTCTGAGTAAGATATAAGAAAGGCGCCCAACCGACGCATTAGCTTCATTTAGCTCTGCTCTTGCCACTCAGCAGAGCTCAAGTCCCATAAACGTAACTATATTTCAAGTTTCCGTCTTCTTCAACTCCTGCCTCAGTTCTGAGGCCGTTCATTCACTCCTTGATCCACCTCTTTAAGATCAAGTCAACGTCTCTGTCGAACATCGTTTACAAGTGAGATTCAAATAAGATTTTGTACTTCTTAATTTTTTTGTTTATAATTACCTTGAGTTTATATTTTTTCAAAAATTTTCTATCGTTTCCTCGATTTAATATTTAGCGTTTTCAAGAACTTGAAAGAAACCAAGTTTTCGCAGTTTTAGTCATCAGATGCCGTTTAACATTGCACAAATGCTTTAGATAAATATTAACAATATTCTCCAACTCTCCACTCTCCTTGCGAAAAGTTTTTACCTATCCCCACCTACACTCAACAATTTACATAATTGTGCTTCGATCTCACTGATTGATTTCGTCCCTCTTTGTAAAGTTTGTTATCAAGCGATTTTGTAAAAAGTAATAACTATTCTGCAGATGTCACATTTCATTTTGACCTTTCAATGTGACAATCAAAGCCGAATTAGGGAACCTCAAAATGATTAACATCTGCTTGCAAAATTATTTTAACAGAACGTTTTCGATGTCATCTTTAAGTCCCTTGGAGTTCTAAAAACGCAAGTACACCGCTTATTAGAAAATTAATATTTTAAAAGTAAGCCTCAAATTCCAAATTGGCTTTATTTTCATTGGTCATTGAGGATGGAAAGATATCAGGCGGTCTGTTTGTTGAGGTACACTTCCGGCAATCGCCTGGTATTGAACGGAGAAGCCACGGAAAACTAGCGAACTAGAGATCAGAACAGCCGGCAACTAGAATTCTAATCCGGGCAGGGTTGAATTAAACAAAACCTTGCAGCTACTGTTGAAAAGTCAGATCTCTAATTCTAGGACTTCGCTATTAACGATGCTGTAGATGAAACGATGTTGCCGCTGCGCCATCACAGCCTCAGCCCGCGCCGAGCGGGTGTGCGAACTGGTACACTCCGACAAGCCAAGCCGTCTTGTTCGACAACGCCTCTCCGTCTCGCGTCAGTGATCAGCAATCAGCACACAAACCACATTCTTCAAGCTACTACATCATGCAAGGGAAGCCAGCTTCAGTTCCGGGTGGTGCTCGCGGGCATTCTTGGTTTGGATCGTTTTTGCATGGTCCTTCATGACAAGTGCGTCGTCGTTGTGTTTCCGTGGTAATAATTTCTTTATTTACTCTCAGGATAATTACATCACGTTTTCAGCAACCTCGGCAAACCTAAGTATAAGGCCAATCTGTGCCACAAGCGTATGTACAAAATTGTAGACAGTTTTCATCATATTGCGTTAAATTTGCCAAGCATGAGGTTCGAATGATGAAAAGAAGTTCATCACAATAGATGAAGAAGGTTTTCAAATCTTTGGGAGGATATCATTGCTAAATTCCCCCCTCTTGAAATTACGAGACTATATACCAGATCATTTATTTCACTTGAGAATACTTGATATCATTTCGAACGTGCGTGTTGACTTTCTACTTAAAATCGTTTATTTTGCATAGAAAAAAACTTAATTTTATTTAAGCAATCTAACAAAGTTGGAAAACGAGAATGTATGCTTTGAGAAAATGAACCATTCTCAGCGTTTAAAGAGAAATTTAATCAATTATTCCCCAAAACAGGTATCAGTGCTAATATTACATTTCTTCTTTTCGAAAATTGTCAATTGCACAGAACGATGTACACACACAATTTACTAAATACATTTTAAAAATAAGGCCAAAGATTACCACGCTTAAAGTAACTGTAAAACAGAAGGCAACAGGTTGTGTACTAAGCGTAAGTAATTGGTTCCTAAAGTTCGCTTGAATCCGCTCTCGTATCCATTAGTGTGTCTCTCGTAATTTACACGGAAAAGGAAATGAATTCGAAAAGACATTAGTCGTAAGAACTAAATTGCATCGCACCGTAATTCGTTTGTAGATGCGCAGATGTTCTCCAGGCCGAAAATTAATTCTATTGTAGATTGGCTATCAGCCGTTGTCCCAGCACTGCAAAAGGCCCAATACCTCACTACTTAGGAAAATAAATAACTCTAGTGCATTTGATTAATTTCTATATACGCTGAATTAATTTTTTTTTTGCTGATTACACATTACTATTGTTGAATTATACGGAGTAGAACATTTTTTGCCCAGGCTGAACTAATATTTTTATCGGCTAAATGCTGTGGGCCGTGAAAACTATTCTCCGTCTTAAACTTCATGGTGCCTAGCGTGTTAGGAGAGGAGGGACCGCTGTCCATTCAGAGGCTTCAAATTTTGAACTAGGGGCAAGAAATTAAAATCGGATAATAGTACAAACATAATCCAATTTCTCTGAAGGAACAATAGTTGTTTATTTTCGGGAAAAGTAATGCTCCAGGAATGTGTCGAACATTATTATTAGTGTTGTTGATAAGGAATTAAAATGGAAGGAATTAACTGTTAACATTTTCAAATTTTCTTTTTGATACAAAGTTGTTAATGTTTCTTTCCTCCTACAGAATACTTGTATCTCTCCTAAAAGAGTCATGTTTTTACACATTGACACATCAGTTAGTTTCGTTATTTTTGAAAAAATCTACCAGTTTAAGTTCTTTGTGTTTCAATACTCGAAGTATTCTAAAAGGAAAATCGGGCAGTGAAAAGGTAATTCCGTAAAAATACTTTAGGTGGGTAGTACTTTCAATGTGAACGTAACCGTAATGTCAGCTTTGATTGTATGAAAATGAAATGTAAAGCAAATTTGAACATAAATGAATTGCAATAAATATGTTTACAAATATTCTGTTGTTGCCCGTATCTAAGAATTATGGTAGTGTACGTTAAAGAGAGTGATGAGTTAACGGATATTTCTGTAACAGAAATAGTTACTT
This sequence comes from Gryllus longicercus, assembly GCA_038098605.1. NCBI lineage: Eukaryota > Metazoa > Arthropoda > Insecta > Orthoptera > Gryllidae > Gryllus > Gryllus longicercus. The sequence continues at coordinate 3,206,817 of JAZDUA010000107.1, forward strand.
TATAATCTGTTGAAATTCGACATCTAATCTCAAAAGCATTTTAGCACAGATCGCATATAAAGAATTGTTAAATAATTTAGGAAAATAGCTTCGAAATTCCCTAATGCCATGCTAAGGAAACCGAGTAGATACTTAATAAAATGTAAACAGCTTTTAGCGCTATGAAATACAGCTTATTTGGTCTCATTTGTACCGTGAATTTCTCTTAATCCCACTTTATGTAACCTACGCAAATTAAACACAATTCTTACATTGGAGATTCAAGAAAATTAACAGTTTTATCAATTTATATGTCAATGTAAATTTTCTTCCTCCCAAGCATCATTTGTTTCAAATCTGCCTTGCCGTTAAATAAATAAATACGTTAATAATTTTGAACGCTCCTAATATACGAAGAAATAAGTATATTCATGTTTTAAATATGAATTTTTAGCTCTTAACTTGAATATAATAGGAATTTACTTTCTAGAATTTGAAAGAATCTGCGAACCATTGGCTACGAGAATATAAATCACGTAGGTAGGAAAAATATATAATTTAAAAAGGGGCGTGCGGCGATCAACATTACCATTCTCTGGATTAAAAATACAGAAATGTGGGCAAGAAATGAGGGCAAGGAATGGATGAGAAGGCTTCCTACCGGTAGAAACGAGCCTGGATCTACTGACTAAGAGAGAGGAAGATTGAGGTACATAGGCTTACTTTTCTTCTGGTATGAAGGTATTGGAAAAGAAGGAGGAGTATATTAAAAATAAAAGAAGAAAAGGAAGAAGAAAAGAAGAAGAAGAAGAAACAACCATCACAACAGTTAATAAATTAGCCACCCCTAATAAACGAGAGAGCGCCCGTTTTTCAGAGTTCCAACCCCGTACTACAGTCGGGCGGTAAACTACACAGCCGACTTCTTAGGTGCCACGTGAACGCACAAAGACTAGGAGGCTGCAACGCAAGTGGACGAAGCACGAACGAGGTCGACGCTAAAGCCCTGAGGGGGATAATAGCAGGCAAGAAAGCGGTGACAGAGGAGGCAGGCAAAGAGGAAGAAGACACCAAGGACACCGAGGGCGTTGAGGACTCCGAGGACGGCTAAGAACGTGTACGTGGCAGAAGCAACTCAGATTCCACCATTCTGAGAATAGAGTGGTGAGGCTGCTCAAGAGACAGAGGACGGTGGTACGTCAGTGCCAGACCGGTGCAGCGCGGCAGACATGATATAGGACGTGTATTGTTTCCTGCTCCCCTTCTCTGAACAAAGAAAAAATATGAAACCCTGAAAAGAAGGCCTGCTACTTTCATCTCCACAAGAGCAAATGTGCCCTCTAAACTGCGAAAAATGAAAGTGAGATTTTAAAAGATGTATAGATGTATAAAATTGCTGCAAATGTATATACTCATTTCGATAATCACAAAAGAAATAATCTTCAATTACGTAATATATTACATCTATGATTCTGTTTTGAGAAAGTAAGAGGAAAAAAGGAATAAATCAGGCAAAATGTATGTTGTTCTTAACTCGTCATATGGTAACACCTATATAGTAGGAGACGTTGCGAGAGAATTAAAACGACCAAAGCGAGGCATTTGCCATACCATTTCCGGTTTCTAAAGAGGCATCCAGATTGTCAAATTTTGTATCCATATATTGGCACACAAAGTTCATTCGGATGCAGAACAATTAAAAATAATAATATTCTTTGTGAAATACCACATTTTTGTACAAGTGGTTTATAATAACATTACGTAATATCTGAGCCAGAAAATTAACAGTTTTCCTCACAGATTCCGCACATTACTCGAAACTCAAACGAACCTTTTTTTCGTTTCAAAAAGGAAATTAACATCACTCTGTAAATAAGATGCGTTACAGAAATGCGAGGTTGTGCACATATAACTTTCATTTTCATTTATTTCAAAGCAGAAATTAAACAATCTGATTCTCTATAACGCCACTATTTTAGTTCAATACCTTGCAATTCACTTGATAGCCTTTTAATAAAAAAGTTATAAAGGTTTTATTGCTAGAGCGGGTCTTTTCATACCGACAATTCCCACGAGACTATCCTGAAACCATATGCAATATAAGTCCGTTCAATCAAATAAATTGCGCTATCTTTTTTAAAATCAAGTAATCGCACAAGAGAGAAACCAATCGATTTATTTCATTCGAACCACTGTTTTACATTCTTATTAATACGTAATAAACGTTACTTTCGAAATCAACAATAAAAAGCGTTAACTCACATCACCAACCACAACGCCTACTCACCTCTAGGTTTTTTGTTATTCCTACCTAAATACACTGACATATACTTATATACATATAACCATAGCGTAGAGATGTGTAGTAACGTACCTAGTAGTGTAGTGTTGTGCAGTGTAAGGTAGTAACGAAGAAGAAACATTCCAAAGTCGTAGTAGTGTAATGCGTTGTAGTACAAGTGCGGTGTGGTACGTCTAATTGTGCAAGAAATCAGATCGGATCTAAGTTGCATAACGCACAACCTCAACAAAAACAAAAATAATAATAATAATAATAATAATAATATTTCCCTTATCCAAAAACACTATTATTATTATTATTATTATTATTATTATTATTATTATTATTATTATTATTATTATTATTATTATTATTATTATCATCGTTTCGGCCAACTAGGACCACGCAGGGCAAGCAACCTGCAATTACCGTGTCTCAGTTTTTCATTTAATATCACGGTGGCAGGTGCTTGCGAACACTTCTTTGGGGGGACCAGCATTAAGCTGGATCCGATTTTTATCCCCCAGGGTTGTTAGTCCTGGGGGTATGAAAGATGAAATGATAATGAGGGGTGAAAGGACGACACACTCATACAAACACACACAAATACACCCATGCCCGAGGCGGGACTCGAACCCGCGATCTTCTGGTCCGAGACCACTCCGGCACTACTGCCTTAGCGATCTCGGCCATCTGATCGGCTATTATTACTATTATTATTACTATTATTATTATTACTATTATTATTATTACTATTATTATTACTATTATTATTACTATTATTATTACTATTATTATTATTATTATATTATTATTATTATTATTATTATAAAGACCGTTCACAATTCTGAATTTCAGAAAGTTCTGGTTCTAAATTAACAACAGACTTCTTAGTTAGATTTATTATCGGCTCTTCATTATCTAATTGGAGAAAGATTCGAATAATGTGGCAATTATTGAGAACAACAGATATCTGCATCAGTGTTTAAGCGTATCTCCTACATAATTAGTTTCATTGGTAAGGCAAGTTTAGGATGTGACGTCTCATGACTTGTTCAAGGTGTTTAATTTCGTTATGTTCATCATCGAGAACCAACTTTCTGAATGTTTAAATTAAAAAAAAACACATTGAAATTAAGCAGTAAATAAAAAGTAAAAAAATTAAGCAGTAAAAAAACACAAAAAAAGTGAAGTGTCATGGAAAGAAGTCAATTCCTCGCAGACTTTTTTGACCTCTTTTCTACGAGACCGTTACTGGAGATAATGATTTTAGAATGAATACACGGTCCCGCTTCCATTGTTCTTTAATATGATTGTCAGATTGCTGTGCTCTCTAATTTTATTAATATTATTTGTAATTAACTGCTACATGGTTAAGTACATCTATTAAACACGTGTTCCGCCCGTGTTACTAGCGGCGACGTTTAAGTGACCGCGCAAAGCACACGAAAGTAACCGAAACACGCAGAAAAAGAATGGGACCTCAAGACAAATAGAAACGCCACTCCATATGGAACAGCTTGCCGCGGCGGCCGGAGTGAAAACGCGACCGCTCCAGGTGGAGCACAGAGGAAGCCTGGGAGGCGAGGTGGGGGCGTGGCGGGAGTGTGCAGGGGGGCTAGCAGGGGGGGCCCCGCGTCCCCCCGTCTCCCTGTCCTGCGCCCGTGATCCCATCTCGAGCAACGAGCGCCTCTTTAATCTCGTAAGACTGTGTACACGCAAAAGTTCCACGGCCGCCCTCTGAAATTCGCCTCTTTAATAATCCCTTTCGCTGACCGAGAAGCGGCGCTGCGCCGTTTTATTGTTTACCAGATTAAGCGTGCTACAGTGACGGCAAGAGATTCCCTCCCTCTCCCCCCCTTTCTCGGGAGAGGCAAATCGGAAGCGGGGGCGCCCTGGTACGGCCCTGCGGGGGCGGACAATGCGCCGCGTCGGCTTCGATGACGTCGAATGACATCGAGTCGAATGAAGTTTACAGCACACGGGGGTTGTCTTCGGAATCATTAAGAATTCATGGCAAATGTGGTTTATTTCCACGAGTTCTGTTTTCCATAATAACCTCCGTAAGTTACAATCATTATATAAGTTTCAATAATACTCAATCATCGCTAAATATTAGTAATACAGTTGGAATGCACCGAATTCCGCGTTGCAATTACACATTAGCTACTAACTGGTGATTAAGATATCATTCAGGAACATTGACACTGTGTCGGTCACAGGAAAGAAATACCAACTGATGAATCCAGGAAACAAAATATAATAAATCTACACAAGTACATTTGCACTGTAGAAACGTTTGAATTATAGAAATGTATTATTCTAATTATTAAGCATATTGCATAAATTAATTTAATTCCAATACATTAAAAATGGCTCGAGCCCTAGCAACACGTACTCTAGACCCAGGTTTAGCAAGCGATCTGATTAGTCTCTGCTCAAAGAGCAATTGCGGGAGTTCTTTATCAACATAATATATTTACTCTTAGTGAAAATACCCAAGAATAAAAAATGCTTTTCTACTTTCTTGCCTTACTTCGTACTTACATGAGAGGAAACTATTGTAATGCTGCGGTGGAAATAGGCTATTTTTGGACAGAATAACTCGTATTCGGAATTTTCCTACAACTACAAAATTGAAGATAGATATTTGTACTGAATGAAATTTCTTCTTTAATGAAAGATAGTGAATAAGTTAATGTACTACATTTTGTTTCAAAAATATGAGTAGTTTCCGTGTAATTGAGCGTGAAATATAGATAATTTTTAAACAAATATTTTCTCAAAAAATGACTCCAACTTTTTTTTTGAAAAGGTTTCCTTCATACGTAGCAAAGCGAGTATTTAAAAAAATTGTACCGGTCCCATATTTGACGAACTCTGAAATTAACTTTCCAAAAGTTCAATAAAGATTATAGAGATCTTTTCTTAAATGAAATCTGGCCTAGAAAATAGAGAAAATAAATCTTTAATAAGATAACGTGCTATTAAATAAACGAGTAGTTTTCATGTAATTTCTCCTTCAAGCTAAAGCAATTTATAAAAAAATATCAAAAAAGGTTCTAAATATTTTTTAACAATTTTCCTCGGATAGAATACAATTCGTTTAAAAAATTGGGCAGGTCTCATTTCCGTTGAAATTTCTAATCATTTAAATATTGCAAAATATATAAATAATGTAAAAAAAGTATGTGGAGTTAAAGCACCACTAGTTTTCTTTTAAACGTAGTTGTGCAAGACATTAGTTCCCACAAGGGGTATATTGGGGCCGACCGTGCATGAACGAGGAAGAGGGTTTATTGGCGGTGATGGATCCAGGTACGATGACTGGTACGCCACAGGACTGGGAGCAATTGGAGAAGTGGCGTTCTACAGACAATCGACTCTAATTACTTGGTTTCAACTACCTATTTTGAAACCCAAGTGATTCAATGAATTTTATATGTTCGTGTGTTTCGACCTGGCAATAATATTATGTAAAGCGTTCAGGAGTAAAATAAAGGTATCTGATTTTTCTGTCCAAAATGCAACAAACGTCCACGTCACTTCTACTGATACTTTTTGAACAATCATCTCTCAAATGACAGTGCTACTCGGCGTTTTGAAAACAACGTTTCAATAGAATTTTATTACTAGTTTTCTGTCGTATTGCTGTCGTGCTCACTGGAAAAGCGAGGCATTTGCCATACCATTTTCGGTTTCTAAAGAGGCGTCCAGATTGTCAAACTTTGTATCCATATATTGGCACACATATAATTCATTCAGATACAGAACAGTTAAAATAATATTCTTTGTAAAAAATCACATTTTTGTACAAGTGTTTTATAACAACATTACGTAAAATCTGAGCCAGAAAATTAACAGTTTTCCTCAAGAATCCGCATATTACTTGTATCTCAAACGTTTCTCGTTCGAACTCGTAACTCGTTTTTCGTTTCAAAAAGGAAATTAACATCGCTCTGTAAATAAGATGCTGTACAGAAATGTGAGGTTGTGCACATATAACTTTCATTTTCATTTACTTCAAAGCATAAATTAAACAATCTGATTCTCTATAACGCCACTATTTAGTTCAATACCTTGCAATTCACTTGATAGCTTTTAATAAAAAAGTTATAAAGGTTTTATTGCTAGAGCGGGTCTTTTCATACCGACAATTCCCACGAGACTATCCTGAGACCATTTGAAATATAAGTCCGTTCAATCAAATAGATGCTCTATCATTTTTAAAATTAATTAATCGCGCAAGTATGAAACCAATCGATTTATTTCACTCGAACTACTGTTTTACATTCTTATTAATACGTAATAACGTTACTTTCGAAATAAACAATAAAAAGCGTTAACTCACATCACCAATCCCAATGCCTCCTCCCCTACTCACCTCTAGAACTCGGCGTTTTGCAAACAACGTTTCAATAGAATTTTATTACCAGTTTTCTGTCGTATTGTTGTCGTGTTCACTGGAGAATGCAAATAATTTAATATGTTTAAAAAGTAAAACTGGGAAACAAACTTCAAGAGATAGAAACAAGATATCAGTATGTGAAAACCATCTAGAACTATATCCATTCATTTCACTGAAAATTTAATTTGAGTTCGACGGTATGGGTAATGATTTACGTTTAAAAATGTAGAATCCGCAGTGCGAATAAATAAAAAGTTGCAAATGCACAGAAAAAACAACATAATAAAAATAAATATTGTTTCATGTGAGACAGCAGAGTTTCTCTAAAGACAAAGAAAAGAACCTCAACTAATGACGTCTACGTTGCTGAATGCCACAGTTTTGATGTATACTTTTCGGGTAATTGTGACGCTAAAATCTGCAAAGGTTACCAAAGATGACTCATTGATGTGATCGTTGCTCTCAGTGCGTAGTAATCGCTTTGAGAAGATGGCAAGTAAAAAGCAGCAATTAATTAAGATAAACAATATAAAGCACGAGTGCTCGTCGATGATGCCAGCAAAATGTCAGCGTCAAATTCTGACAGTAAATTGCTTTTCTTTTGGGACACGTTACAGTGAGTGAAAATTGACATGTGAAAGCTACTGGCGTCACTCGCCACAGAGAACCAGAGCACATTGAGGAAAAAAGAAAATAAACATAATTTTACAACTACTTGTGCTACACAACTTGGCATAGATCGTTTCTTTCGAAACGCTCATTTAGAAATAGGAGCAGTTTGTGGCTTCATGCCACAACCTGCAGAACCAAAAATTCCGCATGAAAAAAAATAAATGCAACAATTACGTCCGCTCATTTCGTCTTTTTTTATTTCACATTATAAATGATAACGCAATTTCGAGAAACTTTTAGAAATCATTTGAAGCATTTGTGTCAACAAAAAAAAATGCTTTAAAAATCTGAAAAGGTAAGTATTAACGGCAAAGGAAATATTAAAGGTAAATATTATATTTTCCAAAAATTATTAAAATAACCATTATTTAAAACTCAAAAGATTTAATCAAAATGGTGCTTATATCGTGCGATTAATGACAAAAGAAATTGCAGCAGTTATACAAGTGTATAAGTAAAAATAGTAGTAATTAGTACCCGGTACGCAACTAAAAAACGATGTTTTGCACACATTTAATAATAAAATTAGTGATAAATGTTTACAAGAATGCAAGGAAGTCATTGCATATGATTTCCATCATTTCATTCAACTTCCACATTGTAATTTCATTTAACTCATCTGGGAGATCGTTGTAAACGCCCTGGGTCAGTTCACGGGCCTAGGTTTGTTTACAGACGGACGGACCTCGGACAAATGTTCGGAGAAAAAACATTGTTTCGCTATGGAACTCCTCAAATGCGTGTATTTTGACTCTACGCGAGAAAGGAAAGTACACTACGTGTGGCAGAAAGAAACCAGTGGTACTACAACGGCACATACTTGCTCGGCTGCATATTATTTCCAAGGTTGCGTAATCTTTATTACCAATTTCTAATGCGCGCAGAAATTCAAAGAAAACTGTGATGCCTCCCTCCACTGTGAAAAGTTCTAAGGCTTTGTTAGATACTCAAGAACTGAGGACAAAATACAAAAACAATTGGTTTCGATTTTGTCACCAAATTGTGTGTGTTATTGCGCCAATTCTCAAAGAGCGCGTATCGACTGAATTCTCTCTCTGCTACGCCTCGCGCGTGTCTCGGTGCTTACAGCCTCGGTGTGCGATTGAGGTTAGCTTCCTGCCACTAGTGCGCGGGTTCGATGCTCGAAAAATTCCACTGTGGCCATGTCATGCTTGTGGCATGTAAAACAAGCGCGGCAGTAACCCTGCCAAATTAAATCCTTCCGGCAATGTCCCGTCTTAACGAGATCCCGCGTTCTCTCAACCCGACAGTTCGTATAGAGTTAAATGAAACCGTCATCTGGTGCAGAAAGTGAGAATCACGCCAGATGCAGCAGGGAACGTGCGCAGAGTACGCCTGCTCGAAAAAGCACCCCTACAATTGTACCGGGGTAAGCTTCAAAGGAAGGCCGTGTAGAGAAAAATACGGACGCGTAACTATGAGTACAAGCCCTCTCCCCGAAAACACTATGCAACTGATAGATAAAAAGATAAATAATACCTCTGAGACCGGTGTCTTACGATACCAAGGCTGCAGGGAAAAGGGCGCCTGATATTATATATATATATATATATATATATATATATATATATATATATATATATATATATATATATATATATTGAAACCCAGAATATGTGTTTCATTACACTAATTAAATCATTAGTGTAAGAATTCAATAGCTATTCTGGACTGCGCGGTGCGAGCGCCGGTCGCTGCGAGCAGCGGGCAGCCGGCAACGGTCGCCGCCGCCACCGGTGCCCGCCGGGAGGCGAGCGTGAGAACGGCGGGTACAAGCGTGGCAGCGCGCACGTGCAAAAAGTTCGTTAGTTGGATTGAGGCGGCCGCCGCCGAAGGATGTGCCGACGTGCGGCCGGCGAAGCAGAGGTTAGCAGAGCGGCGACCAGTGCGGACGTGTAGCGAGGGCTCTCCGCTAGTGAATGGACGCATGTAATACGCGACATAGTTATGTGATTAGGAATCGCAAAGTAATGGACATGTAAACAGAACATTAGAAGTATCAGTATAGTAAAAGATTGGTGTTGGTAAAATAATTGACGTCGCTCTTATTAGTTGGTGCGGAGGGAACATTTTTTGAAAGCGTGCGGTACAGAACTGTGACCAGTATACGGAGTAGGTGGGGGTCGTGTAATTAAACCCATTAATGGACAGTGATTCGAGGAAGGTGCGCAGCCGAGGTATCAAGATCCTGTTCGGGGAAGAATTGTTGGAGCATCAGCCGTGGATGATCACCACGCCATCTGCTACCGACGGCCCGCAGCAGCAGCAGAGGTCGACAACCCTGTCGGCACGAGCGGCTCGACGAACCTCATAGGTATTCAAACGGGGCCCCGAAGGTATGAAAGTTGTATTTTACTCTTAATCTTGGTACCAAGGCGGAGTATAAAAAACGGTGTCTGATTATGTAAATAGTAACTTTGATTTAAAATAAATCTTGTCATAATTGTATTTCTATGTATGAATAACTTCCCCAACGTTGCACCGACTTATCCTAGGACCCATTCACGTAAAAGACACCCTCTCTTAGTGTTATATTGCAGTGAAGATACCCGGCACCACCAGGTACGTCACAGCTGGCGCCCGAACATGTGGATAACGTATAATTAAGAAATGTGGTCCTAGGGAAATTGGTGAAATGTTGGAAAACAATGTGCATGTAATTGTTGTATAGTAATGCAGGGTATAGATGAGAAGCAGGCAGTGCAAAGTGTATTATTATAGAGTACAAAAAAAATAACAATACATGTGTTAGCAAAAACATGCACAAGTCAAGTAAGCATAATGAAATGTTGATAATTACAAAAATGTTGTTGTGTAATTAATTGCGGGCTGACATAGGCAATTATTTGTGAGCATCCAATATATAGTTAATATTGTAGTTACTGAGGTTATGAAGGCTATACATGTACATGTTACAAATAATATAATGTAATAGAATTCCAAATTTTGTAAGTCATATTAATAATATTTGAACTGCTTGGCAATTTTTTTTTATAACATGGAAATCAAAGAAATGGGGAAGTAGTAATAATTCTTATGAGAATATAAAGGTGGTTAATAGTGTTGTACAAATTATGCACAAAATTGTTTTTTTTTGCTGGGAACATTCACACAGTAGTGCATTATTTATTGGTGATGGTAAAGTGTGGGGAATTTATTAGAAAAGATACCAGGTTGGGAAATATATACCAGCAGTGTGAATGTTTGTTGTGAATATTTATATGATATTATTGAGGAAAATTCAGGGAGGAGATATGACATGCAAATGTGAATGATGATTATGTACATAATATAGCAATAAGTGCGTTGTAAAGTAATTTCAATTAACAAGGGATTTATTATAATCTGAAAGCATTTTTGTGTAATAGTATTAACGAGTCTATTAGCAGTGTATATGTGTTTCAATGGTAATAATATTATGTATTGTAAGGATTATGTTTATGCATTGGTAGGTGAGTGGAAATTTATATGGCTATTGAATTAGTGTTATTGTGTTTATGGTGGTGAGTGAGGCTTGTTCGGTATTAAGTAGCAATTGAAATAGGAGTGAATTAAACCATTCACGAAGAATATACAAGTGTTGTGGCGGATATAGTTACTTCATAGGATAACTGTGATATCGCTGGTAGGTGAGGCAAGTGGAAAATTTGTGCGGTATTTTAGTGTAGTGAGAATCGATCGGACAGCTCAAAGCAACAGAATGGAGGCGCAAAATGTAGTGCTGGACCGGGAAGAAAAGGCGGATGAAGTAGGGGAAATAGATGTAGGAATCGATAACAGCAGGTCATCGGGAAGTAGGGATAGTGGTATTGAAAGTCGGTTGGATGATACGTCAGGGGACAGCTTCAATAAAGATGTACAAATTACGTCAACTCCAATGAACCAGGCAGTAGGAAATCCGACTCGGGGAGGTGGGGACAATACCCATAACGACCCCATACAGATATTGATGAAGATGTTCGAACAACAGAGCAGGAAATTAGATGAAATAGGTGAACAGAATAGGATCGCAGAAGAACGGAGCAGGAAAACAGAAGAGCAGATTAAGAAAGCGGCAGAAGATCAGAAGAAAGCGGCAGAAGATCAGAAGAAAGCGGCAGAAGATCAGAAGAAGTTGATTGAAGAACTGTATGAGAAAGTAGACGAACAGAAATTATTTACAGAGGAGCAGATTAGGAAGTTGGCAGAAGAACAGAGTAGGAAATTAGACGAACAGAAATTATTCACAGAGGAACAGATTAGGAAGCTGGCGGAAGAACAGAATAGGAAATTAGATGCAATAGGGGGGCGAATAGAACGCGCCGAAGAACAAATTGAGTTAACGAAGAATGAGATGACTAAAATAGCGGAGCGGGTAGAAAGTCACGAGCAATGGACCACCGAAGAATTAGGGAAACAGAAAAAGGAGTTAGAATCCCAAGTAATCAATCTGGGGGGAGAATTAGAGAATAAGCTATATCAGCGATTAGATGATAGAACCGCTAAGCAGGACGAGAAAATTGAAAGGATACAATTGGGAGTCAAGGAAGGAATGCTGGAGAATAAGAGGGAATGCGAGGAGAAGGTTGTGTCATTACGAACAGAGATTGAACAAATAAAAGAATGCAAGGCATCCCCAATCGCAGCAAGCGGGACGGTACCATTTACCCCTCCAAGATCACTAAAATTTTCAGGTGACGGGAAAGAGAATCCATGCATATTTATGAAGGCAGCAGAACGACATTTAGATGTTATCAATACTTCGGAAAGGTGTAAAATACAATTATTATATTTAATGTTAGAAGGCAACGCAAGGATATGGGCCGATACATTTGATAAGTTTCCCGAATCAGTAAAGGCATTTAAAGATCGATTCCTTGAGCGGTACTGGAATGAGGAAATTCAAATTAATTTTAAAATTAGCCTGATGAATAATCATTACAACCAGTCCATGGGAAGTTTGCGGGAATACGCAACAAGGCGTATTATGGAATACAAAACGCTATCCCCACCGATGAGCGATCAGGAAATAATATGTGTATTGACGAGACAGTTCCCAGTCACAGTGCAGAATCTTTTACGTAGTGTGCAGCACACCGACCTGGAAAGATTCCAGAATGTATTAGGAGGGTACGACTTGACGTTCGCAGGCGTACCAAAGAACAGAAATGAAGGGAATGTTAATATGGTTAGATCGGAACGTAACCAGGGGCAAGGGAATGATAGGAGCAATGATTACCAGAGAAACCAACGCGGAAGAGGGGGAGACGGATGGAGACCAGAGCCGGGGAACCAGAGACCGGACTGGAATAGATCTAATTCAAACCGTACGGAGACGCGAGGTGGGGGCGGGAATGCACCCGACCGATTAGCACAGCCTAGCACAAGTAGTGATCAAGGACACTATTTAAACTAATAGAGTCCGCGGTGATAGGTGGCCCCATTGCGGACGCGGAAATCGATGATGTAAACGCGGTCTCCATAAACGCTATGCAGCCGGTAACCTACGATACCCAACCGTGGCGGAGATGTAAGAACTCAGCGGTCAGAATCAGGAAATGTCCCACGATAATGATAGAATGTGAAGGTATAATTAAAGAAGCTTTAGTAGACACAGGGTGCACGACTACAGTAGTATCAGAGGAAATGTATGAGGAGTTAAAAGCAACAGGAAATGAGATAATGTGTTTGCCTATGAATAGGGCGTATGTGATTGGAGCCACTCAGAAGAAGTCAAGCCCCATCACAAAACAAATCATGTTTCGAGCCAAGATTGGCAACCAAGTATATGAGATGGTGGCCCTGGTAGTCAAAAAATTATTGTATTCGGTAATCATAGGGACGGATTTTCTGGTCGATCACAGAGCATTTATAGATCTAGAACGGCAAGTGGTGGAGCTGGGGAGCCAGGCGATAGGATTCGACTTGGGGATGGACGAAGAACACGAAGCATGTACGGGTGTAGTGGCTGACAATTCATTAGAAAAACGAAGCAAGATAATTGACGAATGGCATAGGAAGTCGATGGAAAGACTGGATAAGCATGGGGAAGAAATGAGAAGAATTACAGAAGAACGGAATAGGAAGCTCATCGGAATATGCGAAAAACCGTATGGGAAAGCGGAGGAACTGGATAGGAAAGATGAGGTGTTAAAATTTCAATTATACCATCAAGTAGATGCTAGGGTAGCGGCAGCAGACAGAAACGAGGGGATGACGAACCAAATCCATAAAGAAGTCAAGACAGCGGAGGGCAAAACGGTGGAGGTCCAAATCGAGGCCGAGGAGGATGTTTATAAAGTGAAAGTGAAAACGGAAGAGTTGAAGTTAATAATGGATGAAGAAGTGGACATGAAAATAGAAGAAATGGAGCGTATAATAGAAGAAGAAATCGTGGAAAATACACGAGGGTGCGAAGAGAAAATAGTACACGAAGAGGTTAAACAGGAAGAAGACGAGAAAATGCCGCCAAGTGTCAAGTATGGGGTGACACCAATTATGCCTCCAAAGTCGATGAAATCTCTGGGAGATGGGACGGAAAACCCTAAGGTAGTTATGCGAGCAGAAGAACGGCACCTAGCATCAAACAACATATTGGAAGGATATAAGGTCCAGTTATTACACTCAATTTTAGAAGAGAACGCCAGGACGTGGGCAGAGAATTTTGGTATATTTCCGGAATTTTTAAAGGTATTTGAAGACAAGATTTCCGTACGAAAACGGAGCGAAGAAACTCAAATAAACATCAAGAGCGACCAGAGGAATAGCCATTACAACTACATCACGGGAAATAGTAGTGGATACAGAATGAAGAGCATTATGGAACCAACAACATTAGTTGCTCCTATAAAATATCAAGGAATTAGTTGCATGTTAACGCAACAGTATCCTGTCACCGTGCAGAGCTTACTGGGCAGAGCAGATCATACCGATTTAGGAAGGGGTTTGAAGATATTGGAGAGGTACGAAGTCACCTTTGCAGACGCCCCAAAGCATGGGAATGAAGGAGATGTAGGCAGGTCCAAAATGGAGCGAAGTCAGGGGCGAGGGAAGAATGATGGTATAGTCAACCATTGGTACAAACGTAGAAGAGGTCGTAGCTGGAAATGGGACGACACTTACCAAGATGTGCCCAACACGCTGGAAGCTATGTCCTACAACTGTGATTTAGGAAATCAATGTCAGCAAAATGGGGATGAACCGTCATACAAGAAACAAAACATAGTAGGACACCACAAGCTTCAAATCGGAAACCTGGTCAACATGTATGGAAAATAGTGAAGTGTAAATAGTGTAATATTAGTGTTAATACAAGTAATCACATGTTAATTCGATTCTAAGTTATAAGTGTATATAGGGCGTCGAGGAATATGCAAAAGAGTGCAACCATCGGCAGTGACGATGTTACTAGTGTGAATTTTGTCCAGAAGCGGGAAAAATTCAAAAAAAGAAAGGGGGGGGTGATGAAACCCAGAATATGTGTTTCATTACACTAATTAAATCATTAGTGTAAGAATTCAATAGCTATTCTGGACTGCGCGGTGCGAGCGCCGGTCGCTGCGAGCAGCGGGCAGCCGGCAACGGTCGCCGCCGCCACCGGTGCCCGCCGGGAGGCGAGCGTGAGAACGGCGGGTACAAGCGTGGCAGCGCGCACGTGCAAAAAGTTCGTTAGTTGGATTGAGGCGGCCGCCGCCGAAGGATGTGCCGACGTGCGGCCGGCGAAGCAGAGGTTAGCAGAGCGGCGACCAGTGCGGACGTGTAGCGAGGGCTCTCCGCTAGTGAATGGACGCATGTAATACGCGACATAGTTATGTGATTAGGAATCGCAAAGTAATGGACATGTAAACAGAACATTAGAAGTATCAGTATAGTAAAAGATTGGTGTTGGTAAAATAATTGACGTCGCTCTTATTAGTTGGTGCGGAGGGAACATTTTTTGAAAGCGTGCGGTACAGAACTGTGACCAGTATACGGAGTAGGTGGGGGTCGTGTAATTAAACCCATTAATGGACAGTGATTCGAGGAAGGTGCGCAGCCGAGGTATCAAGATCCTGTTCGGGGAAGAATTGTTGGAGCATCAGCCGTGGATGATCACCACGCCATCTGCTACCGACGGCCCGCAGCAGCAGCAGAGGTCGACAACCCTGTCGGCACGAGCGGCTCGACGAACCTCATAGGTATTCAAACGGGGCCCCGAAGGTATGAAAGTTGTATTTTACTCTTAATCTTGGTACCAAGGCGGAGTATAAAAAACGGTGTCTGATTATGTAAATAGTAACTTTGATTTAAAATAAATCTTGTCATAATTGTATTTCTATGTATGAATAACTTCCCCAACGTTGCACCGACTTATCCTAGGACCCATTCACGTAAAAGACACCCTCTCTTAGTGTTATATTGCAGTGAAGATACCCGGCACCACCAGGTACGTCACAATATATATATATATATATATATATATATATATATATATATATATATATATATATATATATGAGAGAGAGAAGGAGAAAGAAAATATGTGCGTATAAAATAGTTTAAAGTCCTACTATTGAGGAATTGATTTCATTACTAACAGATCTCTGGATTCAATATTTTCTTTGTCGCGAAGAATTTCATAACTTTTGTTACATGGAGTGAACGACGAAATTCAATAAAAGAAGACCAAATACCCATAGGTGGTATTTTTCATCTAGTTGAGAGTTTCCTCGCATACGATGTTTACTTTCACAACCATATTTCCGCCTATTTTTATTTAAAATATACCGATTCGCGCGCGTCGCGAGTGCCGTGGTCTGGCGCGGCGCCGTGTGGCTTTGACGACATGGCATGGTGTGATGTGGCTTGGCGTATTTCTCACAATGGTGGTAGTAACGTGGTTCTCAGGGTGGTTGTATGGCGCGGTGCGGCGCGGCATGGCGTAGTTCTCGGGGTGGTATGACGTGGCGTGACGTGATTCTCAGGGTGGTGGCAGTGGTGTGGTTCTATGAGTGGTGGTATGACGTGGTGCGGCACTGCATAGTTCTCAGCGGCGTGGCGTGGCGTGGCGTGGCGTGGTTTTCAGGGTGGTACGACTCTGCGTGGCGTAATTCTCAAGGTGGAATGAAGCGGCGTGGCGTGGCGTAGTTCTCAGGGTGGTATGACGCTGCGTGACGTGACGTGATTCTCAGGGTTGTGGTAGTGGCGTGGTTCTAAGGGTGGTGGTATGACGTGGCGCGGCACTGCATAGTTCTCAGGGTGGTATGGTGCGGCGTGGCGTGGCGTGGTTTTCAGTGTGATATGACTATGGTACTCTGCGTGGCGTAATTCTCAGGGTGGAATGAATCGGCGTGGCGTAGCGTGGTTTTCAGTGTGATATGACTATGGTACTCTGCGTGGCGTAATTCTCAGGGTGGAATGAATCGGCGTGGCGTAGTTCTCAGGGTGGTATGACGCGACATGGCATGGTTCTGAGGGTGGTATGACGCCGCGTGACGTGACGTGATTCTCAGGGTGGTGGCAGTGGTGTGGTTCTATGGGTGGAAATACGAAGTGGTGCGGTACTGCACAGTTCTCAGGGTGGTATGATGCGGCGTGGCACGGCGTGGTTCTCTACTAGACGATACGACGCTGCGTGGCGTGGTTCTCAGGGTGGAATGAAGCAAAGTGGCGTAGTTCTCAGGGTGGTATGACGCGCCGCTGGGTTCTCAGGGTGGTGGTATGACGCGACGCGGCGTGGCGTGGAGCACGGAGCATAGGCGTGCGGCTCACAACGCAGGGCGGCCCGCGAGTTTTCTCCGTGACGTTCCGGAATAAAGCGGGGGAAATTAACGACGGCGGCGGGGCTGCGAGATTCGCTCTCAAGAGAAGGGTCGGTGCAGTCAGCGCGAAGGGTAGCCCCGGGGGGCGTGGGGGGATGAAGGGGGCGCAGAGGGCGAGGGGGCGGCGCAATGCCACGCGCGCGAGACACGAGAGGGGTGGGTGACGGAAGTGGAGGAGGGAGGCCGCTGGCTCGACTCTCCCTTGCAAAGTACACAGTGGACGTGTGTCGTGGATGCACCGTCCAAAACTTGCCAGTGTGGGACTCACGTGTGACATTGTCCCTCCCGAAAACAAAATGGATTTACATTCTTCACGAAATTTATTGAAAACAATTATCACGCATTAATCGCATTACATTGCAAGCTAGTAATTCCATTATACCACACTTTTTTACTGCAAGATTATTTTTTTGAAATGCAAAAATATTGACGAGGGGGTCTTACCTACACTAAACACCTCGTGGTGGGTAATGTGCATATCATCCGAGTGAAATTGGAAATAAGCTTCGAAATTCTACCTACTTCAGACATCAACAACTCATATGCGACAGAGTGAACATTAATCTGATAATTTGGTAATTAGGCAGATTCGGAAATTTGTCGTACCCAGTCGATTACAATAAGAAACCTTGTCTTCAGAGACATATTAACTGATTTCTTGTCGAAAGTATTGTATGACCCTACTGCAGTTCTTTGAATTGGCGAGGTCACTTAATGTCATTTTTCATTCCCTCAGCCGTTTGAAATTGAGAATAGTTAAGAAAAATAGTTATCAGTGATACCAGAATTGTTTCATCCAGTGGGTTGCCAATGACTTTCAAATTCATCACGAATGAAAAATACTCTCTTTTAGGAACGATTTTTAACCGCAGTTGATACCGGGTAGTTGGATTCTTCTGTATTTACATAATAAATAGTGAAATATCACAACAGTGAAATATGAGAAATGTAACGTTTGGAAGGAGGAAATGTATGTAGTTCAAAGGCAAAACACACGGTTAACCCTACATTTTCTACGTATATTTTATAGTAACTGAACGTAAAAAATGAATTTGCGAACTATACATTTCACTGCAAGAGAACGAGCAGCAACTATGTGTTACATGTACAATTTTTTTTCTTTGGAAATAATATTCCTCCTGTCCATCGCAGCGAAATTGACACATGCTCGATACAAAACACTCACATTACACAAACCATGTTTGGTCTCTATGTTCTTTATATTGTACAAACAAAACTTGTTTGTTGTTTTGAGAAGCGTTGTAATGCTATGAATGTTTTCTGTTTTTAATAAATGGGAAACATAGACTTCGTTATTTTTGTTTTGATTGTTCTCATAACATAATACAGAATGCAGTTCATTAAATTTTACACTTGTGCAATGTAAGCGGAGAAAAATATTTTGTATGGTTTATATTATCGGTACAGAAAAAACATGCCAAAAATTTTGAAGTTTATTTCTGTGAACAAGATTTTTAATTCTTATATATTTCAATGCTATTCAAGAGAGAAATATTATTCCCTTAAAAATTGTTTCATTTGTAAATCATTTTCTAAGTTGTAATATAATTTTATTTGTATAGGAATATTCCTATTTCTTTGAATTCCAGAAGAATAATTATGACACTTGTTTCAGGTTCAATGTATTTAAAAATATAGGTTGTAATAATTACATGTCATGACCATTAAAATAATAAATTATTGGCGATTTTTGAAAAACAGCGTTTTTTGTGTTTTTTCCCATTTTCACCAACTATTTATGAGATGGATTTAAAATCAAATCAGTCAGAGACTTCAAGAAACTGCAACATTAACGGACTAGTTAATGCTCGTTACAAATACAAGTCGTAATTCCTTACAGTCCGATCTGTCCAGAAATGAAATTAACTATTTGACGGTATATTAAGAAACTTTTGCATCAATAAACGAATGATGAAATCCACGACCGTTAACAAACTATTATTTTATTTTCATTTATCAGTAAACCTAGCAGGGGAAACTAGTGATATCAATATTGTTAACTGTTGCTCTTACCGTGAGATACATTAATTGAACAAAGCTAGTCTCTGTCAACATAAAATACGAAAGGCAATGACTTAAAGTCAATGCTGGGGACAAAATTAGCGCAACTGCAAAAACTGGCATTGGACACCAACAAAAACTTATTAAATATTGATAACTTACATTCGAGTATCAACGCAACAAGTTTCTGTTTGTTCTTTCCTTTCAAGGAATTGAATTCTGATTGCAGGACTCTAATAAACAATTTAAGCACTTGGTTTGCATTACTACGTACGAGTGGAATCATGCGAATCTTAACTGCGATTGAATGATCACGTGTTTGTAATTCCACAAACAGAATCATATTTTTTAGCCATCTTTGGTTTAACTCAATTCGAACTGGATCTAGCGCAGTTGCGTATTAAGTGAATCAAACACACTAGCATTGGTTGTTATGAGTGGTTTTCAGGTTAAACATGCTGATATGAGTAGTTTTAAGGATACTAATATGAAAATTCAGAAGCAGCATAGCTGTGAGTGAATTTATTATGTCTCCTTGCAATTATTATGGCAGATGTGAATTAACTATATTACTAATTTCCTATGAGCTCAGAAAGTGAAAGAAACAACGCAGTCTCTGGCTATGTGAGAGATGTCATAGAAAACAATAAAATAGTTTCGATTTTGACTGAAAAATGCAAATAATTGATTGTTATTCGGCCTATTCTACAAAACTATTGGGCGCACTGACTGAATTCTCATACTCGGTGCTTCTCTGCTTACGACACTGCTAACATCGTCCGTCATCAAAGCTCCAAGAAAGAGGCTGCCCGCCACTAAATATTTGCTATTCATCAATTGCGTTATCAACTTGCAGGGTATTCTTCATATGTTAAGAACTGTTGTACAGTATTCATGTGCTGTTGTGTTGTATTGTATACTCTATGTTATTGAAGTATGAAGTCATTGCTGATGAAGGACATTTTTGTTAAAATATTTAATTGGTTGCAATGTTGTAAAGAGTTATTTATTATTCTTGTGCTGTGTGCGTGCTACTTGTTGGAAAACAACTTTATGTGGTTTTGCTCAAAAGCATTTTTGCTGCTGAAGGCCACTAGATAAGAATATTATTTCAAGAATAAAACATTAAATATTTGGGATACAACATTATACTGTTATTAAATATAATTACGTAAATGCTAATGTATCAACCAGCCCTCGTAATAGCATTTTAGTACCAAAGGGTCAATCCCACAAGTGCTCCACTTCAAATTAGGGAAACAAAAACCCAACAGAGCAGGCATCCGCAGAAAACTACCCAGATAATGTTTTGACCTACCCTAAACCCATCGCACAGATAACTCCTCAAAATATTTCTAAAGCAGTAATGGAATCAAAATGTAACTGAACTCATTAACTCTGTATCTAATGTATTCAAACCAGTTGCGAAAGAGGTTGTACACCTGAAAGCAAATATTTTTTTAAAAAAGTACCGATGAAAGTAGCGATAAGAAAAAACCTAATTCATAGTGAATACGTAGTGATGCCAAGGATAACGTGAGGCCAAGACCCAACGATTCTGTTCACAGTCACATAACTGTAACAGCGTGTGTAATAGGATTAAGTTTTCTCAGAACAGTGTGACGCCCTTCGAAAACACGCAATCCAAAGGGCGTGGTTAGGCACGGTTTCGGGCAATGTGGGGCGCGAGGCGAGGCGAGGGGTAGCGTGGCGTGGCGTGGCGTGGCGTGGTGTGGCGACGCCACGCGGAAGCGCAAGCGGGCGTGAGTAGGGCCGGAGGCGGAGCTTGGCCGGGAGGGGAGCCGGGGGCAGAGGCGGCGACGGGGCGTGGCGGCGTGCGGAGAACAGGGGAGGAGGCGGGGCAGCCCGCAAGCAGCATCCGCAGCATGCGGTGCAGCCCACGGGCTTTGCTCTTCACTCAGCGGACACCGTTGTGTACCTTGCAAATTAAGTTTACCAGACGCAATGGGCGAAGTGCTCGCCTCCGCCGCCGCCGCCGCCGCCGTCGCCGGCTCCTCCGCGCCGCTGTGCGGTGGGCGCGACGCGGTCGCAGCGGGGATGAAGAGGAGCCGGGAGCAACGCTGCGGCTGGGCAGAGCGAGGCGGGGCGTCGCGGAGGGGTGGCGGGGCGGGGCAGGGCGAGGACGGGAGGAGGGGAGGGGAGAGGAGAGGAGGGATGCGTCGACGCGGGGGGCACAGCGCTGGCGCCGGCGCGTCGCGACGTGGGTGACGCCAAGCGGTGGCGGCGGCGGCTGGCGCGGAGACGACGTGGAACCGGCGGCGCCGGCGAAAGCTGGTGAGGATGCGGACGGGTGGCGAGGGACGGAAGACGGCGGATAGAGGAAAAAGTGGAAACCCAAGTGAAGGCGGAAAGTGCATGAAGTGACCCAGTGGATGCATGTGTGACAAGAGCTGAGAATACGGGTAAAGAAACAACGTGAGAGAGCGAACTGGAGGTACTGCTGGGGCGCGGATTGTCTGTGGGTGTACACGTGCGTGCGCGTGTCCGTGCGCTGGCGCGAGTGAGGGTGGAGTTGATGGAATTAGCCGGATGCAGAGGAAGGCAAATGTGTGGATGTGGATTAAGGGTTGGTGACGGAAATGGTTGAAAGATACGTAGGGGAGAATGTATCGATGATCAGAGAGCAAAGGGTGATGAGTAGTTGGGAACGTGGTCAGTGGCAGTGAAATACAGCAATAGTTAGGGGTAGCAAAGAGAGCAAAGGAAGGACATGAATGAACGTGGATGAGTAGCAGCAGAGAGGAGTTGGCGGGGCGGAAGGTTCGTTAAGAGAGTTCTCAAAGGAGGGTCAGTGAGCACAGGTCGTAGAGGACGGGTTGAAGATGACGGGTCGGTGAGGACGGGTCGGTGGGGACGGGTCGGTGGGGACGGGTCGGTGGGGACGGGTCGGTGGGGACGGGTCGGTGGGGACGGGTCGGTGGGGACGGGTCGGTGGGGACGGGTCGGTGGGGACGGGTCGGTGGGGACGGGTCGGTGGGGACGGGTCGGTGGGGACGGGTCGGTGGGGACGGGTCGGTGGGGACGGGTCGGTGGGGACGGGTCGGTGGGGACGGGTCGGTGGGAACGGGACGGTGGGAACGGGACGGTGGGGACGGGACGGGGGGCGGGACGGGGTGACAGAACGGTGGAGACGGGTCAGAGAGGATGGGTCAGTAAGGCTGGATCAGTAAGGATATGTCAGTAAGGAGGGGTTGATAAGGGCAGAAGAGTTAAGGCGGATAGGTGAGGGCGGGTCGGTAAGGGCACGCCAGTGACGACGGATCGACGAGGACGGGACGACGAGAGTGGAACAGTATGAACGGATCGGTGAGGACGAGTTTGTGAGGACGGACCTGCGAGAACGCGACGGTGAGGGCGGGACGGAGAGGGCGAGTAAATTAGTACGGATCAGTGAGGACGGGTCAGTGTGGGCGGGGCGTGAATTGTTTGTCGCGTGTGGCGGGGTGTGTGGCGGCGTTGGCGCCGGCGCGGGGTTGTCGCGGGAGGCCGCAGCGACGCGAGCGTGTGCGCGGCCGAGGGGAGGCGACGGAGCGGACGCGGACGGGGCACCAACGCGAGGAGCGCGCAGCTGCAGGGACGTCCCAGCGCACGCGTTCTGAGCGCTTGGTGGATCGTAAGAGCGCGAGGGGTCATGGCGAAGGGTGGCAGGCAGGCTGATGGAACTTAATAGAGATTTTTAAAACGAATAACTGGGACACAACTCAAAATTATGATGGAGGGGAATTTCGTATGAAACACTACCATTGTTCAGAATACTTAATGAACACATAAATAGTTTGCTCCTTTCAGTGCCTTTAAAACAGTCTATTATGATAGAAATGAACCAATAATTATTGAACTAAGACTAATTATAAAAAAAAGTTTAAATAATTGAAACATAAACACCGAATAGCACTATTACATACCTCATAGTCTTTCAAACAATCGGTAGTTTCTTTTATAAATGGGAACTGCACCTTTAAATTTTCGCTGAAAAAAAAGTCTCGGGTATTTTGTTGCGTTTTTAATTAAAATAATACATTATTAAACTGTCTGCAAATATTTCAAACACGAACTGAACACACACGACTTAAAATGCGAACGAAAAAGAATGACGCAAACAAACGAACAAATCTTTCCAAAAAATCTTTGTCAGGGTTGCCAACAGTTCATAGGGAAATTCAAAGTAACGGATTCAAAATAACCGTACGTGGTATCGGAAAATAACGAACTTTTTTGAATTTGTAAAACGCCGGGGAAGTTTTAGCGTTCCGAAGGTATTTGTCAGGACAATGGAACACAACTTAAAAATTCGGGATTGTTCTGCGACCCTAAGACAATAGGCGTCGCAATGCCCATGAGCGTGACGGAGTGTAAGCAGTAAAAGGGAGTATTACGTCTTCAACCGGTCTGTTGCGTTGGGAATGAAGTTAGCGCGCCATTAAACGTGACACATCTTGAGAGAGTAGCAACATGGTGTGAAACTCTGAAATGCGAAAAAGTATTAGGGTGCTGTTTGCGTGTGAATGAGCGTTACGGAGCGGAAGAGGGAGTGCGGTGTGCATGAAAGCGAAATGGTGCGCAAGGGAGAGCGACACCAGGTAGAGAGCCACACGGAGCAACAAACCAAAGCGTCACGTGGTGGGGACTGCACAAGGAAATGCGAGTAGCAGAGCGTTACGTTATTTGAAAGAGTATGTGTCAAGTATTGTGATAAGAATATTTCATTATTTGTATCATGTGATTAGAACATAATAAAGGTCTGCAACTTAAATGTTGAGAGAATTATTAGTCAGGGAAATGAATTCACGAAGGTAATGCAATATCATGATTTACCATTCAGTATTCACAGAAAATTTCCAATATCGCATGCTAACATGAGTACAGAGTTCGTGACAAAAGAGGAAATGTCCCCTCGGAAAACTAGCGCATTCAGCCAGTCGGCTCTTTCTATGTCTGGAGCAGAGATTCCCAATTCTCTTCTCGCAACGACTGTCTTCAGAAGAATGGTTAGCTTCAGCATATATGTTTTACTACCTCGCCTGCTACGTACTTACGTAGTAAATAGAAAGTATTGTAATGGTGGAGGAGAAAGTGGTGATTTTTCGTCAGCAAAGCTCCTATTGTGGAGTTCCAATTTTGAAAAACAAGGATAAATCTTGTTCCTATATGTAGTAAATTATTTTCTCTATAGTGTGTAGTCTGAATCCACATTCTGTAAATCCTTGATAACGAAAATTGGTTTAGCAGAAAACTGGTCAACGGAAGCGCCCAAACTGATCAGATGAGTTTCTCCAAATTGATATAGGATATGTCCGAACTCGAGGCCCTGCAAATTTCAAAGCGATATTATGCTTTTTGCTATTTAAATGAGGCATTTAAAAACAGTTACAAAAGTATGGTAGGATACAAAAGCGTATCCTAATGCGTTTCTCATTATGCGAGAAAGTAGACGAGAAAGTAAAAATTGCACTAATCTGTTTACTTATAATCGAGAGTTTACGAACTGGTGGATCTTTCGATTTTTCTTATATTATTTATTTAATTTTAATGCACCAATAATGGTGGTTATTAGGATTGCGCGAATAAAATCTGTGTTTGAACTCTCCATGAAAAGATTTTCAAAAGTCTCCTCCTCATTTTCATTAATAAAACGTTTATTGTGATACAACTTCTAAGTCGTCAGTAGGACCACTGGCTCAACCATTCTGTCAGTGGACTTACCCTTAAAATGCACAAATTTAAACGCAGTTACTGAAATAATTTCATTTGCTAAGATGCGTGATGATAATTGAAACTAATTTCAATTATTCTAATATTGAAAAAGCGATTGAGTTCAAAACAAAATCTCTAGTTTCAATAACAATGTAGGGCAAAATCGAAAGAACATAGACCTTAACTCAGAAATTCAGAGGTATTAATGAAAATTGGAACTACTCCTACGCCATATTATTAAATAATCGTTTCTCTAATTGAGCAAGAAATAAATAAAACAATTCGAGTATTGAAAAATCTAGGCATTTTGAAGTGTTTTCAACACCTATATTTGTACTATTTTGCTTTCCTGCACTAGGGACCTCCCAAAAAACCTATTTTCATTAAAATTTCGAGATCCATTATTTGGAGCACTAATTATCTCTGCGAAAAATATGAAAACGCCATTGATGAGTTATAAAAAGGATGAAACATTTAGTAATCGTATGTCACTTTCAAAAACACTTTTTCTGTCATTTTGTAAAAGTCGTGTCACTATATCACCGTGTCGCAAATAATATCACATACATCTCTACGTCTATATCACCATACCACCTTTGTTCCACCATAGAAATGAATATTTTCCCATTATAATAATTACAATTGAATTTCAGATTTCAAAAATCTTCTTGTAGGAAATAATCACGTTTGGCGAATCCAGCACGAAACAGTAAAATGGAAAACCCAGTGAATGCTTATTAAAGTCAAAGAAAGTGTGACTGAGTGTGATACTGTTAATTATTGCAAAAGTACAGCACTTGAAACATCTCTCCGTGACATAATAATGTTAACTGGTAATAGAAGTGCAAGTCTTGCACTTCGCGACTGCGGCAGTTGCCGTGCTCTCCCTCAAGAGTCAGAGTGGTAGCTAGAAAATGCCCGACGAACATTTTTATCGCAATGATTCTACTCACAACTCACCTCACCGCAAAACCTCTTTCTCCCACCCATCCACGTGCGAGGTAGCCTTCTATTCGTTCTATTTGAACGAATGGCGTGGGAGTGGGACCTAACTTCACCCGGATTAAATATTGGCGCATGGCTGTTGAAAATTATTTGTGAAAGAATTCATAAAATCGCAATTTACGATTATTTTCCTCACGAGAAAATCTAATCTACGGCATTCAGAAACGACTGCGCCGAACGGTTTAATATGTTGAGGGACACGAGCCTAAAGTGGCGTGAAAGGGCGTCCTTTTCCTAGAAGGCGGCGACACAGGAAACTCGTAGGGTGGGAGCGGAGTCCGGGGCCGGTTCTTCCTGCGCCTACTTACATCGCGTATTTCCACACTTATTCACGGCGTGAATCGATGTAGTGTTTCAGTATATTGTATATATCGATACGGTAAAATTTTGTACGTGTTTGCATCCAGACTTTCTCGCAGATAAAATATCAAAAATTTTAACCGAATATAAATACGGTTGATATTTAACAAATAAAAAACTGATATTAAAAAGAACACTCTTGCTTCTAGAAAAAATCAACCATGAATCGAATACTTGATCAGGCATTCTCATGTAGAAATAGAAAGTTTCATACTTTTTTATTCTTTTTTTCATTATGACAATCCATTTCTAATATTTTAAACTTTTTTGTTACATAAATTATTCTTGATCCATTAAGAGTATGCTAATAAATCGAATTATTTTAGCTAGCTCATTCTCAATTCCAGTATATCGAAATGAATAGAAATCTAAAATTGTCGATAAACCAATGTAAACTATTCCTGAATGTTGATGAGCACATTAAATCAGAACTGCAAATCCGTGATGCTGTTTTAGCTGCAATGGGAAGGTAAAGTAACTAGTGATTTCAGGTTGCATTTATATTGCATGTGAGCGTTTCTTCAACGATAATTTAATAACAAAAAGTCAGTCAGCGCTAATTTCAAATTTAACTGATTCGCGGGAAAAGCAGGCCTGACGAACGGAGTTTCAACACCTACACTGAAGCAACTTCAATTCAATTCACTTCAATTCGGAGCTCAATGAACCGACCTTTTACTCGGAGCATCTTCCTATCGCCCCGTCCCCGCTCACCCACGCGCGCCTGCTCACCCGCTGCTCTCCGGGAGGAGATCGTGGCCGTCATCACCGTAATGGCACGAGGGGCTCGTCCCGGCCCGGCCCGGCCCGGCCCGACCGGCCCCGCCCCGCTCCACACGGCTCCTGTCCTCGCCGCTTTGCTCCGCTCCGCTCCGCTCCGTTCCGTTCTGCTCGCAAAGTCTCCCGAGAAATCCGCGCCTAATGCTGCGGCAAGCCCTGCCATTGTGTCGGAATCAGCGCGATTGCCCCAACGCACCGCCGCGGCGCCGGGATGCACCTGATTAGCAACGCGCTTGGGGCACTCCGGCGCTGCGCGCGCCTCCGGAGGGCGTGGCCGCACGGAACGCGGGGGAACCACAGCCGGGGAAGGTCGGGCGGGGGGAGACAGGGAGGGATGGAGCGGGACGGAGCAGGGCTGGGTGGGGCGGGCAACAGCAGTCAGAGAAGGACGGGCGGATGGAGGCAGAAGGACGGGGCTGTACGGGCGTGATTGGGTGGGACGGGGTGGGACGGGGCGGAACCGGGGGGACGGGGCGGAACGGGATGGGGCGGGACGGGGAGGGACGGAGACGGGGCGGGACGGGGCGGGGCGGGGCGGAGCGGGGAGGGACGGGACGGGAAAAGACAGCCAGGGGAGAACAGCAGGGGAAGGATGGGCGGGGTGATACAGGGAGAGACGGGGCGAGGCTGGGCGAGGCGGAGCAAAGGGAAAAGAGGGGCTGGGTGAAGGAGGGGCGGGCGGGACGGGACGGGGCGAGGGACAGGGCGGGGCGGGGCGGGGCGGGGCGGGCTCGAGGGATCGTCGAGGCGAGGCGGAGTAGGGATCAGTGGGTGCACGGCGGGACGATATGAGGTGCAGAAGCGGTGCGGAGCCAGGGAGAGCGGGAGGGTGAATGGTTGGCCAGGGGTGTATGAGAGTGAGGCGGGGAGAGGGAGGGGGATGGCCTCGGAAAGGGGTTGGGAGGGAGGGGGAGGGATGGGTGCGCTCCTCTTTGGACGCTCCGCTCACAGAGAGCCAGTGAGGCGAGAGAAATGTTGCGTAAGCTTCAGTTCAGTTCACTCACTCAACAAATAAGGGAATCGTATTAAAAAGGAACAAAGATGGGAATGATGAAGAATTAAAAAATAGGGTGGAAAGGACGCGGGTAAGAGACAAAGCAATGAAAGAAAAAAGCGTAGGGGAACCAAATGAACTCTGAAGAGATCAAGAGAGAATGGAGAAATGAAGAAAACAAAGGAAAACGAGAAAAAGTAAAAAAAAAACATTGGTAGGCATGATGTAATGAAGAAAAATAAAATGATTGAAGGAAATATGGATATTACTGAAAGTATGTTAATAAAATTTTCATAAAGATTTTTTAAATATTACGTATTAATTATATATTTAAAAATAATACAACAAAATACAAAATATAATACTAAACACTAAATAATACTAAGCCCTAAACACATGAGGAAGAAGATCAAAGAGCGGAATATAAAACGAATCATGTTGTTAGGTCCTGACGACGAAAATGAAGAAATACGAAAATTATTGGGAGGATAGACAACTGAAAGGGAACATTAAATTAATTTGAAAGAAACAACGGCAGCTTTCCAATCGAAGTAGGACGTTCCTAGAACAAACGAGGTAACGGTTTTATCCAACAGGTAACGTCGGACAGAGATAATTTTGTAGGTGTCATTATTGAAGTATAGTCATAATTATTTCTCTATTGTGACCGCATAGTTCATCGAAGCTAAAAAGAGATGGTGGAATTTAATTTAGTTACATAAGAAAGGCTATATCTAAATAGTTTGGCCCTATTTAAATTCAAAACATTGAAATCATCTTGATATACGAGTAAATAAAACAAATAAAATTGGCCGAACATACACATTCTAATCGTGCACAACAATACGGGTACGATGCATACTGTCTACATGAAGTGAAAGCTGCTTAGAGTTTTGGATGACACAAATTCATTAATGCACATCTAATTCGATGTACAAATAGACATCCAATGAATATGAAAAAACATCTCCAGGCGTAGTTTGGTCTGTTTCCAGAAAATATAATAATGAAAAAGGTCTTATGACATTCCTGATGAACAAAACATTGAAGGATTTTTCTGTATTTAAGCAAACAGATTTCAAACAGAGCTTTTAAACCTTTGGATTGTTACGTGAGTGGTGTGTGTCATATGTGTAGCCTTTTGTTTTTAACCATTTAGCTATGATTTGAGTAAATCATTTCAATGATATGTTTATATATTTTTTATGAAATCACAGTTTTTTTAAAAAGTTTAGAAGAAAATAATTTATAATTAAACGATACATAACATATAACGTTCACGTGTTATATATAACATAAACGATATAATACATATAAGAGAAAACTGATATGTTTTAAGAATGTAGACGTTACAAATCACAAAAATATAAGAAATAAGACACTTTTCCACGCTATTTCAATACAAAATTATTCCGTTCTGAGAGCAATGATATTTTCATTCTTCTAAGACCTGTACCAGTAATCCAATTCTTCAACAAAATATATTAATAATGATTTGAAGAACCTACACACAACTATGCATTGACAGGATGAAATCTAGGTACTAGATTTTAAAAGGATACATAAAATAAAATTATTTTCCCTCACTCACCGGAATTACAACTGACGTTTGTTCAGTTTTCGTTTTCTGTGAGAGAGAAAACATTAAATGTTCATTAAACTCAAATATAAGTCTTTTTAATACTTTTCCTTCAATTATTACGATTTAAGTTTAATGCAGCATTTAAATACTTTTTATCAGCTCACGCGTACTTTGTAGTATGAGTACATATGTTATGATTCATAATATTGGACATTGTCCACCTTCATCACGCAACATTTCCATTCCTTCTGCATTATTAATGAAGCACATCAAGAATAAGATGATATGACAACACGTGTTTTACATCCCAACATATCTTTCCTTCACGTGTCAGCAGGCTCTGAATTACACGCACAGACAGGCTTGGGCGTTTTTGTTATCATTTAACATATATTTAAAGAATCACTTTATTAAAAATTTGCATTCACGAAACTTGAATTACACGAAACCAACGCAACCTCTCTCACGCGAAATATTACATACGAACTAATTAAGTATTAACGCTGCATTATGCATTTTGAAAGGAATAATTCTTTGCATCAAAATAATGTTACGATGACAAAAAAAAAAAAAAAAAAAAAACAATGAAGCACATGCATGGTAGGTAGAAAACGTTGACATAACGTCAAGTCCAACGGATATATGTCCGTGATTTATGAATAACAAGATTACTGCTGGAGCACCGTTTCACATCCTGGCAACGCAATGTGCTGTCGGACTACACGCCACGTACAGTTATTGTCTCACGTGCATACGTACGCCATGCGATCAGGTAGACTTCCCGCTCGACGGCCGGCTTCCGGGAAACTGTCAGACGTAATTCATGTTATACGAGCGGTTTAGCACGCATTTTTCTGCAACGTCACGCAGAGAATCAAACAATGCCACCGCATTACGATTTCACGCCGGTACTTGCTGCACCATTAAACTTCGTCTCTCCGGCACACGCCGTGATTCGCACAATAGACAGGCGCTCGTTGTAATATCGTGTAATCCAAGGGAAGCACAGACTGCGGTAGCACAGTGGCAAACCACGTGGCCTCAGGAGCAGCAATGACGCCAGGTCCTAGTGTACGAGTACGCACGGTGTCTATTTTTCGACGCTAGCTAAGAAGCGGAGCAGACAGACCAGACGAGGATTCTAAAAGCCGGATGCTCTGGTCGGTAGTCTTTTCCTGGTTTATCAGATCAATACCACGAGAATGAGGAAGAATACTCTAACAAAAGACCCACCGGCCACGTGCGATATTTCCTTCCACATATTTGGAACACCGCTACTTTCCGAGATATATCGTGCACTACTCTTACGAGACTAATGACCTTAGAGTAGTTGACGCGTCCAAACAATACTCATTCATCTCCAGGGGTGTCTAATTACTTAGAGAGAATCCCAAATTTGAAAATAAGGAAAATAAAACTTTTAACTTTATTTCAGATGTCTAATCCAAACGTCGAGAAAAAGTTTATCTTCAAGATGGAATTAATTAGTAAACTATGTTTGATACAATGGAATGCTTCTCGACTTTTAATCGTTTCAATAAATGATACAACTTACATTAAAAATCGACATTTCGGCTCTAAATTGAGGCAGAAAGTTATTTGGTTAATTTCAGTCCTTATGAAGTTTCAATAAAGGGTCTAACCATCGGGTTTTAACAGGTAGTTTCTCTGACTCAATGAACGAATCAGAGTACTCAAAAAACATTACATTACTAGAGCACAGTGTGTCCCGACAAAACCTTCATGCAGCTCATAGTTAGTTGATTGATATTGGCGAAATGGGGTTCTCATAGAAATTTTCGTTAGCGAGAAAACTCCACTTCTTTGCTACTTCCGGACGCGCGATTCAAATGCGCTGCACGGAGACTGCAGGTGCGGTGCTTGGAGAGTTGGACGAGAGAGGTGACGTCAGCAGCGATAAACCAGGCGCAGTGGCCGCACGATTTCCCTGCTTCGAGTCGTGCAGTTTCTCCACTTCCCCTCGGGAATCTCAAACGAAAACTCATCGCCGTCGGATTCACTGCTCTCTCTGGAACTCCTCAACGCGGTGCAGATGCTGCGCGTGTCTCGGTGTAACGCAGAGTCTTTCAATTCCGTTCCCGAAAGCAACAAAGAAGCCTCCGTGTTAAGGCGGCTTCACATATTCGGTATTCGGCGAGCGACTGCTCGCCGAATCCCGGGTAGTGTGGATGAGTTGTTTTCTATTTCCCAAGCGAAGAATATTCGGTACCCACCCTACCTACTATGTGTCTGTCTTTTGTACACATCATAGTGAACATTCGTCAAAAACATATGCTGGTCGGAACTAGACGGAACGCTACTCGGTCGAAAGCGTGCAGCCGCCTTTGTACCGTGAAGCCAGAATATTAATTCACAGTATTTCACCCCTGAAGGTATCACGAAGCCCCCAAAACATGTTATGTTCCCCTAGAATTCTTCCAGCATATTCTAGGTGGATCCCACTAAAATGGTGTCAATTATTTCGTCTTGTCGAGAAGATTCGAATAAACGATTGTTTACCTCTTGATATGCCTCAAATCTCCCAAAAATACGCTTTTTGAAAAATTCTCTTACAATGTTCTAGAACGAGCCGTCAAAATGGGCAGTTCTCTACCAGACGAACGACCTACTTGTACATTATTTTACAATACATTTACAGATCATATTAAACTATTAAAATCGATATGCAAGTTTAAGTACCAAGTAAAATCTTTTCTGCAAAATAAATGTTTCTATATAATTAGGCACTGTACTGAGAATCAAAGAGCAATTTAATATTTATTTTAACAATTATATTTAATGCGTTAATTATCATTTTTACTGTATACTTCTGAAATACTTAATATCCCTGTAACAAGTACCGTACCTCAGCTTCCGAGTCAATAACCCCTATCTCGATCAGGTTGTTCTTGCAGTTTCCGTGATTCTTTGGGGAAACATTGAGATACTCTCTTGTTTTGCTTTGAAACAGAAACGACACTACTGTATGTGCAAATTTTCTTAAGCTCAGTGAGAAATACAGGTTTTCAAATAATCGTTCTTCATTTTCTCATGGTTGAAAGTCGATTCCTTCATGTAGGACATGATAGGGGAAAATAGCCAAAATTTTGTATCTCACTTTTCTTTGCAAATAGCTTTATTATAAGGGAGTCAATATTTTCTCATTAATCTTGCCAATAATTCTCGTTTCTATATGCATTCATAATTCAAGAATAAAGATATAATTCAACAATAAGGAAATATGCGCAGATTGCACCTCTGTCTACAGTATGTCACAGAGTATTAACCGTCTTTGACAATGGGAAAATAAAATAAAACAAAGGATGGACTTACAGATACGCGCAGGTTAACCGAATACTAAATATAGAATTCAAATGTACCAATATCAGCATAATCAAGCTTGACAAAACATATTGGTAGTACCAGAAGTATTACAACGTCCCTTGACCTTTGGAAGAACGCGCGAACAAACCCTTGAGCATTGCGCACAAAAAGAACGCAGTGGCGCCCACCACACTCACAATAGGCGCGCGCGAGGGATCCTGCCGATGCCGTAACGCGCGCTCATCTCTTAACGGTTGCGCTTGATTCCCTCCCCCTTCGCCATCGGCCAACCCGCCTACCCGCTGTCTCTCCCATCCATTCCTCCCAAGCTCCATCGCCTGCACACATGCACTCGCTCACTCACCATTCATTCATTCACTCGTGCATTCACTCATGAATTCTCTCGTTCATTCTCTCATTCATTCATTCTCTCATTCATTCATTCACTCACTCTCTCATTCATCCACTCACTCTCTCATTCATCCACTCACTCTCTCATTCATCCACTCACTCTCTCATTCATCCACTCACTCTCTCATTCATCCACTCACTCTCTCATTCATCCACTCACTCTCTCATTCATCCACTCACTCTCTCATTCATCCACTCACTCTCTCATTCATCCACTCACTCTCTCATTCATCCACTCACTCTCTCATTCATCCACTCACTCTCTCATTCATCCACTCACTCTCTCATTCATCCACTCACTCTCTCATTCATCCACTCACTCTCTCATTCATCCACTCACTCTCTCATTCATCCACTCACTCTCTCATTCATCCACTCACTCTCTCATTCATCCACTCACTCTCTCATTCATCCACTCACTCTCTCATTCATCCACTCACTCTCTCATTCATCCACTCACTCTCTCATTCATCCACTCACTCTCTCATTCATCCACTCACTCTCTCATTCATCCACTCACTCTCTCATTCATCCACTCACTCTCTCATTCATCCACTCACTCTCTCATTCATCCACTCACTCTCTCATTCATCCACTCACTCTCTCATTCATGCACTCACTCTCTCATTCATCCACTCACTCTCTCATTCATCCACTCACTCTCTCATTCATCCACTCACTATTCTCATTCATCCACTCACTCTCTCATTCATCCACTCATTCTCTCATTCATCCACTCATTCTCTCATTCACCATTCATTCACTCATTTATTCATTAATTCTCTCATTCATCCATTCGCTCATTCATTAATTCATTCTCTCACTTACCCGCCTATTTACCCACACTTGCCCCCACTCACTCGCCCATTTATCTGAGCGACCGCACGCATGGACATGCAAACGAACGAATGCACGCTGACTCTCTCTTCCCCCCCTCTCTCTCCCTCCCACCCCGTCTCATTCCTCCGTCCGCCAGCTCGGTCGCACACCCACCTACCCCAACCCCGTCCCTTCGTCCGGTCTCACAGACCGGATCCTGGCCCCTCCCCTTCCATTGTTCAGCGCATGAAGTCTAGAAATGGGAGAGGACGCTTTCATTGTCAGTATTCAATGAAACACGTTGCGAGTTACGTCATGCTCCTTGTTATGACATCCGATCGATGCGCGCCTTGCTACCAGGAGATAGATACGTCGTATGATCCGCCATTTCTTTCTGCCTGGGACAGTAATGGACCACGTGAACGCCTACTGCATGTGGGAATATCAATTTACGCTTAGCTTTCGACATTCAATGACATTCAAGAGAGTCACGTAACCATTTCCAATTGTTAAACTGGTATTGCAGCTCTTTTTGAAATTTTGTTTATTGTTTTTCACTAACAAATAATATTTTTATGCGTCGTCAAAATTAATATTACACAGTGATTTTACTTTACGTATGACTAACGATGATTTGAATATCAACAGTGCTAATTTAGTTATATCAGTGAAAGTGGATTTCGACGATTTTGTCGTGTTCAATTTGGTCGGATAAGTGGGTGCATTTGTCGTCACAGTAAAAGTGGAAATTTTCGTGAAGGTACGCCATCTCTACGTATGGTACACCTTCACACATTCCTCCAGTGAAGGGAGATTTTTCCATAAGGGATAAGTTTTCGAAACCCTATTCATTCGCTAACATAGTGAACCATCGAGCAATGGCATACCTTTATTACCACCAGGAACGAATGGTGAACAAAGGTGCCCCAATAATAATGAAACATTATTTCGATATAATTGTTCGCCTAATAGAAAAGTTTGCTCATGTAAAAGCAAATAATACAGCTTGTCCAATAGTAGATTTGTTGAAACGGTTGTATCCTAAAAGAAGAGGGGCGATAACTACATTTCTGGGCTCTTTAGGGCCCCCTTTTCCATTGAACTCTATTTTTATTTCATATAGTTTTCGTATCTTGATAAAGAAAAGGTTAAATCCTTAGTTCTTGAGGGGTTAATATACAAGTTATAGGCTGATACTTGTTTCAATTAAAAATTACAGCAAGATGATTTGGGTGCGGTTTGCGACCCGTTTCCAAAGGCTGAAAATTGTTGAAATTATAGTTAGTTGGCGTGTATTTTATTTATTGAATTAAAACATTAACATTGGATATTAAAAGTATAAAAATATTGTGTCGTGTCGTATATTATTAATGTATAAATATTTTTCATTGTAATAACTGCACCGGATACCTTTCTATTCACATTGGACTTCTAATGAACAATATGAGTTTGAGACAGGTTTCGTGTCTCATTTTACGGACCATTTCATCCTAGTCTTGATAGTCACATCACCTGTCATATGATCATTTTCCACCGCGATGTGACCGAGAGACTCTGGAAGCACCCGCGTTATGTTGAGCCGACTATGGAACTGGGGTTATATTGAATTTCCTCCCCAATTCATGCACACCACATGAAAAATAACAATAAAAATAAATAATAGCAATAAACAAAAATAAAATGTAAACATTTTTCGTAAACCATAAAAGTCGGAAAAATAATTGAGAAGTTTCTCAAATTATCAAAAATGTGTTTTCAGAGTGCTAGCTTTCGATAATGTAAACGAGTATTTCGCATGGATACGAGCCTACAAACAGTTTTTTTTTCTCATCTCAAAATCCACTGTAACAGAAAATCGGAGCATGATAATAGATCATGCTCACATCATCATTCGCGTGCATAGAAAGCAAACCCTATCGGAATACGCCAAATTAATACCACAATGGAGCATGAAACTACTTATTGGGTCGTTCAGCTTAGAACTGATACAATAACAGCAACATGTTGGGGATTCTAAAACTACGCAACTAACAAAAAAAAGTACCTCTGACATATTTTTGAGTAGTTCGAGCACTGCATGTACCATATAAACGATGGAAGAGAAGGGGAATACAACCCTTGTACAGAACGCTAAATCAATACACAAGATGCAGGAACACGTGAAATAAATTTGTGTGTGGTATGGAGCTATGGATCTCAGCAATGGAGCAGCACCAAACCAACAAATGCCAACGCAACATAGTAAGTGCACCATTGTACATAAGAAACGCTGATATTCATAGAGATCTTCAACCGAAATCAGTAGGCAGCGAGACCAAGAAGTTTGCTAGAGTCCATAAACAAATATCAGCATCATCCTAATGCCGAAGGTAACCAACACGTAACAGTAACGCAGTGCAGAGATTCAAACGTCATAAACCTTTTAAGCTTATGCACTGATACAAAAATATCTTGTGTGTACTTAAAACAATGAACATCGAGTAAACGACAAGAGCGAATGAACTTATAAAAATTAGAACCAATGGGAAAAAATTAGGCTTCAACATTATTTTATTATGATAATTAAGTAGTTAATTAGTAAATAACTATGTGCTATATATAAGGCATTGTCACTTAATTTCTCGTTGAAAGAATATGCATTACTTTCAAGATTTTGTAAAGTATCAAAAGGAAACATCTATTTGTAAATAGCTTTAGTTAATTAAGATGTTAAATAAAATCAAATATTCAAGTAAAATGCTCATTTAAATAATATGGATTAAAAACTCTCGTATACAATGTGTACAAGCTTATATGCTATATGTGTATTGATATTATGCGCAAACTTCCCACATAAATGCTAATTTTCAAGCTAAATAGTGTTGTTATCTCACGGTAAGGAATTTACAAGCTTTTTCGTCTCATGACGCGCACTCGCTAATTTTTAATGTTACTTCTTAGACAAAAATAATGAATGACGACACATTTCTTTCAGCAAACACATGTGTTTCGGAAAGGATATTCTTTAGTTGTATACATTTAGTTTTATCCTCGTGAAAATAATTGCCAGAATTATTTGTAAACGACAATCCGTATATTTATTATAAATCAACAATTCATATTTTCTTCAATAGCCACAAAAACAGCGAAAACCACCGCGGAACACTTGAGAATACGAGAAAAAACTGCATTATCATTCAAAATCAATAACGAAACTTTTCCACATTTGCTTGCTGGAGATAAAAATAACACGAACAAGATAGCTATTGCTTATGCGATTCAATGAACAAGAGGAGTTATAATAGACAATTAAAACCATTTATTGTGTTACAATTCATTCACTTTCTCGTACAATTATAATTCTTTCATCTGTCTTTTAGTTTCGTTTCAATAAACTTTGCTATATGTAAATAACACACTTCACTGTAGAGGAGAATCCAAAGGTCAGGATTTGAAACAAGATTTGGAACAATCTTGGCCTACATCCTTCAACATAACGAAGGTTTTGCTTCAGCAGCTCTGCAAATACCGTGTCATCGCAATAAATATATTTCAAAATGCCTTCATGTTGTTTAATTTAAAGTAGCATTTGTTATGGGCAAGATTTCGCCTACCGTCATACTGTCATATTGACTTTGTTGCGAACATGCTCAAACGAAAGGAAGAGAGTCAGTAGTAAGTTACGAAAAAAAGAGGGATGATGTTAATAAAATGAATTAAAACGCACGAGCCAGAAAGATATGTCATGGGATATTCTGAACACGAAGAGAAGCGGGACGACGCCTAGAACCTCCAGAGAACCCATTTTGACTTTCACAAATTCCACGAGGAATGATTAGGATATGAAGACCGGAATCAAGGGGCAGAAAGCGAGCAATCTGGCAACTAAATTATGCCTCCCTCCCTCCCATCCTCGTGTAGCTACTCAGAAAATGTTTACTTTGGTCGCTAATTTTCCTTCACGTCATTCTGAGAGTTGTCCGTAAATTCTAAATGGGATTCATTTCTAAAATTCTCCGATGTCATTACAATAAATTGTCACAACCTTCATCTCGGCCTTTCATTAACATGTTTCACCAAAAAGAAAAAAACGCCAAGTTCATTGAAATAAATTATTTTCTCAATACAACTCCTAAGTACGAATTTTAAAATAAATGCATTTTTATTTAAGATCGGAGTGTAATAGTAGCAATAAAATTTAAGAAAAAAGTTTTCAACAGGAAGGTGTTCACTTGGCTTCTACGATAGGTAATGAACTTTATGTTTTCAACCACTTGGGTCGATACTCCGTGAAAAAAGTGTAGTTAACATCAGGAGCACTTTTTGGAGATGTTAGTTACGAGAGCCAAGTATAAGTAATAAAATTATTGTATTACACCATGGTTACACGAAATTGTAATCATATACCAGATTATATTCTTGCCAGAAACGTGTTCAGTTCTCTTTTCTGTATATCCATTGCCACATATGTACTTTTTATCTTTCAACTTGTCAGAATGTTACTGTTAAGGATTGCAGCTTCACATTATCCTTCTATCAATATCATCGCGTCGGCGATGGTGTAATGGTTAGCGTATGTGACTGTTATATCCAAGTTTGGGGTAAAACATCGAAACCGATCGACATCGTGGACTTTTAAGAGCGAAAAAATCCTTCGTACGCATTCCTCTGGAAAGGAAGTAAAGAGGTATGCCCCATGTTAGTAGATTTTTTCTATGTTAAAGATACTCAAGCCTAAATGAAGTCTCTGAGCTAAATTCAAATAGCCTGTTTTGTCGCCCTAGAAATTCCTTCTTTCACCGCTAGTTTGTGAAAGGAAAGTTACGAAATTTGTGTGGACAGACGGAAGAACAGGCCTCATGGCCTGCTTCTCGCCACATAAAATGAGGCTTCAATTCTTTCGGCTTTCCCACATTTTTGTTACTAAAAGAATTCCTGAGAAGCCATTAAATAATGCTTGCTCCATAATCCATCAGTTAATAATCGTGTATTTCCTATATTACAAATTTTAGCGAAACCTTTAAACATGGTTCTCTCATAACTTCATTTTTACTTTCTCGTTACCGCTACCACCGTAGAGAGAAAAT
This sequence comes from Gryllus longicercus, assembly GCA_038098605.1. Taxonomy (NCBI): domain Eukaryota; kingdom Metazoa; phylum Arthropoda; class Insecta; order Orthoptera; family Gryllidae; genus Gryllus; species Gryllus longicercus. The sequence continues at coordinate 3,246,035 of JAZDUA010000107.1, forward strand.
ACGTACGTAATTCTGCGTGAAAAAAAACGGCGAATTTTCAGCAGAAAAAACGTATTACAGGACCCTGGCAACAAAAAGAGTTCATAAATCCAGATGCTAAATTTAGAAAAAAGTCCTCCAACACGTGGTGTACGTCTGTCCGTCTATCTACCCATCTGTCTGTGAAAAACGCTACTGGCTAAATCGTTCAGCCGATTTTCTCCAAAATTGATGTTCCTAAATCAATCTGCCTGATATCGCGGCCCCTTGAATTTGAAACTGATAATTTAATTTTGGCGGTACTATAGATGAAGCCGCGGTGTGAAGTTCACAGAATAATCTCTCATTGTCAGCCTGTGTTTCTATAGGAGTGTTTGAGGGGAGAAGGTGGTATCAACAACCAGGACTTAGTAGACATAAATAGTGGATTTCAATTTTGTATTTCTGGTGCTGATATAACGAAAAGTGAAAAGAGCTTGGAGACTGTCATTTAAATCTTGAAAAGAAATATTACTTCTAATATTATGTAATCATTAACTCTATTTTAAATTGAACCGATATCAGAAGGCTATAATGACGGGAGCCGTTGGTTCGCATTAATATAAGCTAATAATTTTATTTACGCCTAAAATACAAATCACGCGTCGTGATTACACTGATTTCAATAGCAGAAAGCGGTTTTCATTTAAGCGGTTGGATTTTTAAAAAAGTATATATGTTTTGCGCTTCGTTTCTCTTAGAAGTTTTCAAATGGTAATTGAAGTGTCAGACAGAAACTTTCATATTACAATATTACTTAACTATTAACAATACCGCCAGAAAGTACATGCTATTGCAGTACCACTACTTTTGAATTGTGCCAGGATTGTAGCCCATGAACGACGCATGTCGCAAGTCAACAAACTTATATGTAGTCTCCACCAAGCTCAGATTGAGCTTCAGTGACGCTGTAGACGTCGCATGCAGTAACTAACTCGTCTAGAAGTTATCAATTTCTGTAGTTTAAAATCCATGTATTAAAAGTTAATTTACGAGATTTATTCAGAAATAAGTGTATTGTCAACTACTACATATTTACGTCGAAATCGTCATCATAAATACACCTGTTTGCAATACGGTCGCATATCATAGAGTTAAAATGCAAAAAGTGAACGAACCTTCGAATAAAACAGAAAACCATGTAGCGCGGCATGGGTCATAACGCTGTCAATGTACATCTCATTGGCCCGATTAGGATAGAATGAATGGATGAACACTCAGTGATGAATACCAAGAAACTCGGGAAAAATTAAAAAGCAACGTAACTGTTTGGATGTTGTCTGAGAAATGCAAATATTGGTTTGTTATTCCACCTTTAGTCCCATATTGCGTATTCCGACAGAATTCTCATTATCAGTGTTGTTTACAACAGAGTTGACATCTGCGACTGCAATGCTCTAAAAAAGAGGCCGTTCGCCATTAAATATTTGCTATTTACTTGTTATGGAACAAGATATTTTTTGATATTCTTTGTCATGTACAGAACTGACGTAATACTGAGTTATATTAAAGTAATCGTGCGACATTCTTGTTAAACTTTTAGTTTAAAAATGTATTTTATTTGCTGATCCTGAGCAATGTGCGTGCTAATTTTTGGAAAATCATTTTGTGTGGTTTTCTTTAACAGCATTGTTGCTTCTACATTGCCATTTTTGTACAACTATATATATCTAGCCTGTAAGTCATCACTGCAATTGAATTATTGTTCCCTTAGTCCTTAGAATAGAGGCAAAAATATTTTTAAAAGAAATCTAATCAAGAACAAAATTATTACGCTTTTCAGAAACGAGCAACAAGTTCTGGATTTCCGTTTCGAACCTGGCAGTTAATCGCGCCCTTTCCCCACAAGAGATACAGGGCAAATTCTCAGAATTCTCATGCGACCCAACGCTCAGAGCTGTTCTCGCAACCGATACTTTATTGGGAACTTCCTTTTATCAAATGCAATGGCGCTTTGATGCTCTTTTCGTGGCAAATAAAGTTGCTGCGTAGCTGGTAGAAACAAGGCAATTTGAAAGCACAGGAAAGAGCAGACGGTGTTTTAGAAGCCAGTGACACGCCAGAATCTGTTTGAGATCCTAACTGTACTTTTCGTGTCGTTCAAAGCACACTGTCTATGGTCCAACACCTGTTCACGGTGTTTCCCATCAAATTAAGTGCGTATACATACAACTTATGTTCGTTAATTTTTATCAGAATTAACAATACTTCTAAATAATTCCTTCAAAATTGAAATCAGTATGTCGAATCATTTATAATGCATATCATTTAGAATGCTCATCAAAGCGATTTCATATAGTATATTAATTATGTTTGAATGCTTTTAAATGTTACACACACGCTTAAATATTGACACGAAATTATTTATGATATTTAGAGTGCATAATTTAAATTGATTGTAATGTGATATTACACAATCATTGAAATTTACAAAGTGCACACAGTAGCTTAGCGTTCATGAAGGGCAAATGCACCTGAGCTGTCGAAAGCTTCGACCATTGTCCACTGTCCATTACAGAACACATTACAGACCAATTAATAATTACGATGAAAACATTGAAATGCGACTGATTTTATAATCTCCGCAACTCATTGGTGCGCTAGTATCACGAGAGAGGCAAGCGCCCTTTGGAATATCCTGAATACAAGGCGTGGCGCCATTCGAATCCGCCACAATGGAGGCACCTAACGGGCAGAGGCGAGCGTCTGGTGTGGCGTGGCGTGGCGTGGCGTGGCACAGCGGACGGGCCGTGGGGTGCGAGGAGTGGCGGTATTACTTGCTAAGTTGGCGACTGCCGGGTCCCCGCTGGCCTTAACGGAGCGCCATACAATCGACCTCTCCTCCCACCGCGCGCCCGGCTACGCTTCGCCTGCCTCCGTCTCCGTTCCCGCCCCCGCACCCGCCACCGCCACCACCCAGCCGGCTGCGCCGCGCTCTAGAGCTCTTCTGCTGTTTTCGTTTCTTCCTTTTTTCCCGTGTCAAGAAGCGCATTATCTTGTGTTCTCATTAAAGGGAAGGCTGCTCGCCGTTCCCTGGCGGGCGGGCGGGCGGGCAGGCGGGCGGCCCTGCGCTGCTCTGCGCTGGGCCCCGCTGCAAGTGGCAAAGGCATGAGCTGGACCGAGCCAGGTGAGCTGGACCGGGTCGGCTGGGGTGAGTCTTTTCGGCTGGGGTCAAGTCGGGTTGGGTTTGAACTGACATGATCGGACCTGGCCGGGTAATTTCGAGTCGGACCACATTGAGATTAGTCGGTCAGGGACGGATTTGGACGGGACCGGACGGGACGGGACGGGACGGGACGGGATGGGATGGGACGGGATGGGATGGGATGGGATGGGATGGGATGGGATGGGATGGGATGGGATGGGGTGGGGTGGGGTGGGGTGGGATGGGATGAGATGGGATGGGATGGGATGGGACGGGATGGGACGGGATGGGACGGGATGGGACGGGATGGGACGGGACGGAACGGGACGCACCAGAGCTGAGTGGTAAAGCAACGGCGGGGACGTGGTCGGAGACGGGTGGGAGCAAGGGCGAGGCGGGGACGCGGGCGAGGGTGAGGGTGTGGGCAGGGCGCGGCGGGGCGTGGCGTACGCAGACCGAGGGTGGGACAAGGGCGGGAGCGGGAGCGAGGGTGGGGATGGAGTTGGATGGCGGCGAAGGCGGGGGAGGGGGGAAGGACGGACAAGGGCGAAGACAGTAGCGAAGGAGAGAGCGGGACGCGAGCGAGGGTTGGGGAGAGGGCGAGAAAGAGTTAGCTCCAAGGGTGGATTGGGCGGGGACAACAACCTGGCAGGGAGCGAAATGGTGAGACACGGTGGTAGGGTAGGGACGATTCAGGTAGAAACGTGGGGATGAGAGGCAGATGAGGCGTGGGAAGGCTGTGAGTGACGGACGAGGCGTGATATAGCGAGCCGGGCCGCGTTAGGGCCGGGGAAGGCGGGTCAACATGGAAGGACGCGAGGCGCGTCCGATATACAGAGCAGCTTCGAGCTAAGAGGCGTGCAAATAGGCTTTCGAGCTCGCCTACGCAGGCCGTTTTGCTGGTCTCCGTCTACTTCACTACATGATAATTATATAGTAAATAAAGATATTCAACATAAAAATATAAAATCAGACTCTGCCAACATGTTTTTTTAGGAACAAAACTCATGTATCAAATATGAGTTAACAAAAGTTTTATACACATTCCTATATGGCCGACATTCAAATATTCTTACGACGGTGCTTTTTGTAAACTCGATAAAGCTAAATTTATTATATTTAAATGAGCAGAGAAAGAGATAAAAGAAAAGCTCTAATACGAGTTTGAAGGACTTTCTTAATTTTCAGGAATTATTTGCTACTACAGAAATATATTTACAACTACTTGGTTATTTAATGTTTTCACTACTTCACATCGGCAGATTGTGAATTATCTACAGTTAATATTCATATAATTGAGTACTACTTTACATGACAGTGAATGCGAATTATGACAAATTGCTAAATACTGGTTAATGTTATGCACATTATCACTAGTTCTAAGAAAGGGTGAAGTAATCCGACAACGTATGAAAGGTTCTGCTAAGTAACACTACCTATCTCATCTTTTCACACCCCTCAAAGCAGCAAATTGAAATCATCGAATAAGAATACAAATTAAGACAAGTAATGCTTGCTACTGTAAACGAGGTAAACGCATAACATCGGTATAGAATTAATCTGTTAGTATCTTTTGGTGGCCAGAAAACCAGACCTCAAAAGAAAATATGAAATTAATTTTAACTTCTCTGATTGCAAGCGGTGGGATCCCCGCCTACATCATACAGCACATTGTCTTTATCGTGCCATTCTCTAGAACGGCCGGTTTGCTGAAACTTTGTAATGGACAAGATAAAAGCCATTTTGCCTTGGTCTGGATGCTCTAAAGGGAGACACGAGAGTGCCTACCTCTAAGAGTTCGTTAAAATCAAAACAGACGGCCGGAGCTTTGGGAAGAAAGCATTCGCTACCTGCTCTTTGAAGATAGCGGAAGTCCTGAGACGGCTGCGACTAGAGGGATTACAGCAAAATCTCCGCCGAACAAAAATCGCATCATAAAAAAGAGAATAAAAAAGAGAAGAAAATGTTGCTCTTAGTTGGAGGCTTGAAATTTTTTAACGAAAATCTGCAGGTTGCTTGTGTACTTACAATCCAAACAAATTGCTTTGTGGTTTGTTCATAAATAAATAAAGAAAACAGGTGCAATGTAAATGTAATTACCTGAAATACTTACCGAGAATGTTATATTAAATTAATTTTAAAGAAATGCATAGGATTAAATAGCTCTTGTAATATAATACAAACTGAATAAATTATACTTCATTATAACTCTTTCACAAACAGTCAAAGAAATTTATATCACTGGTGTTAATATTAACGTTTGTGTTATGTATTTTTTTGTTACGCGAAATTCAAGATACATATTTCGCAGAAAATATAGGTTTGTGGCGCAATTGTAGGGTTTATACACCAATTCGGCGTAAATCAAAAAATCAACCTTTCAATATCAAATTATATAAAACGCAGAGTGATGTTGAGCATCGATCAAAAGGACTTGAATGTTCCACGGTGGTATTTGGACGAAGAAATTAAAAGTACACCGAAGCAATTTTTCTGGCTTTTTCGCGTACCATAGTTGCTTGTGTTTTACCGGCAGCAGAACTGTAAGTATCCCCCCCCCCGTTCGTAGGCTGTCAGGAGAAAAATGATTAAATTTGCCACACGTCTATAAATAACTCAATAAAATCGGAATTATGAATTATGAATTGAAATTGTAGTGAAAGTAACCGAAAGGTTAACGTGGCATCGAGTGTGACTAACAAAGTGACTGCACACAGTGACGACACAGTGTATGTGATCAATGCGCTATTCACTGTCAGAATATTGTTTCTGATAAGAAGTTCTGTACGAAAAAAGACTTCGCTATTTTTCTGAAAACAATATCCCCCCAGATGAGTCATTCAGTCGAAACCATTACCGACGTATTCTCTGTAACCGCAATTTAATTTCTTGTTCCAATGAGAATTCAATCACGTAATGTCTTCGTTTATAAGGCACATTGCAGAGCAAGAAACGCGATTGTACAGTTCGCTGGAACATCTGCCCTAACAAGAAGAAGAAAAATATATCGTACACCGAAAAAGCTATCCACGAGATAATCGTTCATCCTCTTTTTCTCCAACGACAGAAATTTCGGCGAGGTTCGTACCCTATGGACCGCCTTCATGGATGTCTGACTCAAGCCAGGAAAAAAGAAAGAAATAGGAGGAAGGGGAGATCGCCCGATATAAAAGAACGAGCTACTGGGGCGTGGAAGTTATCAGACCAGCATTTGCCTGGAGGGAGGAAAACGTCAACTAAAAACTTTGCACAGGATCGCCCAACCAGAAATAGAACCCTTTGCTTTTCTGCACTAGCGAACGCTGCGCTGGCGAGAATGATGTAACCGGCCCCTATGCTGTCAGGAAACAGATAAAAGGACAAACCTACATAATTTTACATTGTCTATTTTGCACTTTAGTCCAGTCAATCGGGGCTAAAAAAATGCCTGATCCAGAAAAACCTTTTTCTCAGTGGTTCTATACGTTTCTGAGGGCGCAGAATTCGAATTTGATGTTTTCCAACGGCAAAAAAGTCAGCTTCCGAGAGAGAAAAGAGAAATAACTTAAAATTAAGCTCCGTTTTTGGTTTTTCGGTTATATCTTCATAACTATGTATTTTATCGAAACTCTTTTTTATTTACACAGTTAAAGTAGATCGTCTCCAGCGTAATCGTTGTTGGCACGGTCATCTTCCCTTCAGATGGTACCTTTCTCTGATGACCTGCGTAATCCAACCTTCCAGCCTTGTACAGATTCTCGACAGTGTGTCCTGCCCACGCAGTGCAACAAGTCCCTTTTAAAACTACGGTGTTTTCGCCTTGTTCTTACACAAACAAGATAATTCAGAGTTGTCTTTGACGGTTCTTTCCATGTTGCCTGCTAGTATCGACAAGTGGTGACAAATCAGTTCTACTAGAAACAAGTGATAGTCAACACCCACGAAATAGTGAATCGTGCATCGGCTCAGTTTAAGAAATCGTGAAAGGAAATACAATACGCGCCTTGTATCTCATTTCTTGACCGGGCGCAATGGCTCAGTGGTAAAAGCGTTGTCTCCACAGCATATACGGGGGTTCGAATACAGCCAGTGTCTGATTTTCATCACCAGCTTTGATGCTGAGATTTGATGCTGGGTCGCATTAAACGATAGTCTGACACAGACACGTGTTGGATGTCAAGTTAGAGTATGCGAGGATTACCGTTAGCTCCTAGGATATAAATTGCGTACACTTACAGGACCAAAGACACAAGTAGTTGACGTACACGGAAACAATACAAACTCGCTCACTCACACCCCGTTTCCTAGAAGAACTGAACACGCAAATCATTTGACGAATTCCAAGCCAGAACGGAACTTACAAGAAAGAATATATTCGATTATCAACGTAAATCCATTAACTCATGTATAAAATAACGAATTAATACGAGCAATGTGGTTCAAAACAGTTATACGGCTTTCTGCCCGTTCCGGCTTCATAACAACACATCTCTTCAAAACAGCGGGCTCGAAATTACTTGTTTATACAGCATTCAAAACAAATTCAACGAAATCCGCAAATTGCGCGTGAACGTACGAGCTGAGCGACGGTCGGGTCGCAGCGAACTGAGCACGCCTCTGCAGCAGCCGTGGCGGTGAAAAGATATCAAAGGCCCAAATGCCGCTGGGCGGGCCTCCGAAAGCGAAATCAATGAATCAAAATTTGTTATTAGCGTATTTACAAAGCGTTCAGCTGTTAATATGCGAGTCTGCCGGCAGGAGCGCTCCCGCGCATTGGAGGCGGCGACGGTGGCGGTGAAGCATCTGGTTGTCGGCAGTTGGCACATATTAAACTCGCGTGATATTTATGGCCCGTAACATCGGCAGCGCGACTGTTCCGAAGGCAAGCTGTCTCGCGTCGCCGCGACGATACATTCAATTATTATTATAAAGTTCGGGTGCCGGCGTCTCCTCCCACGCGTCAAGGAATAGTAATTTAAAGGGTGGCGGTCCCGCGCTGCCAGGGCCCGCCTCGTATTTCAGAAAGGTCGCTGCGCGCCGAAATTGAGTTTTGCAATGCTTATTTTCTCATAACACCTGATGTTTTTGAGATAAAAGCGCATGAATATAGACACCGAGGTCGCCACCCTTCCCTCCCTCGCGTCCGTCACGCCCATCCCACACCTCTGCCACCCCCGCGCCCATACACAATCTCATCGTCCACCCCCCGCGTGTTCCGGTGGCGAGAACCGGCTCCCGAGTTCAGGCGGTGTATGCAAATGGGAAGGGCGGAGTTCATTACAAAAAACAATACATTTCAAGCTATGTCATGCTGATGGGGTGGCCGGGGCTTGCGATCGGGTGCGCGGCCGAAAAGCACAGCTGACGAACGGAGGGGAGGAAAAGGAGGGATGCACGCAAGGGGAGGTCGTCGGGACAGAGTAGGGGAAAGGAGAGAAAAGGGAGCGGAAGGAGCACAGGTGAGGTGGAGGGAGGAGATGAGCGGACCGACATAGCGAGGGTGTGCTCGGTTTGTGTGAAAGGCAGGTGAGATACGTTCCGCAGACAAAATGAGAGAAACGTGTAGCTGGTAATAAACTAAATTCACCCATGAGTTCGTCCTCCACAGAGGCTGGTGATGATCACTCTTGTTTAATCAGGTTTGGGCACCAGTCGATACACAGATAGACGAAGAGATAGACGATAAAAACTGCAGAGGGGAAAGATAAAGGAAAATCGTTCAATGTTGATATTTTTTAAATATACAAAAGATTTACTAAGATATCAAACTATATTGTAAATCTTAGACATTTTTGTCGAAAGACCATAAAAGTGAAAATAATTATTTATTTACTTTATCTCCTTGCATCATTTTGGAATTAGTAAAGCTACATGGAATTTTGAAAAATCTAGATTTAAGCTAGATTAAGTCTTTTCTAGAAGGCTATAAAAGACGCTTAAATCTGACACATCAGATTCAAGCGCGTCAGAGTCGATGTGTCGCGAATATAAGAAAATACATTTGGTGTAAGAAAAAAGTCGAAGGCTAGCGGGGCCAGAGCCATGGGAATGTTCTTCGCTGCCCGGTGACTCTGCGTCGAAAACAGTGATGCCGACATTTCGACCATCTTGTAGAGATCTTCCTCAGGACTGGTGTGTTCTGCTTAACCATGAGGAAGACCACGGCAAGATAGGCGAAAACGTCTGCATGTCGTCCGCACTCGTAATTGATGTAAGAACCTAGAATTAGCAAACACCATGGAGTATATGTGACTGAAGGTAAAGGAATATATTGTTTGAATTGAGTTACAGGTTTTTAAACAATAAGCAGAGACGCATTATTACGCGCATTCTGCTCATTCGCGCAGTATAGGCGGAATAATACATTCAAATATTTGCATTTTGGAGTCATAATCGAAACTGTTTTTGGATTTTCCCCGAGGTCCTGGGTATCTAACAAAACCGTAGGCATCTCAAAAGGCCGGAGGTTGCATAATTTATTTCGATTCCTGCACGATATGGAAATTAGTAATTAAGATTTTTTGAATTTTCCAGAATTCCTTGGTATCTAAAACCCATCGGAAAATAGTAATATAAATCGATAGAGACTATACTGACTCAGTATACATAATTACAATCATCGTCATTATATTATTATTATCATCATCATCGATACATATATCGTGAGAGAGATCATGGAAGAGGGCATGTAAATACTTTAGTGAAGGACGTATGGAGGGGAGGGAGGGCGCGAACGCAAAACGCAGAGTGAGGTAACGAGCCTCGCAAGAGAGCGGCAGCAGGGTTAGCCGAGAGGGCCTGATCACCGCGCGGCGCCGGCGCCCGCACTCAGGAGGGACCGAGCTTGAGCGAAGAGAGAGAACGAAAGGGGCGTTCTCATTCCAGGGAATCAAAACGGATAGCAAAATGAGGGTGGCAGAGGAAGACGAGGAAAAGTGTAGAAATCAGTGTGCGAGTGAATGCGGTGACATGACAGGAATGCCCAGTTGCCCAGTTGCAAAAGAAGTTGCTGCACAGAGTTCATTGATTGGGTTGACTGATGTTTCCGTGAACTGCAATGATAAATAGTCCCGTTAGTGTAATGAATGTTTTATCCTTGGAGGAGTTGGTGTTCTTCGTCCTCTGAATGGTGAGATCTGGCGCCGACTTACACGTCGGTTTGCGGAGAACTTCCCCTCTCGATATCTCCCCCATCGGGGCACCATCCCCAACCGAGACAAGCTCTAATCTCCTGGCGTGTGTTGTAGTGTAGGGCATGTAAGTTTATGTGTGTATGTCTCTAAGGTGAGAGGATAGGACAAGGAAGAGGAAAGAAATATCGCGCACGGTCCATAGCCCGTTTTGTAGGGTACTGCTCCGGCATTCTTCTGATATTGGCCAAAGACACCATGGAAAACAATCGACCAGAACAGTCAGCCACTAGAATTCTCCTTCACCCAGCAGATTAATTTGACCTAGCTACATAGCTAGTTCAAAAATCCGCTGTTGGGAATCGACCACTGGGACGTCAGAGTCAAAGTGGCAACACTAGGTCTGACCTTACTCAGTCGATGCACCGAATTGAGCGTCCTGTCCAAGAACAAGAATTCACCTTGTGACGGTCGTACAAGAAAATATGTCCGCCACCACATTGTTACCCGTTGTTTGTACAATGAAGCATGAAGTAGCGGTGACAGATTTACAACTGGCACAAGGTATTCTCCTCACTGACATCTGCTCAAGAGTGCCTGGTTTTACGATGCCCGCGTTGGAAGTACGAACATACAAGTGTATGATGTGTAGGGTATCACGAACAGTGATAGGAAGTGAAAACATAACACAGATAATACCCGCTATAATTGTAAAGGTTAAATAACATCAATACCAGCTCCTACCTTAATCGAAAAATATGCGTAAGCTAAATTTTCATTTGCAAGAAAAAATTAAATAAATATATTATACTATCCCGTCCCTATACCATCTTTTTACTTTCTCGTTTCAAACTACGTAGTAAGAGTATATTATGTATTGCTACAAAAACACATTCCCAAAACTGTAGCCTTTTTTGCTCTTTACGTAGTAAATTATTTTCTCATATACTTCGTTTGTAAAGAATTCACGTTCTCTGTCTTTGACTCGGAAAGTTTGTGAACCATACTAACATATAAACCGCACCTGCTTTTTAAGAAAAAAACATTACGTATACTCTAATAGATCTGATTGATTTCGTGAGACAGACAGAGGGACAGTTAAAGGAACAGCTTTTCGGTATCAGGGACATCTAATATGTGATTTTCCGTAAAAAGCGCGTCAACGAAGTTTTCCAACACTACACACTTTTTCGTATATTACGTATAAACGAAAGTAAAATGAAAATAGCAGAGCAGCGAGAAAGAAGAAGCGAAAGACGGTAAAATATAGAAGTTACAGAATGATATTCCTGAAATGTGTTTAGGGGATGCAGGAAGCAAACAGAAAATTGACGTTGGGTGGGAGAATATCAAGAATGAAAAGGAAAATTTAGATTTATTCAGTCAAAAAAAAAAAAAAAAAAAAAAAGAAAGTAAAAACTGTATGTCACGTAGCTCTGAAAATAGTATCTGCGCACGTTTTCTTGAGTTCCCGAATCCCTTCCAGTCATTTTAACTATAAATAGTTGAAAGGTGAGTAAAAGTTTAACATAAATAAATATAAATAACATAAAGTTTAACATAAATTAAAAGTCGCAAGATTAGCAATATTTGAAAAATAGTCATTTTCGTTTCTGAGTTATAGAAAACTTACACGAATTGCAAGTATAATTTTTCTGCATTGCTAACAAAACAGCAATCCGCCCTTACCTCTACTCTTCCCATAACAAGCTAAAAAGGAGAGTTCAACAAAACGTGCGCATAGTGAAGCTACATTTACGCCCAGAATCAAAATAAGGGGCCATCTCGGCATTTGCTCAATGGATCAGGGAAACTGGACAAAAACCTTATCAAGATGGGCGTAATTGACCCGGAAGCTGAAGTACATTACTTGTTAGAAACATATTAAGTCTTTTTAAAAAAATTATAAAATACAAATGTAAACTAATTCATTATATATCACTGCATTGTTAAAAAAACATTATTTTTCTTTTTGATAATCAGTATAGTCTCTAATTCTAGAGAAACAGTTATGCAGCAGAAAAGAGTTTACTTATAACTTAAATTTGTAAACCTACTTCAATTGTCAATGGCATAATGTCATCTGGCAGTGCGTTGTAAAGTAATGTACATGTATTGTTTGTGGATTTCTGATAGTGAGCTGTTGATACTAACACTTGATGAACGTGATTTTTACGACTTGTGTTGTAATTATAAATATCAGTATTGCACGAAATATGTTCCCCCCGTTACGTAAGTCACTTTTGACAAATATTACAAATTCGTAAATATATACGGAAGGCAGTGGTAAGATTCCAAGCTCAATGAAGAGAGGCTTGCAAGAGTAACGAGGATGGCATTTTTTCATTATTCGAATAATTTTCTTTTGCAATCTAAAGGTCTGAGTACTACATGACGAGTTTCCCCAGAATTTTATACCATATCTCTGGCGCGAATGTATATTTGCAAAGTACACGCAACGAGCTGCATGAAGGCTGACAGAATTTGATAGAATTCTGAATGCGTAACATAATGAACTTAATTTAGTGTTTAATTTTGTTATATGTACATTGCATTTGAGGTTTGACTGAATTGACAGACCTAGAAATTTTGTTACCTGAACATCACCTAATTGTATTTTATTCTTTTTTAATGGAGCATGCGATTGCTGATTTGAAAGGCAATAATGCATTGAAACTGTTTTTCCTTCATTAACTATTAATTCGTTATTACAAAACCAATTTCAAACTTCAGAAAATACAGATAATATCCGATAATGTTATATAAAATGATAAATGAGGAGGCACCAATTAAATCCAAATACGTTCACTTTTAAAAAAATATTTCGTGGCTTTCTCATAATATAGAGGATGATTCTTACAGTATTGTTAAGTCCATTTTTGGCAAATAAAATCATGTCCTGTGAAAATTCATAGCTGAAATACAGAGTTTCAAAGCAAACAAGAACATGTTCACGAGTAAATTGCAATCTGAAAATATGTCTGTTCAACCAATAGGAGAGCTCCTGGTTTGTCACATGACAAACAAAAGGCAAATCAATTTTTTCGCTGCATTGTTGGTGAAAATGCAAACAAACTAGTCTTTTACACCTGGACTGAAGAACTTGCAGGCAGGGATGCAACAGAAGTTTCATCTCCACTGCAGCATTTCTTGCAATCTATGGAGAGTACTGCAATCTCAAGATTGAAACTGTTCTGTGATGGATGCAGCGGACAGAATAAAAATAATACTCATTCACACATTAATGTATTATTTAGGAACAGTGAGAAAGAACATTGAAGAGATTGTGATCCAGTTCGAGGACATGGTTTCTTTCCAGCTGATAGGGATCTTGGTACAGCGGAGGAGTTGCATAGAAAACACCCCACCATAACCACGAAAGAGGAGTACTATGGTTTGTACGAAACTTTTTGAAGCACGTAAGGTAGTTGAAAATTGGTCAGAGATTGATGCTAAAATTTATCCCAACGCTTTAAAACCATTGAGATGAGCTCTGAGAAAACGCGAATTTACATTAAAAAAAAGAAAAGCACCAACAATCGTAATGAAATAACGTTTGTAAAAGTTAAATCAACACAACATTCCAAATTTGAAAGGGACTTTGAAACATACAAAAGTCTTTAGAAAAAGGGTTGGCCACCTCCAAAATCTTTCTCAATTCCTATAGTAACACTACCACTTAGGAATGCAGTAAAAACAGGAAAAAAGAAGGATATCCAGTCGTTGCTAGTTACTATGTATGGGGACAACTGGAAAAAATGGTTATCCTAGTATAAGAGCATTTTGCAGGAAGGTGCGTGTGATGACAAAGCTGATGACGGTGAAAAAGGGAGATCTAATGAATGTCACTGTTTGGAATCTGATGTTGGACTGTATATTTACAATTGTTTGTGATGTCTCGAATGTTATTCTGTTGCATTATTTTAACAATAAATAGTAAACATTAAGTTATTTTCTTTGAATCAAACAAAAGCAAACATGTCCATTGCACGTTCAATCGAAAGATGACATGTCCATTAAATCGAATCGGGTAAGAACATGTCCGTTTTTTAAGTCGTAATTACGAGTTTGCTTACCTTATTAGATTCGAAATCGTTATATTAAATAAGTTAATGCAGCCTAATGAACCCATATAAATATTCAGAACTCTTCAGAATTCAGAAATTTCAATAACAGGTTATTAAGAATAACATATTTCGCGAATTCCCAAAAAACGTTTAAGGTGGACATGTGTGGATTTGATTAAAACCTCCTCAAATATGGATAATACAGATAACATGTAAGATAGGTTAACACCCAATATATTTTCATGATTTAACGAGGGAAAGGCGTTCTAATAAATATGGAAATAGGTAAAGAAGGGGGGAAATTAGGGGGCCAGAGAAAGGGTATCAGATATAATGTCCAAACTAATATGTCCATTTTACAAACGGGTAGTCTGCGTGTTAAGGTTAACTAATCAAAATGATCCTTTCACAATGGATATCCTCATTCAGATTGTCCACAACGAAAATGAACTACAATTGTAGTCAAAAATATAAAATGTTTGGTAACCAAATGGTCCGAGAATGCCAATAATGATCTCAGAAATTGGACAAATATAAACTATTTATCGACGTATGATATCACATGTTTATTTCGTTCATTAAATCATATTTAAGCGTTAATTCCAAAACACTGTAACGAATATTGCATTCGCTGCGTGCATTGTGTCATCTGCCGGCGCTCCCCTAACTGTACGGTTCCGAGTTGGTTCCGACTCGCGTAGAAATATGACGCAAGTTCCGGATAGGTCAAGGCGGTCGCCAGCCAGGTATAAATTCGCCGCTGCCGGCGGCCGCACGAAGTCAGTATGCAGTCAGTCTGAAGTCTCAAGTGGATGCTGAGCTGTGAAGTATGCACTGCGGTGAACAGTGGTGAACAGTAGGTGAACAGCAGTCCGTTTGAAATCAGCAGTCTGAAGTGGAAGCTGAGCTGTGAAGTGTGCCTTGCGGTGAACAGTGGTGTACAGTAGGTGAACAGTAGGTGAACAGCAGTCTGAAGTCGGAAGCTGAGCTCTGAAGTGTGCATCGCTGTGAACAGCAGTGCAATGGACCCTGATCAGCGCCGTGAATTGTGGTCTGCGCAGTGAATTGTGGTCAGCGCAGTGGACCGTGGACACTGCATAGGACAGGGGTAGGTGCATCGGACTGTGCGATAGTGTAGAAGAAGTGAACAGTATAAATAAATAATCAGAAGAAGTGAACAGTATAAATAAATACTCAGAAGAAGTGAACAGTGTAAATAAATAATCAAGTGAACAGTCGTGTGTAATGAAATAACCAAGTGAAGAACACAAGGAATGTGCAACCTATCTGTAAATAAATCAAGCATTTTAGTGTATCATTAAGAAACAAAATAAACGTCTTTGTTAAAATATTACCCGTGTTAAATATTCACCACTAAGAAACGTTACAATACTGTATTAGAAATTTATTTTATTAAATATTGATCCTCCTCAGCTGGATCGCTGTGATGCTTCAACAATAATAGATAGTTCTAGAATAAAGGGATATGTCGTTTACATCCATGTGGCGCTAGTGAAGTTTTGACATTTTGATTGAAGAAGCTTTATTAAACACGGACTATTTTAAATCACGGGGCAATTTGTTGTCGGAGATTTCTTAAGGCGAATTAATTTTTATTCTGGACCCAATCGACACAACAAGCTTTTGATCTTTTCTACATATGGACCATTACAATTGCAGCAATTCTTCGGGACGCCTAGAGAGACACATGAAAAAGAAGCAGAAGTGGCTGGAACAAGAACGATGAAGGCGTACCGACGGCTCCATCTCGCAAGTGCGGGGTAGCCATCCGATTTCCGCCGGCTCAGCCGTCACATCGTCTGCCCGACCGCTCATTCGTCATCCCCATCACTCACTCCCTGTTCTTCACCCAGCCTTTCGCCAGTTATCATAACAGCGCTCTAACAACTCATCATATTTGCCGTCTGTGTTTTCGATGTAAATGTTGATGTTGGGGTCTCCCTCCCATTCACAGACTCCACTTCGTTGTAATTATGCCCCCCCCTCACCCAGACTCTTTCACCGTCCTCGCATAAAAAGAAACGTCAACCTTAATTCATTGTGGGGACGCGATCTATATCATGAATACGCAACGCGCCGACTTCTCTGGTTTTTCAATATGAGTTTCGGCTGCATTCTTATCGCCAGTCAACTCTTCGTCACCGATGTACCCTAATGATGAAGGAAATGACGCGGAAGGGAAATTAGTTGTTAGCGAATGGTTTTATGCCAGCGACGCTGTACGGACGACACGTCTATCAGGAAATAAAAGGATACGTCACGACGAGAACAACGCAATTTGTATCCATAAGAGAATACCGCCCATACGTCATCACGCTTTGCTTTCTCTCTTCGTATTGTCCCTTCATGCATCGGGAATTTCTATAAAATTAAAATAAACATTTTACATTGTTACGTATGCCATCGACTCAGTTCCGTTCCGTTTCCAAACATCAATGTTCCACATTGCATTGCTTGTATACTAACGATTATTTTTAACGCAATTTCATATAAACAACGAACAGAATGCAACTATATGGAAAATTTTCTGCGATCTATAATACACATAAATCAAACTATTGTATTTACCTTACAATTACCATTGTCTAGCTCTTCTACGTTGCAAGTCTTTTTGAAGACCAGACAAAAGGCCAGAGATTAAGGGATAACGCAGGAAATAAAATAGTGCCGCAATAAAGAAAACCGTCAACCAAAAGTTTCGTGAGGAGTGTCAAAGAGAAAATAACACTCACTCTTGAATGCTAAAGTCAGGAGTAACTCTTCGCCAACTGCCATAAATTTCCAGAAAAAGAAGAAAGGGGACAAAAAAAGAGATGCAACTGGATAAGAACCCGCGGAAAAGAGGGAAATGGAGAACTGGGCATCAATCATAAAGATGGCGGTAAAGATACAGATGAAACGAGGCGGCGAGAGAAACCATTCAGATCGTCGTTTGAAGCCGAGGCCGCGTCCGCCACAGAAACAGCCTGGCGCTTGACTGACCTCTTCCACCGCTGTGACGCCCACGCGTACGGAAGATTTATTTATGACAGCGCTTCTCGCATGTGAAGTCGGTGGACGTGGTTAAGTCACTCTACGGCCCGATAGCTATCAGACGGCCAGCGGTTTGGGAAAACGGAACGGGGTAGCAAATGCCTTATAAAAAGCACTATTAAATTCGGGAACCAAATCAGAGATTGAAACAAGGTATGGATTCGGGAAAATTGTTCTTTTTCATCGCGGAAAAAAAGAGAATGAGAAACAATGTTTCGATGATCAGCCAGCCTAAAAGACATGAATGCTTCAACTTGTGCGATGGAAACGTACTCATGCAACTAATAGATGTGGGTTGAAGTGCAACTTAGTCGTCTCAACGAACAAAGTGCAGTGATTTGTTTTAGTGGGTAGAAAAGTAACTCTGACGTGCAGGAAAAAGCCAGGGAAGACCACAGTGAAGGATGCAGAGCCAATAGAAATATATTGGAGCATCAAGTATAAAAAAGGTAGAAAAAAATATAAGAAACGGTAGGATTAACTCGAAAACATATGTACGTTTATGAATTTCGCACATCTTAAAGTTACACCCTTTCAGTTTGCGATAACGTGGATTATATTTTGCAATAACCTTCATCTAACACCAAATATCAGGGGTTTCTTTCACTATGTCAATGCGAATAAAAAACTGCTCAGTTTCGAATATTAATTACATTATCTTCAAAGATCAATAAAGCCAAAAAGCAAAAGATCAATAAATCAAATTCACTCGATATTTTATTGCGAGTACATTTCAGACGGATCTACACTTCAGTACAGATCAATAAAGACAATAATCGTAAAAGATCAATATAACAAATTCACTCGATGTTATTGCAACTACACTTGTGGTGACAATAATAGGTATTAATTTACATGAGACTACCTTGGAAATACTAGCGATCATAACTTACAAGAATGTATGCAATGAAAACAAATCACTTTTATAGGGGTAGTATAAGCGGCAATATCCATGTCGGATATTCTTATTTCTTACGAGCAACAAGTATAAGCGTATTACAGGTCCGAAGAGAACGGGAGCATGGCACGACCACACGCAGTCACGTGACCCTGGCCATGTAGGGTAATGTCGCAATTTATTAGCACAGGCGCAAAACAAACCAACAAGAGTCAGACGCTAGACGTACTAACGACAATGATATGTCCCGCAGAACGGCACACGTGCTGTTCATTTCCTCCTTGCGAACTGCCAGGTTACAGTGGGTGGAAAGTTCCTTATGCTAGGGATGAGAATTTTCTTCTTTCTTCTTCCTCCCTTTCTGAGGGTGATTTTTTTTATCAAAATAAGGAACATTGCGGAACGTGAAACATCTGTAATTCATCTTTACGTTTTTCTTTTTACACAGTTATCAGTATCAAGTATGAGCCGTTAAAAATATGAGCAAATCGGAGATGTGCATAACACTGTTTTTGATCAAATGGAAAATCTCCAAGCAGTAATGTAAGCGCGCTGACTACGACACACGAGAGACGTCCGTAACGTCTAAACATTCCAAAAAAAGGAACTAGTCAAAAAGCTTATTCGAGTGTGGAGTATCTAAGGGCAGTTACGAGCCATGTGACAACTATTGTAGCCTTGCAAAGTCGAGTGCAGGAAAATATCCGTGGTACGAGGAAAACTCAAGGCACGCCTGTCTACTCTTAAACCTCTCGCTTTTTGAAAGATTGACGACAATAGAACGCTCGTTTAACTATCCGAACACGTGCATAAATTGTTTGTAAACACAGGCAAACCCATTCTGAGAGTGACCCGTTTCCACCAAATGGCTGTCTGCATCGACGGTTAGCAAGACAAATTCAGGCAAACGGAACGAAAAGAATGCTGAGTACGGCAAAGCCTTCGCAACGCGGGCGGGCGGGCGGGCTTCGCTCCAGGAAGTCAAGAGCGGGAACCCGGAAGGTTGCGAGAGAGCAGCGAGAACGGAAGTGGAGTGGGTTCGGGCCCAGCGTCACTTGATTTATTAGTGATTCCGAGCACCTTAACTGCTGAGATTATTAGTACCGAAAGCGTAGTGCATGTTTTTCCTCGGGAGGTGGCGGTGATTTCCCCCACTGGATGATGAGATCCGGCGTCAACCTACTGTCGGCTAGCGGGGTTTTCCGCAACCAGGTATATCCCACCAAAGTGGGCACCACCCCAGCCGGGACACGCTTTAAACTCCCGACTGGTCTCCCGCCATGTGTGGTAGTGTTGTGCATGTTGGTGTATGTCTAAGTATGGGCTGAGGATAGGACAAGGAAGAGGAAGGAAAAATTACGCGCGGTGCATGGTCCGTTTGTTAGGGTACTACTCAGGAATTCGCCTGGTATTGATAGGAGAAACCACAGTAAACGACCTATCAGAGCAGCCAGTCATTAGAATTCTCCTCTAGACAGCGACTGAGTTCGACCTAGCTAGTGTCATAAAGTGCTAGTGCCAAGGGACTCGAACATAGGACCTCCCGGTCAGAGTCACTACAGGGAGATAACGTGATGCTCTGAGCCACCTCTCCTGGTCCCAAAATCACAGAGGCTGATAGCTGCTCGGAGAAAAGTACAGAACGAGTGATCATCGATTCGAAACGGAACAACTAATGACGACACTCGTCCCATATATGTTATATCCACGGGGGTGGTCCTCCAGAATTGGAACGTGAGATCCGCTACCGACAAGGACGTCGGGTAGTGGATTTCCACATTGGTTGGTCTCACATGAAGTAGCATGGCCATGTGAGATAGAGCGAATGTAAGTATGAGTGTGTGTGAACGGGACAGGAGGCGAGAAGGATAAGGAAGGAAGGTCGCGCACGGTCCATGTTGTTAGGGGACTGCGGAGAAATTTGCCAGGTACTGCCCGAAAAAGCACGCAACACTACCGATCAGAACAGCCGGCCGCTAGAATTCTCCTCGAGATGAAGGTTGAATACAGCCGAGCTACGTGGCGAGTGTTGAAAAACCGCCATCATCGTTACTGAACCCTAGGACCTCCCAGTCAACGACGCTGCAGGGGCAACGATGTTGCCGCTAAGCCATCGTAGCCTGCAAAACGGTATGGATCGACGGGAGTGAGGGGGCAGAGGGACCTAGGGAGAAAAGGCAGCGCAGGGGGCAGACGCCGTGCCTTTAGGACAATGCGCGTGCTAACACATTGTGCTGCGAGTTCCTTCGGAGAAGGCGCCGGCGGGGATCGATCGGGGCGGGAGAGATGGCGACGGCGAGAGGGGGAGGGGGAGGGTGAAGTGGAACGAACGCGCTGAACGAAGCGCTCGGGAGAAATGGGGGGGGAGGGGGGGAAAGGCGCGCGGTGATGGTGCTCGAGGGCCTGCTACAATGCGGTGGGGGCTCCACAGGGCGAAGTAAGCAGGCCATCTCGCGCACGCCGCTGCAGGCACCGCATGATGTTTAAATGACGAACAACGCAATTCGGTTCACAGTTTTTCTATCCCATCTTTTTATGTAAACATAGACTTTAAAAACTATCAATTCTTGCGTAATAATTGACATCCATTTGTCTGAAAAGAACCCACTCTTTAATATGTATCCCTCAGTTATACGCCGTCAGAAAATAAGACCTAAGGAAAATATGATCCAAATAACGTTAGAAGAAAATCATTCATTTTTAGAAGGATTTCATATAGTCTCGCACATGCTTTTTTAAACATTTTAAAAAGATTTTTATTTCTTAAGCAATACTTTATATTGACTGAAAACAATCGATTCTGCAATAAATACACGTGCGATGGAAACGGTGATTTGTTCGACAGATCAATGTTGTCCCTACATGTAAGGGATTAGAGGGGTTTCTTACAAGAACCAAACAAGTCCAAAATTCAATATACATTACAATTGGCGCAATGTGCGGGGGCATTTTCCTTCGCCAACTGCTAGACACATTGAAAGATATAAGGCATGGAAAATCATACATTCATTACTATGCATATCTACGTGAAGATGTTTTCGGTGCCTCCTGAAAAATCTCGATTTTGGATTAGTTTGGTTCTTGTAGGAAACCCTTCTACGAGTATTACTTACTCTAACACATTGTATGGCCATAATCCATGTTGTTGTTTTTTTTCAAAAAATCGATTGGTGGCATAACGTCTGTCTAGCTGTCTGCCCATCTATTCGTCCGATCGTCCGTTCGTCTGGTCGTCTATCAGGGACGGCTTACTATACCGTTTGAACAATTTTCTCCAAAATTAATGTTTCAATGCCGAATTGAAGGAACAGGAGGCTCTGCTTGATTAAAACATTTTTTGAGGGTACTTTACATAAAGTTTTAATTAAATTTTCAAAATATTCTCAAAAATGGCTCCAAATTTGTTGATTAAACTATGTCCTTGAAAAGTGTGGTGTGTACAAGACGCCCTTAAAAGAATGGCGCGTGTATTCTAATTTTCGTTAAAATCCTCAATTTCGTTGAATATTGAATAAAAAGGTTTTCTTTAATAAAGTTGTTTCTACAAGGACGGACCTTAATATATATTTCATTTTTTTAAAAGAGCAGTTTTCGGACAATATTGGGTGTGACATATGCAATTTTAAGATAATTATTTTATTAAAAATTTGTGTAAGTGGTTCTGGCCCCATTTCCGGCGATCTTTCTGTACTTTCAGAAATTGCAAAAAATTAACATCGCAAAACTACAAATTTGAACATGTAGATTTTGGTCAAAATCGAAATCTGTTCTAAAATATCTTTAAAAATGGTCATGTACATTTTTTATAAGTAGGTTTCCCGTAATTTTGTATTGAGATTAATGCAAATTTAAAAAAATATTAATAAACAACCCTCAAAAGTTTTTTTCTAAATATTTTCCACGGATAGAAGGGACTATTAAAAGCATAGCGCAGGTTTCGTTTCTGACGAACTCTCTATTTGAAATTTGCAAAAGTTAGAAGAATGCAAAAAATTGTGTCGTAGCACTAGTAGTTTGATATCATGAACTCACAATACGAGTTTTTCTGACAAATAAATGACACTTTCCCTGCTGCTTTACAATACTTTTTCATTACCACGAAAGTACGTCGTGGGCGAGAAAGTTAAATCACATTAGAGAAATTGCATGCGTAAATAAAAGTCGAAATCAGAAATATCCAACAGCTAGAAATAAGAATTGATTTGTAATGCTCTAGACTGTTTGGACGTAAATTAAATAAATATCCACTTTGTTTTAAGTTGATAATTAAGGAGGATAAGTAAGGAGGATGATAGAAAGCGAGTACGTGGACAAGACGCTCCCACAACGATTAAGATTGCAACACTCCACGCTAGAGACTTCGCGGAGGAAGGGATGTTTGTTGAGGATGGGGGAAATAGGAACAAGGATCGAAAGGGGAATTTCCGAGGAAGGGACCTCTATGCGGTATGGACGACTCATACTGCCACGCCCACTCCCCTTTACTTGAAAATTCACAGACGTTTGACAAAAATATAAATGTGCTTGAAAATGACGAATTATATCCTAATTTACTAACAAATGAAGTATTTTTAATGCATTATAATGTAAAGATCATTTTCCACGTTTAAATTCTACCAACACAAGTAGTAGTATCAGAATAAATATTCATAAATACACCACTTACATAGTTTACACGCAAACAGTTCATACATTAAAATATAGAAAACGAATGTATGAGCAATACATTCATATTTACCATCAAATATAGTTATAATTTTAATAAATATTGAGTGCTTTAATTTTTTTTAATCCTCGTCCCGTGGGAATGTACATCACGATGGGTACGAGCAGGGTTCGTATAAGGCAAATGAGAAGGGTGGAAGCCTGCCGGGAGGAGGTCTGGACTAGAAAACAGAACGACGACACGCGGAGAGTGGCTGTTAGGCAGAACGAGGGGGGGGGGGGGGTCTGGCCACCGCAGGGCGTCTTGCGTGCACGCCACGCCTACCAGCTTGCGACCGTTGCTAAACAGAAGGTGGGCGGCCAGGTGAACGAGAGAAGCATCTCTCCTGGGGCGGTTGACAGTCTCCGCAGGTGGCGACAAGCGGCGGGCTGGGCAGTGGTATGAAAAGAGCACAAACGCGCGCAATACATCCCACATGAATCTCTCCATTTCAAGCAGAAAGTTTTGACATAGCCACAGACTCAAATGAAAATCGATCATGAGTAGTTGCAGATATTGTTAATTTAGTAAGAGTATTTTTCATGTCCACACAGCACAATATGTTGTTTGCCATCGTTACGTATTTATTCCACGATTATGTCGTACCATAAGTGCAAAAATAAGGAAATTATTTTTTTTTACAAATATTTCTTAATTATTTTATAAATTAAGTAAATCCATGGTATAAAAAAGGTACTACATCACAAAAATAGAAATGTGAAGTTACACAGTAGCCCAAGCAATCAATAACGACTATTTCTGCAACTTTTGTGAAGAACTTACTAAATGTCCCAGATGCAAATTGAGGATGTTATTAAGTTTCTTTTTTCTCAGAACTTTGGAACAAGGACACATTCTCCTTTTCAAATCAATGATTCGTTTATTACAAAATACTTGTTTTTTTCTTTCTTTTAAATATACGTGTTCTCTGGTTGCAGCCGCGTTTGAGCCTGGTTCCGGCCAGTGTGCAGTGGCGGAGGCGGCGCAGGCGGTGTCGATGCGCGGCCGTCATCGAGCTGATATTTTGGCGTTGACGTCTGCCTTGTTGGTGCACGCGGCGCCGCCGTTGCTGCCTCCCTCTCTCAACTCCCCCCTATCTCCCTCTCTCTCTACTCGCCAACCTCCTGCCGTTCGTTGCCGTCGCCGCAACAGCCCGTTGAAGGCGTGAGGTGGCTGCCCAGTCCAAAGGAAAAACAACAACGACCAAAAAAAAAATCTCTTATCAGATTTTTGTGATAATGGTTAGAAAATATTTTGAGAAAACGTTAAGTAACGAAATTCCGATTCTTGTCAAATTGATACATCCTGGCCGGTCTATCTTGGTAATTTTAGCTATGAATGAATATAAAATTATAAATTACTGTTATATTCGCCTATTATTATGTTTACCAATTACATCTTTTAAGAAATACGTTCTCATACGACTTACACATTTAAAAAATGTACAGACGGACAGACACAAGACGCCAGAGAGGCTTGTGTCTGTACGTCGAAAATATGGTGATAATTAGGGATAGGATTTTTGTCCCAAAAAATCTCGAAATAAGCTATTAAAAATATTCATTTATAACATCAATATTTTGAAATACGCATTTTAAAATGCAATGAAAATTAACTACACTTCATTTCCTGTATATAATTTTGTTGATATAATTTCACGAGATGCATTCTGGATATTAAAAATATATTTTTATGCAAACACATTGTATAATCTACTTTACTTTTCGTAACAAATAATTGAAATAAATATTCACCTTAGTGAAGTACATTGTATGTCTTGTTGCATTTTTTGGATGGTTTAAAAAAAAAGATCTCAAGAAATATCCTACATTTGCACAAATATTTTATCATCTACAGAAAACAAAACCAGAGGTGTTGAAACAGCCCGTACTCTCTCCCCCGTATTTTCACGCAAAATTACGCGAAGAGTACACACATATTTCAAACATTGTACATGATCTTATTTCAAAATATATCTTCAAGGAACAGATTTCATTAAAGGTTAAAATCACAATCTTTAATATTTTAGTTGTAGGAAGACTCCGAAAAATTTTGAACTCTTGCAATTTTCGAAAAATTAGGGTATATAACGAACATGGGACATACACCATTCTCTTAAACGTCCTTCACAATATCGAACAAAAAATGTAATCATAAAACGAACCTTTTTTTTGAAGATTTTGCTGCCGAAAAGTCGCCGTTTTTTCGCGATCTATTACAGAACTCCGACTCCGAAGATAATCTCTACTCCGTAGTCAGAAAGTAAAAAACGCAATGGCATAACTTCAATGTATTTTCATATTACAATTTCTCTTTATTTTTACAATTTCAGTATTGCACTGCAGTATGTTGCAAACATCATACGTATATTGTCAAAAGTAAACGCCCTCTATTTTGTACCGGAATGGTCTTGGACAGCGTAAATTATCTTTCCATGTCCACACAAGTTTGAGTTGGATACCTGAAACATCATAGATCATTTTGCTGCAGATATTCCATATTCTCAACAAAAAAGTACTTCATACACATAATCAACTCAGATTCTATGAAAATATGAAATGCTTTAGAGACGCCTCAGTTATAACGAAATATGCAAAATATGCGCTTATAATTACACGAATATGCACCTACAGGAAAAATAGGCCAAAATAATGGAAATATGGTCCGTAGTGATGATAATAAGTGGGATTTTCTATTCCCAAGCATACCCGAGGGAAAAGGCTTTCACGTATATGTCCTTCCTTTTACTGGGCAGGTGATCACAGAGATGGTTTACCATCGCGTGAATATTTAGTGTTTCGGACGTTCGGACGTGTAGTGTTAGTACTATGAATGAAATGCGTATCATAGGCGGAAGGTGAAAGTGTTCCTCACCCGCTGGAAAGTGAGATCCGGCGACATCCTACATATACACATGCGGTTTTCCTCTCCAGGTATTTCCCACCATCGGGGCACAGCCTCAGCCGAGACAAGATCTATGCTCCCGACTGGTCTCCCGACATGTGTTGTAACGCAGTGAGTGTATGTGTGTGTGTGTGTGTGTAAGAGGAGAGAACGGAACAAGACTGAGAAAGAATAGATAGCGCGCGGTCCGCGGCGCCGGCTGCTGGAATTCTCCCCAAGACAATAGCTGAATTCGATTCGGAAAATCCGCCACTGTCGGACTCGAACCTTCAGACCTCCTGGTCAGAATCGCTAGAGTGGCAACGGGACCTGTCACTGAGTCATCTCAGCTGGTTTTACCGGTGCGTTACAGTAGATGGATTGGGATAGGAGAGGTAATGAAGTGTGCATGTCGATGAGAGAGGAATGAATGGGATTAAGACACAGAAGCGATGCGAGGTGGTATAAGTAGCCAGCCACAGCACAACCGTATACTGAAAACACCCGTTGCTCGTGTCGTGGTCGCACTTGCCAACTTGAAAGACCCGTCGCTGGAGCGCCGCAGCGAGGCGGCGGTGTCAGGGCACCGCCCGAGAGATTCAGGGCACCGGCGCCAGTCAACGAGTCCTCAGCCAGTAGGGGGTAGGCCATAAATGGGCCCTGCCGTGGGGAGCACACAGTACGAGTTCATGTCATACGAGAGTACAAATTTCGACGTGGTGATAAGTGTTCTGTTGGCGACACACGAACGGCGTTCTGGCAATTTCTACGGGTTATTCGGCAACCTCGCAAGTGTTATTTGACTTCTTCTCTGCTCTCGGTGATATAGCTTGTCTACGGTACATCTGGAATTTCGTAAAATTGTTGCATTGTCTAGGGTACATCCTAGGGTCTAGGATATTGCATTGTCTAGGGTACAGTTGAATTGTGAATAAAAAACTTTTAATCACTGTGTCTTATTCACTTTGCAAAATTTTGCTTACTACACCTTGCACCTATCTGAATTGGCAGCATGCGACCCCCAACCACCTCACTGAAAAAGGCAGATCGGATACGTAGAACAACTACATCTGTTTATGTATCTTAAAATATATCATTTTTGAATAAATTGAAGGAATGTATTTACATAATGAGTATACTATTAATAGAAACAATTTTATAAAGAGTTTCCACCACTACCGTGATACAAAGTTAAATACTTTCTGTTCGTCTTTGCGAAATAAATGGCTCCGTTTACATTAATATCGTTCTCCTGCAAAATGAGATTTTTTAGATGCTTTTTTTTCGTGCTCCGTCGTTATGTATTCGTTGTATTTAAAATAATTTCGATTCCTTATTCGCTGCGAATGAATGGCTGCCAACCCTACCCACCTACGTAATCTGCGTTTACGGAGAATGCAGCCAAGGAGCCCTTTGGCGCTGGCGGAATCAAATCCTACCGCGAGACCAGAAGTCTCAGAAGCGGCGACGGAAAAACTAATTACGAAGTTTCTAAGCTTCGCAGAACGCGCTACCTCCGTCCGTGATAAATCTCATGTTAGGATGTCTTCTCCAATGGCGAAAACCGACGGTACTTAAATGCAACGAATAACTTTAAAAAGTAATTTCTGCGATATAACATCTTCATATGAAAAATCCAGTATAATGGACAAGTTATAGTAGAACAACAAGAGGATATTACAGATATTACATATTCATCACATAAAATAGGTTCATACTACTAGACATTAATATCTAGAAAAGGGAAATAGGAAAAGAAATAACAAAACATACACAGGTAACCATACATGAATAAAATTTGCGAGTTTCAAATCAAAGAGATGGAAATAGGTGTAGAAAAGAAACAATGTTGTGAGCGAGTTCTGGACGTCTCGTTGATAGAAAATCTGTGAATTAAATGACGAAATTATAAAAGTCAAAAGGAAAAAAGCACAAGAACAAGAAAATCTCTTCCTTTATAAAAATATGAACGGAGAGTATTTTTAAAAGAAGGTTGAAAAACGCTGTGGTTTAAGGTAATTTATTTTATAACTCTTAAATTAAACGTACGCAATACTATCTAGAACTCTTCATAGTTTTTAAAATATCGTCAAAAATAATAACTGTTTTTGGAGGCACGTTTCAGTTGTTCTAGATTATCTGATCTCAAACGTCCAATAAAATTTTCTCGGTTAAATTGTGACGTACTATAACGTAATAGAAATTACTTTTCTTGGGTCAATTAAATAATTATTTTACTATTGTAACTATATTGTTCCTTCCGGATCAATAAAGTCTATTTTATCAATGACTTTATCTTGATCGGTGTTTTCCGACCAGTTGCAAGGTAATCGACAAAGTGAACGGCGCGCTTTTCCTTTGTTTTGTTACTGGGTAGTAAATGTGTATTTTTCTTCTGCTCAAAATGTCACATTATGTTACTGGTATTTTCAACGAAAATAAAAATAAATATATTTTTATATTAGACAATGTTAACTTCTGATTATATGTAAATATATTATCACTTTTTCTGACTCAGAGATAAATTTAAATAATATCTCTCTCTCTTATATATATATATATATATTGAAACACATAATGTGTTTCCTTACACTAATTAGAACATTAGCGTAAGTAATCAGTATATATTTTGGACTGCGCGGTACGTACGTCAAGCGCAGCGAACAACGATGGGAACTAGCAACGGTCGCTACCGCCGCCGTTGCCGCCGCCGCGAGGACAGCGTGAGAATGTCGGTTACGAACTGGGCAGCGAACGGCGAAGATTTCAGCCGTTAGGACAGTCGCGGAGAAGTGGCCGGTAGGTACGGACGTGTGGCGAAGAGCTCGCCGTTAGTGCATGAACAAAGGGAACATGCGGTGTATTTTGTAAAGTAGTAGCAACTGTAAAACAATAGATACGTAAAGTAGAGATCGAGAATGTTATTAGGATGAGAGATCAGCGACGAGAGAACAATCGATCGCGCTTGTATTATTTATCGCGGTAAGAATAACACCGGAATTGTGTGGTGCGGAACTGAGGCCAGCACGTGTAGTAGCCGTGGGTTAAGTGATTACATCCAGCGACGGAAGATAATCAGAGTGAGGTGCAACACCGAGGTACCAGGAGCCGAATCAGGAAGGATTCACAAGGTCACCAGCCGAGGCGATCGCCACGACATCAGCCGCCGACGACGCCCAGCTGCTGCGAAGGTCGGCGACCCCTGCCGACACGAGCCGTGCTCCAAGCATCGAAGGTATTGGTCGGGGCCCCGAAGGTATGATAATATGTATTACACCTAATCTTGGTACCAAGGCAGAGTGTATAAATGTTGTTAGACCATGTAATTAACAAATCTGGTTTGTGAATAAATGCTGTTCATGATTGTACTTCATTTATTAATTAACTTTCCTAATGCTATACCAACTTATCGTAGGGACCCATTCACGGAAAAGATACCCTCCTTTAGTAATTTCTTGCAGTGAAAATACCCGGCATCACCAGGTACGTCACAATATATATATATATATATATATATATATATATATATATATATATATAATACGGTGTTAAAATTATTCTTATTCTAAGAAACAGATTATGGCCTCTTATATTTCTTTCGATTATATTTATATATAATCGAAATAAGAATTTTCTTTGTTACTCACGTCACCAATAGAAATCAGCTTGTCATTCTTTACAGAGATCACTCACCTGGAAAGGACAAAGAGTCAAATTAGTATTTAACATAGTAATTGTTGGAAAATGTGAAATATTATCAATTCATATTAAACACTCCGATCAAATTATTAACCCCTTCAACCAATCAACTTCATTAACAGTGAAGTAATATTCAGTTCCGCGATGACCTTATTGCGCGACCCTTCCACGAGTACAATATGTTTAAAAAATAATTACACGAGGAATATTCATACTCATCCATAAACATCGCGTATGACCTAGAGTGCTATCCAGAACCAAAGCTTCACTGTTGCTGTAATTTTTGCATGTCATTTATGAAATTTACCATTAATGCACTTTTCTTCCCCAAACTACAGGTATGATACTATCCACAGAAAGGGTACAAAACAAAGTTCTTAATTGTTAGCCGATTTTTATATTCAGCTTTCTTCTATAATATGGGCATAGTACTTCAATAATGTCTGTTAGACAATATCTTTACTGGGCGAGTGCAACTAGGGAAAAGTTTAAAAGATTTTTGTACGAAAAAGGTTTATACAAATCACATCTGAAAAAACCTGACAATGATTACCTTTTTACGTAAGTATCGTTCAAAAACCTTCGTGACAACACTGGAATTTTAAAAATGTTTCACTAAATATGTGAAAAGTGTTTGCAATTAGCAGAAATTTACTGTAACAATACAAGGTATGAATTGATTCATAAGAGGGTAAGGGGAGATTGGAGTTTAGGCTCAAATGGCAAAAACTATTTTGCTAGATTTCAAACGACGTCTGTAAGTCATTTTATTAAATTACAACGTATTAAAGTCATTTTATTCTCATCGCAGTTATTCAGTTTCCTAAATTAATTATCGAAGTCTGCAGCCTATTCAGCGTTAAAGCACGGGGCGCAAATAAAAATCGTCTTTGCTATTTGCCTGCAAATCTGGCCGGCACGGCGCGGCGCGGCGCGGCGCGGCGAGACTTGTTTGCTTAGGGATGTCGCAAATCTAGAGTCTCTCAGGAGCTCAATCTTCGCAGCGGTGCCAGTGCCGCCAACCCCTCAGGGCCAGCCTCGTTGAAACCCTCACTTTAGTCTCGGAAGCCCGTCAACCCCACCCTCTCCCCTCTCCCTGCGTCTACACCGCTTCCGCCGTCGAGAGCCAACACCCGTCCCCCTCCCCTCTCCTCTCCCGCGCCCGTTAACTAGCAACCTCCTACTCCTCTTGATCCTCGTCTCGCAGCGCCACGCTTCAATCTTCTCTCGGGGCGACCAAGATTTTTTTTTTCTCTTTCCGGCGTAGTTCGCTCTGTCACGGCGGCTTCGTGTCATTCCTCACACGTGACGTCTAAATACAAGGGATGATCTTTTCCACGCGGGTTGGTGCTTTTTGAGAGAACAATTTGGGAGCTGGGCGGATGAGAAAGAGACAACGGAACGAAGTGATAAATAGAGACGAGGGCGGAAGCGAAGGACATGAAAGAAAGAAGAGAAAACGAGGTGAAACCTGGAAACGCGCGAAGAATGTTACGCGAGACTTACAAAAGAACATATTTCAT
Organism: Gryllus longicercus; assembly: GCA_038098605.1. Classification (NCBI taxonomy): domain Eukaryota; kingdom Metazoa; phylum Arthropoda; class Insecta; order Orthoptera; family Gryllidae; genus Gryllus; species Gryllus longicercus. Next base: position 3,277,136 of record JAZDUA010000107.1, read on the forward strand.
CGTCATGATATTTGTAAGAAACAAGAAAATGGTAGACCAATGCTAGCCCTTTCATACAAGCCAGAATCGACTGTCCCTTCCAACTTCACACTTATCATATAATTAATTCGCCAAAAAATATCACTTTCCGGGCAGTCAAATGATATTTCCAATAGTATCAATTTCTCCTATTGTTGTATGCTGTAATATAATATGCCTTATAACTTTCCCATCCGATTTTCGCGTATTTACACTCATATTATTAGATAATATTTGTATTTGGAATTTCAAAGAAGTATATAATAATTTATTTAAAATACCCTAAAACGTATTGTAAATAAATAAATATCAAACTTACGTCAACAAAAATAAGAAGACTGGGACGAAAATACTAATTATATAGCTACGTGGGTCTTGTGTAAACAAAATATTATAACAACATTCAAAATTTATATTCCATAAATTTCGTTTATTGTTTCATACTTTACATATAACAGTATAAAACATCTCGCCTCGGTGGAATTTCTCTCTTTCGAGGTTATCCTCGTCATTCTGAGTACTCGCTTCAAACATTTAATGTTCATCAAGATGCTCAACTTCGGCAACTTAGTAAGTGCTTCCTGTGGCATTGAATGATCATTTATTTTGCATTGGTTAGGCATTATTTCTAATCCAGAGATCAAAAACACATTAACACAATTGTGAGAGAATGATAACAATAGTACCCACACAGATGAGAAGTCTCCTTCGATTGGTTAACAACCTGAACTTTCGGGGAAAATAATAAATTCTATGAAATTAGTGAATTAGTCAAAGCATAATATTCTAGGTAAACACATTCTGCAGTGTTAAGATTTTTAGATTGCAGAAAAACGAGTAATAAACAAATCTCATCTTTCCTGCAAGCTTCCTTTCATTGAGATTGGAATTTTACCTTATCTTGCTTATTTATTTAAGAAACGGTGATTTTGCCATTACTGACTACACAAGCATAGCAACATATTTTTATACAATACAGATATCTGTGATAACATACATTGTAAGCATCATATTCTTCAAGTGTCAGTATCAACAGCTCTCTACAAGAAATTCGCGTAAAATGCGTACGTTTTGTTGCAACTCATTGTCAGATGGCATCAAATAATAAAATCGATACATAAGTGTACGTGTCAAGTAAAATATTTTCTGCTACATACGCCTGTACACAATTAGAGTCACAAATGATCATAAAAAACATCGTATTCCTTTTAACAATGATAAACATACTTCGGTTACAATTTATACTTTAAAATTTTAGAAGACAATAAATATTTCTATTACAAGTATTAAACTTCAGCTTCGTTTTAATGACTGAACTCACAAGAGTTCAACACGATGGGGGGTTTATCCAGTTTCCCTTCACCCAGACAGCGAATGTTGAGTTGACCGCTTGTGATCAGTTGAGTTCAGTGGAGTCTAGTAATTGTCAATAAGAGAGATAATGATAATATTGCTATATGACAGTTGAAAATACAGGAGAGGAGAAAGTCGTAACTCTCGTGACTCGTCGGTATCTTGAGATTTTAATCACTGTAAAAAGATTGTCCAATACTCTACGATGTATAACACAACTGAAATTATTTTTAAAAAATATATGGGGAAACACTCGGATAAACTGATGATGTCAAATTACACTCTCGAATAGTCGAAAGTATACCATAGAGATGACTAAATGAGGTTCATAATGAAATAATATCGATTTGCTGAATTGAATATGAACCTGACCTTACAGGTGCTGTTTCACTTCGGGTTTTGTTATTGCACAGTCCTCGGATTTCCGTCTCGCAACCCGTCTGTCATCCCTTCCAGTGCGGAGTTCGGGCTTGTCAGCCGTTCGTCGTAACCCGGCGCCGCCGTTCTCTGGTACAGAGGTAGTCTTAGGAGAAAATGACAGTCCCGTAGAAGCTTGGCACGAAAATATGCTTCTCATTGCCCACTGCGCCCGTCGTGCTATTCGGCTTTCATCAACTACCCTCGCGCGAGTTTGCGCAGTATGTTTCAAGGCACACAACTACCGTAATAAATAATACCGTACATAATAACATAACGAATACCGTACCAAAAAGCGTAGGTGGTAGGATTAGAGGTAAGGGTTACTATATACTGCAGAAAAATCAAATCTGCAGTTCGTTTACCGTTGCAAATAAGTTTTCTATAACTCGGGAACGAAAATCTCTAGTGTTTCAAATGTTGCTAATATCGCGCTTTTTAAAATTTTATTTTTATTTATTTACTTATATTTAACTTTTACTCATCTTTCAACTATTTAAAGTTAAAATGATGGGAAGGGATGCTGGAACTCAAGAAAACGTGCGAAGATGATCTTCTCTCCCATATGTCACATACAGTTTTTACCGCTTTTTGACTAAACAAATAAATACTTAGTTTTGTTGCTCCAAAGTCAATGCGTCGCAATATAAAATATTGTTATCATGTTTTTATTGAACGTCCGATCATCGTTGTTTTCTCAGGGTGCGGATAAAATGACGCACATTGTATAAACAATGTTATAAATTAGGAACATGAAATTATAAGCTTGTTTTTAATTAGTAGTATTAAAACACTAAGATTACTGTAACTAATCACATTCGAAAGAGCCACCTGCAATAAAAATAAACTTGCACTTGCGATATGTTCGCTCATGGACAAACGAACTCCTAGAAAGCTTAGAAAGGCATACTAGTCTCGCCGAGCCAACCGGCGCGCGTATCCAAATTATTTTCGCCCATCCCTCTGCTGAGACCCAAAATACTTCTGAAGCACGGCGCACTTCGAAGGAAGGCGATAACGAACTCCAGTGGCCTGGTGATTTCTATTTGCAGAACCTTTTGGTCAACTCGGAATGGTGCTCTCGATTAGTTGAACCGTTAAACTTTTTTCTGGAACGCCTGGGGTGGGTGTACGAAAGAGTACGGATAACGAAAATTCCACAAGGTGGGGTAAACTGTTATTAAATTATCCCATAGAGACGTCTCCCAGAAAACCTGTCGTTTTAATACGAGGTTTAATTAATCCAAATCGTGAAAACATATTTCATATTATTAATAAAAATAATATTATGTCGTATGAAATTCTAAAATTATAAATACAGGATATATACGTTACTTACAAGTCATTATTTTCTTAATACTAATTCCAAATGAATCGTTCAGTCACACTTACCTAGGTAGCGTTTCGCTTCACCCTACAATCTTTAAACAGATGGGATTATCTTTGTCGAACAAAATTCGAAGTGTTCGCATATACACTATTTTGAAATACGTATCAAACAAGAAAGGCTATTTTTGAGAAAATGTAAAATCAGCTTAAATGAGTACTTGTGACCTTTAAATAATATCTAGAAAGAACCGCAATATTCTTTTTTTAAAATCAGAAATATGTTGAATTATATAATTCAGTTCCATTATTTTCATTGTGTTACTTCACTGGTTTAGTTATTCTATTCTTCACTTTTATTTCTTCACTACGCTGCTGTGCGATTGACTCTCTGCAAGAAGATGAAAACGGCAACCATGCACACAGTTGATTAGCGTACGCTAAGCTTCAAAATTACTCTTGCTTTTGTGTATTCAAATCCAATGCTTCATATTGGCTCGTCGTTGGTGTATAGAATATAATCTGAAAATTTAAAGATGATATGCCAACGAAAACGCATCTCTTTCACGAATAGCTACGAATCACAAAATCTTGAACTCTTCTCCAGTAAAAGTGTTAGGCTAATACTTCTAGAATGCATGAGTTCAACGTGGCAGTTGAATAGAGAAAGCGGAAAAGATTAAAATAACAAAGAGAAGGTAAGAGAAGGTACGTGAGTAGCTTCTCTTCGTGCATGAATTTCAAAACCGTCATATCTGCACTGAACAATATTTTGCCCTTTCTACTCAAAATTGCTGATCAACCTTACAATTTCGATGCCATTTGGAAAATACTAAACAGTTTACAAACATTATCTTTGCCCTTGAATACTTTCCGAGAAATTCTATGTAAACTCTTTAAAATTATGTATACGAACGAGAAATTCAAAAAGTATCACACAGAAATAATACATTATCAAAGTTATTACGACAAACGGAATTACAATACATTGTTTCTAATTTCAGTACATGAGAAATGTATTTGGTACCAGAGATTGTTTTCATTCTCGAAATCATTAAATTTCTTAATTTTTTTCACTACACAATATTGCTGTTCTAGTATATCTTTGTCCTGTCCTAGTTTACAAGCATATATAATAATAGATGGCATTTAAATTCTATCTTCGATAGTATTAAATATCCAAAACCAATATGCTTGCAAACTGTACAGTAAATATATTCGCAGGCATTCGATGACAACGCATCTCCAAACCACCAATTACGTTCTCAATGAGATGACCGAAAGCATTACATTCAGCCTTCGCGGCGTGCAAAACCTCATTCGGCTGCTTCCTTACTCGGCACTTTAATATTAGTGCTTGCCCAGGGCATCTCATTTCGATGCCCCATGGCAGAGTATTAACGCCGTCTCCTTTAACCTGCAGGCCTACGAGACCATTCCTCCCAGCGAGGGCAAATCCTACGAATTTCGCGTCCCCCCGCTCAGTCAACGGAGACCCCGTCCCAGCGTCATATCCGGGCTGTCAGCGAGCTCTTTTGTTCCGGCGACTGATCTGCGCCGCCGTCGCGCGTAGCCGTGAACTCTGCCCGGCTGACTTCCAAGGGGCCCCTCCGACGCCGGGAAGGACCTTCGGGAGCAAAAACACCTGCAGCTGTGGCGGCGGCGACGGCAGCTCGGCGGTGGCGACGGAATTGGCGAGGGCGGGGTACCGACGGGAGCGGCGGTGTCGACAGGGGGCCGGTACGGGGGCGACGGTAACGGGGGCGACGGTAACGGGGGCGACGGTAACGGGGGCGACGGTAACGGGGGCGACGGTAACGGGGGCGACGGTAACGGGGGCGACGGTAACGGGGGCGACGGTAACGGGGGCGACGGTAACGGGGGCGACGGTAACCGGGGCGACGGTAACGGGGGCGACGGTAACGGGGGCGACGGTAACGGGGGCGATGGTAACGGGGGCGACGGTAACGGGGGCGACGGTAACGGGGGCGACTGTATCGTCCGGGGCAAAGGCATCGATGAGGGCGACGGTAACGACGGAGGTGACGGATTGAGTTGGTAGATGACAAATCTTTGGGCATGCGGAGCGACGCATGGTGTAGTAGACACTACGTTCATCTCTGAGTACGCTTGTTAAAATCCCTGTTGTTCAGTTGTGAAGCCAAGGGGTACAGAGGCTTATGATACTTCTCACCCCTCCCCGCAGAAGCCATTGATACATATTCAAAAATATAGCTTTCACTCATTTTCTATACTAATAAAAGTCATTCAATATATCGATTAACGTAATAAATATGAACTGTAACTAAAAAAAATATATTCCATCAAACATTCTTTATAAGAAAATATCAAGTCGGCTGGATACTAAACCTTAACCCTCCCTCCCGCAGAAAAAATAGGGTGCGCCTCTGCGGGTAATGCTTGTAGAATTTATGGTGGAGAAATTGGGTTCGTGATTCTCCCGTTTCGCCAGTCCCTCATTCCAGCGTTACCCTCATCATTCAAATCACATCATCACACATTGATCAAACCATTAATCTCTAGTATGGCCGAAAAAGCTAGTATTCTCAAGAATCATAATAAATATTAATCGTATAGGCGTTGCCACATTAACTTAAGCCAAGATACAAGACCAAAGCGTCGCCATCGTATAATTTTCTTCCTAATTTTGCTTAATGCTAGTATCGACTGTTTAGCATATGTGTTTAATACATCGTTAACTCGTCGTTTGCTAATTGATAGAGAAATTAGAAACAGTACTCTCATTTTTCGCTTTTAAATCCATCGTCAGTAGCAGTGAAGGGCGTGGCTAGTTTGTGAAAAACAATACAGCACTTTGCTGTGCTGCGACGGTTTGTAGTGCGACGCTGGCGGCAACTCACGTAGCCCGTCACAGGTCAGCGTATTGGGGGTCGTCCATAAATTACGTCACACTAAAGAGGAGGAACGGAGTTTGAGGCAGTGTTTCGCTGCGTTACATAGGCGTAGTTGGATATTAGTTTCAGGTTACGTAACATTGATATTTTTTTTTAATTTTTCAACATTTGCTGAAATAATTCCCTTTTTAGTCTTTACACGAAAACATTAAAATATTTACTAATTAATTTGTTTAAAAAAGTTATTACATTTAATTTAGAATAATTAGTTTTTAGAATAATTTATTGTTACAATAAATGCAAATATTATCAACGTTTTATTGAAACAGTAAGATTACGAAGAAAATGTTGAAAACTGATCTGCAGTATCTTCTAAAATCCATTTAAATTGGTGCAGAAGACTCTTGCTAATGCGTCATGCACGAACGCGTGTGCACGGCTTGTGATACAAAATTTTCTCGCCTGAGCGTCCTTCTTTCATTCAGAACTTGCCCCAATCTTATTGTTAGGTGCTGTCAGTATCGCCAATTAATTTCTACTATAATTACCATCAATGTTAATTTACATCACAAGTAAAATAAATCCTTACAAATAGTTTTACTGTGCTGTAATGTATTTTCACTTCTTACATTTACAAGGAGGGTGTTGTGGCAAGCGTTACGTAATTGTTTCGGGGGTGCAAGCGCGCTCTGCGGGTGCCTTACAGCGGGAAGAGGGGGTATTTAAAATACTCGTTGCGTTACGTAATACATGGAAGGCCCCCTTAGGAAAGCGCAGATGACGCAGACAGGGGGCGGGAAGGACGGAGTGCGCTGCGGGAGGAGAGAATAGGACAGAGGAAGGGGGTCGGGAGGCGACCGCGCCGCCGACGGAAGCGCGGCGAGGACGTCGCGCTGGCGAGCGGAAGTCGGGCGGCCCCGGGGGCGCGCCGCAGCCGGGCGGCCGCCACGGAGCGGGGCCGCCACCCTCGCAGGCCGGACGTCGCGGCGCGCACAGCGGCCGGCCTCCCGTGCAGCAACTGGCCGCGACCCGGGACGCACCCGCGCTGCTTTGCGAGGCTCACCGAGGACCGGATTAATTTGAAAAGGGGCTTACACATCACAAATTACTCATCGAAGAAAAAAAATTAACGATTACTAAATAATAAATACTAACAATAAAAAATAATTCATTTCATGTTTGCAATTTATTAAGCAATATTAAAATATAACTACAGATCATGAACTATTATAATATTTTCTTTAATAAAGTAATCGGGAGCCCTTATAGGCAAACCAATAGGCAAACCAAGCTGGAGCCCTGTGTGTGCTTGGTTTGCCTATATGTTAATGTGCAGAGACATTTATTTCGTCGCCACAGGTAGAGTTATTACCGACTACCCATTGTCTTGTAAACTATGTTTATAAAATGTTTCCTAGTACAGTCTATATTCTATACACATATCATTACAACTTAGAAATGAGTTCTTCAGGGGATGCTCCCCATTCATGTTTCAAAATGATATTGTTTTTGATCGTATTTTAATAGTACAGAAACAGTTAACGCATTTTCAAGACACTAATATTTTAAATTACCTTTCAAGCAGGCAAAGTACTGTTAATAAAAAAAAATCAAATGTTTATCGATTGTAATATCAAACTGAGAAAGAAGTGTATAAATTAAAATAATTTATTGGCATAAATCTAGTGAATTGCACGTATTGCTTTTATTCTTTTAAACGGGCCCTAACAATTTTCTGAACCCGGATTTGCATCGCGTTTCTGTCCGTGGCGAATCTCCGGCGACTTTCTGGCGGGCAGAGTCCGCTGGACACGGACGCAGTTCCCAAGCCTACGGGAGAGCTGATAAAGTGAGAGAGAACTGGAGAGGGAGAAGGATACAGAGAGAGACAATCGGACCCCCGAAATCGGCGGCTGACACACCCGGAGCAGAGCAGATCTTCACGGAGCAGAGAATCGCAGAACAAGCGAACTCGAAGTTCCGGGCTCTGGACGCCGTGTCGTAGGCACAGTGCATGTGAGTTCTCTCTGCTATTGTATGCTTAGCGAAAGGTCACAGCGCGGTACAACGTTATATAACCGTTCCTTTTACTCCAGAACTAAGTAAATGTGGCGGTGGGAACGCTTTCAACCGTTTTAAAAATATTTTCAAATGTTAAAAACTTCTACTTTGAAAGTTCTAAATAAAAGATAATTTTAACATACAATTGTCTGGTTTTTCATTCTCGGAAGTAGTACTTTAAATGTGAGACGCATCCTTTATGACATTTGGGGATTTTTTTCCATTTGATATTGATTCAGCATGTGCTTTTGATGAGTCCTTTGTGTAAAGTTGGCTGTTCTGAAAGAAATGTCCTCTTTCTAGCGCTGTTCTTTCACACGGGGCCGGCAGTCCTTTCTCGAGCGTCGTGAACGGTCGTGACTGAGTGAACTGGTCGGGAATGAGTGTGCTGAAGATCTTGAGAGCTAGTTATAGATAATTATAAGTGTTGTTGTTAATACCAAAAAACAATTTTTCTCAAGGAAGTAAGAATATCTACCAACATTACAGAAAATTCATTCCTGAAATAAAAAAAACAAAACAGAAACCTAGTTACAAACAAAACAGAAACCTATTTTAGAAACCTAGTTAGTTTTTGTTTTGAATAAATTCTATTACCGGCACTTCTCGGCAGAATTATACTAAACCTCGTGTGCCCATTGGAAATCAAAGTCAGACCCATGTGCGCGTGAGGTCAATATATCTGACATGGACACAACGCATGAAATTATGTAAGTAATATTTTAATGTACATATTTACTAATCTTAGTTGTAATTACTTTACATTAATTGCTCGTATTATTATATATTAGTGTTACGAAATTTGAAATTTAGAAATAACATTTCCATCATTCGATGAGCTACAACCCCCAGTTTGTTAAGGCAGCGGTGGTCACTGCTGGATGGGAGTTCTAGCGGTCGGCTGCTCTGATCTGTATTTTTCCGTGTTTCCTCCTATCAATATCAGGTGAATGCTGGAGCAGAACCCCTAACAAAAGACCCACGGACGACGTGGGTTCTTTTCTTCCTCTTCCTTATCCTACCCTCACCGCTTACATACACTTGCATGCACCACGTTTTCACACATATCGCGAGACGGATCTCCCCATCAAGGGGTGAATATCGATACCACTCGTGATAAAACATATACTACACTTACGTGACTAATGACCATAGCAGTTGATGCGCCCGGCCACCCGAAATAATCATTCAATTGTGAACTATGACCGACATGTGGCTACAATAGACGCCCTCAAGGCGCGGCTGGTCGGAAGCGAATTCAAGGCGAGGGAGCGAACAAGGGCCGCCATCCCGCAGAAATCTCGAACGGATATTATCATTTATCTAAATAATCACTCATAACTGCACAATTGCCAAGTAGACCCTGGCATCGATTCTGTCCTTGGTCACCAAAATCTCAAAAGGAATAAGGTAGTAAAATGAATGAATTAGATAAGAAGTTTTCTTTCTATAAGACTATTAAATTGTTTCATTCCCGTATATGTTGCTATTGGCATAGTAGATATGCCTCATTCTACAAAACGCTCTGATATTCCTCTAAAAGTAAGCAAATACCATAATGTAACGTAAATCTGGCTGAAATATCACGCGGAATGATAAGTAAACCAGTGTTACGAAAATCAGTAATACAACTGTTTTTCTTTAAGAATAATATTGAACTGCTTAATACACTCGAATAATATCGAACTGCTAATTGGATTTGGTCCTGTGTTTTGAGGCAACTGTGGTTATCATCTCGCAATTGAACTCAATGCTCGGAGAAGACACAGCAGTGTTAGTTAAATTTGCCAATAGACGGAAAGTTGTTTGATTACGCACTTAAATTTCTGTACTATTTTTAAAGTTTAAATTTTAGTTGCTACCACCCTGCCATATTTTTCGAGAGTCAATTACGTCGGAAATATGTCCCGCATAGTAAATGCAGCCCTGATGTGATCCGGTCATCCACAATACCAATAATTCACAATATATCCATTACTATACATGAAATCGAAAATGAAAACTGAGCTATACCTATACATCCCGTTACCCCACGACACGAGCGCCGACATATTTTGCGACCAAACTTTCATCTCCAAGTCACGTTCACATAACTGGCCAATGTTCGTCGGAGTAGCAAGTCAATTCTGAGAGCAGCTTTCTTAGCGAGTGATGCCGGCTGATTTATGAGCTGCGTTACGAGGGGCCTCCTTCCTTTTATTGCGTCCTCCCGGCCTGGCGCGGCCAGCGCGTGCGTGACGTTGCGCGGCGCGGCGCGGCGCGGCGCGGCGGGGCGGGGCGGGGCGGGGCGAGCCGTCTGCATCCTGTCGCTGCGCCACGCGTCCGGCCGCGCGACATCGCGTGGCGATTGGCAGGTCGCCTGAAATCGCTATTGTAGGACCATGAGGACTGTAAGGCGGCTTAACCCAGGTGTTGATTGATTATTTGGTGTCTCCACGAGCGTCAGCTGCTAAGGTCATTAACCTTGTAGGTGTAATGCATGGTTTTCTTCATAAGGTGGTAATCTTCTCTCTGGATGGTGAAATCCGGCGCCGTATTACACGTACGGCAGCAGGGTTTTCCCCAACAAGGTGCCACCCACCAGCGGAGCTCTGCCCCAGCCGGGACAAGCTCTCAGCTCCTGAACCTTCTCCCGACATATGTGGTACTGTAGTGCATGTATGTATGTATGTATGTACGTAAGGGGTGAGAGTAGGACAAGATCGCACACGGTCCGTGACTCTTTTGCACCAACCACAGCAGCGGTCCGCTAGAATTCTCATCCAGACAGCGGCTGAATTCGACATAGCTAGTAATACCAAAAATTCTGCCACCGTCGGGGATCGAACCATAGGACCTCCGGGCCACAGGCACTGCATTGATGTCAGTTGATGCCATTTGCTATTACCTCAGGGTTTGGAGGCATGGTGGAGTATGTACGAAAAACGTCGGCACCTAATCGGCACACCTGAACGTCAGCGACATCACGCGGTGAATGAAGGAACTTATTTCGGCTTTTTTTCGGTCAATATCGACGCGCAAACACGAACTTGACCAACGCAATTTACACTTCATTGTGGTAAGTGTAGATGACGTTGAGTTGATATGAACTCGGTGGCCATTTGCCGAAAATTCTTTTAAAGGTTCTTTCATGCGAGCTTAAGTCACTCGCATTTCACGACGATGTATATTGTCACGTTCTAAGACCGCGCAAACTCGTAAAAACGAACAAAGAGTTTGCATACAGACGAGCACCGAAAGGTATATCGTATCTGAATATAACAACATAATCGATTGTAAGAAACAGTATACAAAAATACTGTATTGATTTGGTTTATAAAAAGGTCCGTACACTACTTTCTATGTACCGGGCTACCCGGATATCCTCTCGATGACCCTGAGTACGCACGCGCGGAATATGCAACCCCTTCCCCTCCAGCCACCTCTTCCGTCGGACGTCACCGCGTCCCGTCCAAGACGCCCTCCCCCTCAATCCCCCCTGTCGGTCTAGCGTTCACCCCCACTCCCACCCTTTGGGTGTGGGTTGTGCGCGCGTGAGGTCTGCGCGCAACAGACGGGGAGGGCGGGGGGGGGGAGGAGGAAGGGAGGAGGGGCGGGGCGGCGGACAGGAAATGAACCATCAACCGAAATAGAATAATCCGATACGTTCGCTCCGGGGAAATCAGAACTGACCGCTCCCCGAAGACGCTGCGTGCTCGTCGGCCGAGGCGGCGACACGCCCCGGCTGCTCCGCGGTTCCGATTCCGGCGCCGGCGGCGGCAAGCACTATGCGCGCGCGTCTGACGGCCAGCGAACACTCAAGATGCGGAGTGGCAACACGTCTAGTTCGAGCGGAGACATAGGAAGTATTTCCGAATTTCCGAAGGGTGTGGCGGCTTAAGTAAAGGCGAGCCATGCTGCTGATTTTGATTGATTGATTGATTGGTGATCCCGGGCGCGTCAACTGCTAAGGTCATTAATCCCATAAGAATAAATAAAGCATTTTCCCTTTCGAGAGGTGACTGAGATATTCCTCAGCTGGATGGTGAGATCGGACGCCGACCTTCGCGGCGACTAGAGGGTTTTTTTCCACCAGGTATTTCCCAACAGCGGGGCACCGCCCCAGCGGGGACAAGCTCTATGCTCCCGACCGGTCTCCCGGCATGTGAGATTGAGAATTGCATGTAAGTGTGTGTAAGTAAAGGGTGATGATAGGGTAAGGAAGAGGACGGAAAGATCTCACGCGGTCCGTTGCACGTTTAGGGTACTGCTCCGGCATACGCCTGGTGTTCATCGGAGACCCAACGGAAAACTACCAATCAGAGCAGCCCTCTGCTAGAATTCTGCTTCAGATAGCGTTTGTATCCGACCTAGATATCTAGGAGGTGTCTGCCACAGTTATAACTCGAACCCATGACTTCCCGGTCAGAGGCGCGGCAGTGACATCAGTTGATGCCTTGAGACACCTCCCCCGGTCCATGCGGCTGAAGAGTAGCATAGGTCGCAAGGTCCATCCCAGAGGGGCCAGCCATTTTCTTGTCATCGATGAGTTTGTGGCGCCAGCTGGAATCTAATGAGAAGGCCCAGTGTTCTGATCAGTGACTTCTCTCATCTCGTCTAGCGGATTGCCAAAGCAGCATCCTATATTACAGATCAGGCACTACCTGTCCTTATTACCCATTATCATCACCATCATCGTGCCATGATCTGCCTTAATCACAGTTGGGGCGCCGTGGCGGAGTACGTTCTGTTCTAGCTAATCCCGATTTAACGAGCATACCCAGAGGAGGAGATCCTGTGTTTTTTATTTATTTGACATAAAAACAGAAAAAGTGAGTGTGACATACTATGTGGAGAAGTGCAAACTGCACCTTTCTTGGGTTGCTTACCTAGTTCCTACACTATACGATGTTGAATTATGAATACAAGGAGCAACGGGAGTTTTTGGAAACAATTGATAAGAATATTTTTTCCCGTGCAATTAAAACTAATTGCGAAGGAAAATCAACTACAGGTTTTAGATATTAATCTGTACCGTACCCTTCTCGAAAAAATCGTCTACCTTCTGTGAGAATGTAGAGAAATATGGTTCGAGTAACTAGATTCTCAACTGCTAAAACATGTGCGCAGAGAGCGAAGCTGCATTTATGCCCAGAAGCCAAAAACAGCATTTGATCAAATTATCAGGGAAACTGGACGGCAAAAATGATCGTTATGAGGTCATTGGTCCAGAAAATGGGGTTCAAAATATCTTAAAGGCATATTTAGTATTTTAGGATTTTACAATACAATTGGTAACTAATACAGTAAATATTCTTACAATCGACATTATTTTCCTCTTTGTTGATCAGTACAGTCTCTAATTGTATGGAAACAGATATGCTGCAGAAAAGACGTACCCTTCAACTGCGCAGGACTAATGCGAGGAAAATGAAGAATAGCAACCAGCTGTGGTAGCGAATGTAGTTGTGAATCTCCGCAGCTGAAGTTTCATATACCGGGATGTTCTGGTACCGCGTACCGAGTGATGTCTTATTTTCGGCACCAGCTGAATAGTGGGTTCGAAGTCGCTCATTGTCAAGATGAGAATTCTAGAGCCTGACTGTTCCAAACTCATTTCTGTGATTTCCTCCGATCAATTCGAGGAAGGTGCCGAAGCAGTGTAAATACCCTAAATCTGTGTAAGCAGTGAATAAGCACATGGTTCAGTCAAATTTTTCTTCTTTTCAGGGAACGGCGATTAATATTTACTACATTTAACATGTACAATCGGTAGTTTGTACTTAATTGATGAAATTTCTTTAAATGTACCTCAATGTTAGTAACTTCTCACCTTTATAAAGCCAATGTAATTACTGTCATCAGTGTGAGATAAGTTCAAAGTCGTGACTTGAGAAGTAGGGAAATTTGATTTCAACCACATATTCATTGTGTTTACAGAAAATATGGGTCATGAATCGCGATCCTTCCTTCCTCATACAGCCCCCCATTTCCCTATATAGGCCAAGAAATTGCCCAGTCTCTTCGATCGCGATAAATCCCTGAGTGTTGGAGATCTGGGATGCGACCAGCAGTGTAACAAAACCTGTGAATCTGGAAGTAGGAAGCGAATTGAAAACAGAACAATAACTGGTACCAATCTATACAATGTTATGTACCAATCTACACAATGTAACAGACAGTGGGCCGAATCCTTAATTACTCCAAATCTTTTATCCATGTTAAACACCACCACGCAATGGATGATAATTCTAGCAAAGTCGGTATAGATATTTTAAAACAGAAAATTCGATTATGCCAAGCCAAATAAATTATATTACAAAATGGTATGAGAGAATTCTTTAATATGATTTGCATGGTTAATTTACGTGAAATGATACATTATCACATCATCAAGGAAATCATCTCTCTCAAGATTGTCCATCTGCCAGACAAGAGTGACAAGTCTCAGTAAACTAAAGACAGAGAGAGAGAGAGAGAGAGAGAGAGATTATAGACAATACGTTCCAAGAAACGCAGTACACTGTAACACCAACCACTGCCCAGACAATAGGTTTGTTAATGCATTGCAGCACTGCACAATAATCTGTCGTTCTCCTCTTCGTATTCGCCTTGTAACTGCGCGCCGACCACAGTGTCAACAATCCGTGATGCAACGGCACGGCAGCGGCCGAGCGCGGCCGTTCTCGTGCCACCGCCCAAGGTTGCATGCTGGAGCAGCGCGAATTAGAGAAGCTTCTGCCTCCCTCACCCGTCCCGCACCGCGTCCCGTGCCCGCGACGCCCCGGGCGGTGGCGACCCGCGTGAGGCCCCGGGCGGCGACTGGCGGCGGCGGCGGCCGAGGTGGGGGCGGCAACGGCAAGGACGACGACTGTCGCGGCAGCACCACTCGCGGTGGCGGCAGGGCAACGGCAATGGGATCAGCAAAAGCTGCAGCAACGACAACGGCACGGCGGCAACGATGGGAACGGCTTTCCCCGTAATATCCGTGGTTTTGGTCGGGACTGCAAAGGTGACAACGATAGCGATGATACCGACGACGTTACTAACGCCAAAGATACCGACAAAGCTGACTTGGTTAGTGACGACGGGTACGGCTTTGCCCTTAATGTCCGTGCCGGGACTTCGATGATACCGACTGCATAGCTAACGTCAAAATTACCGACGAAGCTGACTTGGTCAGTGTCGACGAAGACGACGGTGACGACAATGACGACTTCATTAATATCCGTGGTGGTGGCCGTGAATGCGATGGTGAGAACGACGTCGATGATACCGATGCACCGCGCTAACATCAAAAGTACCGACGAAGCTGACGAGGCCACTGTCGACAACAACGATAAAACACTTCATGACGTAGTTTAATACAATACAGTAATGTATGCAGTATAATTTAATGCAATAAATAAGATCTTTATGATCATCGCCTGATTTACATGAGTCTTCAAACTTTCAATTGCATCTCCTGTGAAAGTCACTTGAGATGGCTTACCATTACCTAATCCCGAGCGCCTCATTAGTAAAACAGTAGATTCGGCATTATTATTATTATTATTATTATTATTATTATTATTATTATTATTATTATTATTATTATTATTATTATTATTATTATTATTACTACTACTAATAGTACTGCTTGGTTGTTGCTGGACCGACGCAACGACGGCCTCCGTCATTTTATCCGTTATTTGCGTCGTCTCCTGGCTATGGGAATATGGAATATATCAGATGATTTCGTTTTCCGCTATTTTTGTCCTCATGCCAAAAACATGACACGGTACACTGTGGATTTTCCGCCCTCTGGAGATCCACCGCCTTCCACCGGATTTCAATCAGCGAACTGGGATTTTAGAAGCCAGTATTCTGTGGTAACAAAGCTACGTACATTCTAAAACATTATGGTACTCAAGGAGTTGCAATCTATCGAGGTTTCGCCTGTTTTCTGAAATAATATCCGTGCTCTTGGTTAATATTAAATCTCGGGGTCATATGACGAATCTTGGTAAAAAAAAAGATTATTAAGAAAATTGACGGTTATTTTTCGAATTTAATGTCATTAACTTATCTGTGTATGTGCGTATAATTTGCGTATGTGCGTATTATCTACGTATTAGCTTATGTAAATAAATGTGTCCTACTGGGTATAAGATTTTGTATAATTTAATAATCATGTGTTTTCATGTTTGCCCAAAATTGTTTAGTATCAAAATCAAAAATTGATTTTAGTTTTTTAGTTGTGAATGTCTAGTCAGTGGAGACTGTTCAGACTGGAAGTACAAAAATTTTTTAAAAGATACGACCATGATAATTCGTTCCAGTCTGCACAAAATATTCAGTTTGATTTTGGACTATAGGTTTTTATATTTGACTTTCCCTTACAGCGTTCGTTAATTTCCACGTAACAGACACAGGAAGAACCAAATCTAATTGAATTCCTAGGCTCTCGCGGAAAGGAGTAACTCTATTCGTGTGCTTTAATGAGCACATTACTCCTACACGTATATTTCAGCCACAACAGTGGTCTTTCTCCAAAATAATGAAGAGCAGATGAATTTGTTCCTAATAAAGTGAAATATTGTAAAGAAAAATTAACATGGCATCACATTTATGAGTTAGGGTTACGCCAAGTATTTGTAAAGTCTCAGACCTGTACCATTACTCAAAATGATCGAACATGACAATGCACTACACCAATTATACAAATTTACTCTTTAGTAGAATATTAACGGAAAGACAAACGAGCCAACTTACTGACACAAAATTGTTAACATGGTAATTTGAATTCATATGTACAGTATTTGCGAATATTACAAGATTTTTCTTTTATTCATTTCTTGGCTCGGCTGCAGGAATCACTTTTAATAATGCAAAAAAGCCACAATAATTTCCGTTACAATAAACCGTATACAGATTGTTAATAAAGGCATGACATCAGCTGTGATTATACTACTTAAATATCAAATGATGTTCATTTTAAATGTGATGTCGAGGTCCAAGAGATGTGGGGGTACTCAGAAATACAGAGAACCAACACCAGTTCCTAAATTGCAAAACTCCACCCCCAAAAAAGACAAATTCGGGGTACGCTACAAGAATCCTATCTCCTATTTCCCGAGACCAAGGCTGAAAAGCAAAAACATTTCGAAGATGTCGACTAACAGAAAATGGAACACATAAACGAATTTTTGGTTCCCGACTTTTTCTTGCATTCGCTTCTAACACTATTTCCACAAAAGATTCCGCTCCGCGTCTTCAAATTGACTCTTGCACCTCCTCATTGCGCGGAAATGGCCAATGCAGAGTTGAACGAAAGGACTGGAAGTTTAACTTGCGTTTTCTTTATCGCCAGCGCTGGCCGTTGGCGAGCGCCCGAGCGAGAGAAACGACAGAGCAAAGACCGCTGCCTCTTCTGGTTGGCGCCGCACAGTGGGCCCACACAAGACGCGTTCAACAAAACGAATGCTAATTTATTTAAAAAAAATTGTTGCGTCTATATTCACGTAACGCATCTCCCAGCCCCTAGAAAAACATGGAGCACTTGGCGCTTTCGTCGCTACCCAGCGGCCAGAATTGAGAAGAAATTAGGATATGGGTTGGGTTAAGAACACTTCACAAGGGTTGGACTAACCCATGTCAAGCAGGGATACTGATTTTCTTGGAACAATTTTACATGAAACGATCCGAGAATCGAACCCAGACCACCTTGGTGAAAGGAAAGCGACTTTGCTCTCTTCCATGAGCTCCTTTTTATTTAATTAAAAAATATCCACTACCTTCCACAGAGCGCCAGGAAAGTCTCTTCGCAGTGACACCCGTAGCTGGTAAAGGTGCTAGTAACAGAAATTAAGTTGGTAGCACGAACTGCAACTTTTAACGAATGAAAACGTAATTTGCGTATTCACCACATTCGTAACAGATGGTAGAAGTTTTGTCCCCTTCACTTGTTTCCCAGTGATCTGGTTGCTACTAACATAAATGCAATTTTTAATAGGAGTCTGTATAATACTGTGAGGAAAGATTTTTTTACACTCCATAAGAAACCAACAACACAAAACTGTCAGAGGGTTGTCGGATAGGAAACTACCGCCCCCAATCCTGTGTCAAAGAGACTTAAGACAAAAATATGAATTCGCCTATTATAATTTGGCACATTTGCACACATATAGTATTATGTGGCACATATGCAACTCGTAACACGTTTCACTGCAACACACGCTGGTATTGTGCATAACTCGGAAATGATGCGGCCTAGACCCTTAAAACAAAGTTTCCGTGTCCATCAAGCAATAAGTCACGTTTCTTACGGTGTTATCTACACAACGAAACGGCTGATATTAATTTTGGGAGATTATTACCTTTGTAATACGAATTGCCAGAAATATTCGAAATTGGTTTCCAATAAGAAGCGATTTATAAAATGCGTACAATAATATTTGCACTGTCAATCCAGTTATCAATACTTATTTAATGTTGGGCAACCTATTCAGTTCTGCCCGACTAGATACACCAGCAGCATTTCTATCCGTGACCAACGCATCTTTCGTAACACAATTATGTTCCTACTGCTTGTCTGTGTCAGCAGTTCACCATTCAAACCTCTCACGCAGCTAGCCCTGGGGCCCACATCGGTCTAGAATTTACATAAATACAGGAGGTAACTCGTTGGTCCGTTTCGGTTCTAGTACCGTTTTCAGATTATAGGTGTTTTATTTCATAGCGCTATCTCCCCGTAGACTACCAAGAGTTTCCTGGTAAGCCATAGCCAGCGGATGAGGGACGAAACGACGTATCGAGGTGATACATGAGATTCTAGAAATGTGCCTCATATCAAAAACAACTCGAAATATCCATGTCTAACAAGGAATTCGAACCTACAGCCTTGGTGACGGTGTACATGGGCCAACTCATTTTCATTAACAGTTTTCCAAATTCAAAAAAAAAAAGAAAGATTTTATTTGTTATTGAGTCTCTCGGACGTCGTTTCGTTAAGACGTTTTTTTAAGATAAGAATTAGAAGTTGCAATACTGCGATATAACGTATCCGTTACAATTAATAAAACGAGAAAATACTGAGAAAATGTATCACTACTAATTTTCCCTATTCGACTTTCAGTTATGTTTTTCATTACAGTCCAATATTGTCGACACAAATTATTCGTGGCATTCAGACATTGTTAATTGCTAATATAATTCACAGAAAACGACTGAAGTGAAAGTAAACTTTAACTATTTAACTTTTCAAAACTGTTTTTATACTACACATTTCCAAGAACTAATCGTATTTTCCGCTTGAAATTGTTGGACAGTTGTCCCTTCGAGCACTCCCTTTTTTTTTTTTTTTTTTTTTTTTTGGGGTGGTAGCGAGTGAGGGTAATCAAGCTGTTCACGGCGACACTATGCGGCAAAAAGCTAAATGACGCCGCAACACCAAGACTAAATATGTCAAAAGTGAACACAAAAAGCCTTGTTTCTTTTGGAACGGATTGAATAAAATATCACAAAGCAAGATATACATCAGCGTTTATGGCAAATGCATATTCTACTCGTTTCACTGTCTACTGTCCGGTCTCAATACTTGGCGCGTACTGGGCCAGTGCCAGGTATCAGCATTTGTCTTCAGTTCTGTTGCGTACCCAGCAAATGCTGTTGCGTACCCAGCAAGTGGGAAAGCCCCTGCTCCCGAGGGGTGAGGGCAACTCGAGGTGAAGCAGTCAGATCGATATCCTATTGCGACCGGGTTTCACATCCCGGTCGTTTCTTGTAAAATTCGCGGTGGACTATGAGAGTTCGCGGCAGCATTTCTCGATGTTCTGTTTCCTCTGCCCCTCACTATTATAGCTAGATCACCATTCATACCAAACCTTCATATTCACTTAAAATTCACATATTTCCTTGATTGATTGATTGATTGTTAGTGATTCCTAGTGTTGATCGGAGAAACCACGGAAAACTACCGATCAGAGCAGCCGGCCGTTAGAATTTTCCTCCAGACAGCAGCTGAACTTGACCTAGCTGACAAGCTAGTGTCGAAAATCTTGAATCGAACCTAAATCTTGAACCGAATCCCTCCTGGTCAGAGAGACTGCAGTGACATCAGTTCCATTTCCTTCAGAAGTCATAGGGTTTAGGTATCATAATGAAACTGGTTTCATAATGAAACATGCCCTAGGATCTAGGGCAGCTCAAAGCAGAAAATCGGGCCAGATTACCCATGGTAGCCCGAATAGCGCCCAAACGCCCCCCTCCCCCTGGCGCGAAGCCGATTCGACAGGCAGGTGTCTACATCGGTTGCCCACACAAGCGCAGGACAGGCCACCAAGTGGGACGCGCTCTTGAGCAGTCATTTTTAAAAAAAAATATTTATTGAAGGTCGCTTTTCAGCAACTGGGTCATAAACAACCACGAGTATCAATTTAGAATTTATACAAGATTATACATTTTTACAATTATTCCATGATACAAATACATATTGTTCAAACAAAAATAAATTGCCTCAAAGTGGCAATATTTTGAGTACTTATATCACTGGGATGGAGACACATATTTATTTATTTACAATTCACAGGCTTTTGATATTAATTACATGTTTGAAGGGTTATACTGGATGAGATTTATGTAAAAAAGGGTCTTTTAATAATGTGTCAACTTTTGAGGTTTTTAAAAGTTGTAAGACTTTTGTGCATTCTTTTCGGAAGGAGAAGGAATTAAATAGTCTTTGAAATTTAAGGACTGTCTTATATTGTGAGCAGCCCTTGTTTACGCGACGCCAGTCGCTGTTCAGCTGTCTTTCCGCAAGCTACCTAATCCCGCGTAATTGATTGAAGTTTCTGGGCGCGTCAACTTATTTGGTCTTTGCTCCCGTACGTGTTTTATGTTATTTCCCGAGATAAGGCGGTGTGCCTCCCCTACTGGAATGAGAGATCCGATCTACACGTTGACTTCCGGGCTTTCGGTCACCAGGTATCATCTTTCCGACCGGGACAAGCTCTAAGCGCCCGACTGGTCTCCCGGTATATGTGGTGGTGTACATAGCGAGTGTGTTTAAGAGGAGAGAATGGACGAGGAAGGAAAGATAAGCACGATCCCTGCCCGATTGCTAGGGTTTAGTTCAGACATTCGCCTAGTATTATTCGGAGATGTCACGGAAAACAACCGATCAGATCAACAGTAAGCTGGAATTTTTCCCCAGACAGTGGAGCAACGCGAGGGCTCCGTGCGGCGCGTTTTGGCCCACTGGGCGCCGCTTGCGACTGCAGGTTGCCGACCCCCCGCGGCGAGCAGGTCGCTCGCGCTCGAGGTCGCTCGCGCTCGCTTCGCGCGGTGCAACGTGAGACGCTGCAGCACAGGCTGCGAGCAGTGGGTGGGGAAAGGGGAAAGCGGAGGGGGTGGGCGGGGCAAGCAGAGTGGGAGGGGCGGAGGTAGCGGCACGCTCGCCGGCCCTCCCCTGTGGGACTGTGCACGCTCTTGCTTCTACGACAGGGCCGTTCAGGCAGGTCCTCCGCGCACAAGCGTCCGGCCCCGCTCGCAGCTCCCGAAACGGTGGGCCAGCGAAGGGAAGAAGATGAGGAGGAGCAGTCTATCTCTTGCCTGAGATGACCCTGATATCCTGGAATTTCCAACGTCTTTCCTCGTATGTCACACATGGAGAGATGGCCAATGCAAGCGCTGTGGCCATGAGGCCTCCCCCGCTCTTTCGCATCCTTCTAGGGCAAACTGTGGAAGCTCTGACCTTGAATTGACTGTGAGCGATCATGTTTTCAGACTAATATTGTTAATTGTTCTTATTATTTTCAGTTTGTTGTATTAGTTAATATTAATTATCAACGAATAATCACGGAAATTAAATTACCCGCCGTGCGAAATGTAAATGTTAGATATTACTGAACACTTTTAAAAACCAGGATGGTTTTTGGAAGATGCCTTATTAACATCAATGTTTTAATTATGAACAACCATGTTAGGTTCCCGAACGTCGTGTGGTTTGTACTCGTCTATTTTACGTCTTTTTTTTACTTTCTCGTGTAAATACGTATATACGGAGTAGATACGTAGTCCAGAGAAACTTATGTAATGCTGCGGAAAATCGATTTCGAGATTTCAAAGAAATGCACGTTTTGGAGTCCCATGATATCAAAAAAGTATTTTTCAAAACGTCCGTCCGTCTGTGAAAACCATTAACGTCTAAACCATACGTCGGAGTTTTCCCAAATTGGATATTCCCCGGTCGACCTGGCTCGAGACGAGAAGCTACAATTTTGAAAAACTTTTATTCAAAATTTGAGGGTACTTTATATAAAGCTCTCCAGACATTTCCAAAATTGTCTCAAAAACGGTTCCAAATTTTTTCGATACATTTCTTGTAAAAATTGAATAAAATACACTTATGAAGGTGTCATAGGACCAAATTTTATGGTAAGCTCTGGAGTTTCGAAACTTGCAAAAGTTTGAATTTTTTCGGCGTCTTCCTACAACTACAAAATTCAAGACAGAGATTTTTCCTTTAGCATTTAGATAGAGTCTTTTCTATAGTTATTTACTTCATTAAGATCATGTATATTTTTGAAAATTTTATTTTCGCGAAATATTGCATGCGTAATTACTAAATGTAATTTGCAATTTCAAAAAAATAGATAAACAAGATTTTCTCAAAAACGGCTCTAAATGTTTTCTTTAAACTTTTGGTAAAGATAGTTGTAAATGTACTCTATGAGATGACAAACTCCATACTGCTTTATTCTTTTTTTAATTACTAAATGTAATTTTTTGACTTGTCTGATATGTCGTTAAAATTTATATTAGCGGAAATTTCTTCATATTATTGTATGAGTTATGTACTTCTGTTAAAACGAGCTCAACCTTCCGCATTTTTACAAACGCTTGAACGACATTTTCTCAAAAATGGCTCCATTGTTTCCAAACATTGTCAACGGGTAGTGCTAATTGCACTGTTAAAAATGACAAAGTTCATTTTGCTGTATTCTTTCTTTATTAAAAAATTATACAAATATTTGTTTTTTTAAATATCTCTCACGACACTGATATGCACATTTCCGGCGATTTATAAACGCTATTGCATTTCCGAGTTAAAGTACCTCAAATGACTTTAGATGAAGTTTTCCGAAAACTCAACAATTTTCTGTGAATAAGAGCTTCAAATTTCATGTTTACAATAAAGCTTAAACGCTACTTTCTTAAAAACGGCTCCAATTTTATTCAGGAAAATTGTCATTTAGGAAAAGGTTTTACTCTCTTTCAATATCCTTCAGGTAAGTTACAATTCGGTTCTACTATTGGGATACCGGAAAATTGCGAAAACTTGAAAAAAAAATGAACTTTGTTCGGCGATAGATGGCAGCTGGCAAGAGTTTGTGGCAAGTCCGAATAACTTACCTAGATCAAAGAAAATAGAAAACTAATACGAGAAAATCTGTGCCATTTTGTAGCACCAATAACTCCGTTTTGATTTGACGTTTTAAATAAGACGCCACACATAGGCAACCCTCCAACAATGGCAAACACTCCCATGTCGCCGTAACAAGGAACGTGTGACGTGACGTTCCCATGTCGCCACAATGATGATGGAAAGAAGACTGCCATACCTGTTTTTGAGAGTAAGCTACGGAGTCTTGACGTCTTTCTTGCATTCCACTTTCCTGGACAAATTAACGCAGTGGTGAGAACGTAGGCTTCCGCAGTCGGAGTAAATAGATTTTTGGACTCTCTGGGACACGTCGCGTCCTAGGCACAGTTGCCAACGTATCGGTCGTCCTACTGATTGCGAGACCTTTCTCAAAGTGAACAAAAATCATCTCTTGCGTTCCTGAGTTATGTGCTCTTGTACAACTTCATAATGTGCAACTTCACAACTTTTCAATAAGTAATATTTTGTTTCTTCCTGATATTAAAAAATTAGACTATTCGTAACAAAAATGTACCCACAAGAAGTATGTTTTGAAGTATTAATACCTTTAATACTTCAATAATATCTTAAGCAATAGAACCTTTTTGTCTACTATCTTACAGAGGCACGTTTCTAAGATCGCACGTGCTCATCTGTAAGAAAAGTGTTTTCTTTTGTCATAAATAGTAACTCGCACTAAAAGACGCAGAAGAACTTTTAATACCAAATGACCATTTTATAGCATGTGTCTGTGAATTACATAGTCTTCTTACATCTTTCAAAAGCCCCCATATGGGCATCATATTTAAAAAAGCGTGATGTACGATTTTTTTACTGAGCGTATATTTACGGAGACACCAGTCACGGACGGAAATACGGGGAGTGACAGGAAACTATTTTGGAGCGTGTTACAAGAGTTTTGTTCCCAATTCTGTTGAGACAGCGCGGCGCCAAGAGGCCAAGATAGGTCGCACTTTACTCACGATCGTATCCATTGCGGGAAGCGAGAATTTGCTCAATTAATCAAATGAATTATTCATCTCCCACCACAAAATAATGAAATTTCTCCCTCTTACCGAACACACCGCAACTTCTCGAAACTACTAAATTTGGATGTGATTGAATGGTAGTTTAATTTAAAACTATTAATATCAATTGAATATTATGTATTAAATAACAAACACATTTTCGTATTAAGACAATAAAATATGCTTGGATATGGATTGAGTAAAGTTATTACGCACTGCAGATTTGAGTTCTCCGAAATGAAGTTCTCCTTCCCTATAGATATTGGTCTCGTCTTTCCGGCAAAAGCTTTGTCCTCAAGGGAATAAAAATATGGTCTAAATCAGACCTCATCATTATAATCTATATTGCGAGAAAGCACCTTGCAGTGCCCACCGGAACAACTGACAGAAGCAATGACTTGTAACATATGGAGGATAGGGGGATGAAAAAGTACTGTTTTGAGGCTCGCATCAGAAGTCATTTCAAAATTTGCGAACATTGGCTTAAAAATGCGAATACATTAATTATGGTTTGGAAGTTATAATTAATATTCGACTGATTATTAGTACCAGTTCGAATACAGGAGGGCGTAAATAGTTGGAGAAGCTCGAAGTGGAAAGTAAGCGAATACCGGACGAAACAATAGACGCGAAAGATCTCGGAGGGCGTTGGCGTAGAGCCCAAATATCGAAATCCATGGGCACAAGGAAACACGAATAAAAGGAGCCACTGAAACTGCACGGCTTTGCGGGTTCAGTAACCGTGTTGCGGTGACATTTCTATTTACAGAAACTTTACCGTGGTGGTTACCGCAGAAATTTTGTGGAAATCCATATGCATAGGTAAAAAAGAAATTATATCATCAATTTAAAAATAAATGTTCTTTTTAACACTGGGAAGATAACTTCCTTTTTACCTATACATCTCAATTTCTTATGGCTTCCTAGTAGTTGCCACTAAATTTCTCACTGCGTTACTGAACCACCACAACCGCCTACTGAGAGCCAAGCCCGAGCTCGAGGGACCGGTTCTTGTCTGTACGCGGTGCAGCTATATTTATACTCGAACATACCAAACTAAGTTGGGGTCGGGGAGGAACATGTAGAAATCATTCGCATCGATTTCACGAACGTTTGCAACTCATTGTTTTGTTATTTTGGAGAACTTTAATATTCATATGTTTTCCAACATGATTTGCATCATTTCTATTCGTTTATAACTGTTCCTTTTAATCTGACTGGCGGAAGAAAACAATTCGCGAAGCCCATGCGGTGCTCTGCGACTCTCAACTGTTATAGAAACCGTTCAAAAGTCGGTCCCAGGCCTAAAACGACTACGTTGGCGAAGAAGCCTTGCACGCGGCGACGACAGCACAGCGGAGAACAAACACGAGACTCCGGTCGCGGAAGACTCAACTTCCCTTCCGAAAGATTTTTCTTCCTTCTGAGTTCGGCCTTATTCACAACTGCGGCGCTGTTCTCGTCTCTCATTGGCATCTTCGCAGGGTTAGTCTTTGCCATTACCGATGCCATCTTATGTCACTATTCTCGTTAGCGTCCTAATGATTATTCCTATCGCAATCTATACTGAAATTGTCATCGCCATTACCATCACTACGGTCATCGCAATTTCCATTGCCGTTGCCACTGCCATCGCATTCGTCTTCGTCATCATTAATGTTAATGTAGGGTACAACGTGCATTGCCATCGCCATTGCATTACCGCCACCGATCGATATTGTTAATGTCTCTCTCCCTACTGTGCACATTACTGCTGTCACAATCGTTATTAGATTCCACATCACGAGGCAAGTAATTGCAGCAAATACTTGTAGTAGAGGGTCTTACCTGCAATAGAAACGTTATATTTATATCTAATAATTTCAATAGTAATAAAAGAATAATAATTGATATTAATATTAACATTAAAAACAGAAAACTATTAACATTTTCACAAAATGCACAAATAAAGCTTTTCTAAAAAAAATTCAAACAACAGAGTATTGCCACGAACTAATATGAATTATTTAATAAGGAAATAAGACTAGGTATCCTTCACTAAATAATATTATAATATATATCTATCAAATTCATTGTTGAAAATAAGGTGAATTTCCGATAAATTTTCACCCCTTCAGCCCCCAACAAATAACAATCCCAGCAAACTCCTCCCAACCCACATTCACTCCTCCCAGAATTCCCATCCGTCTTTTTTATATCTATACCTCCCCCACCTAAATCTTTGCATCCACCGCCGTGCCCCCCCCCCCCCCGCCTTTCCCTACCCCGACCTCGAACTACCAGAGCCGCATCTAATGCTTTCCAACTCCTTGCACTCTCATCATTGGGAGTAGTCGGCACCGTTGTAAACTAGTTTCAATTGTATCAGACGCTACAATTATTTATATTGCTTCATTTTTGTTGTGGCAATTACTCACAATTTTTCACGAATACAAGTTTCTTATACCTATATAAGAATTACATTCGTTTTATGTGCTTCGCCATTTCATCCTAAACATCCTACTTTTCCATTTATTTCGCCACGCCCAGTACGTCTTCGAGAGTTCAGTGGGAAACTTATTATTCAAATTATCGTTCTACAAGTTGTCACGAAAGGAAATATATTCCTTCACGAAGGCCATTATGAGGGATAAAAGGTCAAATCTATAGGCTGAATTGCCCTTGAAAATAGATTTTATTACATCTGAGTATTTTGTTAACAATTCCGGCCAAAAAAAAGCTTATTTCTTTCTGTATTCAGAATTCACCTTGTATATGGCTTAGGGTAGGGACCCCCTAATTAAGAAAACGTGCACAGAATACACTCCTCCCAGTAGCACATCACACGAAGTTTTATATCGTTTATGACGTAAAATAAATAAAAAATACAATCTCTACATTTATTTTTTACGTTCATAGTTCAAGTTCCTTTCGTCAAAAATCCGATCCGCCGGTGTCATGTCCTCCTTTGTCATGGAGCTCTCGCAGCCTCCGCCGTCACTTGGTCACGAGCTTCCCGTTCCGCTCGGGCAACAAGCAGTTGCCAACATCGTCGGTCGCTCGCTGACAATACTCACCGGCACGGCGCCGCGACGAGCCGAGCCGTGCCGAGCCGGCACGGCGCTGCCGCCGGCAGCTTCCGAGCGAAGAAAAAGGCAGAGCGAAGGACGCGGCGAGAAGCGAGCAATGACCACGCGCGGAAATTGCAGCTGATGCAACAGAAGCGGTGACGACGTTCTTGGCGGAAGCTGCCGAAGAGATACGGACGGAGACAGAAGTGGCTGAAATGGATCCAGTGAAAAGGTGGGAAATCGCAGATAAATATCAGGAAAAAGGAAATTTTTCATTAAAAAAGACCGTATGGGGGAAACGAAAAGAAAGAGGTGATCAAAGTCGAAGACAAGGGGGTTAAATTTAGGCAAAAAGCCTGAGATTGCTCTCGTTTTTACTCCGAAGTAAATAAAGTGAAAAGAAGACTAGAGATGGCGGATGGTATTAGTTACAAAATAAAATACATCTTTTGGTACAACATTTGTTTTCCGGAAAATTATATGTTATGTAATTACTTCCACATGACAAACTAATTCTTAGCTCGGTGTAAACATATATAATCATATTTGTTTCGTTTTAAGGAACAATGAGTAATAGCCATTTCAAAACTGTAACTTCCTTCCTGCAGTCTGATCAGTTTTTACCACAAAATATCTGCTATTCTCAGTAACAACGCACTTCACGTACACTAGCCGGCTTCATGTTGGCTAATAACTTAATGCGGCTTCTGACCTACATATGCATCGAAGCTGTTCCTACTTAGACCTTTATCCACCCATTTCGGAAAATGTGAAGATTTACCAGCTAATTTGAGAAATAGCCAAATACAATCATTTGCTATTTCAATGAATAAAACACGTTGATTGAAAACGATTCATTGAATACGCCCTGAAGCATTTTCTGAAGCATTAAGCACGGGAAGCGCAGGCGGTGCGATGATGCCCGTGTCTAGGTTGCGGGGGAGGCGAGATGACGCAAGATAGCGGCCGCAAAATCCTCATAGGCGGCGACAGCAGAGGCAAGCGACACCCAGCACCGCGGGCGGGCGGGCGGGCAGACGGACGGAGGTGAAGCGGGCGAGCGTCAGCGTAGGCGGAGCACAGCGGGCAGCGGGAGCAGATGGAGGAAGAGAAAAAGGAGGGGCGGGAGGGAAGAGATAGACAGAGAAAAGACGGGAGTGGGAAAGAAAAGGGATGGGAGAGACAGGAAAGGGTGGGAGGGAGAGAAGGCTGGAGAGAGGGAAGGAGGGTGGGGGAGAAAAGAAGGGAGGATGAGTCACAAAAAGGTAGAGACGAAGGAGGAAAGGAAAAGGGAGAAAAGGCGAGAGTCAGATAGAGAGGAAGGTAGAGAAAGTGGGAGGGAGAGAGGGAAGACGGCACGGGAGGCTAGGGCGAGAAGGGGCAAGGCGTGAGGGGGAGAGGCAAGGAGGGGGCAAGGAGGGGCAGGCGCGCGGGCGACGGCAGTGCAACGCGCCGCGTGGGCGTGGGCGTGGGCGTGTCGACCCTGGGCCGCCCGCAGGCCGGTTTTGCAGGCGCAGACACACGTCGCGGCCAGCTGACGCGACGCGCCGGAACGGGACGGGACGGGTCGGGTCGGGACGGGACGCGAGCGACGCAGACGCGACGTCGCGACGTCGCCGCGTGTGCGGCGCAGATGCCGCCGCGCACGCGCGCGAACGCACGCACGCACGCGCGCGCCCTGCCACTGAATAAACGAGCGATTCGCTGCTGCGCCGGCGGCCCCCGGAGACCGACGCGGTTATCACGCTCGCCTTGGGCGCACGCGTGGGCGCTCCCGGGACAGCTTCCACCGGCCGAGCGGGCCGGCCGGGCGCAGTGGGCGGCGGGATACGTGGAGTTGACTCAGCAACACAGGCGTGCGCACAGGGGGGGGGGGGGGGCAGGGGCCGTAGATAGTAATAGCAAATTGTAACAAAACATCGATACATCGATACTTCCATACATGAAGAAACGTTTTTCGATGCCGATCCCAATGGCCAATGCCCATTATTTTCGATGCCGCCAAAATCATGTATGATTTAAGTGATGTTTTAAGTATGATAAAAGACATGGTATTTTCTCATCCAGTTTCATTTTTGAATACAGTACTTAATTAAATGAGTTATTTTTTATTGTTTGGTCACATATAAGAAATATATTTATAATAATGTTCAATAAATGAAAGGAAGGAAATAAAAAATAATGGGCATTGTGTTTTGCTATTTTTCCATTTCTTCACTTTCATTCATAAATCATCGAAGTAAAATGTCCTGGTTCTAATGTGATAAATAATACGTCAATATTAGTATTAAATATATTCTGTCTTAAATTTGACTACCATCTTAATTTTCTAATCAATGTTTATGTAGTCAAGGTTCAAAATGCAGTTTAACGATATTTACCACAACAAAATTATCAAAGAAACTAACATCGCATAAAATAAAAACGAATGTCTGTTTCAGCCTTTTATATAAACAATTCCGGAAATGGGATAAAATTGCGAGTTGTCTTCAGCCCCTACAAGGATGACGAATTACCCATTCGATTTATTTCTAACTCAAAATTTCGTACAAAATTAAACATTTTATGAAAGTTGTACTTTAATGGTTAAAAAACAGTATAGAAATGTGCAAGCATGATCATGAAGTTTCCATTCACGTTCTTTGCTTCATTGCCTCTTGAAAATATCATGTATATTTGGTTGATTATTCATTACATTAATAGTCAGTAATTAAGCGAAGTGTAATTCAATGGTTAGTTTTTCTGTGTAATGCGTTTTATCATATGTGGTTGATTTAGCAAGAAAGCTCTGTCCACTAGCTCTGCAGGCGCTGAGCATTTACTGAAGAACGCAACACAGACCTTGATGAAGTATCAACGACCCCAAATTCAGTAGATGACTACACATCATTTAATGACAGATAATGTGAAATGCAAATACCGAGTTCAATAATGATCCAACGATTGAAATAGTAATAATTTTTGGTGAAGATTAATGGCACATGCTACTTAGACATGCCATGTCTAGTCTCTTTTGTAATTCTGCATTCAATATAGGAAGATTTGATATTTCCTCATAATTTTCAGTTGATACAAAACGAAGTGATAACAATGAAAAAGCATTTTCTATGTACGTAAGCTATAAAGTTAAGCACTTTAATCTAATAACCTAGGAGAAAATATTTTTCTCATGCCCAAAAAACGAACAAACTATTGATCTGACTCTGGTAGCAGTGAGAGCTAAGGAAAGCACTCTCAAAAGTAGATTTAATATATTTTCACTATATTTTTTATTTACAATGGATTTATACTACTTTCTAAAATGGCGCTGAATCTTTTATTAGCAGGTTTTGCCGCTAGAGACCACTACTAATAATACATTATTTTCCTTGTGTGTTTATTTTAAATTAAAAACTTGAACAAAAACATGAACTCTGTTATGCTAAATCCAAGCAACGATAAAAGATCTTCCAGTAAACAATGTTTTGCTTTATAAATATTGGTGGGGCAAAATCCGAAAAAAACTAGAAATAGAGAGAAAACGAACTTTCCTTTTTGAGATAAATTTAATTAAAAATGCCACCTTTACGTAGTGGACGTCCTATTTGATACCGAGTGCGGGCGGAAGAAATAATTTAAAATTTCACATTTCCTGGAAGTACCGCAAAAAGTCTTTACATATTTTAATGCAGGTCCACAAAACCTCTTCTACACCCGCTTTTCGTTGCAATAATGAAGACCGCCTTAAAGAACACCGAAATAAGCCATGCATTTTTATCTAATACGATGCTGAAACGTCCTGGATTACATGATCTGTTATATTACGGTAACACTTTGTTACAAATAAAAAGTATGTGTTTTCCGCTTCTTCAAAATAAGAAGGAAGACACATGTCATCCTTATTTAATGAAAGAGACGAATTTCATTATTGCTCTAGGTGACCTGGAAACAAAAAATTTCCTTTTGCATTCAACTGCATTGGAAGTTAGCTCTGAAAATTACATTATTTCGTGTGATCAGAAATAGTTTTGGTTTTAAATTTCTATTTGTTTTTCATATAAAACATGTTAAGATATTTTGCCAGATTATTTGAAACATTACAAATCACTTAAAAAAACTTAAAATATTCTAAATGAAAACAATACATCTATCGCGTTAAAAAATAAAACAACTTAAACAGCACATACTTTCTCGCACTATTTGTAACTTTTACAATTTTCACCATTTCTGATTAATTCAAGAAAAAACAGATCAGCCCTGTTTTTTGAAGCGTTCTTTGCTGTATCCGAAAGAAAAGATTAAAGAAAAAGATTGGAAACTGTTTTGAGAATTATAAATTGCTTTTATTTCAAGCAAAAATTACGCAAAACCTACTAATTGTATCAAAAACAATTAACATGATTTACAGTCCCAGAAATAATCAATAAACACAATATTTTAAAGAGAAGGCAATTCATCTTCAAAGTGCTGTTAGCATGTGTGATGATATTACGGATTGATTCTGCAGAGTACGATCATTAATAATCTGTGGCTCTCTCAATCACTAGACAGAAGTTCACACTGAAGATATATTAACATGATTTGAGCATTTCAGGAATTTTGTTAATTTCCATACGGTTTGGTTCGTGTCCAGCATTCATTGTGACGCCGCTGCATACAGTGGTTATTATAAAAAAATGGATAAATAAAAAAATAAATTTAAGTAGATTTAATAGATTAAAGGAATAATATTCACAAAATACTTGGTATTATTAAAGCAGTCTAGTGTGCGGCAAGTGATATTTTCCTCACTCGACAGTTTCAACGAAAACGCGGAAAAACGACGCAACTAGCAGATCCGTTGGCAGTCATTGTGCCAGTTGTGACGCGGCAGTCGGTTTGCATTTCCCGCAATGAAGTAATATTTAAAGTCAATTTCTTCGAAGACAATTTTTTTTTTAAAAAAAAAAAAAAAAACTGAAGTTGACATTTCTCTTGATATTCAACACAGAATCTGGGTTATTTTGGGGAGCTTCCTGACATCTTGTATACTATGAATTTCTCGCAAAAATCTTTTCTCCTAACTACTTTCGATAATGCTGCCACCGTTTCAACGTCAAAAGGCAGCTTGACCTTACTTTCAGCATATATGGACAACAATCTACTGGCATTTTATTTATTGAGTTTATGAAATAACATGTACTTTTCTTCATGTTTTATATTTTTGGCATCACAATAGTTTGATAACACTGCAGATTTCAGAATATCATACAGAAGTAATGCATCTTTTCGTATGAACATTGTCGATAATTAATTTACAACCATGTTTGAGTTAGCGAGCATTTTGTGTTTTTGGATGCGTTAACGACAATGGTAAATTGTTGCCTGACTTTATGCATGTTTTAATCCGGTGGTGATGGTGTTCAACCACCGCTGGCACGGAAACAGTGTTCGAGAAAATTTTGAAAATGTTGTATCGAGTCATAAAGTATTAAAAAAACTAGAATATTCTTTTCAAATTCCCACGACGTTATGTTGAGGCAGATCAATCGGATAAAATTCATATTGGAAAAAACTGTACGGATTAGGCGCAAGTGTAGTCACCGGGTCATTGGACAGACCATTCAAAAGGGTTTTCCAAAGTCAGCACACAGACTGCTGAAGAACAACAAATAAAACACTCTCATGTTTAATTTTTTTGCAATATTTTAACAAAAATATGAATTTGATTTAGTATACATAGTAAGGCACAAAAGCTAATGCTATGGCACCTTACGATGTATACTAAAATATATGCTTTGGTGCCACGTCCCGATTCAGAAGTGGAACGGGGTGGACCCCTGCGCGGCAGCAACTCCTTGTGGAGTTGGGTCGATTAGTCATATTGCCGAGTGACTAAAATTTATTAGTAAGCCCCGTTGAGGAAATTAAGAGATTCCCAAACTTTGGCAAACTAATTGTTTATACTCCGACCAATCCCGTTAACTACACCCTTCAATAAAAATAAAAATAAAAATAATAATAATAATAATAATAATAATAATGGCCAATCAGATGACCGAGATAGCTAGTGGCGTAACGGTATCGGACCAGAAGATCACGAGTTCGAGTCCCGCGTCGGGCAAGGGTGTATTTGTGTGTTTGTATGTGTGTGGGTGTGTGGGTCACCCTTTCACCCCTCATTATCATCATAATTTCATCGTCCATTCCCACAAGGCTAACAACCCTGGGGGATAAAAATCGGTTTCAGCTAAATGTTTTTCCCCAGCTAAAGTTACATGCACCTTCCATCGAGATAATGGTACTGAGCCCCGGTAAATACAGAGTGCATGCGCACGTGGTCCATGTCGACCTATTCGCAAGCAAAATAATAATAATAATAATAATAACAATAATAATAATAATAATAATAATAATAATAATAATAATAATAATAATAATAATAATAATAATAATAATAATAATTACAGTAACAAATTTAATATTAGCATGTATCTAATAATTATGATTA
Organism: Gryllus longicercus; assembly: GCA_038098605.1. Taxonomy (NCBI): domain Eukaryota; kingdom Metazoa; phylum Arthropoda; class Insecta; order Orthoptera; family Gryllidae; genus Gryllus; species Gryllus longicercus. The sequence continues at coordinate 3,311,116 of JAZDUA010000107.1, forward strand.
TGATAATAATAAATATGATGATATAATTTGAGAGACAAACTGTAAATCCTTGGCTTTAGGAGTCACCAGTTTGTATACAAAAGTGAAATAAAGCATGTCCATAAAGAAACATGTCGCGCCACGATTTAAGCCGCTCTGAAGAAGTAAACGTAACAGCGCAAACATTTCCGACTTACGAGCTCTACGCCAGCTTTTCCAGGAGACGTTTCTCGCACCCACTGGTTTGTTAATCCGTAAATCGTGACGTCACATTCGCTGTCGCCGTGTATTTTACGGGTTCCATATCCTGAAATCACCGTAATTCGTGGGAGTTGTGTGAAGTTGAAGGCCTGCATTTCTGCGTATAAGAGCGTTGGGTCACGAGTTCGACCGAACCATTTCAAGTTTTTGCGTTCATCTTTATGGCTACTTGAACCTAGAAATATTTCACTACTTAAGGGACAGTGTATAAATATGCCAACATACCACCGATATATCAATATATAGTACATCAATAATTGTTTCCTGCAATCAATACTAAGGAACAATTATTAAAGGTGTGAATGAAAATATTCCAATGTTGGAGAGTATTAATAGCTACTTTAAAGCAACGTTATTAGTTTATTACTAGTTTATATTCATGCTCTTGCAGTACCTATAATATATAATTTTAGAAAATTAATATTATAAGAAACTATTATAGGAATTACAACAGGTACAATATTCGACGTTATGGCAAATCTTTACTCTCTTTATTTGTAGGTATCAAATTACACGGGGGAAAGTATTAATACTGAACAAGTTACTTTTTGCAACTTTTGGACAATTTTAATTTATTCTTTCATGATTTAAAACCATTTACTTGCGTTTTATATTCTTCACTATTTCTAACAAAACACTGGGTTACCGCCCAATGCCGATTGCGAAAAGTTTATTAAAGGATTAATCATACACATGTTTATATGAATCAAATTATTCTGTGAAATGAAGAAACTGTTACTAATACAAAAAACTCAAATTATACAAATTTTATTCTAAAAATTATCATTGTTAATTCTGAAGATACTATTTATTTCAATCGCCATGCTGAATAAAGACACAAACTCTGCTAAACGTGACTATTCCCCAGACGAATCGCTTGTGTTAAACTTTGGATAATGAAATGTTCATTCATTCATTCATTCAATCAATCAATCATCACTCACTTCAATGATTCATTTCACTCATTTCAATCAAATGTAGCTGAAGATAAATTTTGTATCTTATCCAAACTCTCTATTTTAACTTACATTTTATGTTTCAGCATGTGAATGGAACGATATCAAAGAAGAGGTATTTATGAGGTAAGGAAATGGATGATCCAAAACATGCAATAAAAATTCTGCTGCGCGTTTTTTATCTCAATTCCAACCAACGAGATAACATCCTTAACAACATAAGTTGGATGAATAAACATCCAAAAAATTTACTCTGATATGAGAAGGCCAAGCGTTCTTCTCCTGGCATTTTACGAGACTCGGAAACCACCATCAGTTGTGCCAAACTCAAACACAGAAACTGGGAGCTTCGAAGAAATTTCAATACACCACTTCAAAAGTAAAGGGCTAAAGAATGAGTTTTTACATCACAAACTGAAATCGTTCTCAGCATTGCTGTCTTTGAATCGCATTTCCATCAGAAGGCCGCATCTTGACATTCAGGAAAGTTAGCAGAAGTTTGTTCGAGATGGCAGCCACCGCCCACAGGACGCCCAAACACTGCTGTCGTTGACGTCCTTCGCAGCAGTCGTCTGCGGTGGAAAGAGCGGAGATTGAGCTTCGTTTTCTTTATTCTCTGGAGTAGTATATTCTCTCCCAGTGCTCAGGTCGCGTCGGAAACGTCGTTTCCCATCGCTCACAGAAGAAGATATGTGCGAGCCTGCCTATGCTCTAGGACATTTACAACTTGAGGGTGATTCTGCTTCTTTTTTTACTAAAGTTAGAAATAGGATACAATAGACGTTCTTATAACATGACAGTCTTGACAAACTCAGATCGCTGTAAGTTGTTTCCGGTAAAAATAACGTTGAAGGAATAATCTCCAAGACATCGTCACTGCAGGAGAAAAGTGACATCTCATAAATCGTCAGTTTTTATTTAAGTGAAAATCTAAGTTTATAAAATAATTATGCCTACTAGGAAATTGGTAAAAACAATAATACACAAGACAGTTGAAGGATAAGTTTTACCTTGTCTTTGGGCGCGAAATAAAAGGTCCTATTTAGGATAAAATCTCTCTTACGGAAAATTAGATTTTTTGTCATATTTCTTACTCATAAACAACATGTGGACAAACAGTCGTTTAGACACACCTGATGCCTTTAAAATCGGTGTGTCAATGAGGAGTGTCAGAACATCTCTTACATTGATGTTCATTTCCATTATCCTATATAGATTGGATAGTCGGTTGTAGTAAACTAAATCAAGACACTCATATAATACACTCCCCCCCCCGCTCATACCTTTATTATGCTCAAACTGACAAACAATTGTGCAAATCTTTGAAAATTAAATTTTAAATGCAAAACCAACATGTGCAATTTTAGAAGAATAATAGTTACTAAAAACAATTGTCTAATCGTCCGGGATCATCAAATAGAAGTGGCAGTGACAGCTATTGAGTACATTAGAGAAAAAAATGCCTAAAAATAATTAAAACGTCAGTGGAAAATGAGCCTAGTAAAACTGTATATAAACTAACTTTATTATAATCTGCAAAGAAACTAGATAAAATTTTAAAATCAGCGTGAGATAAAAAAATAATTTTACACAAAAAGGTGTTGTTGGGGTCCGCTTTGTAAACAATCGTTCAGATTTATCACGGAAACCAGCGGATGTCGACAGACGTCACAACAAGACAAAAAAGCGAGCCCAAGGAAACACCGCTGAATCCTTCTCCACTCCTCCGACCGCGTGCTACGTATTTGCGGCGTCCCTTTGCCCAACACCTGCCACTTAATGGCGCCCTCTGCCATCGGATTTTTTTCAACAAATAGATCATCCACGCACTGTCTTAAGGGGAGGGCTGCTTTAATTTTAACAGGCATTCATATTCCGCGTTCCTGAAGTGGAATGCGCGAACGTAAAAGCGATAAATAACTGCTCTCAGAAGCGTTCCGACTCGCCGCAAAGATGAAAATCTCTGTGGAGAAGTGAGGGCCGCGCCGAAATGAAGCTCGGGTATTTCTGACATGCGCGTTCCTGCGCCTCGCTCAAAGAGGATTAGTCCGGCAATGAACAACTTTTTCCGCGTTTACGACCGCTACTTTTTCCCCTTCTTTGAAACAGACGAAAAGAAAGTGGAAGCTTTGCGTAAAATCCACGTGACATCTAACGCAGCCGCGAGTTCGCTAATTTCAAAAGAATAGTCATCAAACAGCCTGACCCTCACATCCTATCAATGTTACACGCGGTATATTCTGAATCTTCTGAATTTATCCTCTTTCGAAACAGCGTTTTCACCGCCCAACATTATCAATGTGGCATATATATTGAACAATACGTAATAAACAGTTTCATTGATTAATGGTTTACTAGTTCAATGCACTGCAAAGTTCAATTTCAAGGAAGCGGTGACTTAAGTGCAGGAGTTTTATTTCCCTACTGCTTCCTACATATGAAATGAATAAACTTCAAAGCTGCAGGCCAGAGTAAAAGAACTAGTATGTGAAGTCACATATTGACGGTCAGAACCTGTTGCAAAATCTTCAGTGTGAAATATGGCGTGAGCAAAAGTACTTTGGGAAAACGACTCAGAGGGCGGGTAAAACTGTCGTCATGCGGATGTATCAAACTGTATATAATTCGACAGATCTATTGGGGTATTGTTTTTAGGACAGTGGTTGAATTGTATCACCAAACAGACGCGTCAATATTGTGTTCACTGTTATGAGAAACATTAAAGCAAATTAATTTAAATAACAATTTAATCAGTTGTATCCATAGAAATATTTAAAAATATACAACAGAAGAATGATGAACGTGGATTGCGATTCTAGCGTAATGTTCAAGGGAACGTACTAATAATTTGAACTAGTGGTGCTACATCAAAACATACTTTTTCGCAATTATTTCAACATTTATTATTTTCGAAAATTTAGAGAATTTAACAAAAATGAGACCTTCGCCGTATTTTAAGCGTCCTTTGCTCTAACCGCGATTTAAAGTAAAAAACTGGTGCCGTTTTTATATTCTTTCATAAATTGCAATAATTTCAAGCACAAATTACGTAAAAACCACTCTTTTTCCAAAAAGTGTACATGATCTTATTTAAAGATCCAATCTTTTAGAACAGATTTTGTTAAAGACAAAAACCTCTACATTGAATATTGTAATTTTGCGATGTTAATTTTTCTTCAATTTTCGAAATTAGAGTGCAGATAAAGAATGATTAGGAACATACCTATAAAAATTTAAACTTTTGCAAATTTCGAAAACTGAAAAATGACTGAAAATGAGACCCACGCCATTATAAAGATTTTTTTACTATATTCGAGAACACAATTCAATAAAAAAATTGGAATCATTTTTGAGAAACTTTGTAGTCATTTTTGAAAAATGTTGAGGATTCATGATAAGTACCCCCCCCCCCAAATCATAACATTCATTTCAAACTCGCAGGGCCTCGAGTGCGTTCAGGTCGATCGAGAAATATCAATTTTGGGGAGAAGTATCAATCGTCTGAACGGTACAGCGTAGACCACAGAAAGACGGAAGGACGGACGGACGGACGGACGGACGGACGGACGGACGGACGGACGGACGGATGGGCGGACGGACCTACAGACGTTTTGCCGTCAATCGAGTTTTCGGTATTAAGGGCCTACAACACATGAATTCCGAATATACTAAGTGATTGATGACGTAATTTACAACATAGAGGAAAAAATGTATCCACTTCTTCATTGTCAGGGCCCAGCAATGAATGCATTTCTGTTAAAAAATCGATTTCGGAGCACGATTACAATACTTCATCTTTTTTAAGAATTAAGAAAAGAAAGTAAATAAAAGTTTCAAGAGAGAAAAGTAAAGAGTAAAAAAAAGACTATAGTTTCAAGAGAGTCATGCATTTCCATTTCGGACGAAAACTAGCAGGTTCTAGCGAAGCACGAGAGGTCATATATTTATTTTCCAATAACTATGGTGTTCCACATCTTCGGCTCACCTTTGTGCACCGGCACCATCTTCACATTTGTGAAAGTAGTCTTTTTTCTCAAAAACATGATTGCAAATTGCACTTTGCAAGTATTTCATTTGTTCAGAAGAACAAGTAACAGTAATATTATAAGCTTTATGTAACTCTCCAATATAATAAATGCGTATAAATTACGAAATCATACGTTGACAGTTTTTATAGCTTTTGAATGGATCTATGCATTAAATCACTTATTCTCCCATCGTTCCCTAAATTGAATTTGATAGTTTCTTTCTCTAAATCTCGGCTTTCTCTCTCTTTGGCTTTCGTCGTTCAGTTTCGTCTCCTGTGTAGCGTTTCGCAATTAAGTATAACGAATTGTCGCCCTCGCAAAGTAATGAATAAATAAATAAATAATATAAATAAATACATAATAAAATAAGTAAATAAATAATAAAATAAGTCAATCAACAACTGACACGCACCTTTCCCATGTAATTATTTGGTGATAATTTGTAGTACCATTTCAATTTTAACAGAGAAATAAGAGAACAAAATGAAATAAAAAGCAGATATACGTTTTCAAATAAAATCCATATGAATCCTCATATAAAGATTGTAGATGATTTATATACAAGCTTTGGCGCTGTTTTTAAATGATGATCATACAACAACATAAAGCACTGAATACCTGTGCACCTTCATTCAAATACCATCAGGGTAAGTCCAAGAGCTTCTTACACTTAATTGTTTTCCTTTGCTCTCACCACACCTAGTTCCCGCAGACCGGAGGAAATTTATTCATAGAAAGATGCATAAGCATTTCAAAGAAAACAAAAGGGAATGAATATTACGAAACAATTCACCAAAATTACAATTATGAATAATAAATTCATCAACCAGTGTGTTTGCAGTATTACTGTTTGGCGGTAAAGGTTTAACAGTTAAAATAACCATAAATTAAGACTCTGCAGAATAGGATAGGATGTGTTTCCGCACTTATTCAATTCTGTCATCCTTGAAACAAAGCTTGAGACTCATAATAGAGTAGGCTAACAAATTTAAATTATTTCAATTTCTTAAAAAAAAATCACTAAATAAACTTTATTTGAAATTATCACGAATACGCAGGGAAATGTCAGTTATTAAGTATACTCACAGGTTTATTTCGTATCAAGTTTTTATTTGTTTTAAAATATATTTATCGGTCACATGCGTCTTTAACCCTTGTTAACATGCAACCCTATAAGTTTGTGCACTTATACCTACCTGTAGGTTAAGAAATTTAAAATCCTTAGCAACGGGTTTTAACATCCTTAGCAACGTAAATAAACAACCATCGATTCATCGCAATTCAAATGTTTATTAAGAAGAAAACATGGCTATGTACAAAACAAATCAGATCCAAACAATTGGGAAGCAAAGTAACTCATATTAGTTTCGGGGATAATCATTGTTAATTGTAATATTAATACGACAATTTAAAAAATGTATATTGGATAAATTAACCTCATTTTCCTGTCATTCCACCAAATGAAACACTTCTCTGGTATTCATATTTACTGACGAACTGAAGATGTCGCCACTGGAAGTAGACGTGCCATCTTCCCTACCGAATATAATTTCTTTAGGTACCTTTAGGTTTAGGAGAATTATTTGCAACTATTGTTTATCAAATCACGGTATACGAATATTGTTTAAATAGATATATCGCAAAAAAATACCGCCCAATATCGTAGTAATGTGCCGCAGCATCAGAATTCATTTGTTTACTATCGTTAACTAGTAATGTAAATTTTCGCATAAATCGCGATATTTAATGGTGACCGATAAAATGCTGAACATATCACGAAATGTTACAGTGTTATTACTGCCCCATGAAATTAAAAATCTCTGCTCCGCCTCGATTTTTAACTTTTGGCATCGGCAGTAATAACACTCATAACATTTCTAGATATGTTAATAGCTATTATCTAAAGATTTGTGTTTGTGAAACGGAAAAGTGATACAATTCGCATTTGGTTTATTTATAATTAGAACGCGGATAATTATGTTTTGCAAACAATACTCAATGAAATGAAAAATCGAAGATTTCACGTCAGTACTATTTTTAGTGTAATTGAGCAACACTTTTCAAGTATGTACACAATTACCCAAACAAATGAACATCTAGAATGGGTTGGAACCAAACATTCGTGATCTGAACATTGAACAAATATTTGCATGCTGAACCACACTAAATGGAGATCTAATACACTCCTGTTTTAAGATAGTATAAGTTGAAGCATTTAAAGTATTTGTGCACAAAAGGGCGGGGGCGCGTTTTTAACACATAGAGCATTGCAAGAAACAAACACATGAAAAGTGGGTTATTTCTCTTTTAGTGTTGATGTGAATCTATGCAATATCGTATAAAATATATTAACTTTTAATAATAATTTTGAAAGACATTTTGCAAGGAATTCAGTATATTGAGGACGATCAATTCAATCTTAGTGTTGGCCGAAACTATTATTTTTTCCCTCTACTAACCAAGCTTGAACTATTTTATTGGCACTATATTACTTGCCACCAACTTTTACCTTTACCATTCGTTTCTTAAAGAAGAATGTTTCGCTATCACACATTTTCTGAGTCTCCAAAACATTACGACTGAGAGAGACTGAAATTATATTTTACCTCCAAGAATTAAGGAAGTATTTCAGGTGGTACCAATTTCATTTCCGACTCCTCACATAAGTAATTTTGAAATAATAATAATAATAATAATAAAAAAATTAATAATAATAATAGTAGTAATAAGACATAATGAAATAAACAATGTGCAATCATAATAGAGGTACTCCGTGATGCGGTATTTGTTTCGAATAAAATGAATGATATATATTTTTTAAGTAATAAAAAAGGTTTAATAATATTTTCCAACATTAACAACATAAAAAACATATTCCCGGAGGGAATATCCCCTTTGATATGATGTGAGCAATACGTAGTAGTTGTTTTGAATAAAGTGAGTAAGAATAGAAAAAAAACAACATTCCCTTTGCGGGGACCATGGCCTGCATTATCCCCTCTCTGGACCACCCACTGTGACACCCAAGCCTATTCACCGCGTGCACTGGGGAAGGGGCACCCCAGTTCACAAACATGCCGAGTGCCCGGGTGGTTATCGCATCTTAATCCCAAAGCACCGCCATTGGCTCCTGGGCCGACGCGAGGGCGGCGTTTCCGCGACGCACGGCGGCAAGGGCGGCCTCGACAACGAACCCGAGGATTGCGCGACTTGCTGAGCTTCCTCGGTCTGGCTGCGGGGGAACGGAGGGGGGCAGGACGCCCCCTAACAATACCGCCGCGTCTGCCTAATTTAAGCCGGGTTAGCCGGCGCACTTTGGCCCGTAAGCTGGAAATAATTAATTTGGGTTAGGCGGCAGCCATTAAGCAGCGGTGTGCACGGCCTCGCGCAAAGGCCGGGGATGGGGGCGCGGGGACACGCAAGCGAAGGGAAGAGATGAGAATCGTGGTGGTGGTGTGAAAGCAGTGATGGTGGTTGTGCTGGTGGTTAATGTGAAGTTCAGGGTGGTGATGGCGGTGTTGACTGTGGTGTTAAGAGATGGCGTTGGTGACAGTGTTGATGTTGGTGGATAATGGTTGTGGAGGTGGTGAGCATTGTGGAGATGATGGCAGTTGTGGAGGTGGTGGTTGTAGTTGTGGAGTTGGTGTGATGGTACAAGATGACGTACAGGGGAAGGTGCTGGTGGGTGAGGAAATGGAAAAGGAGATGGTGATGCTGGTGGTGGTGGTGTAAGGTTTATGCAAGTACGAGCGAAGATAACGGAGACAGCATCAATTCTGATGACAACAAACGAGTGGTAATGGCGTCAACAGCTAAGGAATGATTGCAATGAATGCAAAAAAAAGTAACGTGATGGTTGAAAGAACGAAGGTAAATTAGAATAGAAAAGACAATGAGAGGTAATAGAAAACGGAGAAAAAATTGAGTGATACGGAGAAAAATCAGATGAGAGTCACGAAGAGAAAGAAAATAAAGAGGACGAATATTAGAGAATATATTTGAGAACACAGACAGAGCGTAAGAGCAAAATACTTGATAGATTAGTGATTCCGGGAGCGTCAACGGCTAATGTCATCAGTAAACGTGCAATTCATGATTTCACCCTCCGGAAAGAGTGTGATTCCCCCGTGCTCGAGGGTGAGATCTGGTCCGATCTACTTTGGCTAGAGGGGCGTTCCTCAACCAGGTATCTACCAGTGCGGAGTACCAATTCAGGCGGGACAACCTCGAAGCTGCCGATTGGTCTCTCGGTAAGGGTGGTAGTTCAGTGCATGTAAGTGTGTGTAAGTAAGGAGTGAGTATAGGACAAGGAAGAGCAAGAAAGGATCGCGAGTGGTCCGTGGCCTGTTTGTTAGGGTACTGCTCCGCCATTCGCCTGGCGTTGACCGGTGAAACCACGGAAAACTACCGATCAGAGCAGCCGGCCATTAGAATTCTCCAGCAGACAGCGACTGAATTCGACCCAGCTATACAGCTCGTGTCGAAAATCCCGCCACCGTCAGGCCTCGAACCTAGGACTTCCCGGTCAGAGGCATTCCCGTGCCATCAGTTCATATCCTGAGCCACCTACCTGGTGAAAGAGAACGTTTGGGAAAATAGAGAAAACGTGAAAGAGAACGTTAAGGACAATGTAGTGAGAAAGCAATTAGCAATTCGTTGAGAGGGAAGAGGCACGTTGAATTCGGCCAGCGGCGCGCCCCACGCGAGAGGGCATGCATCCTCTTCGCGAGAGACGTCGCGGCCGCCAAGTGAATTCGTGCCGTGCGTGAGGCAGCGCACAAAGCTGCCAGCGGCCGCGGAATTCACATGGCGGGATGAAAGAGAAGTGGAGTTGAGCGCACCCAATGAAGGAGCCGCGTCTCCAGACACCCGACGTGACGAGTTCCGCGATCCGCCACGACAGATGACGAAGTAGACCCGGTGCGGAGGAGCTGGATAGGGCCAGCACAGGGAAAGGGGGTGGCGGGATGGGGGCTAGGCAGATGTGTAAGGCAGGCGCGGTCGCAACAAAAGGAAGGAAGATGGCAAGAGCGGAGCTGCGTTGAAGGTCAGAGGCGGACCTGGATAGGGCAAGCACAGGGAAAGGGGGTGGCGAGATGGGGGCTAGACCGGCGCAAGGCAGACGCGGTCGCAACAAAAGGAAGGAAGATGACAAGAGCGGAGCTGCGCTGAAAGACAGATGTGGAGCTGGATGGGCAAGCACAGGGAAAGGTGGTGGCGGGATGGGGGCTAGACCGGCGCAAGGCAGACGCAGTCGCAACAAAAGGAAGGAAGATGGCAAGAGCGGAGCTGCGCTGAAAGACAGATGTGGAGCTGGATGGGCAAGCGCAGGGAAAGGTGGTGGCGGGATGGGGGCTAGACCGCCGCAAGGCAGACGCGGTCGCAACAAAAGGAAGGAAGTTGGCAAGAGCGGAGCTGCGTTGAAGGTCAGAGGCGGACCTGGATAGGGCAAGCACAGGGAAAGGGGGTGGCGAGATGGGGGCTAGACCGGCGCAAGGCAGACGCGGTCGCAACAAAAGGAAGGAAGATGACAAGAGCGGAGCTGCGCTGAAAGACAGATGTGGAGCTGGATGGGCAAGCACAGGGAAAGGTGGTGGCGGGATGGGGGCTAGACCGGCGCAAGGCAGACGCAGTCGCAACAAAAGGAAGGAAGCTGGCAAGAGCGGAGCAGCGCTGAAAGACAGATGTGGAGCTGGATGGGCAAGCACAGGGAAAGGTGGCGGCGGGATGGGGGCTAGACCGGCGCAAGGCAGATGCGGTCGCAACAAGAGGAAGGAAGATGGCAAGAGCGGAGCTGCGCTGAAAGACAGATGTGGAGCTGGATGGGCAAGCACAGGGAAAGGTGGTGGCGGGATGGGGGCTAGACCGGCGCAAGGCAGACGCGGTCGCAACAAGAGGAAGGAAGATGGCAAGAGCGGAGCTGCGCTGAAAGACAGATGTGGAGCTGGATGGGCAAGCACAGGGAAATATGGCGGCGGGATGGGGGCTAGACCGGCGCAAGGCAGATGCGGTCGCAACAAGAGGAAGGAAGATGGCAAGAGCGGAGCTGCGCTGAAAGACAGATGTGGAGCTGGATGGGCAAGCACAGGGAAAGGTGGCGGCGGGATGGGAGCTAGACCGGCGCAAGGCAGATGCGGTCGCAACAAGAGGAAGGAAGATGGCAAGAGCGGAGCTGCGCTGAAAGACAGATGTGGAGCTGGATGGGCAAGCACAGGGAAAGGTGGTGGCGGGATGGGGGCTAGACCGGCGCAAGGCAGACGCGGTCGCAACAAGAGGAAGGAAGATGGCAAGAGCGGAGCTGCGCTGAAAGACAGATGTGGAGCTGGATGGGCAAGCACAGGGAAATATGGCGGCGGGATGGGGGCTAGACCGGCGCAAGGCAGACGCGGTCGCACCAAGAGGAAGGAAGATGGCAAGAGCGGAGCTGCGCTGAAAGACAGATGTGGAGCTGGATGGGCAAGCACAGGGAAAGGTGGTGGCGGGATGGGGGCTAGACCGGCGCAAGGCAGACGCAGTCGCAATAAAAGGAAGGAAGATGGCAAGAGCGGAGCTGCGCTGAAAGACAGATGTGGAGCTGGATGGGCAAGCACAGGGAAAGGTGGCGGCGGGATGGGGGCTAGACCGGCGCAAGGCAGACGCGGTCGCAACAAGAGGAAGGAAGATGGCAAGAGCGGAGCTGCGCTGAAAGACAGATGTGGAGCTGGATGGGCAAGCACAGGGAAAGGTGGTGGCGGGATGGGGGCTAGACCGGCGCAAGGCAGACGCGGTCGCAACAAGAGGAAGGAAGATGGCAAGAGCGGAGCTGCGCTGAAAGACAGATGTGGAGCTGGATGGGCAAGCACAGGGAAAGGTGGTGGCGGGATGGGGGCTAGACCGGCGCAAGGCAGACGCAGTCGCAATAAAAGGAAGGAAGATGGCAAGAGCGGAGCTGCGCTGAAAGACAGATGTGGAGCTGGATGGGCAAGCACAGGGAAAGGTGGCGGCGGGATGGGGGCTAGACCGGCGCAAGGCAGACGCGGTCGCAACAAGAGGAAGGAAGATGGCAAGAGCGGAGCTGCGCTGAAAGACAGATGTGGAGCTGGATGGGCAAGCACAGGGAAAGGTGGCGGCGGGATGGGAGCTAGACCGGCGCAAGGCAGATGCGGTCGCAACAAGAGGAAGGAAGATGGCAAGAGCGGAGCTGCGCTGAAAGACAGATGTGGAGCTGGATGGGCAAGCACAGGGAAAGGTGGTGGCGGGATGGGGGCTAGACCGGCGCAAGGCAGACGCGGTCGCAACAAGAGGAAGGAAGATGGCAAGAGCGGAGCTGCGCTGAAAGACAGATGTGGAGCTGGATGGGCAAGCACAGGGAAATATGGCGGCGGGATGGGGGCTAGACCGGCGCAAGGCAGACGCGGTCGCAACAAGAGGAAGGAAGATGGCAAGAGCGGAGCTGCGCTGAAAGACAGATGTGGAGCTGGATGGGCAAGCACAGGGAAAGGTGGTGGCGGGATGGGGGCTAGACCGGCGCAAGGCAGACGCAGTCGCAATAAAAGGAAGGAAGATGGCAAGAGCGGAGCTGCGCTGAAAGACAGATGTGGAGCTGGATGGGCAAGCACAGGGAAAGGTGGCGGCGGGATAGGGGCTAGACCGGCGCAAGGCAGACGCGGTCGCAACAAGAGGAAGGAAGATGGCAAGAGCGGAGCTGCGCTGAAAGACAGATGTGGAGCTGGATGGGCAAGCACAGGGAAAGGTGGTGGCGGGATGGGGGCTAGACCGGCGCAAGGCAGACGCGGTCGCAACAAGAGGAAGGAAGATGGCAAGAGCGGAGCTGCGCTGAAAGACAGATGTGGAGCTGGATGGGCAAGCACAGGGAAATATGGCGGCGGGATGGGGGCTAGACCGGCGCAAGGCAGACGCGGTCGCAACAAGAGGAAGGAAGATGGCAAGAGCGGAGCTGCGCTGAAAGACAGATGTGGAGCTGGATGGGCAAGCACAGGGAAATATGGCGGCGGGATGGGGGCTAGACCGGCGCAAGGCAGACGCGGTCGCAACAAGAGGAAGGAAGATGGCAAGAGCGGAGCTGCGCTGAAAGACAGATGTGGAGCTGGATGGGCAAGCACAGGGAAAGGTGGCGGCGGGATGGGAGCTAGACCGGCGCAAGGCAGATGCGGTCGCAACAAGAGGAAGGAAGATGGCAAGAGCGGAGCTGCGCTGAAAGACAGATGTGGAGCTGGATGGGCAAGCACAGGGAAAGGTGGTGGCGGGATGGGGGCTAGACCGGCGCAAGGCAGACGCGGTCGCAACAAGAGGAAGGAAGATGGCAAGAGCGGAGCTGCGCTGAAAGACAGATGTGGAGCTGGATGGGCAAGCACAGGGAAATATGGCGGCGGGATGGGGGCTAGACCGGCGCAAGGCAGACGCGGTCGCAACAAGAGGAAGGAAGATGGCAAGAGCGGAGCTGCGCTGAAAGACAGATGTGGAGCTGGATGGGCAAGCACAGGGAAAGGTGGTGGCGGGATGGGGGCTAGTCCGGCGCAAGGCAGACGCGGTCGCAACAAGAGGAAGGAAGATGGCAAGAGCGGAGCTGCGCTGAAAGACAGATGTGGAGCTGGATGGGCAAGCGCAGGGAAAGGTGGTGGCGGGATGGGGGCTAGTCCGGCGCAAGGCAGACGCGGTCGCAACAAGAGGAAGGAAGATGGCAAGAGCGGAGCTGCGCTGAAAGACAGATGTGGAGCTGGATGGGCAAGCGCAGGGAAAGGTGGTGGCGGGATGGGGGCTAGACCGGCGCAAGGCAGACGCGGTCGCAACAAGAGGAAGGAAGATGGCAAGAGCGGAGCTGCGCTGAAAGACAGATGTGGAGCTGGATGGGCAAGCACAGGGAAAGGTGGCGGCGGGATGGGAGCTAGACCGGCGCAAGGCAGATGCGGTCGCAACAAGAGGAAGGAAGATGGCAAGAGCGGAGCTGCGCTGAAAGACAGATGTGGAGCTGGATGGGCAAGCACAGGGAAATATGGCGGCGGGATGGGGGCTAGACCGGCGCAAGGCAGACGCGGTCGCAACAAGAGGAAGGAAGATGGCAAGAGCGGAGCTGCGCTGAAAGACAGATGTGGAGCTGGATGGGCAAGCACAGGGAAAGGTGGCGGCGGGATGGGAGCTAGACCGGCGCAAGGCAGATGCGGTCGCAACAAGAGGAAGGAAGATGGCAAGAGCGGAGCTGCGCTGAAAGACAGATGTGGAGCTGGATGGGCAAGCACAGGGAAATATGGCGGCGGGATGGGGGCTAGACCGGCGCAAGGCAGACGCGGTCGCAACAAGAGGAAGGAAGATGGCAAGAGCGGAGCTGCGCTGAAAGACAGATGTGGAGCTGGATGGGCAAGCACAGGGAAATATGGCGGCGGGATGGGGGCTAGACCGGCGCAAGGCAGACGCGGTCGCAACAAGAGGAAGGAAGATGGCAAGAGCGGAGCTGCGCTGAAAGACAGATGTGGAGCTGGATGGGCAAGCACAGGGAAAGGTGGTGGCGGGATGGGGGCTAGTCCGGCGCAAGGCAGACGCGGTCGCAACAAGAGGAAGGAAGATGGCAAGAGCGGAGCTGCGCTGAAAGACAGATGTGGAGCTGGATGGGCAAGCGCAGGGAAAGGTGGTGGCGGGATGGGGGCTAGTCCGGCGCAAGGCAGACGCGGTCGCAACAAGAGGAAGGAAGATGGCAAGAGCGGAGCTGCGCTGAAAGACAGATGTGGAGCTGGATGGGCAAGCGCAGGGAAAGGTGGTGGCGGGATGGGGGCTAGACCGGCGCAAGGCAGACGCTGTCGCAACAAGAGGAAGGAAGATGGCAAGAGCGGAGCTGCGCTGAAAGACAGATGTGGAGCTGGATGGGCAAGCACAGGGTAAGGTGGTGGCGGGATGGGGGCTAGACCGGCGCAAGGCAGACGCGGTCGCAACAAGAGGAAGGAAGATGGCAAGAGCGGAGCTGCGCTGAAAGACAGATGTGGAGCTGGATGGGCAAGCACAGGGAAAGGTGGCGGCGGGATGGGGGCTAGACCGGCGCAAGGCAGACGCAGTCGCAACAAAAGGAAGGAAGATGACAAGAGCGGAGCTGCGCTGAGGGACAGAGGCGGAGCAGGCGCATTCGCTGTCGGGGTGGCACCTGGCGGGTACGTGGTCGGGAGAGGAGAGGAAAGGGGAGTCGGTGGGGATGGGAGAGGGACGGGACGCGCGCAGTGGCGGTAGGAAGTGGGTAAAACCAGGGGGTGGGAAGGTAGGTGGGATACTGATAGGGAGATGAAGGAGTGGCTGGGAGGGTGCTGGGAAGGAGCACGGAGACAGGAGGGACAGGAGGAGCCGGGGTGCGGGTTAGTGTGGAGGGACAGGGGAGCGGGGTGAGCCAGGGAGGCGGGGCCGGGGCGGGAGGAGGCGAAGGTCGGCGCCGAGGGCGCGGGGGCGAACGGCAACGGAAGCATCTCGCCGGCGGACGTCGCTCGTTGGGCGGTTGCTAAGCCCCGCGCTTCCGCCGACGCCCCTTCCCCTCGTTTTCCGCTTGCACGGCGCAGCGCAGCGAGGCGGGGGTGGGACCGTGAGCACGAGCGCGACCGCGCGCCGCCTCGCGTCGTTTCGGTCTCGTCTGCTACGCCGATTCGGTCGCCCCCGAAACCTCAGCCTCCACCGCCACCGCCGCCCGCCTCCACCTTCGCACTTCTTGTCGCCCCCCTGCGGTTCCCTGGGCGTACAGAGCATCTGACACCGCTTCGCAAATCCCGTCCTCGCTTCCCCCACCCCCGAATCCCGCCTAAGCCCAAATCCGTCACCGCCCACCACAACGCCCCGCCGTCGCAGATTTTCCACACCTCGAGCGACCTCCCTTCGACCCCTTCCTTATCGGATCAGCTCTCCGCACCCACGCACGTTTCCAATGCTTCCCTTAACTTACCTGTCACCCACCGCCATCACATATCGGTAACCCTCGCTGTTTCCTCCCGTTTCCTCTTGCACCTCCCTTCCTTTCGGCTTTGTTTCATGCTTTTTGCATTAGAGCATTCCTACAATGAATCTCAACTTATACAGCTATGGAATATCTCACTGTGTACTTTCTTTTAATCTGTTCTAAATCCTATTTATTTGCAAATTGTTCCTCGTTTCTTATTAAACTTTTTTTGCCTTGCACATCAAAAATTACGGACTGCCCGCCACTTTCCATTTCTTGCAATATTTCTCCGCATCTCTTCTTATTACCACCGCCCCTCGTGGCAAATCGTTCATCTCCAGCGCCACCTCCGCCATTCATTTGCAGCGGCGATTCGGCGGTCGCGCAGCGTCGGTCGCCACATGGTCCGCACAGACGTCGCCCCGGCCGGCCCGGCCCGGTCCCGCGCCGCCCGCGCGCTCTGCGGTCGCCTCGCCACACGTCACGCGCACGCCCCTCGCCCACGCGGCGCTCCCCCACTGCAGCCGGCGCCGCCCCCACCCCCGCCGTCACCCCGGCCCCTCCGCCACGCGCCCTCCTCCCCCGCCTCCGCAGCATCTCCACCGTACCTTCGCTCCCGCTCCTCGACTACACTCTTCCGCTGGATTGCTCATATGCCGAATTCAGCCGCTGTGTAGAGAAGTCTGGCGAAAGGCTGCTCTGATCGGTAGTTTTCCGTGTTTTTTTCGATCAATAGCAGACGAACTTCGGAGCAGGACCCTAACAGCCCCACGCAATTGTTCCTTCCTCTTACTTCACCTGTGTCCTTTTCCTTTACACACACTAACACTTACATGCACTACACTACCACACATGTCGGCAGTGCAGTTGGGAGCTACGGGTTGGTCCGGTTGGGGCAGTGCCCCGATAGGGGAGATACCCCGATAAGAGACCGCCTCCGCTCCTCAACAGTTTCCATTTCTTTTCCTTTTCCGCATTTTACCGGTCCAATACTGTTACCTCTCCTTCTGCCTCGATTTTGCCCTTCCGCCTGCGTCCCATCTCCGTCTACTGCCACCCCTATCACTCCCCCCCGCCTTTCTCCCTTCTCCGTCTCGCTTTCGGTCCCAATTTCACCTCCACCCGCCATCTTATCAACCAGCTCATCGGCCTTCGCCATCGCTTTCGTCACAGTCTCCGCCCCTCCTCATTCCCTTCGCCACAGAACCCACCCCGCCTTCCAGTCCCCCTCAGCAACCCGGCGTATGCCAGGCGCTCTGCGTCCCGAGGACACGAGGGGTGACACTCTTGTAGGTTCTATTAGATTATGAAAATAATCACTTACCATCGCACATTTATTACTTAATCTGTAATATAGAACTTCCAGGAGATACCATGAAATTAAGGAAATCGCTATGAATTTAGGGGTGCATATCCATGGAGCACTTTGAGAATAGATGTGGAAACATCGCTATTGTGTGTACGTGCAATTGAACGAATGTGTTGGTTGCTAGCAAAACCAACTTTTCCATAATTTATCAATTTTTAGAAATATTTCCATAGTTTAGGATATTCTTCAAAACTTCTCGATGGGATGTCCATCAAATTTAGCTTCTTCACATCTGAACTTTGACTTAACTCATTCCTAACAAACCGCGTATGGACGCGAGACTTCTTATTCTTGTAAAATATTCGAAAACGGATATATCTTTTTAAAAAATGTATTTTATGTAGCCAGGCAACATTTCTGGAACCTTCTTTTATTTTGAGGTATTTTACAACATTAAACATAATGTGTCAACTTCATTCTCCAGTGTATTTTAAATGTCACAGCTTGTGTCCGAACGTGCTTTGCTTTTCTAGGACAACTACTAAAAAAAATCTTTCATTATTATTTTAGGATTACTTTAACTTCTCACATGCGCTGATGCACAAAGCGGATATTACGTATACCCAAGTTCATTGATGTCCCTGGAAAGTACTGCAAATCATAAATACAGACGGAAAAAAATTCGATATTTTAATAGAACTGAGTTGATACACAAGTCGATAAGATGTACTCTGGTTAATATAGTAAATGATTGTTATGATAATCTATTGTGATGTGTCGTATGATTCGTAGTTCTGTCAGCGTTTATACGTCAATATTTCACAAAATAAATATTGAAATCTTTTTTTAGCGAAAAAAAATCATAATTCAATATCTGTAAATAAGAATTTGTAAGCACCTTTATGAGAAGAAGTAACTCAAAAAGTAGTATGTTTTGTTCTGAATTTTTTTCTTCTGGAGTTCGCAGAGGAAAAAGTGAACGCAGCGTGAAGAGCGTAGAAAACAAAAAAAATGAAGAAGGAAAGCAGCGTAAAAGGAATGTGACGAAACGAGTAGAACGATGAACGGACATCCAAGTGAAGACGCGAGGATAAGGCGGATAGAAAAGTAATCCTAATAGGTAAATGGAACTTTCAAGAGTGAGCGAGTTGTTGGAAAAAGAGGACTTTCCTCAGTCGAAATAGGACACGATAATGCAGGAGCAGAGGACGGCAGCACGGCGAGAGGCGGCGCAAGGCGCGGTGAGGGTAGGCCGAGGCGAAATGGGACGAAGCAGCGCGGGACAGGGAGGGGAGGGAACGGGCGAGGAGGGGGAGGGGCTCGTGAGGGGGCGGGGAGTGGAGGCGCCAACGCAACGTGCCAGTGAGAAAACTAGAAGAGAGCCATTCTCCGCTTCCCCGCTCCCCGCCCCGCTGCCGCCCCGTGTCGGCCCGGCGACCGCGTGCGCGCACGTGCAGCGACGCCGCCAGAGCAATGAGGCGGCGAGAGCGGGTGGCGGCGCCGGCGCCGGCGCGACGGCGTTATTTTAAGGCCTGCCGAAAGCCGCCTTCCGAAACTGCCACGCTAAACCCTTTCAAAATATTGACAACGCGGAAGCCGCGCAAGCTGAGGAGGTAAAGGCGGAGGGAACACGTGATAAAAAGAGAACTCGCGGCCGCGACGGCGGCTGGGACTGGGTAGTCGTGTGACCCACTGCTTGATGAGTCTGCCCGCCGGACAGGGGGCCGGGCAAAGACGCCGGGCAAAGAGGCAAGAGGCATTGCAGCAAACCCTTGCATTTGAGCAGGCCTGGATTAGTAAAAACCTGCTAGGAGAGCGCTTCTTTCTCCATGCGTAGGAGTAGACCCCTTCTAAATCTATGGGTCGACTTCATAATGAGCACAAAATTTCCGAGCGTTTCTTAAGCGCCCCTTTCATATTCACAAACAGTCCTAGTATTTAAAGGAGTGACCGAGAGTGGCCATTGATTAGAATGAGAGAGCTCGCGCGCTCGTTTATGTGCTCCTCATTCGTCGCCTTCTTCACCGGTTTACGTCACGTTCTCAAGCCATGTTCACTTTTTCTGTGGAAAACAATGACAAAGATTTCGCAGAATATTTCAGTTTGCGTATAGGTAGACCATAATTTGTACAACGAAAAGGTAGGTCAGAAGCAGGGGTAATCCATTCAAAGGGTACAATTACGAATCATTTCGATAGCGCACACCGGCTGTTTGCCAGGCAGCACGTAGCATTGCAGATAGTGTCGCTGCTGTGATTCTGATAGGGAGTTTCTAGAATTCCAGTCCAGACAGTGGCGTATTTTCGATACTAGCTAGATAGCAGGGTCCAATTCAGCTGCAGTCTGGAGAAGAATTTTAGCGTCTGGCTCTTTCGATAAGTGGTTATCTGTGTTTTCTCCGATCAATGCCGGTGAATGCTGCAGCAGACCTGAACCATCCACGGACCGCGCGAAATATTTCCTTCCTTTTCCTCGTCTTAGCCTCTTCCCTTACACACACTTACAACTTTATATACACTATACTACCACGTTACCATTCCAGAGCATACAACATACAAAATCTGGAGGGGAAAATCCATCGCAAGTCGATATGTAGGTCTGCACCGGATTTCACCATCCAGCGGAGGAGGAGTACCGCCACCTGCCGCGCAAACACATTTCCTATACTAACGGGACAAATAACCATAGGAGTTAACCATTCCCAGAACAATCAATCAATCGAAAGCACACAATTGAACTAATGGACTCTCTTAGTACCTACGAAAAAAATTAAGAAGAGCGTCTATTAAATACGAATCTCTCCTAGATATAAATTTATTTTAAACAGTCATTTTCTGGTTCAGAAGTTCCTAATTCCTTAAATGAGAACTACGAATTAAGCCCTCCCTTCCACCTGACTGCCCTGCAACGAGTTGGCAAGTTGGTGGGCGGGTGCGAGAATAATTCTGGCCACACAACATTGAAGCATAAACTGCCACCGATACCGAACGCTTTTTCTACGCTAGTGAGGAAAAGACGAAACCACCAAAGAGGAATATACGAACATACCAGTGCCGATTGTGAGTGTGCGCGCCCGCGCGCATGTGTGCGCATTTGTGGGGGTGCGCGCGCCCATGCGAGAGAAAGAATTCACAAGGAAATTGTGTGTATCGCAGAGAGAATTCCAAAAGCGAGTGTGTGTGAACGAGAGAAAACACGAATGTAAATGCAAATCGACTTCTGTTTGTGTGTGTTTGTGAGAGAGACAGAGAGAGAAGGAGAGTGAAGGAATAGGACATGGGAAAGAGGAAATATTGTGATGAGAGCGAGAATGAGTGTAAGAGGGAACAAAGGGTGTATGAGGGCGTGCATTGCAGGTACGAATAAGCTAGTGCAGCTACGATAAAGAATGGATGTAGAATGGATCACGCCTGTGGTAAAAGAATGATTCATTAAATATAGTCAGAAAACAATGAAGATGATGTTTTAAAATCCCAATCAAACGTTTCGTTGAAAATATAAGTATGTAATAGGAGCATATTGTGATAATGCGTTAGGTAGTGATTTAACCGGGTCGCATACTCGCTAGTAATCTGATAATAAAATACTAATCCACAAGGGCACAGAAGCGAAACTATTGTAAAGAAAATGACCTACGAAGTAACTAGTCACAAGGGAGCGTAATGACAAATGGGCTTCTGAATGAATGAGATATGCGATCACAATTAATGCAAATTTGAAAGAAAAGCAATTGAGGGAGAAAGCATAAGAAAACAGGAAACAAAATGGTAAAGAAGCTCCTTAGTTGGTAACATATGCGAGGTAGAAACATCGAAGAAACAGGTTAGAAACAGGGAGATGGAAGTGTGACGCGAACAGGAATACCTCATGCCTAAAGCATGAAAAGTAGTATTAGAGAAAATTTAACATTTGATAATGAGTAAATTTAATAAAAATGATAAAACTATTAATTTGATTAAAAAGTGTTCAATAAAATTGTGAAAACGAGTTTGAGAACAGATGACAGTGTGCAAGGACAAGAACTTTACAATTATTGAAGAGAGGAAAAGGCAAACAGATTAGAGAGCGTTTACAAAAATTAAAATGTACTAAGAGAAAGACAACAACTAACGAGACAACTAACAAAAAAAACCAAGTACAGAAAACAATACAGACGTGGGAAGTTAATTAAGTTACCCCAAGAGAAAAAGAGAATGTGAGAGTGAGACGTTTGACGGCCGAGCCAACGCTGAGTGAGAGGGGAGAGGAGAAGAGCGTCAAAGAGCGCAAAAAGGAGAGCAGGAGGACGTGGGTGGCGGAGCGGACGCGAAGGCGAATGTGTCAGCGGAGCCGCGCGCTGGCGACGTCACAGGCGGCAAATCCAGCGCAGGCAGGCGCCGCCGCAGGCAGTGCGGGCGTCGCGGTCGGGGCGCAGCGGGCGCCGGCGCGGGGGCGGAGGCAGGGGGCGCGGCTACGCAGCGGAAGCGACGGCGGCGGCGGGAGCGGGGTTGCGAGGAAGAAGGGGCGGCAAGGGGCAGAGGACACGAGCGGGGACGGTGGCGGGGCGGTAGGGTGAGGGGTGCGTGGCGGTGATTGTCAACTGCGGTGCGGGGAGATGGCGACAGCGAGGCCGCGGAGGGAGCGATAGTGGGGGCAGGGCGACGGGGGGAGGGTACAGTGGGAGCGTCGGTGGCGCACGGGCGGTGGCAGTCGCGAGGGCAGTAGCGGCGACGGTGACATGGGCGGGGTCGGTGGCGAGACCGGCGACGGGGGCGGTGGGGGTGGGGCGGCGACGGCAGCGGAGGCGGGGCAGTATGTGGGTGGCGCCAAGGTTGGGAGCGCGGGCGCCGCAGAGGGTGGAGATAGGGGCGGGGGCGACGGCAGGAGCAGTGGTCGGGCTGAAGCGGGGGCGTGGCTAGAGGGTGGGGCTCGGGGCGGCGAGCGCCGGCTGAGCGACAGCTGTCGCCAGGTCCATCCGCGGCCTTGCGACCGTGAGATTATACAACAGGCGCGCCGCTTGGCAAATGGGATGTTTTTCTCCTCGCGGAGACAGCGCGCGCGTTCTATGGAGCTCCGGCAGAGCAGACAGCCCTAGCGGGTGTGGCTGCGGCGGCGACGCGGGCAACGGCAACGGTGCTATCACTGACAACGGCGAAAGTGATATCAGCGACAGCGGCTACGGCAACGGAATGGACAACGGTCTTATCATTGACAGGAGCATTTAACAAGTCAAACGTAATGGCAACGGTAACTACAGCTGTCAATGGCACAAACGTGTTTGGCCACGGCAACAAAAAGGGCTACGGTAATTATCGGAATACTACCAGTAATTGCAGGCAATAGTTAAGATACCTGATAGCATTATCTATGGTAGCCACAAGAATCTCGGACCAGGTTGAAAGGATATCGAGGGTACACAGAGATATAGTATGCGTAATGCTTTTGCGATTGAAGTTGCCGATCACTGCATAGCAATAAGAATGGATTGAAATAAGTGACTAGCTAGTTGAATTAAACAATGATAATAACAGCGGCGGTGTGTGGTGTGGCGGCGACAGGAAAACAAGTTCTTCCAAACAACTGAAGTACAATAAAACTGAAGAGATCGAAATATAGTCATAGAATACTCGACGAATACAGGGTTACCAAGCAACACGTAGATGGTGGCAACTTCATGTCATTAAAGTTGGGAGATGAATGGAAGTGGTAGAGTTGATCATTATAACGGAGACACGGTGAAGTCAGAGTCTGTATGAGAGCGTAAGCGTCCATGGCCCTAGTCAGCAGCTACTAGGCTGTTCGGAGACGCGGCGTCCTAGGCAGAGTGCCGTTTCGGCCGCCAAGTGAATTTCGGAAGGAGGAAAAGGAAGGTCGCAGAATGGCGGCCGAAACTTGGAAACTTGTGCCTAGGACGCGGCGTCTCGCGGACAACCAGTCAGTTAGGTCGACGGCGGTGTTAAACAAACTACAACTACTTCATCTAGGCCAAGGCTTTCCTGCCAGCGGAAGGTATTGCGTGCGGCTTCTGCGACCTCGGCTGCAGCGCGAAGCTCGGGGGCATCTGAGGGGACAAACGGTGCGTCAAGACCACACGTCGCCCCTGCCCATTCCGCCACGCGTCGCCGCACCACATCGCACCTCGCCATGCTACGCTCCACCCCCACCCCGGCACACCGCGTCTCATCCGATGAACATCAGGCGAATGCCGGAGCAGCGCCCTAACCAACGGGCGATTGCGATTTCTCCTTCGTCTTTCTTGACTTATCCTCACCCCTTACTTACACACACTTACATGACTACATTAGCACACATTTCGCAAGATCGGACGGAGGCTTACAGCTTGTCCCGGCTGGGGCGGTGCCCCGCTGGTGGGATGTACCTGGTTAGGGGAAACCCCGCTAGCCGACGGTAGGTCTAATGACCTTAGCCGTTGACGCGCCCGGTATAACCAATCCACACTCCGACCAATCCCTGTCCCTATCCTGCCACCCTACGCCATGCCTTCATAAACCACACCACCATGCAACGCCACACCACGTCACGCCGACATTTGGCTCCGAACACACCCCACTTCGCCGCACCTCGCAGTCATGACAGTGTCTCTAATCGGGGGCCCAGGATTCGAGACCCGACAGTGGCAGGATTTTCGGCACGAGTAAGGTCGTGCTATGTCGAATTCAGCTGCTGTCTGGAGGAGAAATCTAGCGGACGGTCGTTTTACGTGGTTTCTCCGCCCAAAACCAGACGAATGTCAGAGCAGTACCCTAACAAATGGCCAAGGACGGAGCGCGATCTTTCCTTCACCTTTGTTGTTCAATCCCCACTCCTTCCTTACACACACACATACACTTACATGCACTATACTACTACATATGTCGGGAGCTTAGAGCTTGTGCCGCTTGGGACGGTGCCCCTCTGGTGGGAGATACCGGGATGGGGAAACGTGTATGTCGGCGCCGGATCTCACCATCCAGTGGAGGAAGAACACCGACACCTCCCGTGATTAAAACATGCACCGCACTTACGGAACTAATCCCCATAACAATTGACGCGCCCGGAAACACGAAATAATCAATCACCTCGCCTGACCCTGCCGAGCAATGACCATCGACGCCACGGCACGCCACGCTACGTCACAACTCCCCCCACCCAAGCTGCAGC
Source organism: Gryllus longicercus (assembly GCA_038098605.1). NCBI lineage: Eukaryota > Metazoa > Arthropoda > Insecta > Orthoptera > Gryllidae > Gryllus > Gryllus longicercus. The sequence goes on from JAZDUA010000107.1 coordinate 3,335,692, forward strand.
AATCCACGCTGCGGAGGACTCGGGCTGTGACGAGCAGAGGCTTCCAGGACGCAGACGCTTGCGCGGAGCCGCTGCGGCCACTGCGCAGCCACCACACAACCACGTAAGGCAGCGCGCGCACAGCCCACAGCCGCTGCTGCAGAAGAGATTACGCGCGCCCCGAATAGCGCTGCGGAAGGCGGGTAATGAACGCCGCGAATGCGGTCAAGGTCAGCGCCCAAGCGCCTGCTGGCCTGGCGTGAAATCGAGAGAAAACTAGTAATGCTACAACAGCTCGTACTTTGTGGTATTATTAGTGGAACCGGCAATAGCTTCGCTATTGCAGAGTATTACACATCGCACACTACTGGTCACATGATTTTTTTATCACCTTTTACGCCACGCTGTGCGAAAATTGTAATAGATAAAATACTTTCTCGCAAATATGGGTTTGTTTTAAGTTCTGGTTTGGACGTGGTTTTAAAGTATTCTATTGTGTAAATGTTCTCCCTCACATTCGGAAATGCGTTCGCTACACAATCTTGGAGAGACTTGATTTTTTTTCTCCGAGATTCTAGTAATAATTCTGGCCGATACTTCACAAGTGCAGGGGCTGTGTTCTTGTATGCAGTGAAGACGCGCCTAATCCTTGACTGTGCGGCGGGTTGCGTAGAGTTCAGTAGCACTTGAGATGTCATAAACGAATAAATCATAATCAACAATGCCTCCACATGTGCTATTTAATTAAAATCACTCTTCAAACGCTACCATTACAAATAAGAACAAAGTGTGAAAACGTAAGCAAAATCGGTACAGTAGTTTTGGGGTCTATATGCCACATACACAAGCACATTCCCTTTTATTTTTATGTAGATAGATTACATGAACTGGTGGGCATATTTTGCACTTTTGAACTCGACTCCGTACGTTTTAGCGGCCAGTGACCGGTTCCTCATTTAAGGATCACCAGATTGACCAAAAATTTTTAGTATTTTTAAAAAGTAAAAACAAGCCATTGGTTCACTAGTTGAACGCTACACCGCCACGAACATCAGACACTCCCGAATCCAAGACATGTACGTAAAAAACGTAATCGTATTTTTTTTTTGAATTCAAATTTTTCACAAAAATTGTACTTGTGCGATAAAATTTAGTTTTCTGTATTTTTCGAAAATGTTAAACCAAAAGTTGTTTAGTACTTGTGAAAAATGTTCACGATTTCACTCAAAATATACCGAAAGTCCTGTACCTGAAATTGTTGAATATAATACAAAAATCTAATTCAAAAAATATAATGCATTCAGAAATAACTTTAGTTTCCATATTGAAGAGTAGGAAAGTTTCCTCAACAATGGATATTTACCTCAAAAACGAGGAAAGTACTTCAATTATACCTCAATATTTATATTAACAACACGGGACATACTTTCTTGCCCATGAGAAAATAATATAATTACAAAAAGAACTTATTTTTGGGATATCGTACTGCTCTTAGATTGTAAACATACAATATACTTTATCATATAATTTTACCTGTGCTCGGTCATACGGCTTAGATTGCAGCCAATTCCGGGAATAAAGTATAATTATGACCAACTATATATATTTTTTCTATTATTTTTTCATTCTAATTTGGTTTCATATAACTGTAGTCTGATAAAATTAATCGTGTTTTAACTAGCTAATAATTTTTACTAATTTTGAATGCGGTAATTGCATAAATGGAGTCGTTCTATACCTTATTGAATTCGTGGTTAATATTTTAACTGTGGTTCATTTTGTACACCCCAAAGAATATTATTTATTTGTATCCTCTAAATTAATTAAAGGCATTTCAATTTTCATTACATACGAATCGATGCAAGCAAAACTGCTGTTTCATTTGCACGTTATAGCACAATTTCGCATTCCGGAGCATCTACCAGTAGCGTGGAATCTGCTCTATCTGCGCAGTTATTCGAATACACAACTTCCGAACTGGAATCTGATAAATTTGACAAATATTTATACAATATGGAGCATCAAAACTATCGAGGTGCGGTTCAGTAAAAATCTTTTTTCCATTCTGTTTGGCCAAATGGCTATATCTGAGCTATCTTCATTTTTAAATCATTCTTTTTAATGTAGGTCACAGGATTTTAATGCCCTATTCGCGACTTTCAAGATAAGATATATTTATTGATATTGATTTACCTCTTATTGAGCGGCATTGTAAATTCCTGGGAGATACTGTTGGTAGGATTCCGAAACGCACTTCTCTTTTTAACTGGATTTAGGGACTTCATGCCAACATTTTGATAAGACTGATGAATTTACGTTTTGCAGAAAATACCAAATTCCTGTGACGCGAATCTTTTTCATATCAATTAATATGTGTTTCCTATATTTGTCGGCAATCTTTCACCGTTGTAAAGGAATTTTGAGGAATTATTACATAGCACAAAGACGATCAACTCATAAATCCAAATCAGACTGTTATTTTTTTTATTCCTCACAAAATCATCAAGGGAATTGCGAAAAATTACTAACTTGAATATTATTGGTCTCGCAATGTTAACCTTTTTCTTCACGATTATAAAATTCAATTTTAATTATTTTTACTTTTTTATTGTTTACATTGGTCTTAATTAATAATTATTACCTAAGAATTTCCTACATTCACTAGTAGTACTTCAGCTTTAAAAAAGAAAGAAATGTAATTGAAATATCGGATACCTACAAAAATTCATAGTTGTTTCAGAAAACATAAGCTCAACTATATGACACACCTCTTTGAATAAACTTTCATTTCTAAAATAATTTTCTCCAACAAAATTTCTTCTACAAAAAACAAATTCTGTCCAAATAACTGTTTTATCTCTAGAAAGTGATGCCACTGCATTCTGTTATATTAATCTGGAGACGTATGAGTGTTGTTAGTGTTTATGATACTTATTGAACGTCAAAAACAGTGAATGTAGAACGTGACGATGTGGAGGGACGATTCAATTAACGTCCAAACCAAGGATCTATCTCATCACATGTTCATTGGATAAAGTGAAACTGGACGACGAATCTGTAAGAGTTGAGGGTCGTAGTCCCATAAGCTGATTACAATACTTGTAACAGGTTTACTCACGAATAATTAAAGAGGAATCAATGAAAGCCGCAGATTAAGGCATGGAAAGTATGGAAACAAGAGTATATATTTTATAAACCCGAGGTTTCTTTACCAAATACCAGGCAGAGAGAACAAGTTTCTAATCTAGTGTTCCAGTGGAGGATGTTGAACACACTTGCCACGATTGAAAACATATTTTTAATCTTCCTTATTTAAGATGGGGATAATTTCAGATTTTTGTTGGGTACGATTGGACGAACACTTGTACTCACTAAGGTGTTCACTGTATTGCTATCAACATTTGAAACGTGTGTGTGTGTGAGAGAGAGAGAGAGAGAGAGTGTGAGTGTGTGTGTAGGGGTGTTTCCTTGATGGACATAAAATACAAGTCAGTACTACATTCACACTAGTATTTAAATTATTTGGGAAGAATACTCTCCATATTCCCACTCGGGCGCGAGACAAAACACAAAACGTTTTCACTGAAATCGCTATGAAATTTTGAAAGCAAATTTTGAATTGCTTATATTTAGTAATTTTCTTAAATATTTTGGCAGAATCATATCCTGTTAATATACTCCTCGATTAATCATAGAATGCTAAAAGGACATTTTGGAGGTTACACAACCAGCGAAACTGTGTTATTTCAATTCAAGAAATCCTATAACAAGTATTGTACCTCAGTTTCTGGGACAATGTCGATCAGGTTTTTCGTGCAGTTGTTCTGATGCATTGAGCGAATGTCACAATAGCATACTGTTTTGCTTTTGAACATAAATGTAACTTTGATAACTGTGCACGTTTTCTGAAGTTCAGTGGAGAATATAGCTATTCAAATTATCGTTCTCCGAGTTCTCGCTGCAGCAAGTCGATTCCTTCACGACGGACACGATGAGGGATAATAGCCAAAATCTGTGGCTGATTCACCTTTGCAAATATTTTGAATTGCAAAGGGGCGAATATTTTCTTATCAATTCTTCCCCAAAACACTGGTTTCCACCTGTATACATAATTCAACTTGTATGTGTTAGGGTACAGATCTCAGAATTTAAGTGGACCTGCACAAAATAGGGTTCTCCCCATAGCACATCCCACAGTTTTAACTGTTTTTGACGTTAAATAAATGAATTAATAAATGAATAAATATATTTTTTCTAAAAGTTTGCTTTGACATAATATAATTATTACAACTCAAATTAATTCTAGTTTTTATCGCTATATGTAGTAGATATTTGATATTATTAACCTTCGATGTACACCTTGGACTCGACCTTTGACATAGACATCAAGACGAATTGAGAAGAGTCTATTTCTCCCCCGTACGTCACAAGGCTTTTACCAATTTAGATGAAAATAAATTATATTTTCACCCCATAGTAAATGATTTCAATTCAATTACAAGATTGTATCAGGACGTGAAATGTTGAACTCCTATACCCAGAATTTATTTGACCAAACACTCTCACTCTGAACCCCACACACACATTCTTTTCGGAGCCCACCTCCGTTCCGATACCGTTCTGAGCTTTCTCACGTTTTTGTTTCCATTGTCGCTTGATACAGCAATGTATCGTCTTGAAAGTTTCTTGGAATGAAACACATGGCTGGAGGCACAGACCCAGATGGTGCGCATATGGGTCACACGTTATGGGAGGATCTGGTGAATCTCCAAAAGTTCTCGTTTGGTAACATGTTTATCCAAGCAAAACGCGATTTACGGCCCCATTATTAAGGATAAAGTGGTAATAGTATTGTCACTCTAAATACAGAATGTAAATACAGTCCAACGTTTTGCTCGATTGGGGCATCAATGCACATTCTGATCATATGAAAAGTAAATAATATTTAATATTATGATTAGGCCATACTAACCGCCTCTTCACGGCAGCAAGTTCACGGCGGTTCGGCGTGGCTTGCTGGGAACAGTTCTTCATTCAAGGAAGTTAAACTAATCTTGTATTTGTTATTTTACTTTACTTTACTAACAACATCACTGGATTTCCCTGAAAGAATTTAGTCTCAAACAGTAATCTGTGATGTTATTAATTTCCCGAGAGGAGAGCCAGTAAACCATTTTTTTTAAAAATATAAAGAATCATTTCCTTCAAACGTACTATGTAAATTCCATAATTTCGAAATAATGCAAAAGAAAAAGAATTTCGACGAATTCCGACAATCAAAATGTAAAATGATACGGGTATGGGGAAACATAGTCTATTGTGCGTTCGTGAACGAGAGCGGAAGAGTCGGAAAAAAGAGAGAAAAGTGGATGCAAACTAGGTCGCTACAGAACTAGTGGGCCCATACTGGAATTATTTGCAACGGCTACGCAATATGATAATACTACATAACATACAAAATTGTTTCCAACCAGTAAATATTTTTTTCTCAGCGGTGCGGTTCGAAATCAGGTATGAATGGATGGAATTGGCACGTCATTCACGTTACCCCTACACGTCCAGCCTCATAGCTAAATTCAACCTTTTCGACGCTTTAAAGGAAAAGTTAAACATTTACTTTTGCATTTTTAAAAAATTCAGAGATTTTCATTCATATTTTTTCAAGGCCTAGATTTAAAGAACAGGTTTCATTAAGAAAAAATTCTTTCATCAATATTGTAGTTTGACAATGTTACTATTCGCAATTTTCGAAAATATAGTGATTTCAATGAAAATGGGACATGTGCCATTTTCATGAGCACTTTTCTCTCTTCCAGAAAAAAATTTAAAGAATAAACTTGCAGCCGTTTTTTAAGAATATCTAGTTCATAAAATTGCAGATTGAGCTATTTTAAAGAACCTATTTATATATCTAGGATGTATAGGAAAATAGCTATCTTCAATATTATAGTTGAAGGAAGACGCCGAAAAATGGGAATTTTTGCAATTTACGAAAATTTAGAGTCCAAAAACTTGAGACCTACGCCATTTTTAAACATCTTTGCGCTACCCAAGTAAAAAGTTTAATAAAATAATTGAAGCTTTTTTAGAGAAAATTTTGAAAATGTTTTTAAGCCTTCATGTAAGGAACCAACAATCAAGTATCCGTTTCCAACTCATGGGGCGTCGAGTTCCTCCACCTCGATCATATCAATTTCGAAGAAAATAATCTAAACGATTTAGGTCAGGCCTGCACAGCATTCTGCACTTTGTCTGACCTCGAGAGCCGCGCGCGAGCCACTCGTGTACAATGGCGGAGAAATTTGAAGGGTGCAGATGAGACAAATTCTGGAAGTGGGGACCACCAATTAGAGGGCGCAATTCAAACCATAGCTCGTAAATTGAAAAAGCAATCTACCAGAAAATGACGGTCACATACAGTTCAAGTAATACTTGTATTGCACTTTGTATTATATTGGATATGTTTGTTGTCGACATATGACAATGCGAAATATGAAACAACAACGAATTATACATATGCGAGTTCGAGACCAAATATTATAATTGCTATTAGGGCTGAGAATGTAATTCGCTTTGCTATGAACTAATGACAAATTAAGTGTTTTGCTAAACCCAAAATTATGATAATTAATTGTTATTGTTTGATGATGACAGCAAGAAACTATTTTTTCATTAACTATGTTTAACTGAATAAAACGATTCTCGAAGCTAAAATATATATTTCTTAAAAAATCATGATTATTTTCTGCTCTAATTTCTGACAAGTGTTCATTATATATTTCTAATATCAAATCAACGTACACTATTTATTCACTTACGACATTATAAAACTATTAAGCCCTTTGCATTATATTTATCAAGATCCACGCTAATCTCATGATTGCCCATAACATATCACAGAGGTTTGCTCGTTGATATCTTCATATTCATAATGGGGGGGAATGATCACAAATATATGTGCTGCTAGACATTACCCTTCTTACAATTGCTTATGTACCATTTTTATGTCAATCTTGATGTGAGAGATGGCTCACATAATTTTCTTCATTTTCCTATCATTTGGAGATTATAACTTCCAGATGAACAATCAATTATTGAATTGTAAATTTTTGTGTTTTTTAGAATTAAATAATACAATTTTAACAATGGCCACTTCTTTAAAATATTGCTTAAGAGTCACAATGAGCATCAACTAAAACAACTACATACAGTGGTGAAACAAAAGTGGATACGCAGCAGTGTACAGATGACGTAAATAGAAAATTATGGTCCTTGTTGCTTAAAATATGGAACATCATCCACTTAAATACGTGGGGAAATGATTTCACAGCACTAGACGTCACAGTATTCAATGTATATGCCGCGTCCTGCAACTTCAGTCTTCTCTCCCCGCAAAGCGTCCTACCCCCTACCACTTGCCCTTTCGGCTCTCTCGCGGTCAGACGGTGGGCTCATAAGTTCAGAATTTCCGCGGGAGCAGGCGTTGTGCAGGTCTGTTGCAGGCGCTAGCGTTGATTATAGACTTTTTTTCGTTAATCAATTTTTCGGTACCAAAGATCCACACACGTGGGCCCTACAGTACGAGCTTTTCTGTCGAAAAATCGCCGATTTCTACTGCAGTTTTACAATATTTCCCTTTAATGCGTAAGTATATAGTAAAGCGAGAAAATAAAAGGAAGTGATGTTGGAACACGTGAGAAGAGAAATAGTACAAAACGCACTAGCAGATAAAAGAAGAAAATGTAATAAGAACAAACGTATACGAATGAAAATGTAATAAGAAGAAACGCTTCAAAATTCCAATTTTCCGGACTTGCATATCATGAGCTGAAATTGTTCGTAGAAAAGTCTGAAACAGCGACTAGAAGAGAGAATTGATGTGAATTAATTACATTCTACACGGCCGATACATAATGATTTGCTATTACGAGTAACGAAAGCGAATGGTGCACACAAGTAAAACAATACGGGTAAGCTAATTCGGAAAGTGTAGCGAACAGGGAATTACTGGCTCCTACGATTAAATCTCAATAATTGCATTAATCTTCCATGGATGTGCCTCGTACAACAGCAAAAACGACAAAGCATCAGAATGGAAGTTGGCGACGGACGGTACAAAAACATACAGCAGAACATACGAGAGCACGAAAACACAAGGTGGGTTCACAGTGAAAGGAAAACGACTGCTAGTTAACAAGCAGAGCTAATCAATACTAGCAGAGCTACAAACGTAGATCGATGCGACGGGAAAAAGGAAAAATAATGTCTCGGCGAGAGTGAAGGCTTGCAAAAAACGAAGTTGGATAAAAGATGCAATATGAATGGGAGTGATATAGGTGTTTCTAGACAGTTTTCATAAAACGATTTTTTTTCTAACTGAAAATACTATATAAAATTATCATTTTCCTAAAAGTAATTATTACTTTTACTTCCAAAGAACAAATTCTCTAAAAACGGATGGGTTGCAGAACCTGCAAGGAAGTCCGAGGAAACAAAGAACGACACGGGGCGTCAGCTGAGCTGCGGGTAACGGGAGGGGACGTGGTGATTGGGATGGCAATGAGCATGGGGACAGCGCTGGCAGGGATGTCAGGAGCAGGAGCGACACAGACCAAGAGGTGGGCGACGTACAGTGGGGACAGTGGTAACAGAGCCGGCAGGTGCAACGCAGACAGCGTGGGGGTTGTAGGGGCTCCAGAGACAGTAGCAGCGACGGTAACGGGAGCGGCGGGACGTCAGGAGCGGCAGAGACAGCGGCGGAGAGAGGTAGCAGGCGAAAAGGGGTGGAGGGCAAACGTGTGGGGCAGGGCGGGGCGGGGCGGGGCGTTATTCGCTGGAGCGGCAGCAGCGCGAGCGGCGTCGGCAGCGGCGTTGAGTTGGCGAGGGCACACAGGACAAAGGCAGGGGGCGCGGGCAGAGGCGGTGCGATGCGACCGGCACGGGGGCGGTGGCGGGGGCGGGGGCGCGTGCAAGGGAGCGGACGGGCCGCGTGCCGTGGGCCGTGATCAATCAGCCCGGCGCACGCACCACCGCTCGGCCGACCGGCGCGGCGTTGCGCGGAACGGCGCGGCACGGCGCGGCGGGCCCTCGCATCCACGCACACCAGAATCAATATTATCAGGCGCATTATATCGGGGGACGCATACCGGCGCCGCTGCATCCGCGTCTCCCGACGGCTGCTTTTATGAACCGGCGCGGCGGCGGCGGCGGTGGCGGCGGCGCCGCGACGCTCGGCCTCCGCGCCCCAAATCAATATTATCGGTCGGCAGCGTCTGCGAAGCGACAGTATCTGGTGCAGGAGTACATCGCCGCCGCCAATACACCGACCGCCCCCGCACTAAATTACTCGCGACTGGCGCGGCCCTCGCCCTGGCCCTGGCCTTCGCGCTCCGCGCCCGCTGCTTCCAGACCGGATCAGCAATTTCTCCCGCGATCGTAAAACACGCGGCTACGCCAAGCGATAGCGCCGAATACTGCAGCTTCTTCCAAATTATTTACAGATGAGAGATTGCGGTATTCGGGGCGACGTAGGGGGGGTGACTTTACTGCCGACCAATTTTGTAAAATAGGGATTGCCTTCATTTTGTTGCAAGGTTTTATTTGTTTTAGTATCTTCCTTTGCTAAGTCGTTTAATCAGTTTTTAATTCTCTTTTATATAGCTCCTTTTCATTTTCGTGCAAAAAAACAAACACTTTTGGTGGGAACACAAGTAAATTTTTTTGGCGGAAAATAATACAATTACATACACAGGACAAGTTAAACGACATAGTCACACCTGAAAGTGACAACATGGTTTGATGTGCTTTTCGGTTTTCTTTAATTTTCACTAACAAAACAGTACGCAAATACAACAGATAGTAATCTGTAGAAAAGCTTCGGACCAGGTAGTCTCAAGCAATGTGATGGCAAAAGTTGAATTATTATCATCTATACGACCCTTAGCTTTCAGTTTGAGTCTCTGTAAGAAGAAGTAAATTTTCACTAGAAATATTCAGTAATATAGAAAGCAGCAATAATATAGAAAAAAACTTAGTTGAAGTTTCATAATACATGATATTCTACAGACAAATATAATGTCTGATAATTTGGTTTCAGTCTCAAGTGGTATGATATCTGTTCTTGAGCTTTTTATATTCGTCAAAATGAAAGCCGTTCTTTAATTTCGTTTTTTGAACAGTTTTTGTACCGCTTATTTGATATACATAATTTAATGCCTTTTTCGTATTTTAGCATTATAAACGACATTCTTCGTTTCAAGAAATCGTTCAAGAAAGGGCATCTTACGTTACAGATTATGACGTATTTTTGTTTATGGCACGAATAATTGCGTCATCATAAATCCAGGCAATCGCAGCTAGAGAATTGTGGGGAGATAGAGGTAAATGGGACAGCCGCCCACCTATTTCTTGCACAGATGTCAAATTGTCGAGACGTACAAGAATGTTATTTCCCAAAATTAAGTTTGATACTCTTATAAATTGATAATGCTGTTATACAAAACAAAATACCGTATGCAACTCGTTTATAATGTTACTTTATTGCATTCGTACAAATGTGAAAACTCGCTCCTAACGTCACTCAGTTTCAAAACATGCACGCATGCGATAAAGCTGAAATTGATGAGGTAATTGCACAAGCCCCCGTTATGCGATCGCTTCCGCCAATCCCGATTTAAAGAGGGCCGGCGCTCGCGGAGGTCCGGAGGCCTGCGCGCACCTCCAGCCGCTCCCGCCGTCTGTTTACATCTCGTAAGTCCGAATATAAAGCAGTGTGTTGGTCTTGGCAGAAGCGGCCTGATCCACCGATCCAAAATTAGAAGGCGGGCGGCGAGGTAGCGGCGGCGGCGGCGGCGGCGGCGGCGGCTATGGAAGTGGCGCCGGCGATATCGCTGCTCACGTCGGCAGCATCGGTCGCCTCTGGGCTTCCTAGTTCTCATCGCAAGGGGCAGGCGGGCTTCAGAGTCCAAATGTAAATGTATTTTTGAAGAATTATAAATATGCTCAAAATAGCAATTTTTGATGTATTTAATAACAGGTGAGGGTGCCAAAAGGTCCGGGCCCTCATTTTGTTTTCGTCTATTTTTAAATGCAATTTTCTGCACAATTAAATTAAAATATTTTCGATGAATACCTTGCTTAGTTATACAAATGTTATATTCCATTTAAAATTATTTACCCAGTAGTTTAATAATACATCCCCCCCTAAATATTACATTTTTTGGTCGCGAATTGGCTATCCTAGGAGCACGCGAACGCGCCACTTGTTCGCACCACATGCCCACCGAGGCCCAGTCAGATTCTTCCGGGGCACGTGCACGTGACCTTTTTGGGGGGGATCAGCATTTGTTTATGCAGAATCCGTTTTTTCACCCCAGGTTTGTTAGCCCTCGGGGGATGAACTATGAAATGATGATGATGATTATGATGATGAAGGGTGAAGGTACAATCACAAACATATAGACACAAACACATACAAACACATGTACACGTAGGCTTCCACGACGCCAACGACGCGGCGTCACCCGGACAGCCTAGAAGTAATACATACAAACACACACAACCACGAACGAGGCGAAACACAAACCCGAGATCCTTCCATCCGAGATCGCTACGGCACTACTGCCTTAGCGATCTCGGCTATCCGGATCGGCACGTTAGATTTTGTGAATTTTAAAAAAGGTTTCCTAATATGACCCTCTACAAACGTTTTAAGAAATGGGTAAAAATAAAAGAAAAAACTGAAAATAGATTGAACTTCATATAATTTGACGCAAATACAAGTTTAACATCTTATACATCAGAAATTGCTAAGAGTGTGTTGCAAAGTGTTTATATATTCATGTGCGACAAAACTCACATATATAAGTATCTTTTCCGCTCCCGGACATTATACTTAAGCCCAAAGGGAACACATTAGACGCATCGACCATTGTTTTCCTACAGCCCTGTGAAAATTGTTCACTGCGAAACGTACACTCGGCATTTTCATGTGGGAGGGAAGATATCCGTGCTACAACTTCCAATGCGGAAGAGCCAGAGGACATGTCGGTCGATTCCTCACCGGATGGGGAATCGTCCTTTTGCATTTTATTCCACAAGAATTTTCTTAAATCTATCTGTTTTCGACTTCTCTGGGATTAAATTCTGTAATCGTCTCTTCACCTCTTTCTTCTTACTATCCTTTCGAACTGATATGCTTCAGAGTACGCTCTTACTTTTTATTAGACTGCTAAGGTATAAGGAGTGTCAAATACTTTAATTGTATTTTGGTTGTATAATTTTGGATTGTATAACTGTAAAGAACCTGTACCAAGTATTGTACTTCAGCTTCTGGGTCAATGAACCCCATCTCGATCATGTTTTCGTCCAGTTTCCCTGATCTTCGAGCAAATGCTGAGATGGCCCCATGTTTTGCTTCTGGACATAAATGTAACTTCAAATTATCTTCTCCCCATAGCACGTCACGCACAGTTTTGAACTGTTTTTGACGTAAATAAATAAAAGTAAATTGTTTTTATTTTAGAAAACGAAAAATTGGGAACCCGCGTTAGGAAGCTTTAGGAGGCTCGAGTTAGGCACCAGTGTCTTTATATTCCATATGCCAATAACATTTTTACAAGGTAAGTAAAATAAATTAGATTACCCTACATCAATAACTTATAATGTCCCCTTCAAAATAATGTAATGGTTAGAAGACTTACCGACAAAGTAGCGAAATCCGACAACTAAGAATAAGTACTTGAAATAACTTCGCGTTTCACGGTTCGCACTAATGACTGACTGTCCGGCAACAAGTAAAGATGAAGACACTACCGCTTATTTTTACAGGATACATTCTTTATAGTATTGGAAATAAATGTACATTTTTATTTAAACGTGTTCAATAATAAAAAAATAATTTTTGTCGAAAAGTGCTGAAAATATTAGGACAAAAAGTTATAATGGAAAAAAAACTACCTATTTTTTAATCAACTCAAAAACTGTAAAAAAATAAGAAAGGTTTTATCTTTATGTGTATAAAATATCAAAATTTTCTAGTTACCCAATTTAAAAAAAGTCCCTTCATTGTCCATGGCTCAACGTAATTATTTTCCGAAACAGTCTTTGCCCCGCCGCTCTCGTTTCGGCGCTTCGTTCTAATGGTTGTCATCGATTCTGTCACAGCGAATTCCATGTAGGTATGACGTGTTCGTTGCCGGCGTCTTCCTCCTCCTCGCCATTACAGCTGTCGATCCTGCACTTCACCACAACGAACTTGTCCCGTCGATGTTCCATGTCTAATAGTTTGCTTGTCGCATATTACTTGTTCACTTTCAGTTTGTCCGAGCTGCTGGGAGAGCTGCTCTGCGATTATACCAGGCCACCGCCTTCTAGGCCCGGCATCCAATGCCGATCAGTGTGTGCAATAGGTCACAATGAACCCAAACTAAAAGCGAACAACATATTAATTATTTATAAGAGAAATTAACTAGCAATAATATTGCAAAAAAGGAGGGTAAACGGACTTTTGGGGTTTCCATGGCCAATCCTGGATTCAGGAGTGGTTGTATCTTTCCTAGTTGCTTCCTAGTCTGTTTACAGGTACATATGTGATGCGAGGATCTAGATTTCGGCGGCCTTACGTGAACACTCGCAGTTCCCTTTTCAGCCGATAGCAAATTTAAAGCGAACTACACCTCCTATTCCCATAGATGAAGATGAACATCGCGATTGCTCTATTCGTCGCCTTCATCCTCGACCTCGGGAATCCGCAGTGGCGGTTGCAATCACTTTACTGACACACAACATAAATGGTACCGTTCATGTATTTACAAGTGGAGATGATTTTCATCTCGGTATACAGGAATGTTAGGGAAACAATGTCATACCGACGTGCTTCTTTGCAGATGTATGGTGTTTTTCTGGAAGATTGTTAGTTCTCATACAATTATAATAGTACAGGGTGCGGCAGCATAACTTCCTTTTTTCAAAACTCAATAAAAACTATTGTGTGCATCGGAAAATATTTATTTATTTTTTATAATGTAGGTACATGTCTAAAGTTTTTATTTACATTGTTTTGAAGATCAAATCTGTTAGGTGACGTCCCTCATTCTCCATACATTGCGTAAACCGATATCTGGCGTTTGTCATGACTCTTGTTAGCATAGCTGGTGTTATGTTGGCAATTTCTTCTTCGATGTTGGTCTTCAAATCTTGTAGGGTTCTTGGACGGTTCACATAAACAAGGGATTTCAAAAAACCCCATAGAAAAAAATCACAAGGGGACAGATCGGGAGAGCGTGCCGGCCATTCCAAATCGCCTCTAATTGAGATAAGGCGCTCTGGAAAGTGTTCCCTCAAAACAGCCATCGATGCTCTTGAAGTGTGTGCTGTTGCACCGTCTTGTTGGAACCAAGTGTCCCCCAAATCCAACTCTTCTAGCCGTGGGGAAAAAAAATTCTGTAGCATGTTTACATACCGGTCCGAATTCACTGTCACTGTAACCTCATTTTCCTCAAAAAACCAGGGACCAATAATTCCAGCTGAGGAAATTGCACACCACACTGTGACTTTGGGTGAATGCAAAGGCCTTTGATGCAATTCTCGAGGGTTGGTGTCAGCCCAGTAGCGCATGTTTTGTTTGTTAACCGACCCACACAAATGAAAATGGGCTTCATCGCTAAAAAAAACAATAGCACCCTCGGGAACGACATCAAGAAGAAGCTCACACGCGTTCATCCGAGAATTGAAGTCACGTTCTGTAAGTTCCTGCACTATCGCCATCTTATAGGGATGAAAATGAAGATCATCACGAAGAATTCTTCTCACAGAACGATCGGATAGTCCAAGGGCAGATGCGTGTTTGCGCGCAGAACGCCGTGGTGATCGCAACATTGACGCTCTCACTGCTTCAATGTTCTCAGGTGATCTAACGGGCCGAGGGACTCCAGTTCTTCGTTTTGTCGCACTTGCAGTTTGTCTGAATGTAGTGACCCATGTAACAATTGATTTGCGGTCTGGGACGGGAGCCAACGGGGCTAAATTAAAGCGATTCCGAAATGCAAGCTGTGTTGCAATAACCGAACATCCGCTTGAAAAGTAGGCCTCAACGGCAAAGGCACGCTCCTAACTATTCCAACGCATGATGGCGACTGAACCGTGTCGGAACAAAACTTTACAGTACCCCCTCTTGAACGAGACCACTAGCGCTCCGCTATGACATCAACTAACTGAATGGCGCGCATTTTAAAAAAGGAAGTTATGCTGCCGCACCCTGTAGAAGGATTGAATTTCTTTGAAGAAATGTGTATGGAAGATGGTGTATCTGTCGAAGAAACAAGAAGTTCGAAGGATCGGTTCATCTTATCATCTTCAAAATACTGTTGGCTCAGGAAACATTAACGACGCCGTCATCATCATCATTATCATCATCACCTCCTGGTCGAAACCAATGGAGAAAAAATGGAGAACTCGGTTATCGTTACAACGCAACTGACATTATTGTCGCATGAAAACAAGTTTTCTTCGAGTGAAGATTCGATTAATCATAGTTAAATGTCCCGTATACACTATTACCGAAAAAAGTGTTATTTTTTCCTGTGATATTACGTACTTTGTCCTAAACAAAACAGTGAATCATGCATGCAACAAGATGAGTGCTTCTGGCTTGTTTTGATCCGGCGATTGGAAAGGCGTCACAAGCGAGGAACGCCTGCCTGCAATATACTCGTATTCATCCCTCGGAATTTGGAAACCCGCAATTGAGACAAACCTGCTATTGTGGTACCTCACTTTCAACTTCGATTTTAGTTCAAATATAATGGTTTATTTAGTATCTTCAGCCTGGCTCAACGACGCAGAGGCTAGGATCATTGTTCATGTATCAGGAGCCATATGCTGAGAGTTCTGTGTAAGGCGAGAGCTGATGCTGAGAGTTCAGTGTAAGGTGTTTTTTCATCAAGAAATAAGCTGCTTTCTAACGCTCCCCGTATCACAAAACTCCCGTCATCTCACCGATAATAACAATTCACGTATCATTATTCATACTGTAGCGGTACAGAATTCTTAAGACAAATTAAATTAAGTAAACCAGACCTAAACAATTTTTTACTGAGAAAAAACATACGGCGTCACGCGCGCAGCCCCTCTTCTAATAACAGCCAAGATCCCCCGGCCCATTTCGGATTTTTATGAGGGCAAAGGGTTAATTGAAAACCGCCCAGACGCAGCCACATCTGGAAAATCTTTGAAAAAGATCGTGAACGGGGAAATCGATCGTTTCAAAGATCGTGAACGGGGAAACCCAAAACGATAATTCTGTAGCCGGGAAGCCCCTTCGCAGACATGGCCTATTTTCGAGACGGAACAAAGGGACACTGTATTCCGACAGAAACACAGAGAGTGGAAAATTCCTTTTACTCCCCCGTCGCTATTGGCCGAATTTAGTGCACAACGCCATCACCTTTAGCCAATAGCGACGCGATTATTGTAGGGAGCAGGAGCATATGAGGAGAAAGGGTGGGGGTAAAAGTCAACTTGATGCGTTTTTGACTTACAAAATTTCAGTTGGTAGAGAAACTTCTCTGGGGGTGGGAGCCAGTCGTGGGGAGAGGCGAGTGTGCCTCTGAAGGCACTTGTAAAATTGCAGTGGGTTAAGGCAGTTCGAGAGAGACTTCTCTAGGGGTGGGAGCCATTCGCGGGGAGAGGCGAGTGCGCCTCTGAAGGCACTTGTAAAATTGCGGTGGGCTGAGAGCAGTTCGAGAGAAACTTCTCTAGGGGTGGGAGCCAGTCGCGGGGAGAGGCGAGTGCGCCTCTGAAGGCACTTGTAAAATTGCAGTGGGCTGAGAGCAGTTCGAGAGAAACTTCTCTAGGGGTGGGAGCCAATCGCGGGGAGAGGCGAGTGCGCCTCTGAAGAATTTCGCAACTTTTTGAATTTGTGCCTGAGAACATTCTCATGAGAATCGGAGGAACACATTGTTGTGTGCTCCGCACCTGCGATCGTGAGCGATATCCCCGGCTACCTACAAGCTCCGCCGAAGACGCCGCCAGCTGCCAGACGCTCCCCCCTGCTGACGTCACCAGACGCCGCCAGACTCTGCTGCAGACGCCGCGAGCCGCTGCAAGCCGCCCAGCTGTTGAGGGCGTGCCGCATTCCAGCGAGGGTCGTTCCACCCCCCACAAGCTTCGCCGCGCCCGTGTCCTGACACATTGAACTTTTGACACGGAAGCTCTCAGGCAATGTAACTGGGGGCTATTCACCTCTGTACAATTTTGTCAACGCGGTGCCGCGCCAAGGCACATCGAATGGTCATTTTTTATTATTGTAATTTTAGTTATAATAATTTTGTACTCTTCTCTAGTTGTAAGCTTTCCTGTTAAATTTAATCTTTTTTTTTCTTTCATTCAATCTCTTCTTTCTTTTATTTTATAAATGTAACTTCCCTGGTACAACTTTGTCCAGGAATAAAAGTAGTTTTTTTCACCAGTAATCAAAGTGTTTATTTCGAATGTCCATTGAATCTAATTAACAATTCCTTCCATCACCGACTGAGCTACAACCGGGCCGCTAACCGCGCATTGTTCAGATGCGCGGAGGTGTTACAATACCTCACATTCGTCTTACACTCCATATAATGGAACGCAATGGTAGTAAGCCACTACCGTGATCTTCAGCCGAGATAGGAGGCAATAGGTATTTGCGATCTTCCTAAACCACGCGCCTCAATCTCGAGACACGCTCCTGGAACTAAAATCGCAATTATTGTCTCCATCGTCGTTTTCATCATCATCATCATCATCATCATCATCATCATTCTCCGACATTCGTCCTGAAGTAATAGAGAAACAACAAAAACCACTTATCAGATCAGTCATCCTACGATTTCGATTCTGGTGAGAGCCAGAAACTCACTGATGTTAAATGAGTGATGAGCGCCTACGAGTTAAGTTGCATAGTCTACGTCTACATGTAAACGATGTGCACCCAACGTACACTGCGAATCTATATACGTAAAAGAAATCTGTAATTTTTTGCGGGGGAGAGAGGCGTTAAATAATGATATTGTTTTATTATTTCTTTAAATTAATTGAGTTTTCATTCACGTTGATTATTTTTCGTTATTTTTTCATTTCATAATTATTTTTAGGTTTTGTACTACCTTAATTATTACGACGTTTCGCCAAATTTTTGAGCACCTATGCCTGTAAATCCAGCTGATGAAACTTCTGTAATATTTATAAATATTAGTTTTCACATAATGAATTAAAAATAAAAGTTCAAATATAAGTTTTACTACTATTACTTCTCATTGCAACATTTTTTTTATTTGATGTTAACTATTAAATTGTCATAGATTACATTGTCCACGTATCCTACATGGGAAAAGAGCCATGTAAGCGACATGTAAATTACACGTACAAAGTATGCATAGACGAAAAATTATACCGACTACGTTAAACAGCAAGGATGGCCCCTCAATCACCGACACGCTCTCCCGCAAGGCGTCTCGTTTACGCTCGCCGCCACCGGTGTCGGTCAGAGACCTTGGGATTTTCGGATCTCAGACAGAGCGTCTGAGACGGCGGCGCGGGCGCTGTTTCGCGGAATGGAGCAGCGAGGAGAGTGGGGTCGTAGTGGGAGTGGCAAAATCGGCTTAACCGCAACGGAGCGCCAGCGAGCGTCTCGCCGCGTCGCCAGCGCAGAGGGTGGAAGCATTTGCGACACCGCCGCCACCGCCGCCGCCGCGGGCGGACGGGTGGGTGGGTGGTTTGGGTTGGTAGGTTGGTTGGTTGTTTAGGTAGGTAGCTGGGCGGGCGGGCGAGCGAGTAGGCGGGTGGGTAGGCGGGTGAGTGGACGGGTGAGTGGACGGGTGAGTGGACGGGTGAGTGGGCGGGTGAGTGGACGGGTGAGTGGACGGGTGAGTGGGCGGGTGAGTGGGCGGGTGAGTGGACGGGTGAGTGGGCGGGTGAGTGGGCGGGTGAGTGGACGGGTGAGTGGGCGGGTGAGAGGGCGGGTGAGTGGACGGGTGAGTGGGCGGGTGAGTGGGCGGGTGAGTGGGCGGGTGAGTGGGCGGGTAAGTGAGCGGGTAAGTGGGCGGGTTGGCGGGCCGGTTGGTGGGCCGGTTGGCAGGCGGACGGGCGGGCGGGCGGGTTGGCAGGTTGGCGGGTAGGCGGGTAGGCGGGTTGGCGGGTTGGCGGGTAGGCGGGTAGGCGGGTAGGCGGGTGGGCGGGTAGGCGGGTGGGCGGGTGGACGGGCGGGCGGGTGTTCGGGTAGGCGGGTAGGCGGGTGGGCGGGCGGCTGGGCGGGTGGGCGGGCGTCGGTCACAGGGATAGCAGTGCCTGGCCGGGGGCGCCACCGCGCGGAATCCCGTGCAAAGCCGCGGCGCACGGACATCGACGGAGGTTGGGAGATCTACGGAGCAGCGCTGCGGCCCACAGCCCCCGGGAAGGGGATCGGGGGAGGGGAGCGGTCTCGGAGGCACAGTCCTGGGTGTTGGAGAGGGGGAGGCTGCGGCGCGGACGGCGGCGGCGACAGAAGCCACCGCGGGAGCCTGGAGCGCTGGCGCCGCTTCCAGATTAAGATGCATCGGCTCTTTAGGCTCTTCAGTTAATGCATCCGACTCTGGGTGGGGCTCCCCGGGGACGCCCGGCCTGAGATAAGACTGCGAGCCCTCCCCCACCCCCTTAATGTTCCCGTGGAATGGGTCCCTCGGCAATTATGTCCAAGACTTGGGGGGTATTTGCGGAGAAGTGAGGCGGCGCGCGGCGGCGCAGAAGCCATGGCGACCGGAGCGGGACAGACGGGAACGGGGTGGCACGTGGCGCGGGGGACGGAGTGGAGAGGAGGGGTGACCGACGCGGCGGGGCGCGGGTTGAGACGTGAAGGGCGGAGCTGTCAAGCGCCGGAGAGATGAGGGTGGTGGGCGACAGAAGACGCTTCGGGTGAGGGAGGGGCAGGGGGAGGTAGAGGGCGAGAAGGCGAAAGGCAAAATGAGAGCGAAAACTAAACGGGCCGTTGGTAAGCGAGAGCAAGAAGCGTGCGTTGGAGGCGCAAGAGATTGGAAGCAGTTTTCAAGTTCCCTACAAATTCCTCTCTTTGGGAATTGGGAACGAGAAGACTAGAAGTCAAATTACTTCCGAGTTCCCAGAATTTAAAAAATATTATTCTAGAAAGTCGTCCTTAAATTACCGTGATAAAGTTTAGGTTAAGATTAAAATATTAATTCATGTTTCTTCTTCATGTAGATATTCATTTGGAAGTGTTTTCTACGGAAAGTACACGGTCATGTGCGTTCAAGCGGCAGCGTAAATACTATATTCTCGTTTGCAAGTAAAATATACGAACATATTTGCGATTATTCTATATATTAGTTCTAACACACGCTCAATTAAACAATTAACAAACATAATACTTCTTTCCGTAAATTGGGTATAGCTATGTTTAATTCCAAACAAAATTAACCGCATTGCGGTATAACTGAATGTCCAAGGTGCCGTAAATATTCAATTTTGTCAGAATATACACATGTCAATGTACGTATCCACAACCAAAGTGCTCAAACTTCGTATGACGTACGGTGGAAAGTGAAAAGCAAAGCGAAGAAACGACACCGGATTAGAGGAAGTGCAGTACGCTGCCAAACGCGAAAGGCGTGCGGCCAGTGGGCGGAACGGGCTTGAGAAGCCAGTGTGCTGCGATTCGTGATGGAAGGGGGTTGGGGAGTACAGAGGCGTCGTGGCATGGGGCGTCGGAAAACGAGAGGAGACAACGTTTCCGCAGCCACCACCGCCGCCGCCGCCGCCGCCGCAGCGATGTGGAAGGCAGAGAATGCGCCCGTCCGTAAAGCGAAGGAACAACTCCATAAAAGACGCCCTCCACTTACCATGCCGCCGCCGTCGACGCAGCCGCGTTTCCTACTCGCAGAGAGGTGCTGATGGCCGCCGTTCTCCGGGAACGCGAATCTAACACTGACTGTTACTAGCGCTTCCCTGAAGATGCTCGTCGATAAATACCGTTCAGAGAACTCGCCACCCGAGCAAACGAGCAACGAGAGGGCTCCCGTTCCGCCACGCGCCGCTGTGCACCTTGCGGCTTCGGGCCGGCGACCAACA
Organism: Gryllus longicercus; assembly: GCA_038098605.1. Taxonomy (NCBI): domain Eukaryota; kingdom Metazoa; phylum Arthropoda; class Insecta; order Orthoptera; family Gryllidae; genus Gryllus; species Gryllus longicercus. Next base: position 3,356,764 of record JAZDUA010000107.1, read on the forward strand.
GGAAATGCAAGGGCAGCGAGAAAGTTCTGGTAATTTTTCTGGCACGTTGGATGCGGAGGTGCAATTGTAATTTATTATATAAGATGATAACTTATCACTGAGAGGGAAGTATTACCTGACAATTGACGAAGAAATGACAAAACAACTTTCTTCAGTAGGTATGTATGTTGTTTTTTTTCATTACAGCATTATAAACGATCTTTTTCGTTACATGAAATCGTTCATAAACGACATTTTACGATACAAATTATGACATATTTTCCACGTGTGGCAGATTGAATTGCATCATTACACATTCAGTCAATCGCAGCGAGAGAATCGTGAGGAAGTAGCGGTAAACATCCGACCGCCGTTTTTTTGTACAGATGTCAAATACCCGTGATGTCACAATAAAACTGTTTCGATAAATGAACATTGATTCTCTTATAAATTTATAATGCGGTTATAGGAAAATAACGTGTGCAAAACATGTACTCAAGCAATAAACCTTAACATTATAAACTAGTTGCATAAATTGTTATCTTTACCGATCGCTTTTATATGCTGTTACTTACATGTATGAAATAGATTAAATGGCTCATTATTGTATTCAATGTACTCGTAATAAACTTCCTGTATTGGATAAAATGTCTCTTTATTATACCCACTGTAAAAGTAATGTATAAAGACGAAGTCAATATAATTCCATTAATCATACAGGCATACTGTTAGAAATATGTAGCAAATTGCTACATATTTGCAATTTAGCTACAGAAATATGTATCAAATACTTTAGAATAAGATAAACGTTTAAAAGGATATCAGACAATGATAAAAATGTTTTTTAAAAAAGCAAACGGATATTACACGTTTCTAAAAACTATTACATGTTTATTAGTAATAATACAGTCGAGCAACCGTGCTCGTGAATTCATCAACCTACTTCCACGGAACGGTCTCTTGTAGCCACTTGTAAAATATATAACTATTATTGTCCGGTGTAATAGTTTATTTCATTCAATACGTTTTATTAAAATAGAAAATCAAAAATTTTCCTGTTCGTTTCGTTAAATTTGTAGCTTCCTGCATCACCGCAACGAGTGTGCAAGCGACGTTTTCTAAACCAACTGTACCAGTTGCGATACAGAGATACAGCAGTACGTTATTAATAATTTAGAGAAACGGAACGTGGTGCATATCGCCAGACCGCATATTCTCCGCCTCTGGGTAGTGGGGTTCAAGTCCCGATCGATCTCTATGGAATTTGCGGTGGACAAAACGGGTTCATGCCGGTCCGGATGGCTAAGGCAGTAGTGCCGTAGTGATCTCGGACCGAAGGATTGGGGGTTTGAGTCCCGCCTCGGGTATGGTTATATTGTGTTCGCCTTTCACCCACTACCACCATCAGGTTGTGACATCCTCATAGTTACCATACCCATACAAGCAATAGTGGTCACTAATGACCTAGAAATTGATGCGACTTTAAATGACAGCAAAAAATACGGGGTCATGGCAGGTTTTCTCGGGGTTGTCCCAATTCCCCTGCCAGTCAATCCATTCACCATTATGATTGGTACAATCATCATTATCTCAAACACATATGGATCGAAATCATTCGTCCATAACAGAGATAGCTAAAAGGCTTAACTAGTAGAATTTAGACGGAGAAGAAGAATAATTTGGAGAAGTTTTTAACCGTCTGATAAAAATAAATCAATTGTTTGTATTATAACAAAAATAAAGAAATATTCATCTCATCATTACATGGAATTCCAGCAAATAAAAACAAAATTGAAATTTACATTCGTATAGTTTTTAACTTATACTCAGAAGCTATTATCTCTTAGGTATTGAGGGCAAGTAATAAAATATGCCAGCGTATTTATTTAAAAACAGTTATATCATTCTTTTCTGGAACACATTCAAAGAAGTATAAGGGTGTGGACTGTATTTTCACAAATTTCACTTTTGAAGTGTGTAATGATTACGCTAATTGCGTTTCCATACATCATATTCAACTGATTCACGTCGATTATATCATTTCATTTAATCAACAGTAAATATTTCCATTTAATTATTGATGTGATTTTGAAATAATTTACTAATTTATGAAAAATTAAATAACCTTAAAGGGACACCTAATTTTCCTAATTTCTTCCCTTTATGTCCACACAATAACACAAATTCAGTTACATTTCGTAATTAATTTCTGTATAGCAATGCCTCTTTGGTGTATAACCACATAAATATCACCAATCATAGGCTATGGGGAAGCGGTACCTTTCTTTATTCGCAATATTTACCCCAAAAATGTGACAATAACTATCCCAATTTAAACGCATGATAATACTTTCTTAATGAAATACAAGTTTCCTCCTTGTGTTGTTCCCTAGATATTTGCGAGTGGAACGACTTTCCAGAAATAAATGTTTTAGGGAGCCTTTTTATATGTTTATCGTAAGATAGACGAGAATTACTGTTATTAAATGAAGATATTCAATGTTCTTCAGAATTTACCGCTTCACAAACCTTAAAAATCTTTCACGTCTCGATGAGCAGATATCGCATGAAATCGAATTCACTTGGCAATCAACAATATTAGTTCCTCTTATTAAACATTTTTTCAATCGCTAGAAATCACAAAGAAGAGTGTAAAGAAAATATTCATAAGACTAATTTCAGGAAATTTACATTTACATTTTACAGTTTCAACTGTAAATTTTCGTTATGAAATAATAATAATAATAATAATAATAATAATAATAATAATAATAATAATAATAATAATAATAATAATAAAGTTTTTAAACAAATGTTTTTCAGGCTCCCAACAAAATTTCTATTTACAGACTTGACTATGAAACACTATTAACCCGCTTAAAGGGACACATGACGGAAGAATGAGAGAGAGCGACATCCCTTTTTCGACATAATCGAAATTGGTGGAAAACAACGCCGAAAAACAAAGTGCCACAGCTAGCCTACAATAAGAGTAGAATAACAGTAAGGCTGTGCATTTTTGTTCTATCAATCAACAAAATAAAATAATGAGCGTCCCGGAAAAATCGATACCAAACAACAAAATGGTCCTTGTTTCTTCTTGTAATAGTTACGATTTTAATTAATAAACGGATCGTAAAAACTCTACTAATGAAGTTGCAGCATTAAAAGACTTAATAGCAAATAACTAAATATACAATATAAACAGAAAAATATTTTATGCTATTTGTAAATTTAACAACAGGCAAAAGGGAATACTGACTTTCTGTATTCTATCTGATCTTCAAAGATCATGTTCTTCAAACAAGTGAAATCGATGGACTCTGTTTCAAGCTTTTGTAACGCCGTTCATATCGCCTTCACACTGATTTACTCCCCATCGTACGACACACAACATAAATCCCTCCTCCTACTCGTTCGTTTTACGACCTGTCCACGTTTACACTTTCTAGCGCAAGAACACGATGAAATACTTCCAACGGTGGGGAGGGGCCGACACCCACGCTAAAACACCAAACTAATTGTTCATCGTGTATCTCAAACGATGTCTCCTTAGGACTTTCGAGCCCAATGACGGAGTAATAATATTCGGAGAAAAAGGACATATACTAATATTATTTTAATATATCGAATGATACTGGATACTCACGTAAGCATGTTAAATTGTGCTTCCAGTACTTCTACTTGCTCTACTACGTTCTACTTGTCTCTAAAAACGTGTTTTATAAAACAGTGCCTACAAGCAGAAGACTTTGAGCACATAGCTTACAAGGATTTATTCATTACGATCACCGATGGATTTTCCCGACCTTTGAAAACACTGAACCTAAGTCTGCAGTAAACGACAACAAAAAATCCTTCCCCTTTTCCATGAGCTTCTTCTCTATGATATCCCATTTTATCAATTTAATGTCGCCCCCACCCTTTTCCGTTTCATACCACACAGACGACAACATCGGGGATCATCTTTTTCATGTCCTCCTCAGATAACGCTACCTTTTCGCCTTTCATGTTTCCTCTGACCCGCGATAACAGTACTATGCACTTCCTGTAACTGACTGCACACTATTCCTCCTTTTGCATCATGTCCATACTACCGTAACCCAACTCCGCAACACATCAAAGAAATCGTACAATTTGTAATGAATGGTGCACGATACAGCAATTTCATTGCACTTCTCAAAAAACACGCCCGATAACTGGACTCCACAGGGTTGCTTAAATGCAAGAATTGGGGGTAGACTGTCCGCAGCGGCCTGCTGCAGTTGCCCGCGTGGCAATCACTTGCCATTACACTAGAGCCGATCGCTTCGAGCGTCTCCCCTCCTCTCTTCACCACCCGACGACTCGACAACCAGTGAGCCGCACCGGTTGCTGGGTTGCACAAGTGCTGGGCCAGAGCAAGTTCAGTCGAGAAGTCCCGATTTAAAACACAGTCAACCGATTTTCTTTCACGTCAATAACGGGCCAGTTCAGCGATTTTGTCTCTTACCTGCAGGAGAGGCAGTGTGGTTCTCTGGAATATTGTTCTGGTCTGGGTCGAACGGCTGGTGCGGTGTGGCGACGGTGGCGAAGTTGCTCAGATCGTCGCGCTGAGTGGAGCCGTGCCAAGTCACCCAGCCCAGCACGGGGTTGCTCAGCAGGAGCAAGATGGCGTGTGTGTAGTTCATGGCGGCAATCATCATCGACATGTCACGTACTAAGCGTAAAGGAAGGGACTGGAACGGTGATCGAGGATTTTGAACGAACTACAGACGCACTGCCATAACACGTCGACGCGTCTGTTTAGAGTCGCTGCTGCTGACAACACGACCTGAAACAAGAACAGAAGCATAGCGTTAGTGAAAAAGTAATTTGTGAAAGCTCCAATCAGGCACGTTTAGAATGACCCACCGAAATGCCACTTCCTTCTCTCTTACTGGGGTGACCACAAATTTATCTGTGGAAATGATCGAGAAGAAGCTAGTGCGATAAGTCGCCAACGAAATCTGAAACATTCACGACGTGAAATCCAATTTCGAAAGCACTTTCACACGAAATGCTTACTTTTACAATTCCTTTCTCCTTTCCCATTAACCTGCACTACTCCGCAGTGTGTGTGTATAATTTGAGAGTCATTCCGTTTACAGTATTTAGCAAAACAAATTCGGAGACCAACGTGTGATCTGGTTTCATGGAATTCCGAAAATCGTCACTGAGCAGCGCCAATGTAGAGCACCGCTGATATAAGTACCTGAGGATTTCTTCCTAATTGGCTTCAGAATGTTGGATCCAAAATCCAGAGACTCGCTCGAAATTTCTTACTTATTTAAGTTGAAAAAGTATTCATTCACTTCAACACGTATTCACTTATGCAGATTAGAACCAAATTTGTTTCAGTTACAAAGGAGAATGTTAATACTTTTTCATAATACTTTTTCAAAATTTATTTAAGTATCGATTTTGATCCATTAAATTCTTTACAAAGTTCAAGTGTCTTGCCTAATCATATTCATACATACCTTTCATTGTCACTCGCTGACGACAAATTCAAATTTCGCCTTAACATTTTCGGTGTCCGCACAACGGATTGAATTTTTTCGTGAGCATTCCGAGAATTAATGTTCTACGGAATTGTCGGTTAGTACGTCAATAAGGAGTGAAGAACGTGTAAAATCAACTAAAATTTGCGAAAAATGCTTTGTTTCGTAGAAACGCAAGCTTGCTATGTAGTCTGTTTCTATACACTGAGAACAATCTGTATTGAAAAGCAGTTTCATTTAAACAGATTTTACATTCGTTATAGAGTTTCTTCATGCAGAAATGTCGGGTGTAAAAATTAGCCTCACTAATTCTCACTCATCCACTTTTGAATGGAATTTTTTACTGATATACCCTCGTGGTTTGATGTCACAACTTTTAATTTTCTTTCTTGTCTTTACATCTGTTCCAGTGACATTTAATATTTTCAATTCAAAATTAGATCTGTTTCGGATAACTCACAGAAAAAAACACCGAAACTGTTACATTCATTATTTTAACCTTACTTTAACAAGCTATTGAATATCTGAATATTTCTTATAAGTGGCTCGATCAAACCTCTTTGGGCGACCTACGAGAGCTTATTTAGATGCAGATTAATAAACCACATCACCGTCCGCCTAACGAAAGAAATAGAATTACAATTTTTCCACTACATTCCTTAGCTTTTGAATTTTCTGTTCACGAATTCACGACTAGAATTCACTTCAATGTTCATTGCCAGGCATTCATTTTTATCATTAACGCATCATTGACTCACTTCTTATGTATAATAAGAGTGCATAAATATGTTTTATCATATTTGTATTCCATTGATCTTTTCCTCTTTCTCAAATATTCAAATAAAACTTCAGGTAATAACATGTTCCATCTACAAATCTAACGATGTGTTTAGTACAGTTACTTATAAAAACAAACCGTTCAGAAACGTTTTCGAAGTGAAAAAATAAAAAAGGGAGATACGGAAAGATACAGAGCCATTAAAATACCACATAATGGAACAGGGAACAAATTAACAAATGCGTGAAAGCACGGAGATCATACAACGTTCGGGAGTTCGGAGCCCAGGGTCCTTAAAATTCCCATCTTCGCGCATCGTGAATATTAGAACGTTCGCCGTTTTTCGTTAATCGGCAACTTTCAAATCCTAACTTAAATTTTTAATATCTCTTCCTTGTGCTCAATTCGAGGCTTTTCGAGAATTTATATTTCCAATACCTCAATGTATGGTACACACCTGAATGAAATCTCTTACATCAAACTGTTTACATTTTAAAATATTCGTGTGTAATATTTAACTACAATAAAACCCGCATATCCTCGAAACCAAACAATTCTTTAATATTCAACTATGAAAGATTTTATGCGATCATATTTGGCAAAATATCTGAATTAATAATTTCGAATCATACTAGAGCTTGATGGGCAACGAAGCAACCTCTGGACATGTGAGAGGTGGCAAACGTTTCGATAAATATCCAAAAATACCTGTGACCACATTTTTCACTCATTTGAAGCAGAACTTTTGCTTCTCCAAACCACTAGTTCGTACCAATATACAAGTGCAACCCACAAGTGCAAAATTCTGCTCAAACAAGATAATTAAGTATTCATCGGACACGAAGAAAAACAATCTGTCAGAAATTTCAGTGAATTATTGTTTTCACAGTTTTCCCTTTTTGGATGCTAATAAATCATATCTCTGTGTACATAAAAATCTATTGCAGAATTAATTATAAAGAACGCCATTAAATTTGAGAAGACGAAGTTCAAAGGACACTAGAATTCAAGGGCTCGTAGCCTAGGGACCAGTACTTGATGTTTATACCTCCGGACATTTTCTGATAATTCAAATGTTTGCAATGGCAAAACAATTTCGCGGAAAGTTAACTCGAGTTTTACCGATTTATGTAGTTCATTGCACCATCATTGTTATCAACCATTCACCTTGCTGATAAGAACTCAGGTTTGAGAAGGAATATAATAAAAAGGAATATGACAAGATGCGATGAATTATTGCTTTTTATATTATTTTTAAACCTAAAATTCAAATAATAATAATAACAATAATAATAATAATAACAGAAAATAAATTCGATTTTTATAAAATTCCGGTACTACCTGTTGTGATATTATTCTTGTAATTTAATGTAATATTGATGCGATTATATATAAATAATAATAAAATAAAAATAATAATTATTATAAAAACTATTAGTAAGACCACTAAATAAACAAAACTACAGAAGTCTGGAAATTAAGATGCAATGATGTAATATATCGCAACATAAAAAAAATAACAGACACAATTAGGAAGAAAAGATTGCTCTCTTTTGGACACATATTCAGGATGGACGATAAGAGGCTAACAAAAGAAATGTATCTTTGGAATAAGAAATCTACCATACCATCAGAAAGTTAAGAATGAAATGGAAAGGAACAATATAAGAGAAAATGGAAAAACGAAGAAAGAGAGAGAGAGAAAGAGAGAGAGAGAAAGAGAGAGAGAGAGAAAGAGAGAGAGAGAGAGACAGACAGACAGACAGATAGGGGAGGAGAGCGAGAGACAGAGATTTTTAAAACTAAATAGCAAAAAATGGAATGGCACCAAAGAAGGAAGTAGAGGAAAACTGGGGCTATTTGGTCCGAGGAGAAAAAAGTGAAACATGGTGAGAAGATGAAGAGTACTGAAGAACGAAGAAAAAGCAACTTAAATGAAAGGGTTGAAATTCTTTCGTTGTTCCTAGATCACCCTAACGAAGAAAGAATATTACCTAAATAGTTTTTTCTCTATTTTAACACGTGATGATACGATCATAGATGGCACCAGGTAAGTTTATGTGAAGTAGGGAGCTCCTGGCTGTAACTGTACACCTACTTCGTATGTATCACTCACTACAATTTCTGATTGCACAGACGAAAGAAATGTCCTATATTTGTTTTTGTATCCCGGCCGCATGACAGCTAACTAGTTATCACATTAAATGAGCTGGGAATATTCAGTACTAAAAAATTTCCTTTTTCAACAAATCTGAATGCAAAGCACTTCAAAACCAACACATGCATTAATAATTGAAAAAATACTTTCGCAATTTTACTAATATGCTACTGAAGTGTGAACGTACCATTTACAAAGATTTAATCTGATAAAGTAGATACCAAAAAAACAATTTTACCAACTATAATTATTATACTCTGTCGAAAAAAACGTATTGCAACACCGGGAAGGGAACGATCAATAAAGTAGGCGATAAGGGTCGCTAGGGATGGAGGATCGAAGAAGCCGTGATTAACATTGCACGGATGACTGACGCCCGGTGATGTAATGGCGTGAGGAATTGGCCCGGACGCTTCATCTGCTCCGCAACTTTGAAAGGCGCTACCCACTGCGATAGGGTCTACTCGGGACCTACGTTTGCCACGGCGTCCCACTCGTTCGTCCTTTACGCAACTGGACCAGTTTGAGCGGGGTCGGAGTATCGGCCTGCGCGAAGCCGGGTGGTCCTTTCGGCGCATTGCTAACTACGTGGACTGTAATGCGTCGTCAGTGCTGCGGTGCTGGCAACGATGAGTAGACGAGCCTTCCCATATATGTAGACCCACTTTGGGGTGACCGCGGAGCACTAACGAACGTCAAGACAGACGCATCGCGAGGCCGGCGTTGGCACAACGTACGGCCACTCGCGCCGACATACAGGCTCGTGAGGACCCCGCCTTGTCTCTTTGGGGGACGTTACTCTCCCCGATGTTCGTCAACTGCCGGCCCCGGCCCTGGCCGGCCTGATGTTCGCCGGATTTGTCCTCGGTCGATCATCTGTGGGACACGATGGACCAATGTCTGACCCGTGCTGCGACTCCCCCAACAACTCTGTCTGCTCTGCGTGAGGCGGTACAAGAGGCGTGGAACAGTGTATTGTAGGACACTATTCGCCACCTGTTCAATGGGATGCTAGCCCGCATAGGGACTTGTCGTACTGCCTGTGGCGGATACACACAGTATTGATGGGGCGTTTTCGGTTCATGGTTCTCTTCGTTGTAGGACTTGCGAACATGGCTCTGATCATGTAATCGCTTGTAGTATTCTGTCAGTATGGGCTGTACCAGTAGAGGAATAAATTGTACAATGCAATACGGATGGTGCAATAATTTTTCCGCCTGTGTAGTTAGTAATTGTGTTTTTTATCTACTTAAAAATTATTAAAATTAATCAAACATTGTACTTAGCAAATTTTCAAATTTCAAATACTACTACATTACGTAAAAGCACAGATATGAGAACACAACAGTTTAGGAGCACAGTAAAACATGAGAACTTTAAGATGTCCATTGTGTAAAGCAACTGATAGAATCACTTAAGAAAAAAATATCTTACATTCCCAACTACTCAACACTGTTTAAATGCAGAAATACCTGACCAATGCGTGCTATGCGAACAATGTTACGCTGAAGCGCCGAGTCTGATGACACTATGAATTGAAACGCCTGACATTTGTCGATTGCCGTGTGGATTAACATACTACTATGTACACAAAGGACTTCTGACATGTCCAGTCAAGACCGAAAACGTTGATTTGAATACCACGGTGCAAGTTTCAAGAGTAATGAATGCAAGCGATCGACATTTTACGAACGGTCCCATACGGAACTTGGATTTTCCCCCCAATCCTCTGGCTACGCTTCTACGAAAAGGGAATTATTCCTCAGGATAAAAGCGCTGCTTTTGTTTATTTGAACGTTCGTCGCAATCAATTACACCGGGCCGGAATAATTTACGAAACACGGCCCGGCACTCAGGAGAGGAACTCCAGGAAAGAGTAGGGTTAGTGCATGTACAACGTCTGCGATGAAGAGCAACGGTGAGGGAGACATAATTCATTAGTGGCGCGTTTATTTAGTGAGTTACTGGCAATATAAATAAGGCAACTTGATCACATGTTGAATGGTCGTCTTAAGTTATTTTGTTCCATTCAAATGTTTTGAATGATTCTGTGATTATTATGCAATTATGTAATGTGTAATATAGAAATGTGATGATAAACATCGTATTAATGTGTGATTAATACGATGGATAGCATGTTAATGACGTCTACATAGTACTACTTGATAGGATTTTAGGATAGTTATGCGCAATTGTATCTAGGATATAACCTAACAGAATAATCGAAATTTTGTTGATTATGATGCTGGTTTAAGAATATTACTCAAAAGAATATATTAGCTGAGACATTTTTAGTTGAGTTATGTCGAAAGCGTGGGAAATTATTAAATCCGCTGAGGATAAAATCAGTCTTCTGCCAAAATAGCAATTTTTGAGATCTGGCAAATTATATTTTGCATCGACGATTTATGTCTTACCACATAATATACCTTATTTCAGTAGGGGAATTTGCAAAATATAATCGATATGTTAAGGACTAGATAAATTTGTGCTTATAAGAAGTACCAATAAAAAGTGTTGTAAACCACGTGTCGGTAATTTCCTGCGTAATGCGTGTTACTCTCATGCTGATCAAAAATTGATAAGGGGAATACATTTTTATTTTTTATTTATTGTCATGTTATTGATCTATTTCGGTTTTGAACTTTCTAGATTTGCCTGTAAGTGAATTTTTTTAAGTGTCACTTTCTTTGTGTTGACGAAAAGTGTCCAGCTTCCCAACAGTACGAAAATCTGTCTATTTAATTGACACGAAGAGCTACGCCTAAATCTGCCACAACAGACCTCCATGGCGAATGCATTACGTGATAATCGTCACATACTGTTTGCGGAAATAAAGAAAACTTTGGCGGCTTCTTGGACAGAATTCTACAATAACCATGTAGATGACGTAGACTGTGGTACTACGTTACGTTCACGTTATATTTTGGAACTATTATTATTAAAATGTTTTTAAATGTTTGTCAATTTCAATACACCAATTTATATAATACACTAAACGCAATTACACTAAACACTTATACGCAATTATAATTCATTATCCAAGACGTTAAAGAGATTATCTACTTATCAGAGGAATCTTATTACCTCACAGGCGAAGCAAGAGCAAACAGGGATCTTCTCCGAGTACATAAAGTATCTTTATAGTCGTGTGTTTTATTTGGTTTTATTTTAGCCCATTTTAATACAAAATTGAAATACAAAATTGAAATACAAAATTTTCAAAAATTGTTCTTATGTGATTTCAGATTTGAAATATTTCCAGGAGATTAACATATTATTAATCATCTTTAATATTCTGAATAAACATATTATTAATAATATATTTGAGAACAGGAAATATTCTCCCTTGTGTAATACAAAATCTTTAAATTGGCAAAAAGCCACAAAATACAAAGAATTTTACGGAACTACTGGCGAAATAAAAGAAACAAATTGTCTCTCATCTAAAAACTGAAAGCAGAGGAAAACTTGTGTCAATAGTGAAGTTACATTTTGTGACCAGATGCAAAATCGAGATCATCTCAGCATTTGTTCCATGGATCACAGAAAAGTGGACAAAAAACTGATAAAAATGAGTATATGGAAATAACAGATGAGGAAGAAAAGATCGCACACTTGCCCATAACTCTTTAGGTTCTGCTCCCGCATCCGCCAGGTTCGGAAGAAAAACTGAGAACGATCGAACACGAAAGACCGTCCACTACTGAGATGAAATATCTGGCGCTGTGGGACGTCGACCCTGCTGGCATACGATGCTTCAGATGCATACTTGCATCTACATAATGCACTTGGTAAAATAAAACTCTACGCGATTGTATTGTTCTGTCCATTCTGAACCCACAAACTTTCGTTAGAATCCTCGCAAGTAAAAATGTAAGATCACATGCACTCGATGAAACAAGGCTCTAGCCGAGGGTATTCCACCTGTTCTGAAGGCACCGAACTTGCGTTAGAATCCTCGCAAGCAAATCCGCTAACCTCGCAAGCTAAATCAGCATGTACGCGGTGAAAAAGGCTCTAACCGCGTGTACTCCAGCTGCTCTGAAAGCAGCGAACTCTCGTTAGAATCCTCGCAAGCAAATCTGCTATCGTTCGCCGGCAGGTGGCGCGTGAAGTGGATTGGGCTCTTTCCTGCAACTGAGTCTCGCCATTATTCGGACGAGAGCGTGAAGTTCGCCGTACCCGGGTCGTGTTTGCGCAGCGAGAGGAGAGCATAAGCCCCCGCAAATTGCTTTAAGTTGATTCAATTGCTAGCAATTTAATCCCTACACTAACGAGTTGCAAACAGAAATGCACTTCATTAGTTTCTTTACTCAAAAAGTTTTAACGCGTATCTGAACTTCTATAATCCATTTCACAAAATTATAAGAACCACATACAAATTATGTAGTGAACAGCGCAACACATGAGAGAAAATACCGAAAAAATATGATTATCATCTTGCGCCTAAGGAAAAGCAAAATATATTAAACGCCGGCGATACTCCTATGATTAAAAATCTGCTCAAATCACGATCAAAAGGGAAATGTTTGGTGATGACGGCGGGAGGGAGATAGCACAGTACTTTCTGAATAAGTAAATAATAAAATTGGGAATTTCAAAGCATATATTAAGCACCTGTCGAAATACATTCTAATTAAAAATTAGTGTATAAGTATAAGTTCACGAGCGTGGGAACATTATTGTACGAACTACTATTGCATTGTTAAGAATGGGGGTCAGGCAGTGGATATTAAAAACTATTTTTGTACGGATTGAATGTTCAGCCTCTCAAGCACATTATGAAAGCCTTTTTTTCGGCGCAGTAAAAGTGAAGAAGTGAAAAATTCATTTGACAGAGAGAAAATCATTTCCATATAGAGCATTATTTATACCTCACATAGACATTGCTGACGTGAAATAACTTACTGTAAAGTTCATTTCTACAAAATGAACACAGTAGAGGTTTTATTTATATTTGTGTTGTAAGTAGTATGTTGTAATTTGTTTACAAATTCGTCAGATGTAAAGTGACCCCCAAAATTGATGCCAAATTTAACGCCTAATGCTTTACGAGATAATTTGCTTTTACACAGAAAGGACAGATGTCACGTCGGATTATCAAATTCGCGGTTGCTTGGTAGGGCAACATTTGTGAATTTTGCATGATACTTGGTTGTTCGGGTTTCATAATGGTGATCTGAGAAGGTGTTAAGTACTCGAGAGGCATCGTCAAGGTAGCGCGCGATCAGGGTCCACTGCAGCATTAAAACGCTTCTTTTTACCAAGGTTTGGTGGTGGCATGTATGCCCGCACCTTGCCCACATTCGTGATCACAAATTAATGCAGATGAAAGAATGAATGAAGCATCTAAACAAGACGTGATTGCGAAGGCATCCGCGGCCGCAGTTTGTATCTTTTAGGTTATCCGGGACGCACCCGTTTCGTCGACTCAGACGCAGCGCATCCCGGGTAGCCTAAGATACATCTAAACAAGCCTTTTTTCTTAGCTAAAAAGATGGTCCTGAAAACTGCTTCTCGCGCATTAGCCAAATACACTGAATAAAGTCTAAAAAGAACATGAGCAGATATGTGGTCTATATTGCATCCACCTTCAAATCTTCTCCCTCTCATGAGAATCATAGCATGAACACGTGGCTTAATATGAAGCAATCCCACCTTAAATTTACGCACAACACAGAAATCATACGCATTCACTGAGACTCCCTGTAAATTGCTGCTGCCTACAATCGCCTACGCAGATTACCATCAACACATAATTATACAAGTTATAATGAAGGATAATAATAGCCGGCAACGAACTCCAACGAGTTCGAGAATCGCTCCCTTAATGAACGTAGCCCATCATCTCCTCACACAGGCCGGCTCCCAGTCATGCACGCAGATCGTTGATGCTCGCAATTACCTCTTATAGGGCAGAGGTAACATTTGAGATAGTGGAGCTGCCATCAGAAACTCTCGGAGACGAGGCTCAGACATCAAATTGAGAACAGAATATGAACTAGAGATGAAGGGAAAACGAATCAAACGAGGGAAAAAGAAAACGAGAAACGATGAAATGAGTAGTGCTTCATACAGTACAGACTTTCTCTGCACGAGACACACCAAGTGGAAATACCTTTGTTTCAATAGGCAGAATTGGATCAAGAAGTCCTCAATACACTTCCCCAAGTTTGAGACTCGCAAATAAACAAAAGTTAGTGATGGCATAAATGCAGGAATAGAAACGGAAAATATAAACAATAGCTTTGAAAGAAGCCGAGAGTGGAAAGGCGAGAATCAAATAGATCTTTCTTTAAAAAATATGTCATAACATAAGTCATTTACATTTTAAAAGGAATATGTTCCCAATAATGCCATACCATTTAAAATAATTACTTCGGCTAAGTAGCTATGAGGTCTCAACAGTAGTTGACTGTTGTGAAACAAAATTTTTTCGCAACTGTTGAACTTACAACTGTGATCAGGTAGTTAAAATATAACCATCACAGGGTTTCTTAACTTCTAATGCCTCATTGTAGAATTTACTGTCTTGGCTTACGTAGTTAGAGCAACTGGACGTATTTCCGGAGATAGGGGTTCAACCAGCTGAGAGAGCCAATTTTTTGAACAGTTAAATATCATTAATAAATATTCACAATAGTGTTCACAATACCTGAGAATATACCAAAAAAAGCGAAAGACGGAGAGAGAGAGAGAGCGCACGGCGAATGGAGAAAGCGATGGCTGTCAGAGCCAAAGGGACGCAGAGAAAAGAGCGAGCTAGAACGAGGAGAGAAAAAAGGAGGGATAAGTACAGAAAAGAGGGCGAGAGAAAGAGAGCGAGCAAGAGTGAGAGAAATAGAGCCAGTAAGAGTAAGTGAGAGAAAGAGAGAAAGGGAAAAAGAAAGAACGAGAGAACAAGAGAGAAAGATCGAGAGAACAAGAAACAATGAGCGAGAGAGCAAGAGAGAAACAGGGAGAAAGCATGAGAGAGAGAGAGGGGGGCGGAAGAAAGGGCAAGAGAAAAACGAGGGAAAGAGCGAGAGAAAGGACGAGATAAAAATCGAGCGAAGGGCAGGAGACGGGTGAGGCAGAGGCGCGCAAGAGAGAAGGCAACGGCGTGCACCGGGAATAGCTGGCGTCCTCCCGCTGCGACCGGAGCAATTGAAGGGCGCCCTGGGGCGGCGGACCGCTTCACCCATTTGCCCCACCGCGCCGCCCGCCGCCCGCGCCTTCCGCGCCGCCCGCGCCTTCCGCGCCGCCCTCGCGGCTTTCCGGAAACGCTCCCGATACCCACTGCCGGTTGCAATTAAACGTCTATTTACGAACGGCGGAAGATCGGTTCCCAAGCGCCGCAGAAGCCGGGCGAGACAATCGACACCAGCACAAAAGGGCACGCGATACAATTTACGAAATTCGAACTACTGCTCAAACAATTTCCTCATTTTCATTGTAGAGATCTCTTGAATATTATCAAAAGCCCGTATAAACGCTAATTCATTTCCAAACCTACCGCAGTAACATTGCACTCTACATTTACTAGATTGCACGATTAAGATCAGTGTCAATTATATTAATGATTAAGATGATTGATAAAAACAATTATATTAATAATTATAATGATAATATAATATTCATGAAATATTAATGATTTCACTAACGTACCTCGGAGTAATGCTAAATGCTAATTGCCTTTGAACACGTGTCAATCAGCAGAACATTAAAACAATAAACTTCCGCAACAACCTGAAACTTCCTCAGAATAGTCACTGGATTTGAAAAAAATAAAATATTATTGAATTTAGCGTCTGCTTAGCTTACGTTATTATTTGTACTATGCTTTTTGTAAGGGTTTGTTTGTGTTTTGTATGCTGGTTTTCAAATAATAGGGGAAAATATTACTGAAAAGAAGATGATTTCAGGAAGAAATAGAAAGCCTACAAAATGTATGAAACAAAAATGCACACAAACTCCTTTTCCTACTGTAGTAACGACTTATGTATCAATAATTGATCTAAGTCAATTTTACTTCCATTTCTCAGTATCTCTGTGTATCTGAAATTATCAGACTGAGCTGGATTTACAGTATTTCAAAGCATAATCATACTATTAAGAACGGCATGGACTTACTTAGCCCACCTTCAGAAAGAGAAGGGAGGAACAATGTTTATGCACTCGCATGTCTGATGACGCTCTCGCCATCCTGCGGAAATTAAATGTCACGTTTTTTTTTAAATAAAAAATTGGTTCTTTTTGACGATTGTTATTAAAATCCTCATTCATATATGCCAACGATTCAAGCAACTATTAAATATGAGTATTAGAGCACGTACCGATTATCAATATAAGATATGGAATAAGAGCCAAAACTTGTAACTAAATTGCCGACACAATCTTTTTTCTCATGGCAGCGAATATTACTTGTCATTTTTACCAAATACACTCGTGGCTTTGTCGCATTTAATCATAATTCAGCTACGTGCAATACAAGAGCGAGGGTGCAGAATTTGCAGCTAAAGGAAATGTGCATAAATTAAAGTTCTGTCCCATACGTCACATAGTTTCTGATTGTTCTTTCACGTTAAATAACAAACAAATAACAATAAATAAATAAATAAATAAATAAGTAAATAAATAAATAAATAAATAAATAAATAAATAAATAAAAGAAATTCATAATTTGTCGAGACATTAGACTTCAGCGCTCTGTTGCATTTCTCCTGCTCCCAAGATATTCTCTCTTTCTACTAAAAATATCGCTCTCTTAAGTGCTTCTAATCTTGACGATCACGTAGGTCTTACGTGTAACCTACGCTGAGCAAATGGGAAATCCCAGCGGCAGCGTACGGTAATGTACAGCAGCTGCGTATCGACCGCCTCTTCCACCAGAGTACCCGCAACCACTGTTGCTCACCAGCGATTGTTCTTCCACTTGGTCTCGTTTCCGCCCCCACTCATTTTATACACCTCTACTGAGTGCCTTAAATGTACGTATCCCTTGCAACATCCCAACAGAACACAAGCAACCTGCAAAACACTGTCACCACCGCCGTATTTGTCACATCCGTTCATCATCCACAGTTCTTCCGTCGCAACGTTGAAACTCGGAAGGAACAGATAGAATAATAGTTATTTAATGCCGTTTCCTTTAACAACGGAATCGCCAGAGACTTCTACCGCCTCCTCCACCTCCACCAAAAACTCCCGTGCCGCGTCTGCCTGCGACCTCTCGAGTCCCAACACCCTATCATTCCCCATTTCCCGCCCCGCCTCCTCCGCACGTAACGCGCATCCTCCCGCGGTGCATTTGTGCGATGTCAAATTTAGCAGCGGCCAGAAACGTTGCCAAGTTGATCATCGCGCGTGCTCGCTCAAGAGATCGCTCGCCGCGGCCCAAGGAACCCCGCCACGCGCCTCGCCACGCGCCCCGCCACGCGCCCCGCCACGCGCCCCGCCACGCGCCCCGCCACGCGCCCCGCCACGCGCCCCGCCACGCGCCCCGCCACGCGCCCCGCCACGCGCCCCGCCACGCGCCTTCCGCAGAGCCGCTCCACCGCCGCGTTCTACGCTCCCCGCCCCGCTCTACGTTTCGCCTCTCGCTTCTCCTTGCCACGCGCATCGCCATGCCACGCTACGTGTCTCGTTGCGCATCGCTTCCGTGCCCAGTACGCCACGCGTCCAACCCGCCCCGCAAGGCCGATAACCCGCCGCGCCATGCAACGCACACACCCCACTACACCACGCGTCCAACCTGCCACGCCACGCGTCCAACCTGCCACGCCACGCGTCCAACCTGCCACGCCACGCGTCTAACACGCCATGCCATGTCTCCTACCTACTGCGCCATCCTCTCAATCTGCTACGCTTTCAACCCGCCATGCCACGCCACCAACCTGCTACGCTGCGCGCCCAATCCGCCATGCCAGGCCACACATTCAACCTGCAACGCCACGCCTCCAACCCACCACACTACGCATTCGACTCGCCACGCCAGGCCACGTGTTCTTCCCGCCACGCGCCGCCCGTAGCGACGCTGCACCCAACTCCACTCCATTTCAGTCCACTCCACTTCGCACCCTGCCTTTGCCCCTCCCCGTACGCCCCCAACTCCCGCGTTGGCGCAGGCATGCGCGCGGCCCGCCGCAGGGCCCAGGGAAGATCAAAACACTGGAGCTCGTAACTTGCGTGAATATTTAAGGGCGAGGCATTAAAATGTATCTGGGATATTGACGAGGCCGCGCGCCCGATGAAAAATACAAGGGGGCGGAAGCTATACCGGCCCACGCCCGAAAAGAAGTACGGCAAACTCGGCGTACATGAAATTACGTTAGCAATCAATAATGTGGGAAGGGGCAGCGAGTGCCAGGGGGAGATCGTCGACCCCAATGGTAGTGGCAGCAGGCTTTGGAGGCAGCAGTGGAAAACATGGTAGTGAGTGATGGTAAGGGATGAGCGAGGATGGATAATTATTGCAGTAAACAGTGTCAGCAATGGGGAAATGGTGGAGTGATTTGAATGATAATATTTGTGGGGATAATAGTGGTGGCATTGGCAACGGTGGTATCGTGGAGTTCATGGTAAGTGTGGTGGAGGTGGAGATAAGTATGGTAGCGGTGGTGGCAAGTATGGTGGCGGTAGTAGCAAGTTTAGTGACGGTGATGGCATGTGTGGTGACGGTGATGGCATGTGTGGTGACGGTGGTAGAAAGGGTAGCGGTGGTGACAAGGGTAGCGGCGACGGTGGCAAGATTAGTTGCGGTGGTAACAAGAGTATTGGCGGCGGTAGTGAGGTGGCGATTATAGTAAGTGTGATGGAGGTAATGGTAACATGGATGGCGGTGGTGGTAAGTGTACTGACGGTGGTAACTATTGTGGTGGTATGTATTGTGTTGGTGGTGTGGTATGTTAACATGACATACTCTAAATGTGATGGTGTTAGATGGTGGTAGTGGTAGTGGTAGTGACTGTTGGTTGTCGTGGTGGTAGTGATGGTCACTATAGTTAAGTGGTAAGAGTTATAGATTAGTGATAAATATTAGTCCTGATTGAGAAGAAATTATTACAAGCAGAGCTATGACGAGATTATAAAGTACAATAGATAAGCTAGAGATGACCCAAGACAATGTACAGAGCGGACGCCATCACAGTGGACGATGGAGACGCCTGGAGAAAACTTATATTTCGTAGAGAGCGGGAACACTGGCGATATGCTGGCGACAGCCACGATAAAGGCACATGCCGGAAGTCGGGTACTCGTAACGGAAACCAGACGGGAGGGAAACGTGAAAAACAAGAGAGGAAACGGGAGACGCTAGCCCCCTGAATTGCGTCGCCTCGCCGCTCCATCTAATGGAAAACTCTAATTATATAGCTGGAAGCTCCAAGCAGATGATGGCAAAGCGGGTAGAATTTGAAGCAATGAAGACGGAGGAGCAAGAGACAAGAAACAAAAAGAGGGAGGCGGCAAAGGAGAAATTACACGGCGGCAATATGTGAAAAAATGGGGGTGGAGCCATTAATATGACACGGGCGCTAATGTTTCATGTCGAAACAAAAAGCCTTCGTCTCCGAAATACTTTACAATGAATGCATAAAGTCATACACCACGCTGAAAGAAAATCATTACGTGTTTATGATGAAGCAGTTTTCCACATATTGTTAATATTTTCGATATTACATGAAATGGAGGATATCAAAAGCAACACGTTATGCAAAATGTTACACCCGATGTTACATCGATTTTGATGAGTCTGCCATTCATTTTTACCTTCTGAAAGTACTCATTAATGAACTCTTATTCAAGAAATAATTCGTGATCCACGCCTGTTGCAACAAGTTTTGAGAGAAGTCTACCTTGCAGATCTAAATCGAACACGTGGGGAAAATGTATTATTATAGTGTGTATTTGTCCATCAACGTCTAAACTAACTGAAGAGTCCTGAGGCACAGTCGTGACTTTACTTTCACAAGAATAATGCGGACGAATATCATGTTGTTCTCCAAGAAACCATCCTGGTGTATTCTAGAGATTCCGTACGTCCTCTATTAAGTGCTACATACGGGCGATATTAAGGATAACAAAGCAAAAATATGAAAATTTTCACATGTTTACTCTTTAGACTAATTAATAACTGTAATGTTTTCTGAATAAAATTACATCCTGAATAGTTTAAATCGTATTATAAGGTTGTTTTTATGCCACCATTATAGGTCTGCAGCTGTCACGTGGCCTTCCATGTTTACAGCCGTTCTTTCAAAAGGACGTAACTTAGAAACTAACCAACTCAGAAGGCTGCGGTTTTGAAAAACGAAATTAGGGCATTCGAATGTTGACGTTGGATGCATTGTCAGGTCGGTTTGGACGGCATTAGTTATTTTCTGGAGGTTTCTTTGAGTGTCGAGTGTTATTTTTCACTGTTGTTCCATGTTGTGTTGAAAGAATTGATTGTTGTGAGCAGATATGACCAAACCCAAAGAGCTATTTAAAAAGCGAGAAGTTTGGTGGAAACAGATTTCCAAATAACAGTAATATTAGCAACAATGAAAGTGTCGTCTAGAACAGTAAAGACTGAATGAAATCCCCAACATTGACTGATACAGACACACAAAATTGCTTCTAGTACTAAGTTAAGAGGAAGCAACGAAGCGATCTCTGAACATGAAAATACTGTAATTAGTAGTTTAGGTAATCGTTTAGTTGGCTTAGATGTGCTCAGCGACGGATTATACTAAATCATCGTATAGTGGAATGTGAATTTCTCTTACTTGTAACTTTAAAGTCCTTTTACGCAAAAGTCCATTTTTTGCTACATTTGCCCAAAAATTTCAAAAACGTTTTAAGCTACGTTGTTAAAATTTCTGGAGTACATTCCTATAATAAGAACACAACTACTGATCTATAATTAGTACAATTAAATTCATACGTTTTAAATAAAAATAGTAAGAAGTAGTGTTAAATTTTCAGGTCTTTAATAATACCTGAGGAAATGGGGCACGAACTCATGTAAATTAACATAGCTGCAATAGGGCCTTGTTACTCTCCAGTTCATAGGCCTGTCGTTCGCTCTGCGTGCACAATCTCCTATCCAGTAAAACGGTACAGGCAAAGCATCTTTCCAATCAGACGGTGTACTACTGTTGCTTAATGTGGCGTCAATTAAACACGATAGGCACGGAGACATCGTTTTAGAACATCAAAGAGCGAAGTTCCTCAACTTTAACGTGGAAATTCATCCGGGCCAAGAGGTGTATTTTTTCCTAACTTAGCTACTCTTTTTCTGATGGTTTTCGGATTAAAATTGAAAGTTTCTATCTCATTGTCAGTTAATATCCGGATCGTCATTTTCGAAATAGAGATTACAATCGTTTTCGTGATCTGAAATCTTAGAAATTTAGAGAAAAAATGAAACTTCCGTCTTTGTCTGTAATCGTGAGGATGTCTTCTTTGTTTCCTTTTTTTCCACCTCACATATTTACAGAATCTACCACAGTTGTTTCCCTCGTTAGAGAGAATTGACTGTGTAAACGTCTCTTGCGAGTTTCGCTTTACTCTCAGTGGTGCTCTCGTTACCCAGCATACAGCAATCGCACCTTCCCCTTTAACCAGAGCATAGCCGCCTGGTGAATGATGGAATATTCCCAAGCGAGGCGCTCCGTCATGGTGTTAAGAACGAACTTTACACCATGGAATAATACGTTCTTGAAGTCTTTTCTCATAAGCAAGCATCGTTGACCTCAGAACTGCGGAATGCCCGGCGTGGGAACAGCTGGCACAGCTAACAAATTTACGACGCAGCTAACGTAATTATCATGACACTAAAGCGCTATTTTGTGGGGGTCAGATGCCAAAATCTATCCTATGATCTTGAGTAGAATTTTAAACGAAGACACAAAAATATCTGAGTTTTCGTACTATTGTGGTATCGTAATATTTTGATGCATTTTTTTCAGTATTTTGATTCTTGCTATCGGACAATTATTACATGCTGAGCGAGCCAGATTATACTCCTCGTTAAAAGGAATTTCGATCCCTCTCCCCTTAAGCTGCTACCCGCCATATTATGTGACAGCAATATTATCATTCATTTAATAATGGAATATGAAAACTATGAAATTCCTACACAGAAGGTAGCAGATATTCGAGGAGACAAAGGCATTTAATTAGCCATGCCAGACCGCCCGAACTAAAAGGCGGGAGCCCACAATTCTTCTCTTTGCGAGTATCGCCGGAAATGTGAGCAAAGTGGCAGGTGAGACCTCTATTTGTCGATTAGGTCTCCACGGTGTATTTGAACTCCAAGAAGAAATGTATTATATATTAACTTATTTATTTATTTATTTATTTATTTATTTATTTATTTATTTATTTATTTATTTATTTATTTATTTATGTATTAACTTATTTATAAATTCTGAGATACCTACCATAACCGATATACAAGTTGAATTCTGAATAGTGATGAAAATTACAATTTTTGGCTATAATTAATAATAAACTTTTTGCTCCCTTGTAATAAATCTATTTGCAAAGGCAAATCAGCTATAGATTTGGGCTATAATCCCTCATCTTGCCCTTCGTGAAGGAATCGATTTTCTGCCGTAAGAACAAGCAGAACGATAATTTCAATAACTATATTTTATACAGAACTGTAGAAGACGTGCACAGATAGTGAAGTTACATTTACATAACCTCCATCCCCGGCCTCTCAGAAAAGAACATTGGGCGATTCGTCACGAATCTTCTATCTTAGCAGCAGTGGATTGCTACACAGCGCATTGCACTATCGCTCCTCGTCTGGCCTGGCATCGCCTTCTGTGCTCGGTTAAATCCATTTGCCAGCTTCCTTGGCGCAGTAAATGCCACACCGACTTCACTTTGCTCAAGATCTTCCTTCTTTTTCTTATGCGCACAGTCCGCAAAGCCATGCTATAACGGCACGAGGAGGCAAATGGGAGGGAAAGATCGCATGCAGTCTGTGAGACGCTGTATGGGGAGCAACCCAAAAAATTCGCCTGCAAGTGATTAGGGAACCCACAAAACCCACTGATCAGAGCAATCGGCCAACGAATACGATCCTGACAGGCACTGATCAAGTATCAGACACAAATCAAGTAAATTTCTGACCACGTGCCGGGATCGAATCTGCGACCTCCGAAACACTTGTACGTTTGCGCCTTAAGATTTTGCCATTACTCGCCGCCATCAGTGTTGGTTTCAAGACATGCCATCACTTGCTGTATATAAAGAGACGACACAATTCACACGTGTGCAATTTCGTAAGCTACTTCGTCCAAGTTCATTGTAATTTACTTGCGCCTATAGGCAAGTGTTCTGTTCGAATCAAAGAGACTTCCAACGCTATCAAACTTAGTTCAAACGTCCTAATATTGGCAAAAATATTGCTGCCAAAAAGAAATGCAAGCCAGCCGTTCTTGATGAATAGTCTGCGTTAAAATCCCTTCGTCCAAAAAATAAAAGGCCGAAAGACAATATTCGATTACATCAAATTGTATTAATACAGATACAAGCATTCACGCTTCTGCGAAAAAAATATTCATATTTTGTCAACAGTACCTATATTCAGAAGTACCTATATACGAGTAATCCTGCAAGTCTGATATGAACGGCTGACACAGTGACTTTCAACCGACAACGCGATTTTATCTGTGGTTTGTATAGAGGTATCCAATGAGAGATTACCCATAAATGATATTTCGGATATTTCAGAGGGTTTGTCGGGTACAGGATTCAAATGATTTTTTTCATCTTCTCTCTGAATTCTGTATTGGGGAATTCTACGTAAATTGGTTTTAATACCATTTCTAAAAATAGAAACGAATGAGATCCAGTCGATGAATGTACAAGTCGGAAAAATATATCGACCTACGTAGTGTAAATGTGTCTGTCAGCCAACTGTGAAGTGATAGCTTTAATTTTGAATCACGTATTGCCGAGTACTATCTACTCCATCATTCATCTCAATTACTTTGAGACGGCAAGACACCCAAAAGACTGAGAAGAAATGGAAACTAATAATAATGTAATTACACGCAGGGTAGCGGCTTGAGTATGGAGGTTTGTGTGTTTTACCATATTTTTAAATCTTCTGTGGCCAACAACCCTGGTTAGAAAACATCACGATCGAACAAAATATATCTTCTCCATTTACATAATTCTGATCACGACCCGAAAATTTACGCTGTTCTAGACATTACCTCGCGATTCAAAGAGGGAGAAACAAAACAAAAATGTGAAAATATTATTAATAATAAAAATAATAATAATAATAATAATAATAATAATAAGAAGAAGAAGAAGAAGAAGAAGAAGAAGACGAAGAAGAAGAAGACGAAACCAACAACATTGACACTACATACTGTACAAAAATAACAAAATACAAAGACCTTGCTCACGCAATTAAAATAAACTCTGGAAAATAAACAAAGTCACTATTTGACCCATAATAATCTCGGCCACGGTAATAATACCACAATCTACCAAATATCATTTGAATGTACTGGATGCAGCAGGAACATCAATGATGATGCAGAAGTCTGCGATTGTGTACAGGTGCAATTTAGTAAGAAAATTCATAGGACAACAACTAGAACATTAATGAACAAATATCAAAAGTGCAATTAAAAATTGAATAGTTAATTATGTGTCTTGTAGTTGCAGTTTTATTTTTATATATTTTCTTATTTGTTCAACTGTTTTACTTAATCTGCCTGCAAATCCAATATTAGTACCTGTAATGTTATTATAGTAATTATTCACTGATGATCTGTGTTTCTGTCTTGGCCGAAGCACTGTGTTTCATGTACAAACTTAAAATTAAGAATAAATTCTGACATTATGATAAAGCGGTTCTCAAAATTTCCCAAGATGATAAATGCCGCATTTGCCAGGATCAAGAAGAAACCATTGTCTGATCTTGTCCAATTCTACCAAAGACCGAAACCTTGAAAAGACACGACAGGGTGTGTAGTTACCTCCACAGGCAGATCTGCACCGCCCTCGAAGTTCCAAAAACATGCCCCAAGTGGTATGAACCCTTACCAAAACCCGTGAAGGCTAGTGGACTCTATACAATACTATACGACCAACAAATTCCAGCGGATCGCACGACAGAGGCAAACAATCCGGATATTGTTATCCGGGATTTCGAGAAAATATCATGTACTTGTAGATGTGCCTGTGCCTTGCGATCAAAACCTTGTAACCAAGGAGGCAGAGAAACGTCTTAAATACAAGAGTTTGGAAATCGAGATCAGCCGAATATGGGGCGTAAAAGCACAGGTCGTACCGATAGTCACAGGAGCTCTGGGATTTGTTCCACAACATTTGTGTAAGAACTTGGCGAGACTCTCAAGTCACTCAAAAGACTGGGAAGTATACAAAAAAAGGTTCATTTGGAACAGCCCACATTTTGCCCCAAGTATTGTAGAGGCACCGACAGTCCCTAGATTTGCTCCTTAGGAAGGTGGTTGCAACCTGGATGAGATTTTATATTCAACCTACCCATAACACAGTCGTGAAGAAGAGTAATGATAATGATAATGATAATGATAATGATAATGATAATAATAATAATAATAATAATAATAATAATAATAATAATAATAATAATAATAATAATAATAATA
Organism: Gryllus longicercus; assembly: GCA_038098605.1. Taxonomy (NCBI): domain Eukaryota; kingdom Metazoa; phylum Arthropoda; class Insecta; order Orthoptera; family Gryllidae; genus Gryllus; species Gryllus longicercus. The sequence continues at coordinate 3,382,831 of JAZDUA010000107.1, forward strand.
ATAATAATAATAATAATAATAAAAACCGAGCGAAGTGGCTCAGTGCGTAGCGCGCTGACTTCGTAATCGGGAGGTCCGGATTCGATTCCCGGGCCGGCCATCCTGACCAGGGTTTTCGTGGTTTCCCTCGGTCATAAGGCGAATGCTGGGATGGTTCAAAAAGTCCACGATCACCTTTCACCAATATCCTATCACCTCCTAATCCATAAATAATAATCACACTTCAAGGCGTAACAACCTTGTTGTAATCCAAGGATACAGCTGAAAAGCTGATCCTGGAAGAATTACACACGTTAATCGTGTAGCGTGGTCAGTAATGGCCTATACGCCAATAATAATAATAGTAATAATAATGTTAAAACTTTTCTAAACTTCCAAATAGTTCAAAAGATTGGCAAGTTCATGATATGTAATTGGGGTTCCCCCTTAATTTACGCTAAGCATTTTAGAGCCACTCAAAGACAATAAAGTCATTCGAAATCAAACTGCACCTTGAAGTACATTTTATATTTTACCGATACCCGTCTTCTTCAGTCGTGAATTTAAAGCATAATAATAATAATAATAATAATAATAATAATAATAATAATAATAATAATAATAATAATAATAATAATAATAACAATAATAATAATGAATGTTGTATTATTATTATTATTATTAAGTTAATCTGAACTCAAAAGTTTGGTACCCATAGTCAGGGCTCTCGCTAACTGCCCCTGCATCTTTAAGCGTAACTCACCAACGTGTGCGTACGTCTCTTACGAGAGATCAGCTTCCGCATCGTTTTGTTGGCTTGCGGTCTGCCGGTGAAGTCTCTCCACAAGCTCCTGCTGATGTTTGTTCCACCCGTCACTTTCTTCCGCACGTTTCTCTCGACGTTTATCAACTTCGAGGCAGATCTGCCCTGCATGCTGGATTATCAAATCCGCTACGAGCGTTGTAGCGTGCACGTTCTCCCGTTGGCTTGTTGCCGTCGACTACCACAGGAAGAGCCCTGTGTGGCCCTTCAAGCTGAAGAAGTCACAGAACTATCTTAACAAGCAACCGCATGTGCGTAACTGTAATGCAAATGAACAGTGCAAACATCTCTGCATTTTTCGAAAGAAAAAAAAAATCCCATCTCTGAAAATACTATAACGACAGCGGCACATTCCACGAAATACATCATCTTTGGCACTTCAAATACGACTATCTTGACTTCGACAGCAAATGTATTTAACTGGTAATGTTATGCAGATGAAATAAGTTTTTGCGGTATCTAAAAAAAATATTTTCCAGTCTATGCAGTCTATTTCATATAAAATTTGTCACGGTCAGCGCATATGTTCTTCCTTGACACAATATACGGAATAGCAAGAACAAGCATTCATGTCCAAGGCGGGATTCAAATTTGTTACTCTTCATAAAGAGTTAAGCTGAAATTATTCTCGCTATTAAATATTTGACAATCCGGGCATTTCGTTTAATGATTATTTTATTATTATTTTATGAGCTTGATTTCGCAAGAAGTCAACACATTTAAGGCTGTTATAGTAACTCCAACAAAAACGTATATGTCATTCTCATATTACAATCCCGGAAGAAAAGTTAATTGATTAAAAGAATTGCTGAACTTTTAATGAGATATATTACAGTTTTATCTTGTAGACGTTTTTAAACGAGTATTATTCACAAAGTAGGTGGCAGAGAGGAACGTGACATATGACTACAAAATGAACACGCCTCTGTCGCTGTGCTTCGAAGGTCGAAAGTAGTACTTCACAGCACAGAAGAGTTCATAAAGTGCGCATCGTTACTTCCTTTAACATCATAACAATTAAAATTGTTTTATTTCTCCCGCAAGGACGTGAGGAATATTGCAGAGAGTTTCTACGTAGAGAACATCACGCTAGGTTTATTAGCACTTTTGGCAACTCTCACACGAATGCTGTAATATGCATTTTCCGTCCAATTTCCAATGAGTTTTCTGTTTTTGAGCTAACCTTGACAATCCATATAGTATAAAGGATTTTGCCACAAAATTATGAAGAGATTCAAGAGTAAGTTCCTTTATGAGACTCGATGCAAGTCTCTTTAACAATAGTCCATCATTAATAATAAAATGTTTCGTTAATATGATCCATTACTGTAGCAATAAACTATCACTCTTCTTTTCTTGATCAATTCAAGTTTGTATCAAAGCACCTAAAGAACATTTATTTAAAAACTGAATTCCTAAGTCTTTTTTTCACGAAGGAATAGTTCAAATCGGACATCCGGTTCGAAATCCTAAGGAAATCACTCACATCAAATTCGCATCCCATATTATCGTGTAACGCGTATTGTCAATTAACCGCATTCAAAATTATTTAAACACAACACAAAAAAGAGTTTATTCCTGAGAATCTGCGAAAAAGGTTTGTTGTTGAAAGTTATGTAAAAAACATTAATGAATAGTTTATAGTTCGCACGATTACGAAACCGAAAACAATAGTCGTCTATGCTCAATATTTTTTCTTTCTTTTTTGCAATGCATTTAAAATAAAACTGATAAGTTGTTTTAATTTTAAATCCATTTTCCGCGATATGTCATCACATGATATTTTTTTCTTATTAATAAATTGTGCAGTCAAAAAAACAAACAAAAAATGTTAACTGATTCTTTCAATTATGAAGCGCTATTGAATTCAATCGACGCTACAGGAATACGCAGCCATTTCAGAGCCAAATTCCATACAAACGTCTTCCTTAGATAGCGCCTTCAATCGCACCGACATCACGTTCCCGAATATCCACCACGTGAATTTCTTCTTCCCTCCACAATTTCTTCTACCACGTGAAAATCCGAAGCGTCAGCCCGGGAGGCGTGTCGTGAGTTTCGTTCATTCCACAAGCAGGACGCCAGCGGCGCGCGAGCGTGCGGCGAAGGCAGCGGACGGGCGCGCGAGCGAGCGAGCGAGCGTGCGGCGCGTGTTTGGGGCACGACGCCGGAGCAGCAGGAGTGGGAGGGCGGAGGAGTGTGGGGGGAAGGCGGGTGGGGGATCCACGGCGGCCGCCAGACGCCGCCGCCGCCGCCGCGAGGTTGAGATGCAAATATTCGTAATCCCCGGGGCCGCAGACGGACGGCGGCAGCTGCGCGCTGCCACGATGCAACGGGCCCACGCACGCGCGCGCGCGCGCGCCGCGACGCCGCGCAGCCGCCCCTGCCAGGCCCACGCTTCGGAATGGGAACTCCAGTTCCTATTCTGTGCCCACGCTCCCAATGCGCTCGCGCCTACCGTGCACTTCCTCTTTCCAAGCCATCGACATTCCCGCTCACAGCTCACTGCATCGGTTCCGCAACGAGTGATTGAATGATTTAATGAGAGTGATTGCATGGCAGTGAATGATTGACCGAGTGATTGAATGCGTGAAGGAGTGAATTTTTAAATGAGTAGGGGAGTGAATGATTGAATGAGTAAGTTAATAATTGAATGAGTGAGTGAGCGAGAAATTGGATAGTGATACGGAGAGTGAGTGAGTCGGTAAGTGAATGAGTAAGTTTGTGAGTGAATGCGTGAGGCGGTGACTAAAAGAGTGAGTGAGTCGGGAAGTGAATGGGGAATAATATATAGAGAAAAATGATAAGGCTATGTATTTATTTGACTAGAATCATCTCGCTTCTATAATTTGAAACCGGTTCATATAACGCCCCATTTCGTTCATTTACGGACGCTTTGTATTACCACATCTTACCACCTCCCGCACCATACTTGATAGACAATTTAAAAAATACAGGTAGAATGATTTGTGGCTGTAGCAAGAGAATTATTTCAAAATTTGAAGACTGAACAAATTTTAAAGTATGAACAGAACGTTGCTATGCCATGTGTATTTTAAGACCTTTAAAATAAGGAATATATTAAAGTTTTGTAATTTTCCACCCATAAGCGAAATGGCATACCATTATTTAAGTCTCTTTGGTGATAGTACATTTTATTATTTTTTAGAAAACAAATCCGCCAGTTCGATTCCAACATTTAGGATTTGAAATATTATGTCGATATGAGATTGGAAATCAGTTAAATCGACGAAAAGCTCTGCTACAAAATAGTATTTAGTTTCGATTTATTTTGCGGAGCGACAGACCAAATTATGTATTAATTCCATAATTCATTTAAATGTAGTTAATACGAATTCTTAATCTTTAAACCTTTTGGACGTACACCAAGCACGTACCTTATCAAATAATATTAAATTCGTTTAAAAAAAGAAAGTATATAGATTATATTTTCCTGAGACATGACCATTCAAACACGTATTTCTTAGAGTTACTTCATTTTGATTTGTTGCTGCTCGTTTACTACCAGTCCTGCATCACAGCGCGGAGTCTTTCTGTGTTCGCTCCGCACTTTTCCCCCTCATTCAGCCCCTGCGACAACCTCTTTTGCGAACGTCCCCGTCACGAGCAGTAAAAGAAAGAACTAAAAAACACGACATCTCCCCCTGCCTGAATTGTAGCTCCACGAGCAAAGGCAAGCAAGCAAACAAACAAACTTTCTCGCATGAAGTGCGCTGGGAAGACCGCATGCTTGCTTGCTTGCGCGCGCAGTAGTAACGGCCGAGATTACGATGCTCATTAGGACACGTTTTGTTACGTTCCATGACGCAGTGTTTAATTCCGTTGCCTTTGCGTTGAGAAGTGCACAGCTCCCGTGACTCTGGTGACCTTGAGAATCAGAGCTTGCTTTATAATTTGTATGCTGTCTGTTCGATGACGACGACAACGAATTTTCAGGGTGGCGAAAATTCTTAACACGGCTCCTACAGAGAGGGATATTTTACTGTACATTTAAGAACACAAAGTCGACCACTGAATTTCATTCCCATAAATTTATAGTACGTACCGAAAATAAAGTAGTGGGGCAGTACAATATTATTTTATGAACAATGTCCGTAATAAATGATATAAATAAAAAACAAAAGATGTATAGGTCACGAATAAAACTTTGAGTACGTGTAAGCAAGTGTCCCGAAAGATGTTAAACAACAAAAATTATAGGAATACATGTCAGTTTTGCTTCTAATTCACCACCACAACAACAAGCGTCACTTTAAGATAGATTTCAGTAGAATCCTGGAAATTAAACATTCAGAAAAAGGGTGATAATTTTAAAAAAATCATCACACATAAATTATATAGCCAGAGAAAGTACCCCTTGTGAAAAGTATTCAAAGTTGGATTAAGATGCATTTTCGTACTCCTAACTACGATTAATGGGGTGAAATACCGGAGCTGATACCATAACGTGTTGCTATAAAACGGAGAGAAGGAACCAATTATCCAAGAATCCAATTTTCTGGAAACACATAACATGTTCCACAAAATGGATTTTTATACATTTCGATAGCAGTAGCATATCCAGAGACAAAGTTTGGGACGGGAAATTCAGAAATGTTTTATTCCAATGTGTTATATTACAGATTTTGAAAAATGTCTCAGGCTACACTCAGCTGATGCTGCGATAAGATTTTATTCAATCTAATGATTATCCGAAAATGTTTTTTTCTTGAAACTTTCGTGAGAAGTTAAAATTTATAGTTACTGAAACATTTTAGGGGGGGAGGATTTCCCTCATTTCCCTCCCCGAGGATCCGCGCCTGTCGATAGCCAATTAGGCTCCGAGTAACTGAGGGACAAACATCTCCACATGCAGGGCGGATGCGGGCCCGGGCACGTGATGGAGTTGGTCAAGACGAAGCAGGGAGGGCGACGTGAAGCGAGGAGCAGCAGGTCGAAGCGGGTTTGAGCTTAGTGGAGATAGCGGAGATGCAAATTAAGTTTCTTCTATCTACATCACTCATTTCCAATGCGAGAAGAAATTGAAAGAGCAGTATGCAGCCTACGACCATGTGACAAGTGTCTATATTAGAAAACTAGGAACTTGGGGGGGGGGGGGAATACGAATACAATACAAGTTTGATTTGGACTAAAAACGCAAATATTTGATTGTGTTATTCCGCCTGTTCTCCTATTCGGTGCGTCACTGCCTACGACACAGCTGACGTCGTGCGATAGCAAAGCTCCACGAAAAAGGCCGCCCGTCATCAAATATTTGCTATTCACGTGTTTTGTTATGTAACAAAAACTTTCTATATTCTTGTTGTATGAAGAACTGGTGTACTGTATAAAACGTATACAATGATATTGCTGTATTTGTGAAGACTGTTTTGTAAAATTATTTAAATTATTGTAGTGACTTACGAGAGTATTTTATATGTTGTTCCTAAGAAGTGTGCGTGCTACTTAAAGGAAAACCATTTAATGGTTTTTGTTCAGTAGCATTTTTGCTGCTGCGGGCCGCTAGTTTTACACAATAAATAAAATCCATTCCTTGCATGACTACACACGGCTACTTCAGTAAGTCCTTCGAATTTCAATCGGGGTTTCGCGACGGACCAGCACCAGCTTCTCTGCGTTTCTAGCACACGCAGCGGAAGGCGCGTTCTCCGCCTGCGCTGGCGTGCGGGCCGGCGTGCGCGTGGCGAGCCTGGTCGGCCGATCGCGGTGGAGTGGGCGGGGCGGGGACGGAGGCGGGAGTGCGTGGCCGGGGAGGCAAACAGAGGGCTGTTCGCCACTGGGATGCCGCCGCCGAGGATCCGCCCGCCAACCGGCCCCCGGCTCAAGATCGCACTGCCCACCGCTGCACAGTGGGCACAATTCACCTAATGCTCACACATCTATTTCAAGGAGAGCAAGTACGCCCTGAAAAAAAGCAATTAATAAATTAAAATAAACAGAATATAATAGACTCGACATCAGCGATGTAAGTGTATCTCTATATTATATACAACCGTGCATGTGTGTAACAAGAAAAATGTATGTACTATTCATGTATTATATAAGTAGGAATCAATTAGGTATACCAATATGAAAATTTAAATTTAGAAAATAAACGAGTAGAAATAGATATGTACAAATCGCTGAAAGGCAGAAACCCCGAGAAAATAAATTACAATATAAATCTCGGATATTTATGAGAAGCCTTAAATTTAAATAATCATGTTGATTATTTCATTATCAATTTTTTCCGTATGGGCCCGCTCGTCACGTCACTGTGCGTCACATGGCGTCGAGCCCAGCTGAACGCGGGGGGCAGTGCTATTTGCTACGTATTTACTACTTCGTGCGTAGTCGTCGGATAGCTTGTTTGACGAGGCAGCACAAATTTGGAAGTTCTCACGTTTGAATCAGGATGTATCTTGTTCCGAATTAGAATATTTGGTGTTTTATTTTGGTCTTCTTCCTACCAGGTGCTCTGAGGTCCGTTGGAATTGAATCACCTTCTTTGAATTTTAGATTCACGTTTTGGGTGCAATGTGGATATCACGAAGCATTTGGATGTATATGCATCTATCACATTTCATTACATGCTAGGTCAGAGGGTCATGCTCTCTAACATAGACACGTTTTCAGCTACTAAATAATACCATTCCCAGACGTATGAAAAGTAAATTTCACCCATGGATGTTGAATTCATTTAAGCTCATGATTGCACCAAGTAATCAGTTGTTATGAGAGTAAGTAGATGTAATGTAAGTAGGAACATTGATTTCAAGATAAAAATCAGAAACCAAAATTTTGGATTTTTCTCATTGTTTGTCTTCGCCACGAAAAAATACGTCTGATGCAATTCATTTTCTGCTTAGAGAATTGTGAAAAAAACATCACTTTAAAGTCGTGAAGTTTCAGAGTGAAAAAAGGATTGCTTTTTCTCATGCTGAAAAACAGCACAACTTTTATGCTCAGCCCATCGTCATTATATCGTGTCAATTCGTGCCATGGATGTGCATTACAAACTGAAGTAGTTAAAACGTTTAGTAAGCTTGGCTTATATATAAATGTTCTTCAGTCACATTAAAGAAAATATGGCTTTTTTTAATAGATTTACAAAAACTTTGTTCAAAAGTTAGAATTCTCTGAAACCACCGTAACATGCCACGTTCATCAGTAAGGCCAAAGGAAGTGTCACCAATAAATGAGATGTAGTCGCTAATTCACATGAAGATGTCTCACAAAATACTCGATCAACCATCACTACTAACAGAATAACACTAGGGACTGGCACAAAAAAGTGTCGAGACAGTCGCACTGTTCACTTCTACACACTCTGTGTTAAAGATGTCACTCAGTCCTCCTTCTAGCGCCTAATACCTCAGTGCTCCTACTAGCTCAAACGGTTCAATAACAACACTCGTTGCAGCTGCAGCCGACCGCGATATCCTACGGTTCCAGTTCGAGGGGCAGGAACAGTCAGGTCGATTACATATTCAGAAGTCGGGAGTCGCTTTCTTCAAGTACTCGCACCCGAAATGAACCGAAAACAGGGAACAAATTATTTCGGCAATAGGTAGGCCTCTGTCTGAAGAAGAATTCTAGCGGCCTGCTGCTCTGATTGAGAGTTTTTCTTCGTTTCTCCTATCAATGCAACGAAAATGACGAAGCAGTATCCCAAAAAACAGGCTGCGGAACGTGCACGATTTCCCCTTCCTTATACTTGACGCCCCTCCTCTCCCCTTTACATTCTTACATACACATACACACACACGTACAAGCAGTACACTTCCGACCAATCGAGGACTTAGAGCAGGGTTGCCCAACTCGCGGCCCGCGGTGCCATTTATTCTGACTCGCGAAGTTCTATTAGTCAAACGTGAAAGTTCTTGCATCCATGTCGGGCGACAACATTGTGTGCCAATCGTACGCGACCTGTCCAGCACAAAATCCCCTTAATAGAAAAATAGGTGAAGTTTATATTTAAGTATTTTTCTAGTAAATTCAAATATTCAAACTCATTCAAATGCGTTACACTGCATTATGCATAGTTCGGCCTCATTTGACACATGGATCCATTATCCTCTTCTGCCCATTTCAGAGCATCCGGACAAAGTGCCGAGATCAACAATACAAAGAAGTCAGGTGTGGATCGCCATAGTAAGGAAAATGGCCCACAACCATATTAAAGGTTACAGTTGTGGCCCTTCAGGCCTCACTCGGACACGCCTCGCTTAGAGCATGTCCCGGATGGGGGCGATGCCCCACTGTGCGCAGTACCGGGAAGGGGAAACCGACATGCGGGCACGTAGGAAGGCGACGGATCTCACGTTCCAGCGGAAGACAAACATCTATCTGCCAGCTATAACATATATTACTCTTACGGGACTAATGACCAAAGTAGTTGATGCCTCCGGAAACACTAAATGCACACTCATTCACAGACTAAGATGCCTCAGGGCATCAATTGATGTCACCGTTGTGCCTCTGTCTTGGAGGTCCTGGGGTTCGAATTCCGATGGTGGCAAGATTTTCGACACTAGCTACATAGATTGGAGGAATTCAGTTGCTGTCTAGAGCAGAATTCTAGCGGCCGGATGTTCTGACCGCTAGTTTCTCGTGGATTCTCCGAACACCAGGCGAATGCCGGAGCAGTACCTACCCTAACAACCAGGACACGGACTGTGTGCGATATTTTCTCCCTCTTCCATGTATCCTCACCCGTTACTTACATACACTTACACCCACATGAACTATACTACCACACTTGTCGGGAGACCAATCGGAAGCTTAGAGTTGGTTCCGGCTGGCCACGCTGGTGAGAGATACCTGGTAGGGGAAAATCCCCACAAGTCGATGTAGACCGGCGCCGGATCTCGCCATCCCGCGACGAAAGATCACCACCACCATACGCGATAAAAACACACTTCACTTACGGGACTAATGACCTTAGCAGTTGTCGCCCCCGGAATCACTAATCTATCAACCCACTCACTCTAGTGCCGCTGCGCCCACTTATACTGCACCGGAGGGGAGTGGACGCAGACTCGTCCCCTGACCGACTGCAGACCGCAATGCATCCCGCCTGCGCTCTTATACGTGCGCTGCACGCCCGCGCGCGGTTTATTTAACTTTTCTACTACACATCAGGTTTACGATCGGTTTTTTCTCCGATTTAGAGTTTCACGCTTTAAACAAATATGTTTTTTAGTTTCCTGTTTTCTCTTCACTTCCGATTCGACACCCTGAAAGGGTGTAACTTGAAATCGACCTCCCGACAACGCTGTGTGTGTGCCCCCCGCCCACCCGCCCCCTGGTTCTCTTTCACTCCATTCTTGGCTGTTCGGAGGAAGAGATTTTCAAACACCATGACCGAGTTTTGTATGATTTTTGAATGTACAAGTTGGTAGTATGTATTTGGATTAATTGTGTATTGCGAAAGTTTGTATTTGTAATGAGGAATGAAGTCGGTATTGAAATAATATCGGTTGTTACAATCGTGCTGAGTTTTTACTTAATTGATCCAAGAATTATCACATACAAGCGAAGTAACCAGAGAAGTAGGATTGAATATGGTACTTTGCAAATCGAGTTTCCCTCTCTTACTTCCATTTTAATGGTAGTTGTCGAATAGTATATCGTTCTGTTTATTGTGAACAAATCAACGCTACACAATGATATTATTGATTCTGCACATCGCTGGATTCCAAAGAGCAACAGTTATCCCAACGGATCTCAAACAATCCTATTAGCGTAATTCGTAATTAAATGTTTATCTCTTGACCGAACGACCTGATAAAGTATTAAACAACACTACTTAATAAATACGGAAAACCAAAAATTGATACAAATATTGAACATTATTCTAATGGCAAATGAAGACAATTGAACAGGTGAAAACCAGAACGGTATAAGTGACATTTCATAAATCCTGAGAAAAACGTGTCTTTTTGGTGTTTGTTTTAGTGTCAATGTAATTTCGTAGTTTTAATGAACAATTGGAATGCCGTGGGTTTAATGATGACCCAAAGCACGAAGACTTTATACAATAATATTTAATTAAATAAACATTTTTTCAGAATTTATAACATGTCACTTATACCGTTCTGGTTTTCACCCATTCAATAAGATATATTTTATTGTTGTATTTTATTATTATAATTTTCAGAGAGTATTTGAATACTTTTTATGGATATATTTGGGTACTTTTTTCTTTTTAACATGCCGAGCTTTCAAAATGAAAGTCGTACACCTTTCTAGAATGTAATATATCAGTTATAACGCCCACACAAAGAACAACGAAATTGTAACTTTCTACAAACTTCGCACTCATCAAATGTATATTCCGGAACTGTCGATATCCCCATTCAAAATTCTCTCTCCGTTTTCAACAATATGCGAACGTTTCAGCAAACATTGACTCTTGTATACACACCAGTTAAATCAAATAGTCAAAACGATTGGACAAAATCTCGTTTCAGTACACAGTCTGTTCATCTTCTCTTCACTACTCACGTTGCTGTGAAGGGTTCTTTTTTCTGGTGGAAACTGCTCTAGGTTGAATGGTGCTCAAACTCATAACGGCAGTAAAAATTGATATTACACAATTTAAAAACAACAGTAACTCTACGAAAACGCACCATCAGAGCCTTCTACCGAAATGACAAATGGTTTTTCAAAGCAGGCTCGAACTCCACTAAATAATAAATAGAGGAACACTTTGACAAAACATAATAATGAAATATAAAGTAAGTAAGACTAATGTTGTGATGATTGAAAGAAAGATTTTTTGTCCTCTAATAAACCAAGAATAAAAAAGTGTTGTAAAGAAGGATATTGCCTCATAACTAGGCAGGTGTCACGTCGGTAGTGATGATACGCCGACTGATAATATTTGCAATAGGTAACATTAATTTAAAATCAATTTACTGTACGCACTATATCCAAGTATCTATTCCAGCGAGACACCGTCTCAGCCATCTCTAAGCATCCGACACGTGTGGTAGTGTAGTGCATCTATGTGTGTGTATATGTGTGCTCTCCCGCGCTTCTCCTCCAGACAACGTTTGGACTCGACCCAGCTACGTCTATTTTCTCTAGCGTGGAAAATCCACCACCGCCGGAAGATGACCTCCAGCGATGCTGCAGTGGCAGTTGTAACTACGGAGCCATTGCAGCCAGTGAAACCTTTTAGTTGCACTTGTCAGGAGACGTATTTTGGGAGGCGCAGGAGTTGACAACCTCTGAACACCTTTTTTCAGGTGTCGAAATCGAATGATAAAGAAGAAGCAGGAATCTCTTACGAGATACCTCCAAGAAAGATGGAAAAGGATTTTTGAAATACAGCTTGTAAAATGTACGTACACGGTTTGGTCAATAAGTGTTTTATGTAGGTCATAGGTCACAGCAAAATCTGCAAATACAGTTAATATAAAATGAATTTAAAAAAGATTTACAGTTGAAGATCTGATTGTTTTTCTATGAATGCGTATTACTGTGCAAATAACAAACCAAGACAGAGAGACGAAAAGAAGATCGGGAAGAAAGAAGATCGGGAAGAAAGAATATCGGTAGAGATAATTAAATATCTCGAATATACTAGTGCAATAAAAAGAAGGAATGAAAAAGTAGGAGATGCAGAGTAATGAAGAAAAGTGAAGAGATAAATAAAAGCAAGAGAGAAGCAAATCTAGATACAAGAAATAGGAATCAAAAGGTGGAAAGAAAACCGTGGTGGGGGGGGTGAATTAGTAAAAATTGAAAACACATGCTTACAGACTTAAAATGAAGCACACGCGAGAGAGAAGAAACAACACTGCTCGTTCTATATGATACTTAAAAATCTGATGAATGCAATCACCTGATGTAGTTGAGCCTTTCACCGAATAGCCCCTCCACGTTTTAATGAATATTCAAAACTTAATTACTTTACGACATATTTGCCTATCGCGGCCGTGATGGACGCTGCGAACCAGCGACCGCTCTTGTCGAAGCGCACGTGCAAACGCATTTTTCAGCGACAGCGGCGACGCCGCCACGGCCTGAGCCGCACTGCGCGCGCGTTAGGGTAACGGAACATCGTTCACCTCAAACTGGCGGTCGCGACGGGTGTAAATTTGCGTTCCAGCGACCCCGAGGGCGTGTTTTTGGAACGGTTTGCTTTGGGTTTCACACAAAGTCAGAACATTTTTAAATACACACCACATTCGAATAACGCCTTTCCCAGTTGTCTGCGTAACGTAAACATGCATTTCAAATTAATTTCGATAAGCGTGGACACGTTTTGGGGTATTTTGATTCCACACCGTTCATAATAAGTCGTTACTATGAAATGATGTCATTCCCAATTGGAAGAAGAGGGGAGGAATACAACACAAAACACCAGAATTTTCTAAATGTGGCTTACGCAGAAAACAATGCTTTCTCACATTTTGCATAAAACTGGGATTATTTTCCAATATAATGAAGTGGAAGTATCTATAAATAATTATTTTCCAACGCGCGCAGAAATTGAAAGGAAAGTGCACAGCTTCCGGTCATGTAGATATATAGTTTCGTTAACAACGTAGGAACCCGGAAAAAAACCCAAAAGTATGACACAATTTCGACTGTGACTGAAAATACAAATATTTGATTGTGTGTTATTCCGGAGTTGGCAATTAATTATATAACGCTGAAGAGAGGAAGAGGGTGTCTGAGGCAGCGTTAAAAAAGGAAAGTGGCTATTAGTTAGGTGATATGTAACATTGATATTTATATTTTTACTTTTTTCAACATTTGCTGAAATAATTCCTTTTTTGAGTCTTGTACGAAAAGATTAACTAAATAAATTGTTTTAGAAACGTAAATAAAGTAAATCAGAGTTCCCGTGTCGGAGTGCCCGTGTCGGAGTGCCCGTGTCGGAGTGCCCGTGTCGGAGTGCCCGTGTCGGAGTGCCCGTGTCGGAGTGCCCGTGTCGGAGTGCCCGTGTCGGAGTGCCCGCGTCGGAGTGCCCGTGTGGGAGTTTCGTTGTCGGTAGTGGTGGAAGAGGCAGTGCAGGGCAATAGGTCGAGATTTCTGAGGTACGGTGGCCGAGGCGACAGGAGTTGAGTCCGTGAACTCCAGAATTTGAATCACATGGACCCTGCCATTGCTTGGACGGCTGGTGGTGGAGCACCTGTTTGCCCGTCCATAGTAGCCTCGTTTCCGCGACCACGATAGCAGCCCGCGTCGGCTCGCGCGCCGCGGTGACGGATGGAGGGTGCCACGGAATTTTGCCAAGGAGGAGCGCGTTCGCTAAATATTTCCCCGTCGAGGCAGCCTGTAATTACACCTTCTTGATGTTATGGTTTTAAAATTACAACCTTTACGGGGAGCCTCGCGGTATATTATCTGGTAGTAATTGATAGTCGGTATTTAAACGTGCTCTGAATACGGATCGATCGCCCGCCCTCTAAAACACCGCGTCGCTGGCGGCCCAGACAGCGAGAAAGGACGAGCGGAAGAGGGAAGGGAGACAGAGAAAGTGCGAACAAGGCAAATGGGAAGCGAAAGTTAACATTTTGGAGCAAGGGCAAGGCAACGCTCATGACATTGAATGGTTTTGGTAATAACAGGCGCAATGGTAGTGATAATACTGATTCCTTAGGTATATATACTATAGACTAAATGATTGTATCGTAAACCCAGACATTTCTTTTTATGCTTTATTATTAATCGTGAACAACAAGCGGTTTCAATTTGTACTACGGACACCTATGTACTGAAAACATTCGTTTAAATGATACAACATATGTATTTCACGTAATAAGATTTTTAACAAAAACAATACACACAATATATAAAACACAAATGTCTCATTAATTTATCGCAAATTGTCAAAATGAATTTGCATTGAAATAAATAATGGAAATTTATAAAAATAAATTTCTTACTGAGGACTCGAATATTGTCATAATTGGTTCGTCCAATAGGAGAACACATCCAAGAGACCATCTAAACTATCGGACCAATATAGCATGGCGTCCGATGGTGAACAGAAAAGTAGTGAGAAAACTGTACAGAATGAATGGTTCAACATAAGATAATCTGGTTTCTACAAGCAATGAATAATGTACAACTCGGATATTACAAACAACATATAGTATAAAAGGACACTAAAAGATACATTTTAACGGTAAGGACTCGATCTCCACATTCACATTACAGTTCTTCCCTTTCTATGATGACATGCGTTTATGTGCGCGCTCACGTTTGTGAATATGAGTGGGAGTATATGTTTGTAGATGTGTTGGCGTATCTCAAGAGAGTTGTGTGTTCTTGAATGAATGCGGGTGTCTAGATGGCGACGCGTGTGAACGTTTTTGCGTGAAAGTCTGTACGTGAATGTGAATTTGTGATGGTGTAATTCAGAATAATGCGTGAGTGTGTTTGGTGAACAACGATCAAGATTGCTTAGGAATTTGCTAGCTACAACAGAATTTAAAACGTACGTTTGTTCCAAGCGAAATACCAATTTAGTACTCTATTAATTTCTTAGAAACTTTACCTTAACAAGTACAAAAAGGTTTTTTTAAGAAGCCCGCATAATAAAAAATTATAAGATGCATATGGTTATTAAAAAATGAATGACAGTTCTGTTTCCAATTACATAGCGAAAGTTCAATTCAAATTATTGTTGTAATTAAGAAAACCAATTTATGAAATAACAAAAATTTTAAAAAAAATACATAGATCATTATTTTCTGCGTTTCCGAGATTGTTTTGTTACGTTTGTGTAACTGCAGAAAGATAAAAACCTGTTGTCTTTTTTTTTTCTTTTTGCATATGACTACTTGCAGTTGAAGTATGT
Organism: Gryllus longicercus; assembly: GCA_038098605.1. Classification (NCBI taxonomy): domain Eukaryota; kingdom Metazoa; phylum Arthropoda; class Insecta; order Orthoptera; family Gryllidae; genus Gryllus; species Gryllus longicercus. Next base: position 3,398,457 of record JAZDUA010000107.1, read on the forward strand.
GCTGCCAATAAAGATTATTCGAATAGGGCGACGCCATACGCAATAAAAAATTAAAAGCAGACTGTCGCTGTAAAAGGTGGTGCTATTGCGACGACGTTTTGCGGTACAATTTGATAGTTTTTGCGATACGCAATTTAGTTTTGCAGATCGACTGAATAAAGAAACAGTCATGAAAATCGAATTTTCAAATACAGTGACACCTAGTAAGCTTCCCTAAATTTGTTACTTTTGATGGCTCTCTTAAGTTTGGAGATATTAGGTATAAATACAAAAGATACTGCATAAAGATAGCCCGCAAACGCAACAGATTGTTTTCTCTTCCTAAAATTCGAAGGCTTGTGGACACACTGTGCTCCTGATCATCGATTAACGTGCTGTTGGATTCCGAGAATGCAGAGTGGCAAAACCATTTTAACAACCACCAGAGGAAATAAATTTGCTTCCTCTATGGGGCGTGGCAATCAGAGGCAACAATAGTATATAGCCAAACAATTCACCGGGTGACGCCTATGCCTTCAGTGTCTCCACAAAATTGCTTCGAGATTCCCATTGAAGACTGCGGAGCCCAGTTTGAGACCCTATTACTGATAATAAAGGGAATCTTGAAATGAAAAAGAACTTACATTTAGCATTAAGGAAATTAAATTTTGTACTTCTATTTCTTATAATTAATTCTTTATAACTAAGTTTGATTAAATAAATGATTCCCGTCATTCATTTATAGGTTACCCGTAGTTTTAGTCTATATCTATGGAAATGTCACCACTTATAATTCATTAATTTATAACATTATAAATAAATAAATACCATTAATATAAATTAAATAAAAATTATATAATCAATATATATATATATATATATATATATATATATATATATATATATATAATTTATGAACTGTTACACTCTCTAATCAATAATGAGTGAAGGTTTGCATTTGTCTCTTACGAAAACAATGATTGTGCCAATATCATAATGTTACAGGTTTTCTTTTTTGGATAATCAAGTACAGACCTCGTAAAAAAAGAAACCTGACAAAGTGAATTCCCTGTCAGAGCAATATAATGATTTCACATAATTCTTCATTTTTATGAATTTTTTTTTGGTTTCAGTTTCTTTTTCGAAAGAAGATGTCACTCAAGCTGCAGAACCTTGTCTTAGGAATTGCGAAGGACTGCGTTGTATAGTTGTAAGCAATTATTCCAGAAATTAACTCTCTGCGTGTCGAATGTATCGAACGTCAGAGCACGTAGAACGCCAGAAAAACATCATAAGCACACTTCATTCACTCCAACTTCGTCCACTGCATTGGTTTCGCAAAATAGATCAATGTCTAACGCGATGAGGCAAAACAAGGCACACGAATGAATCATACAACTGACAAAAGCAGCTGAAGGGCTCAGAAAAATAGCCATCCACTCTCGTTTTCCCGCCTTCGGACCCCACTTTCCCAGAAAAGTTTTTCCCTTTTGGATCTGCCCTGTGTTCTGTTTATTCCCAGAGTCTCTCTGCTCTTTTCCAGGAAATTATCCTCTGTGTTGAATTCCAGGCAATGGGCGGTATTGTCAGGAGCGGGCCCCTGGGCCGGGCCAGGGGGTGCGGGGCGCCCCCTCACATCCGCGCGTGCCGGCGCATCGCATCGGCTGAGCCATCGCCGCGGCGCGGCGCCTGGAGAGCATGTGGAGCGTGGGAAAAGGGACGGCGCTCGCAGTGGCGTTGCTGAGAGGGAGGCGCGAGGTTGGCCCCGAACCACTTTTTTAGGCGCGGAGCGGTTTCCAGTCTCTCAAAGGAAACTAATATTTTTTGAAAAAAAAACACTTGAATTTGAGTAGAAATTATGTTTTACGTACGTTTTCTGGCAAAAAAAAATGTATGCATTCGTAAATTCATCGTTTCTGAGTGAACCCCTATCTCGATAAGGATTGTCCACCAGTTTACATTTGATCTATTGAACATGTGTTGAGTTTCTCTCTTCGTTTAGTTCAACACAATAAATGCAGCCTTCCTCTACTCCCGAAAAAGTCACACATAGTTCTGTTTTTGGCGCAAAATAAATATCATAAAATCAATAAAAACAATAAAATAACTAAAATAAATAAAGTAAATAAAATAAATAATAAGTACCATACTGAGGAGGAATGACGATACTTCAGACCCAAATCGCGACTTCAAAAATTCCACACTGAAATGTCTACATGCACGCTCATCGGCAGTCATTGACGGGGCAAAGTGTTCAAATCGCCTTGAACTTGAATACTTCAAACATCGAAACTTCGAATTCCTTGAAATCAAAAATTGATTCACATCCACCATTCATAATTATTTGTATTCTGTTCTAATTCATTCATCGATCTCGCGGCGTCAGTAGTCAATTCGTGAACGAAGGAGCGATAAGTGTTAAGACCCTTATGTCAGAAGATTGCACATCACACATGATAGTGGACGTTGCCAAGTACATCCATTCACATAACGTTCTGAGACCACCTACATAGCCCACCTACAACGTCCAGCCACGTCGTTAAAAAGTACGGTCAGCAAGACACGCTGTTCGTGTCGAGCTTACAACGACCTAGCCGGCAAGGTCAAGAATTAGGGGTGCGTCTCCTGCTCGCTCCTTTCAGTGCAGCTATTCTGCGAAGCACTTGCATTACAAGTTTACAATGAGTCTACAAATTATAATGCATTTAGCGGCCACTATGAGAACTTTAGCGAACCGCTGAAGTCGTTACGTTAGTTAGCAATAAAGATGCTAGGTGTAACACAATCATTCGCCAGGAAAGTGAACATACGCCACGGAGTTCTCCTGATAACATATTTATTTTTGACGAGTAACAAGTGAGTAATTTCACAATTTTCTCACTCATAATAACTGAAGGGCAAAGTCCAATATGTAATAAAACAACAACTAATAAGAAACTACTAAATTTACCAACAAAATTAAAAACCAAGTGTTATCAGATTTAATTACTAGGAATAACACAAACAATGACTCACGAAATACATTACGCACATATTTGTTAAACAGAAATAAAAAAATTACAGCTTAATACATCTATCATTTATTTTGAACCTCTCTGTTTTGTAAAACATCACATTCTTTACTCAATTAAAACTAAAGAAACAAAATTGTTAACAAAATGATAAACACGGGAAATTTTATGCCCCACAAAATTTGTCAAGTACAACATTGCTTTACATAAAATACTATTTTAAACAAAAAAATAATAGTGAATAAAGTATGGATAAAATGTGCCTGTACAAAGGAACGACAGATCAGGATAGCGGCAATTTTGGTCGTTTAAAATGTGTTAATATTTTGTTTAGATGAGTGCATACGGCGTATCTCCTGAAGTATTCGCAATTAGCCTTAGAACCAGAGAAGAAAATGTATGTATTATCCATACCAAGAATGTTAGAGTCCTTTCGCAAGATACTACTGTTGAAGGAATACGCTCGTTAGTATATTTCCCCATGAACAGGAATTAATTCCTAAATTAAATTAATTACATTTTAATGTATATACGTAGACATCTGAGATTCAGTCGCAGTCTTTACTGCACTTCGCAGAGTGTGCACAGCACGACTCGCTATAAAACCTGATGCACATCCGGTAATAAAGGAGAACAGGCTGTAAATAATAATGAGCAGAACGAATACGTCGTTCCGACAAGCGGGCACTGCGGCTCGCATCCGCGAGCAATTTCTCTGACCACCAGCGCGCCAGGGGTGGATTAACACACAAGCAGGCGAAGCATAAGTGTATGTTAATGGAAAGGGCCCCCAATGATTTGTTTCGACACAATTACTTCCTAAATTACTTAAATATTTCATAAATGCGTAAAAATTATTTTTAACTGTTTCTTACCGCTACAAAAAAATAATAAATTAATCAAAATAAAATATTCAGTAAATTTGTATAAACAATTGCAGTTAAATTTCGATAAAAGTTATTTTGAAATACAGTTATAAATTGACTTATTTTTTACTAGAAAAAATACATTTTTAAATTAAAAAGTTAGTTTCATTTTCACCGTAATTTTGGATACATACATTCAGTATTAAAAACTATTTTTTAAACTTATTTTAGGTCACTTTTCAACTAATAAGGTCTTATAGCGCCCACAGTAACTTTGGGAGTAACAATAACGGTGCACACAAACATCCATGCTCCGAGAGCGATTTGAATCGGCGACTCAATCCACAAATCTGTCAGACGAGAATACTGAGGTTTAAATTATCTTTCCACGATAAACACGTTTTCTCTCTTCTAAATTATTTTAAAATATTAATTTTTATAACGATATTTAAATTTTTAAAACAATATTTAATATCATCATACCTTTGATTACGGAAATTTCCCAAAATTTCAGCAAAAATTGGGAAATGTTTAGAATTGATGAAAAGTACAATGCATTTCACCGGAAAATTTGTGGATTATGTATCAATAACATTAATACTGCGTTTAGCTAGGGAATGATTTCCATGACGCATTTTTAAGAATATATGATTTCATACACAAATTTGTGCCAGACCTATTAATATCATACATAATTCAAAACATAAGTAAATATCTTCCATTATAAGCACTTTATAAAACAATGTTGGCGAAAATGTGTTAATAAACGTGTTTTTTGCTTCTTCTGAAAAATTTCGTTTTTGGGCAGTTACCAACTTTATCATGTCAATGACCCAATTATACTATTATATGTTTTCATAATAAAATAGATCAAAAAACTAAACACATTGAGATACACATTTTCGAAAGCGTATATATTCAAATGTATCAGAAACTGGGAGTAGATCAATTCATATAAGTCGTGAATCGTTAAAAAATATTTTTATTATTTTTTTTTATCTAATTCATTAAGCAATAAAAGGAGCAAAGTGCCTTAACATAGGCATTCTTATGAAAAAAAAATAATATAGGATCTTCTTTAGATACATAAAAAACTGTCTTCGCGAGGGAAGCATTTGCTATCTATTTCATAAAGCTTTGTGGCTCGGCACTGCACTTCAATTGTCTTACCAAAAAGCAAAGTATTTGGCAAACTACTATGTGCATCAAAATATGAAATTTCTACACTTCACACGTCAACTTCAGAAAATGATTTTATTTGGTGACAATACTTGACATCAATAAATAAACTTAAGAAAAACGAATAAATCCAGTTAAAACATTTCAGATATTTAAACAAACTAATAAGAATCACAGGTAACAGCAGTCTTTCTTTGAAATCTGCGATATCTTGTTTGTTGTTTGCCGAAGGAACACTGATGGCTGTGCCTAGGCAGGCTATTCTACAAAAATGCAGCATTGCAAAAACGTAATTAATTTTTTCTATCTATTAATTGATGTCTATAGACTGCTAGCAACTTTTATTTTACTTCTTCCAATAGACAAGTTCTTAATCCGCTCCTAACGAACACATGTTCCAAGATCCGAAGTAAATAACGTCGGTGTACAAGAAAAGTGAAACATCTCACAAATCGTCATTTTTATAATTTCATAGACTACTATGTAGTGTAGAGAAATGAATTTAGTACTGAGGGAAAAGTGCCGACGTTTTTAATTAAGTGAAGAAATACGTCTAGAAAAGAGTATATATTTAATTTCTTTACGAATGTTCTGAAGGTAGCCGCAATGCCCGTAAACCATCTTCTTTAGTCCCAAAATAAACGGCTCAACTCAGTGTCACGAAAAAAAGATTTCTTAAAAACAATTTTTAAGGTGGGTAGTTTGCTTGTGCATCGATGGTTCTGCGGTGTAATGTGTCTAATTAAAAATCTTTGCAACAGCTCTGTTTGCAGAATGGTACTACAGCAGGGCACTTTTCGAAAGACGTGGACCGAACTACCACGAGCTAGTTCTGTCCGTGTGTGTATTTCGCTGTTACGATGTCTGGTTCACGTCAAAATGAGCACGGTTGCGCTTTCGGACGGTTCTGTATCTGTAGCAGAGAACAGAAGTAGATCTCCCCAAAGAAAAAAAAAACTCCGACACTTTCGTTGTGGGAAAAGAGCTCGGGGCTGCAATAAATATGTCGTCGAAAGGCATCCGTCAGAATCTTTGTTACTAAAATCGACGCAGGGAATTAGAGTTAACGGTTTTCGATAAAATTACTGCATAGTTTCGGTCGATATCGTGTGGTATGTATTCATAGTAAAGCAGAATTTGTTGAAATAATCTTTTGATGCGTTTTCGATATTTTAGGAGCAATTTTAATGGTGTTACTACAAAATCTAAAGTTGATGTAGCACTGATAGTTACATGAAGAATAAAGATGCAATAAAGGTCATTTCCCCAAAAAGCATCTTCAGCGTGTCTCACTACGATTATGTTGAAAGCACTCCTTGTATGTGAAATACTACATAAAACAATACCTAATATATTGGAAAGTACTTTGCAATCCAGAATATTTAAATTACCAACGCTCTTCGGCTACGTAAATTCATTTGTATTAGTTTTTTTCCGAAATCTGTGAATAGAAGTTTATACGTGATCGTTTTATTTTGTACTTTAACATTCACATTTCACGCATCACACAGTCGTCACTTAGACTGAAAGTTTTTACTTCGCATGTATCGCGCGCCATACGCAATATAGTGATCTATCACTTTAAGTTATTTATGACTGGCTATAAATTGCACGCATAACGTCTTTCAATTCCGCGTCCACCGAACGCTCTGTATGCTCCACTGGAATTCACTACACACTGCCTCTATAGTCATTCCGACGCGACGAGAATCCGACGCATGCTTTGATGTCACAGAGAGTGTCATGACAGACCGCCAGCTGAGAGTAAGCATATAGTTTGCACACTTCACATACCAAAAGTCATGGATTAGTCTGGGGCCACAAAGGAGATGTGCAGTTCCATACGTGAATGTCCATTATACGGCATATTACAATAAACGTGTGGCCGGGAAATTTTTTTTGCAAGTGTACACCAAACCCAAAAAGTTTACTTTCTCGTTTTCCAAAATTCTTCGAAAAGAATTGTAGATTGTCCTTTTATTTTACTCTTCGATTTGACAAAAGAAATGCCAGGTGAATTACTAACCAATACAAATTGGTATAATCCCAAAAGTTCGTTATTCGCTATTGTAGGCAAATAATATAAAGGGAAAATTCTTTATTTCAAGCTTGAGTTCACAAAGAGAAAAAAGAAAGGGAAACATTCTCTGGCATAGTCAATTTGACAATTCGCTGCAACACAACCTTATAGTAACTTCTCTCCGGAAAGGGTAGCCTTCATCGCGAAGAGCCAAAATTTCAAGCGGCCGAACTATGGACGAAAGCTAAAACTGCATGTTGATGAAGCAGAGGATTGCGACTTAGATGCGAGGCTGTGCGACTATTGCGCTGATACACGCGTATTGGCATAAACGTTTATTCTAAATAAAGACACAGGATGACATACTTCATTATCATCACAATTAAGCAACCAATATCAATCTTGCAATACTATGACACATTCGCGTGATTCAAAATTCGAATGAACATTTTTTTATAAAAAATATAAACAATAATATACATTTTTACACGAAGCTGAATAATAAGACAATTTTCATTATTTTTGCTACAAAATAAGAGCACAACATCGAGAATTTTAAGGAAGAATTTCTATATAGAACTTACATATTTATCGGACAGTCAAAAGCCACTAGAGCTCACTGCGAGAACGGAGGAAAGACGGGATTGCGAGAAAAAGAGGGCACGTGAACAGGAGGTGGAGGCGGGGACAGAGACGAGAAATCAGTGAAAATGTTTATCGGCTGAGAGGGTGTGCGGGCGGGAAGTAAGGAAAGGGAAGAAGGGCCTGGGGTTGGGGAGTGAGAGTAGTAGGGTCGGGGCGGGGAGACCGGGCAGGTAAGCCGGCAGGAGGGGGCGGGCGGGCAGTGGGAGGGGTCGGGAGAGTGAAATGGGCAGGGAGGCGGGAGGGACGGGAGGAGGTGGGAGAGGCAGGATGGTGGCGGGAAGGGGCGGGAAGCAGCGAGAGAGGTCGGGAGGGGCGAGAGGGCGCCCGAAGCAAGAGGTGCGAGGGCGGGGCGGCGCGGCGCAGTCTGCGGGCGTGCTGTTTGTGAAACGCACACCAAGGCAGCCGACATGTGCCCGGATACGCGGCTGTGCGAACGAGTGGTGGGCTGGAGAGCGAGTCAGCCGGGGAACAGGCGGCGCAAGCAGGGGGAAGGCCGAGTTGGAGAGACGTGCGAATTGGTGGACAGGTGAACGCAAAGGATAAAAATGGGGGGGGGGGAGAAATGAAATCAACATCAGGAGGATCGCGGAGAAGGTATCGCTGGCAAGATTGGAGGACAAAGGGCAGACGGACCGGAAGACGCGGAGCACAGGGAAGAAGACGAAAGAGAAAAAGAAGAGCAACTGATGAAGAGGAGAACGGGTGGCGGCGCGGTGATGGGCAGCCCGGGAGGAGAAGACGGAAGGCGGAGAAGGAGACGGACTGCAGATAAGGAGGACGACAAAGACGGGGGAGGGGGGCGGGGGCGGCGGCGGCGGCGGCGGCTGCGGAGGAGGAGGAGGAGGAGGACGACGACGACGACGACGAAGGCGGTTGCGGAGGAGAAGAACGGGGACGGCAGCGACGGGTGAGGAAGAAGAAGTGGACGAGGGCGGCGGCGGCGGCGGAAGAGGAGGAGACGGGCGGCGAAGGAGGAGGAGCAGGAGGACGGGCGGCGACAGCGGCAGACGAGGAGAGTGAAGGGCGGCAGCGGGCAAGGAGGACGAGGAGGGAGGGGAAGACAAGAGGCGGACGGGCGGCGGGGTCTGAGGAGTTTGAGGGCAGGAAGCGTGAGTGCGCATGTTGGTGTGGTGACGGTACAATCCATGGGCAGTGAGCATGTTGATCGAGTGTTGGGAGGGCGTCGTGCGACCAGTGAGGGCTGCCGGCGGTCCGGGAAGACGTTCACAAGGGAAGTTCCCACTCGCTCTTTCCAGCCGCAACGCACGTACGCACTCAGTGGAGCTCCCGCACGCACTCACACACGCACGCACTAGTGGCGCTCCCGCACGCGTGCGCGCGGCCCCGCCGGGACCCGTGCCGGCGCAGCTGCGGCCGCATTTCACGGGCTTTAAGCAGCACGCGGAACGGCGGCGGCCGGCTACTGTTTCCCGCCCGGGGAAGGTGAGGGCCGCGGGTCTAGGAGGAGCAAGCACAAGCGAAGGGGGCGGACCCTTGGGTACCCAGTTACATCATTCTACGTATTCCACGACAGAGAATTTTGGTATAGCGTAGCTTAAAATGTATGAGGCAACCACGTGACCTGTGTAGTGGGAAGTGTAAAACCTTTCTGTAGAACGTATTATCCTAAACGGAAGTACAGTGAACGCTGCTTATTGCTATCACTCCGGGACATAATATGATAACATTAAACGAATGATAACAATAGACGACAAATTATATTTAACGATTGTCAAATGAAAGATAAACTAATTCTATAGTTTACGTCAGGGAAAACAGCCATTCATAATGATATAAATTTTCCTTTCATTAAGTTCATGCAACTCCACGAATAATTGAGAAAGTCTTTACAAAGTGTCAAGAAATGACAGACAATGGAATGCCTAAGAATGGAACGCTTCCCAACGAGATGACGGAATTTTGAAATTATTATGTCCAACAGCTACTTTGCCGGCGTACTGGCGGCGTACCGAAAAAGGCAAGTTTTGGATCAACGAACATAAATGAAAATAATGGTTTTCGAGCATGACTGCACTTCGCGCACGATTTTCATACACATTAATAATGTAAGTGTTTTCGACAAAATCATTGCAAATTCCGGACACGACTTATAGTGGCATTGACCAGAAACATTTTCATTCGTATGCCAAAGCCTCGCATTCATTCACAATTACGTAAAAAGTACTTCAGGAGAGGAAAGATGATTGCTAAAATATCATGTGCGAGGCCACCGCTTTGCCATATGATGTTCATATATTTTCTCCACAATATTCTGGTTTTAAGAACCATAAAAGTACCAAGAAATTCAGAACACCCATATTTCGCGTTTTCCACAAACGGTTCGCGTTTATAATAAACAGCTTGGTGAGAGACCCTACAAAAATTAGTGGGAAGAGACAATGGACAAAGACTTGGAAGAAATTAAAGAAACAAAAATTACAATAAGAATAGTGGCGAAAATGTTAGGTCAAAAAATTAGCTTTTGTTGTAATTTTCATACTTCATAGACTAAATGAGTAAGAAAAGAAGAGCTCAGTAGAAAGCAAAGAGGAAGAGAAAGGTAAATGTGTCTTCAGGTTAAATTATACGTGCTGAGGATATCGGGGCTTTCAAATGATCAAACCAGAGTCAATCCGCAATGTCACAGACAAAACCATCACAGAAAAACGTCTTAAGAAGCCAAGGGGTTAAAATTAAAACAAAGATTTGTCGTGTCATGAAGATTTTCAGATCCTATACTAATAGTGACGAATCCTTGGGAATATCCTTGAGAATATCCTGGAAAATGATCGGTCGTGTCCCAGTGTAGAAAATAATTACGACAAATTTGAACCTCCAAGCCGATGTTGGTGATCACGTGATTGTTGGGTGTAGTGAACACCTTTTCCCAGGAAAAAGTCTCTCAAATAGTGAATAGAATGGGGAGGTCATCTACAGGAATGCAAAAAAGGGAAAGCATTTATTATGGCCGTGGAAAACATGAAATTTATATTCCAGATATCAGGTGAAGCGAAAGATTCCTCCGCCTTCAAGAATTGAAAAAATATATCATGTATTCTATAAAAATAAAAACCTAATTCAGACATTGAGTCGAAGAAATTAGTATAAAATTATTTATTTGTATTTTTATCCATTATCTTAACTCCATAGAGGTTAAAATTATTTTGTGGTAAGACGAAAATGTGCTATGTGGAATTCTCTACTTATTAGATGCAAAAATATTGCCTGGCACAATCTCACCCCACTCGATATTTATTTTTATTACCAGAGATCTAATTAACAGCAGAGCTTAGGTCTGCTCTCATGTCTGACCACCTTTTAAAATTTATCTGGGCATACATCTGCAACGCGCAGCTTGCGGGAGCCGTAAATTGGAAGGAAGGAGCAAAAGAGGAAGCGGGACCGGGGGGACGGCTGCACAAAGGAGCAGTCGCGGCGCGGCGCGGCGCCGGAGCGCGTGTTCATTGCGCGATCCGCGTGGGCGGCTGCGGTGGCTGCTCCACCTCGCAAACGGCGTCATTAGCGCGCACGGGCGGGGTTGTGCTGGGCTGGGAGGGGCGGCGCGAGACGCGGTGGCGCGTGCTGGAACAGGCGCTGCAAGGCAGCGTGTGAAAAGGGGGCGTGGCGGTGCGTGGGGGTGCAAGGCGGAGGGTGGCGGAGCGTGGCGGTGCGTAGTGGAATGAGACGGAGCGGGTGCAAGCGGAGCCGGGACAAGGAGAGCGGGGCGGAAAATAGGGCGGAACGAATGGGATCGTGGCGGCGGGGAGAGGGAGGCGGAGCAGGGCGGGGAGAGGGAGGCAGAGTGGGGAGAGGAGGAGAAGGGCGGTGTGAGGGGGAGCGGGAAGGAGAGGGCGGGGCGGGATGTCATAGATACCTTACCGTCTTAATTACACACCTGCAATAGCGGACGCATGGTGTCCGGCTAAAGCTTCCGAATAAACAACGCGCGCCTACCTCCTAAAGGATTTCGCTGGTCTCAGGCCGCAGTCCGATAGAGCTGGCTCATATTCATTTTAATATCGTGTACTTAAGAGAATATTACTCACATTCTGTAATCTGTCATACAAGGTAAAACATCTGAAATTGGCACTCAAATCCCTTCGATATTGAATACGATATTAAGATGCGATTTTCAGCACTACAATTTTGTTCCAGAAAGTCAATGAATGTGGTCCACTATCTTTTTTTATTGAAAGAAATTTTATATCTACTTGATTTTGAACTATCACATTGTGACCAAAATAACTCGTTGGAAAACAATTTAGTAATGCTAATTATATAAATTTCACATTGGAATTTTATTAAAAAAATTAATTAAAAATGTAAAATCTGTCTTGAGCACATGTCGATTGAGTGTGCTTTTGTTGAAGTATGGCAATCATTTATTTCTTTTGATAGTTGTTAGCGTTCAGTAAATGCGATGACATATTGCTAAATATTCAATTTTTTGAACGATATTTCTAAAAAATACTCAACCGACATTACGGTACTTTCTTCAGAATCTTTTTCCAGCTTTTTAGGGGATACCGATTTCGGCTATATGCGCCGCGTACTCACTATGTCCCTCCTGGCGGCACATATTAACCTTTACACTAGACACACTGGCGGGCTTCTCAGTCGGCAGCTAACATTACGGTACTTACATCACGTATAATTGTTTTATCACCAAATTAAGATCTGTGAATAGAACATTAGAGAACTCTAAGGTGTAAGAAGTAGCCATGAAAAAGTTTCCTTTCTTTCTAATAACTCTTAATATTAATAGTCTTTGCTGAAAACTTCACTATTTCCAATGTTTAAAGCAACAAAAATGTGTTGAATCAATTAATAATATTTGAATGCTCCATGAATACGAAAAACCATATTTATATACCCACCAATGAAACCTTTTGGCATTACAAAACAATAAAACAGAATCTCCATCAATATCACAATTCTTCTCTGTCCACAGAGAACATATTTGCGTCAAGTTTCTAAGCGTGTTCGTAAATGCATGTTGCAGGATAATGTCTACGAGTCTCTACATCCACATATATGAAATCCAATGTCTACGAGCATTGATATCGCGGCAATACTGGCGTAACCAGCACCATCTACTACGTGAACTAGAGGCAGCAGGAACTAAGTGAACCATTGAAGTTTAAACAATGCGATCAAATCTTAGTATTCCATTTTCGTGGTCATTTATGCAAATGATCAGGAAACAATGATGTTTCGACTATTTGGAATGTAGATAGCAGGATGAAAAATCTACACTTCATTTTATATAAAAAAAATAGTGATGAAAAAATATAAATTACATATAATGCGGGAAAGTACAGATTACTGAAGCTGGTAATACCAGTATTATATAGACATTTCAAGAAAAAGGAATTTTTTAAGGTCTAACAAGGCGGTAAAAATCGTTTGAGCACGTATCCCACAAACAAAGACTCCTCCCATTGAAAACCTTACGTTTCACCATATACGTGTTGTCACAAGAAAAAGCACAGAAGCCACTGAGCCAGCGAGATATTAATACCAAATTACTTGTTTTCTTAACAACTTCAAACTTGTCTGGAGATGAAAAATTCTCCGAAACCTGGACTGCAGTTTTAGTAATTAGTTTTCGTACTTCGTTTAAAACTAGTGTAGACTACTTTACTTACATTGCCCAGATATCTCATCCTAGACAGTTCCAAAGAAAAGGCGAACAAAATATTTCCTCATGCGCTGCGCATAGTTAAGACCAACTTCCAACCGTCCTAATTTCAAAGCATTTGAATGTACAAACTATATGTTAAGGTAAGCACAAATTGCATTAACACAGGCACCTACAAAAAAGTAGTCACACACATAGGCTTGACACACGTTTCTCTATGTATGTCAACGCGCTGAATCAGAATCCGAAGCCGGAATTGCGCAAACACCCTCCAGTTTCTCTTAAATCGCGAAAAACACACGTAAATACTAGATTTTGGTGCCTTGCAGCATTATACTCAACAGAAGTCAAAAGTTGTGAGACACAAAAACGTGACACGTGTTTCTCTATGTATATCGAAGCGCTGAATCAAAATCTGAATTCAAAATTGCGCCTCCGGTTTTCTGCGATTTGAAAACAACTTGAAGATTGTGGTGAAAGTGGGGCTTCGGATTCGGATTAAACGCGTTGACATACATAACGAAACATTTATCAAGCCTTTAGTTCTGACTACTTTTTTGTGCGTACCTGTGCAATTGCACGGTCACCCGCAGACGCACGTACGCACGCACGCTCGCGCACCACTCACGGCTTGTCCGAAATGCATTGCGACATAATTTTTCTTGGCGTGATCATCGGTCGTAGAGCTTTCCCGTCAGTTTTGGTCGATATTGTTGGTAGGGTGGAAGTGGGGGTGGGGCTGGGGGTGGGGGTCTCTGCGCCCCGCGGCAGTTGCATCCCAGCTGTTGCAGCGTCAGGACGCGCCATGGCGTAACTCTTCAGAAGTGCAGCCGAAACTGAGAAATCCTTGGAGCAGCTATCGCGGCCACTTTCTGTACTTTGTAAGACTCTACAAGGCGAGACTTATCTAATGGTTAAGAGGTCTTTGCCCCGGTTGGACAGTAGGCCCAAATTGATCAGAGAAGATCGAGAGCACGTCATCCTCTAAAGCCCACTTTAAACTCCTCTCAGCATTAAGTTACTGAATTCTGACCGGAGAATGAGCGTTTTTGTTAGCTGAGCCACATTTTACGTAGAAATGCTCAAAAAATTCAAGCAGAGGGTCAAACACGAACAGACGACAAGGGGAGCGAGGAAGTTTCACTATGACAGTGCACCCAGCCCACACCTCTGTTATGAACGATTATCTGCCCCGTATAGGAATGACAACGGTCACCAAACCAAATCATAACACCAGCAGATATTTGTGGTATCCAAGCGAAGGAAAACCATAAAAGGTCACTGCCAACTTCTAAACTAGTAAGGCGAGTTTTATAAAGAACACCCCAGAAGAGGACTTCCAAATAAATGGGAATCGCAAAGGCAAAAATATTGATGCAGAAGGGTCATAATTAGAGACTTTTAAGTGCATGTATCAATACGACCTAATAAAACCGATCTCGCCCATGAAGTCGAAACTCAGTGGAACTTCAGTAAAGTGACAACTGTGCCTATAATAATATCAGCTACAGGAGTGATCCCAAAAATGACACTTCGGGCTCTGGAGTGTCTTCACTTGGATGCCAGGAATGCATATAATATGCAAAAGTCTGTAATTTTGAATACATGCCGTATTGTCAGAAGCCATCTGAACCTTCAGTAAAGCAACAACACACCTGGTCATCATTCCTCTGTGTGGTTGACATACCGACCAGTAGATACTGTGATAAATTTAAAATAATAATAATTATAATAATAATAATAATAATAATAATAATAATAATAATAATTATTATTATTATTATTATAACAACAGAATAAATTTTACAAACATGCCTGTTCATATGATTAAATTTACTGATTTTTCCGGGCACGTCATCTGCTATGGCCGTTAGACCCGTTTGTGAGTTAATATTTTCGCTCGGAGGTGACTTTGATTACTTTCCCGCCGGAGGGTGTGACTCGGCGCCGAACTAAACGTCGACTTGCAGGGCAAATTCCCTTCAAGAGCTCCACCCCCAGCTGGGTACGCCCCAGCCGATTCGAGCTCTAACCTTCCCCAAGTCTCCTGACACGCGTGGTAGTTTGGAGTGTGTAACCGTAAATATGGATGTAAGGGGGAAAGGTTAGGACAGGAAAGCGGAAGGATTATACAATTTAAATAATTATATTATTAAAATATAATTGTACCTCAAAACCTATGCAGTATGGGAGAATATTTCATTTCTCCTAATCAAAAAAAAATTAACGTATCTTCAAACACGATGGTACCACATGGATTCAAATATATATCAGCATTTCCCTGTGGGCACTTTTATCAGTTGTAGGCCTGGGAGGGAAGGCAGCGAAAAGGTTAAACAGTTATCTCGTTCTTTAACCTTATGTTTGTCTCTAATATGAATTGTAACGTTGACACACTCTGGCGATCGGAATGACAAAGTGAGTTGTCCCATAACAGAAGCACATAGCACAGTTGTCAATGCTACTACTGCAGCGGCCGTGAATGAAGAACAGTCGCCTAACGCGTCGCACCGCATATTCTGCTGTATTTCTCTTTCGATTATAAACTTTACTCTCAGAAAATCAACGAAAAGCACCATATCCAGATCACACGCAACTTATACCGCCGTATTCGTATGTATTCACTGGATTGATTTTCCGAACGTTAAACACATGCCCTTTGATTACAGTGGAAAGTTGCCAAATTCAATTCAATTCGTGAATGTAAAAAGGCTGTAGCTCGGGAACGCCGCTTGTTAATGTAGATCACCATTTCCATGTACGATTGGAACATAAACTTTTGGGAATCCCCATCCGCTCGCCGAGCTCGTTTTCTTCGGCTGCGGGGGTGCGACTTAATTAAGCGAACAGCTGCTTCAGCCTTGAATGAAAAGTTTACCTCTTCGAGTCATTGGCGACAGAACGCCCCGCCTTCTGAAGCAGAATCCGATCGTCAAACGATCCCCAGAAATTACGTTCTCGAGTAATATTGAAAGCTTCGATTGTATCAGCCGGAACATTTATGAGAGATAGTCGATATCGAGAAAAAATAATTTATTCTACATTTAAAGAGATACTGAATTTAGTCGAAACGAGAGTAGTTCGGGGAGAAATTACGAAATTGGTCCGGCAGAATGAGTGAAAGTCGCGAAGTGAAACTATTCTGTCAACACAGGTCACTAATATCCACAAACAGAGTTCCCAGAAGCTACAAACATAACACACAAACTAGAACTTCCTGTGGTCTTATAAGTTTTCTGAACAACGCTTCGCTTTATGTTAAAGCAATGACGATAACAACTTGTGCATAGTTTCTTGGCGGCGCTTCCGGCCCGTTGCAATCTACGAGTACTTCCCGTCAGGGCGGAGAAGTCGAGAAACATTACGTTTTAAAAGGAGATGATGGGGAACCGTCAGAGAACTCCAGGGAAACAATTAGAGGGACCCGGCAGATCTAACCTGCCACGTGCGTCTTCACCGAGCTGGACTATGTACCTGGCACTAATTCGCTGTGGCCGTTTCTTAGGGGGAGAAAGGCCAAAGTCCTTTCATACTTTCTTCCTCTCAATTTAATTACACAATAAAATATTTGATTTGACTTATAATGGTACATTTTTAGTTGTTAGATATCAGTATTTTACTTTGATCGAGTTTTAAACCACACTCCCTTTTAAGCGAGAAAAATGTGATTGAAATTGCTTTGAGAAGGAACTGTGGTCCTTTCCTCTTCCAAGACCAGTTCCTCTGTAAATGACCCAGATCTCACAGCGCTCCTGCGGACAGAAGAGAAGTTTTATAATGGAGCCATACACACCGAGGGTGCATCTCCTCTCCCTTAATTGCTACATATTTACAAATGTCTCATTCATTTAGATCAACGTTTATCAGAACATGGACGATGACCAGGATGAAGCCGGTCGTAGGCAGGCAGGGCAGCTGGGCCACAGTGTAATCTCACACTGACGGGCGTGAGCTGGCAGCAGCCCGGTAAGGCAACCCGGGCCGGGTAGGGGAACCCGCTTCACCCAACACAAGCCGGCGTTTATAATTTCATTTATTATATCATTACAACTACTTTACGCAACTGACTTCATTCCTTCTCTTACAAAACGTGCGAGAACCGACACTGCTTATTGCCAATTTCACTTCTTGAAGTTTTTTGGCTCACGGCACACGTTTTTTTGTGGGGAACAGAGCAGCAGACCCATAAAATAGAAAACGAATGGTTTGCAACAGCACATACTTTCTCCCATTATTGGTGACATTTGAAAAATTTAAAAAAATCAGAGGTTTCAATGAAAATGGGACCTGTGTCCTTTTTATAAGCGTGGTGTACTTTATTCGAAAAAAAGAAGAAAATCTGAACGGTATAGGCGCTAGCCTTGACCACCGACAGACTGAAAACTTTTGCCGTAAACTAATAAGGTTTCGCCTTTTTCCGCCGCAGCATTACAATACTTTCTCTTCACTGCGTAAGTACGTACAAGACAATAAATTTAAAAAAACCTGAGTTCAATAAAACTTTCATCGCTTTGAAAAATACCAGCAAATTTAACCTCGTACTGTGCAAAACCGAAGGTGCCCGTACTTCCCTCTAAATTTAAAAATATTGTAATTTTACAGAACAGTTTGTAATAGAACTGTATATTTTTAGAGCTTCAATGCCAAATATAGCATTAATAAAATATTGAATGCACTATCACTGTTCTGTACGATCATATTTTTCTTTCTAATTTGTTTTAACAGCACAGCGACGTTATTTCGCGTGACACATTTATGAACCATTGGTAAGGGATATCAAAGTAGTTGGTAGGGGCTCAGAAAAACGTGCGCAGATTATTTTTCTTCCTCATACGACACATTCATATTTTGTTACGTACTTTTTACGTTATCTACCTCATCAGCGATAACATTACCTAATCTAATGTTCCAATACGTACTGTTGAAATACTAAATTTGTAAAAAATTACTATAATTTCACGTTAACGTGTTAGATAACAGCACATATATTAATTCTTAACAATACTTCGGTGCATCCCAGTGTCGAAGGTAGACTGGAAACATTGGAGTATAATGTACTAGCCAGTGCTGATAGAGGTAGTTAGAACTCTTGCGAAAAGCTTAAATAAATTTCTCTAAATTACATAGGCCAATGACCACAAACTTACTGTGCGTATTATCCTCATTCTTATAGTTTTAAGTGTGGTGATTCCAAAACTACCGTTAAAAATGCCGTATCACTCACCATTTGCCGAGAAACGAGGAACTGAACTTGTTAGCAGCTGGAACTTCAATTCATGTGTACAGGAGAAGAGAGCAGCAATTTGTTATTTTTTGCAAACAAAAACAAGTTTTAGTATATTGCTGGCCTGGTGAGGGAGTTTGCAATTGAAAACAAAAGAGAAGAATGGCGGCTGCTTATCGATTCCTCTAAAACTAGTTTAAAAAGCAGTTCTATTAAACTATGATAATACCTATGCACCATTACCTGTTGCTCATTCTGTACATATGAAGGAAAGTTACGAAAACTTCAGTGTAGTTTTAGAGAAAATGAACAAGTCGGCTCATGGATGGATGATATGTGACGATTTGTGGTTTTACTAAATTCCCTTGTTTCCTATGGGAATGGGATAATAAGGCACGAGATCAACGTCTAAAAAGAATTGGCCTATAAGCAAATCTTTAAAGCCAGGTGAAAAGAACATTCTTCGAGAATATCTGGAAAATAAACATAAGATTCTGATTCCTACTTTGCATACAAAATTAGGCCTCGTGAAATAATTTGTGAAGACCTTACCTAACGATATGCAGTGTTTCAAATAGCTTCGTGAAAAGTTTCCGCAATTGTCAGAAGTATCTAAAATTAAAAGAGAGTATTGGACCTGATTTAAAATAATTATGTTTGTTCACCAATTGGAACTACATATGAGAGTAATGAAAAAGAAGCCTGGACTGCAGTTCAACACCTTGAAAATAGTTTCCTAGTCAATTCCTAAAAATTGTAAATAAGTTCCTAATCAACAAAAATAGACTATCAAGCAATTGTTGCCAATAAGCTGGATGCAATAAAAAAATTGGATGTTTAATAAGTTTCAAGATTCAATTTTTAAACAGTCAATTAGAATTATTTCCAGACAATTTAGGTGATGTAAGTGAAGCGTTTTGATCAAGATCTAAAAGTGATACAAAACGTTATCAGGGACGCTGAATGATTCGCACAAGATGGGCGAATACTGTTGCGCACTTCAGCAAGAGAGTCAGCAAACGGCGCATATAAGGTTGTCAAAAATGTTCATGTAAATGGGAGGACACTCGATAAGAAAAAACAAAAAACAAAACAAAAAACGTATCAACACATTTCTTTTTATAAATATTTAATTTAGACTAACATCAGCTCTGTTTCTTTGTTCCCTCTTTTTGCAATTCAAGTGAAAAAATTCGTTTGATTGTGGCCGATGCAGATGGTCTGAGGGTCTCTTTTTTATTTTAGTTGCTAGACAGAGGCATGCGTGTGTCAGTGTTCAGAAAAAGGATATTCATGTTTTCGATTGTAAATTAAATAATAAACAATACATCGTAGAAGATGTTAGTCATGTGACAAAATAAATGACAACAAATGTCAAAAAGTAACGAAAAGGAGGACATTTAAAATACAAAGGAGGCCGACAGGACAATTGACGTCCATGGAGAACTGTCCTCCAAAATGTAGGTCGGTTGGCAGTCCTATGCGCATAGTAGAAAAAGCTATAGTAAGAGTTTTAAAGAAAAGACAAAAAAATACGCCTATGGACATGTACGCCTTTGTAGAATGTAATGTTAAACATATAAGACCATCTTGTAAGCTTAAATAAAGTTCTGTTGGTATTTTGAAAGTCGTTTACGTTTCATTTTTATTGCATATTTATCATATTTTCTCATATCTTATTAGATCAAATTGTGACAAAACTGTGGGTGATAGAAACGAACAAAATTCAGATGCAGGTTCAACATCCAAAATACTGTAAAAAAAAGCTATCAAGGTGTTTTTGTTAGCCGGTGTTCTCAAAGAAACGGATGAGAACAGGATGAGGCAGTACCGATAACACATAGTATGTATGTTTATTCAGAATGCCTCAAAATTTTTAAATATCAGCGCATCCTCTAGA
Organism: Gryllus longicercus; assembly: GCA_038098605.1. Classification (NCBI taxonomy): domain Eukaryota; kingdom Metazoa; phylum Arthropoda; class Insecta; order Orthoptera; family Gryllidae; genus Gryllus; species Gryllus longicercus. The sequence continues at coordinate 3,418,922 of JAZDUA010000107.1, forward strand.
AGGGAATACACACTTGTTATATATTCCTTAAAAGTGCACATGTAGAATAAAATGTTAGAGAGTTGAAGAGTTAAATATTAAAGAGTTTAAATGCATTTTTCTATTTCTTCTTGTAAATTACACTGTGTTAACAGTGTTCCAATTTGAAAAGGTATGTAGAGCTGCTGCAAGCTCTCAAATTCTGTAGTTCACTTCCCTTATTAATGGATTATAGATTAGTAATGGAACACGACTCGGGCTGGTTACTTCCCAACTGGCGAAAATAGTTGAGTGGATCTTGCTGTTGACGAGCAGGGCGAGATCTGCCGAACTAACCATCTTTGCTTTGGGAAACTATTAATGCGCAGCCTAAGTCTTCGAAACTCCTAAACCCACTGTCACTTCGGCTTGGAATTGTGTTCCAATCATTACAGTAATCTAGTTTCCGAGAACTCCCAAGTTCTCCGCGCTCAGGCGTTCGTAACCTCTTCTACCCTCAACGCTTTAAACAATACGATATCTTTAATTGGCGTGTTAAAATACAAAAATAGTTGAATGAGATTTAAAAGCACGTATCGATGTAAAAATTCTAAAAGAAACGCATCACTCTCTAAACTTCCACAAAGATATACCTAGCATTTGTAATAATAATAGTATTAATAACAACAATAATACTATTGTTATGCGATATATTAAGTCAATATACAATTCCAATCGTGCATGACGAGTCAGATATAATGTACACGGGTGCACATGTCTTCCTGAGTTCGAGATTATCTACTCTCTCTTACTGCACGCTATTATGAGTAAAGATAAAAAGCAGCGTTTTAATGTAAGATATTCACTCCATCGTATAAAGAATATCCAATCGAAAGAGACACTTTAATGTCTTTAATCGCTATTTAATGCATAAATTGCAATATTGTTCTTGATGTGAGAAAATTTTATTTCAAGCCTTTAATTGTACAGTAAATGTTCAAGAGCCAATTGATTTCGATTTTTTCAGCATACTGCAAAGCAGTGCGTCCACAGTGTACTAAAATGTATAATTTGTTCACAATATTTAAACTACGCATATACAGCCAATGAATAATAATAAGGAAATTTTGAAGTGAAACAATGTTACTGCAATATAAGGACAACACAGCAATTGAACTCATATACATTACGAATGAAGTAAAAATCAGGTGTTATTGTGTTACACTCACCACAATGCAAATTAAATTTTGTTTTCTCAATTAATTTATCACAATTACTAACACAAGAAAAAATGTAATAAATAAATTTCACATTCCAATAAAATTTTAATTAAAAGAAATATCCTAACTATGCGAAAGAGAGATTAATTATCATATTACTGGTTGAAAATGCATTGCCCGAAAAATTTATCGGTTTGGAAATGGACATTGGGCGTAAAAATACGCTGTTGGATACGCATAAGCAAAATAAATACGACTGTAGTGTGTTTTGAGCATAATGAATATACGCACAGAAGAACCAAAGAATATGAGAAAATACTCCAATGCAACAGCTTTACATCCCTTTTCACAAACAATTTTCTAGGAAAAATAATGGATGTGATTTGCGCATCTTGAATTAAATATTTAACTGGAATTATTCGTTCATGTATACATTTGAGTAATTATGCAATCTATTGTCTCCATACAACATTATGGCCCGGAAAATACGAAAAGTTTGTGTAACATAAAACATTATTCAGGGTAGCACCTTTTGTTCCTGTTTACATACTATATACAAGCATGCATGCATGCATGCATGCATGTATGCACGCACTCACGCATTCTTGCGCACGCTCGCGCGCGCGCACACGCACACACACACGCCCCCACACACACTATTCCGACATTGGCTCATAGAAAAAAATTCAATCTGAGAATAACCCATTCAATGTGTCTATAATTTTACCCTGCTGCTTTTAGACCCTTTGGATGGTACTGAAGGTACTCCCGGTTCCTAAGAGTTTGACACTAGTACCACATTACAAGTTTCAAAAACGGAGCTTCATTTCTGATGCACTACACCTAATTACAGATTCGAAAAGAGCACGATGAAGCGTGCGAAAATTCTGTACCCCACGTTAACAAATTTTACTGCACTTTAATTGAGTTCATAACATTCAAAGGTATAGGCAACATTGGATTACCAGAGAGAGATCGCAATGAAAGTTCCTATTGTTCCATTGTATGCAAATGGTGTAACAAACGCGATGAAGGTAAACGAGATCCCCTGGAAACTTTAATACTGCTGGCTTCATCATAACACCCAATATTATGCGCCAGTATTCATGAACACAAAAACTGTTCCCATATACTTGTCAATAGGATCCAACACTGAAATAAATATGTGCGCGATTATCTCCGTCGTTTTAGGCACCCGACCGCAAGTGTTCGCAGTGATGCTGTCAAATCTACAAGTGGTCATTCGCCTGTCATTTGAGGAGTTCCCGAGGGGAAACGAGAAGAAGAATACGCACAAGGCATTTTACATGTTCATACTTCATTGCGCACTAAACAGCACCGCAACAATTTGCATAAAGTAAAGTGCTGTCATTCGCATCCAAATGCATTTAGTTGTCGAATCAACCACCATGAAATGCACACAGCTTCTAGTTACGCTTCGGCGAATATTCATCTCTCGGTGTTCCTCTTGCGGCAGAACACAAACCAAACCAAAGCGAAAACAAAGTCACGGAATCTTTCTCGCATATGTGGCAGTTAATTATCTCATTAAAGGGGATATGTTTCACACAATTACTGCTGACACAAGAGGTATAAATAATGGGACAGTAAATGACATGACTTTCAAGAAATGGGACAGATTATAACAATACAATTAATCCAATCAAGGTCTATTGAATAGCTCGTGTGTGGTAATTAACATAATATTAAATGCTAAAACACAGCAATGGCCTTATTTTATCGCACATTTCACAGTAAATCCATTCATGTTGAATAACAGATTTCATTATAAATATACATAACGTTGCGGATACAAGTGCTACATCACAATAGTTAATCCAACATTTACAACTTCCGGGAATATAACTTAATTGAATGCCTATAAGTAATTGTGTGCTTATATTTTAAACAAGTATTATGACGCACACAAACAGTACTTTAGAATACAAAGGCTCAAGAAGCTGTTCTACTTTCCAGTGCTTGCAAGGAAGTAAAAGAAAGAATTTTATACTTTTAGACGAGCGATTACCAAGTGATGGTTCCCTAACTTTCAGGTGTTCTCTAGAGTGATATTGCAATTGCGAAAATTTAAATACAAGCTAACGAAATGTAAAATTCTTAATATAAAATTAAACTAGTCATGTCGATTTAAAATTAAACTAGCGGGAGGTTCGTACAAAATTGGTATAATATTGGGGAGGTTTTTGAGAAAAAACTGCCCATACTTCAAGGAAAAAAATACGTTAGAATACTGGTTTTGTCAAAAAATTGTACGTGACTTTTTAAAGATCTATTTTTCAAAAACAGATTTCATGAAGGAAAAATTCTTTATCATTAATATCGTTTGCAATGTTAATGTTTCACAATTTACCCAAATACTGAGTGTTCGCCGAAAATAGTACTTAGACAATTGGTGAAAGCGCCAGTATCTCTATCCGAGGGGGGAAATTAAGAATATTCGATTTTAAAAAAATAAATTTGAAAATTGCCTATATTTCAAGCAAAATCACGCAAAAATTAGTCATATTTTCGAAAACTTGTACATGAGTATGTAAAGACCTGTCGTTGAACAACAAATTTCATTTAGGGAAAAGTCATCTTTAATATCATAGTGGTAGAAGTCTCCGAAACAATTTTCCAAAACTTTTTCAATATTCCAAAATTCAGAGTTCAACGAAAATGAAATTTGTATACCCCAGTATTTAGCGACATTTACGATATCCGAAGGAAAGTTTAATCAGAATATTTGAAGTCACGTTTCAGAAAATTTTGAAAATGTTGAGGCTTCATCTACAATAACCCCCCCCCAGAAAACAATAGATATCCGCAGGGTCTCTAATTTGTCAAGATAAATCGAGAAATATCAATTTTGGAGAACATCGTCTGAACCATTTAGGCACAAGCGTTGTAGACAGGCAGACAAGCATTCAGTTAGGCAGAGAAGGCAGTCAGATAGAGAGACAGGCAGGACGACAGACGTTTTACGTTTTACCGTCAATAGGTTTTTCGTCACAAGGGGCTCACAAAATATCGACTATAAAACGTGTTAGAGCATGTAATTCACAACAAGTAGGAACAAGATTGATACCCTTTTTCGCCCCATAATACGAGTTTTTCTGTCGAAAAATTGTCTATTTCTAGCGCAGCATGAGAACACATTCTCTAAGTAAAAACAAGTAAAAAAATAGCAGTTTCGCTAAGAAGCAGTAGACATTCGTTGAAATTAAAGACAATTTCTTTTTTTTCAGCTTGCTAAAATTAATGTTCTGTTTTACTGTAACTATTTTGTACATTCATAGCTTAATCTACAAAAAAGACCTATCACTTATGTTTTATTAATGCGTGTAAATGTTTTGCTATTAGTTAATTTCAGTTTTTAACTATGGATTAAACGATATATAAAATAAATTTTAATAACGATCTATTATTGTTTTGTTTATTTCATTGTTACACAAATGTATTCACAGAAGTTCTCTAATACTCGTATTTTAGAAGGACAAAATGTATTTTTGCAAGGACAAAAGTGCTGGGAACAGCAGATAAAAATGATCAATATGGTACGAGGATCTTTCAAATTCATTCAAAGAATAATTGTACAAGTTTTTTATCACAACTGCTAACATGGAATAAAAATAATTTAGCACGCTGAGAACGTGACTGAGTGCAGGCAACACAGAAAGGGTTTATGAGAAGAAAATTTTTCTTATTCCTTGCCACTATCTTTTCAATGGGTAATCTTCATTAGATCAACTAATCGACTCTACAAATCTAAGAGCTAGTACCCCGAATCAGACAATACACTTATGTGCAACAGTCAACAGAACGTTCAGTACTTTCAATTTCACATACTCCTATCTCCTTCGAGCCGAACCGACCGCCACCTGCGTCGAGCAACCGAACGTCTTCAAAGACGCACTCCCACGACTCCTGAAAGCGTGACTCATTCCCTGGAATAGAGATAAAGCGGCCGAAAAAGCCCAGAAGTCATAAACCGCATTGTTTAAGTGGCTCAAGAGCATCCGGGAGGCGGGAGGCTGAAGGCGGGCCGCGGGCAGGCGCTGCTGCTGGGGGCTGCGCTGTGCTTTGCGACGCGTCGCGTCGCCGTCCGCGAGACGCTGGCGCAGGGACCGCAGGAGGAGGGGTGGGGAGAGGCTCACGACAGCGAAACGTGGGAGGGGGTGGGTGGGGAGGGGGACGGGGAGATGCGCCCCGCGGCGAAACCGCCGCGAATAGCTGTGGCGCGCGTCCGCGACCGCGCGGCTTCTGGGAAGCGGCTGCGACCGCGTCGCGTGCTGGCGGTGTTTGAAGAGGCGGCGGTGAAGAAGAGGAGGGGGTGGAGCGGTATTGCGGGGTGTTAATAAACACCTCGTTATTGGACCGACGAGAGGCGGCGTGAAACTCCGTGGAACGCAAAAGGGAAAGACGGCGGCGACGGCATCCGCGGCGAAAGAGGCGGCAGAGCAGAGGAGGTACTCGTGACATCGACAGCAGCAGTAACAGTGGACAAAGTTAAGACGATGGCGAAAAAGGTGTAGTGATCGAGATGAATGCGTGAAAGTGGAGTGTTAAGGAAGGAAGCTGTGGAGAGGGCGATGCTGGCTGCAGTCCACGTGTCTAGACGGCGGCTGTAGTGGCGACATTGGTGTAGGAAAGAACAATAGCTGTGGTAGTGTTAAGCTCAGAGAGCAAGCAAAGCGATGTAGGGTCTACAGAGGCGGTACTGTCAATAACGGTGGTAGCGTTAATAACAATGGAAGTGGTGGCGACAATAGCAGTAGCATGCACTCGGGCGATGCTGGAGTCATCGCTGACTGCGAGGTGGTACAGGCGGCAGAGACTTCGGAGAAGGGGTTGAGGTGGTGGTGGTGGTGGTGGTGGTGGTAGCGGTGTGCAGCGGCGCTTTGCGGGCGTCCAAGCCGTCTCGCACCACTTGCTGCGTTCAAACCGTCTCGCGGCGTGAGCGCGGTGCTGTGCTGAGCTGAGCTGAGCTGAACCGGCGTGGAAACAGCGCGCACGCGCTCGTGGCGCCGACGGCGGCGAAAGCGGGTAGCGGCGGCGAAAGAAAAGGGAGTAATACGAGTTTTGAAAAGGGAGGATTTGCGTGGGATGAGGCATGTCCGACCAAAATCGCTCGTTCCCAGAGCGCGCGGCGTTCAAAAACGGGCGAATGGGCGAATATGCATTTTCAGCGCTTTTACCTCTCCCCGTTCGCTGTGGTCGCCTCCTCGCTCCCACCGTGTTTCCAACCGCACGAGAAGAAGACAACGCGTGCAATGCGGGAAGCGAGTGGGGATTTGAGAGAAAACGAGAATATTTGGGCAGAAGTGTTCCAGATACAGACCATTCTTTTTTTCACCTTTCTTTTTGAAAGCGGTACAAAATGCATTTCAGCACATTTAGTTCCTTAGTGCGTGTTCGCTTGCGCAAGGTATGAAATAAAATTCGAGATTATGCTACAATAACACGGATGTGATTATCAGGGGTAGGACATGTCAGGCGACAGAGAAATATTCGAACGACGAATATTCAATACAATTTTTGCAGCTATTTCTGGCGAGTGAGAAAGAACTGATATCAGAGAACAATTTGTGAAGATTTCTAAGCAATCACAGATAATCGAAGTCACAGAATATCCCGTATGAAAGCCAAATATTGAAACACTGTTGAATTCCAGTACGTAAACACTGAATATGTACGTAAAACTGTAATAAATGGTTTGAGAATTAGAAGTACTACAAATAAGAATTAAATTCACTTTAGTAAAAGATCGTAACTTTGATATCTCATTAGGGAAACTTGTGACGTCAGGCGTTCTTTCACATTCCTAACATTTTATCCTAATACAAGTAAACAACAAAAGGTTAAACAAATTGAGGCACACTACAGTTTGCAAAAGATGAGACACGTTTACGCAATTATTCGCACTATCTACAGATAATACAATAATTTTATATAATACTCCGAGTCTAAAATCGTTCAATTGTTTCCAAGGCAAAAATTAATGAATCGAAAATATATTGGCAAATAACACACTCCAACAACATATTTCTGCAGAGAAGATAAAAACAAGATATGCTAAAAGACACAAAATGTCCATTTCAATTTGTGTGTGCTGTCACAGACGTAAGTTGTATCACACAAGGTCAGTGAAACAGTGACTGGCAGTTCCCCCGATCTTTGGAACATACATCATGAGATTTGCAAATAAGCAATCTGTTTGTCAGCAACGATTTTGTTTTCCTGACCGATTAGCATTGCGACCAAATCGAAACTCGCTAGCTTAGACGTCCAGAGAGTACCGAAACCTGTAATCGGAGATATAACATTCAAAACGTAATTGTTTCCGCAGGTTAGTGCAGATGTAGAATACAGGGCAAATGTCAGACTAGTACATTAAAGAACCGACACAATAATTAATTTAATTTTCTTGCATCTAATACCTTGGCCGATTCTTGGCACCCCAAATACATTAAAATGTGTCAAATTAACACCATTCTATAATGCCATGCACAATGCTTTTTACGGGTTCTTGCGGTAAAATGGAATTTTTAAAATGGAATATCTGAAACATTACATATCATGTTAAAAATTTTGCAATATATGCATGTTTTAAATGAATTCTATCACGTGTGTATGTTAAAATATATGAACACACTTTTCAATATTTCGATGTAGTTTTAAGATAGAACAATTATAATTTTTAAAAGTCACCAAGATTCATAATCAAACTTATCATATTACTTACATAATACAGTTTCTGAGTTTCGTTTAGTTATTACATCATCATTTAATTCATTTTAAACTTGTCTAATATAAATATGTTTTAAAAATAATATACACGCTATATATATATTCTTCGTAAATGCACATTAAAGAATTTCACGTGTTTACGATACTCCGAAAAACCTGCACAAGGAACACGAATGGATAATTTACGAGCGTGTCTACGATTCTGCAGCACGCAGTTTCACGAAGAAAGATTCCGGGTGGAACTTCGCCAGTCGGGAGCATTTCGCTCGCGAAAGAACTGCCAAACGACGCGTAGCACCCGCCCGCGCCGAGGCTCGCCGCGCGCACCCAACTTCCGACGCTACGGCGCGCAACATCCGGTTTGAATCTTCAAGCCGCACAGACGCTATTAAACTAGGGAGCAGCAGCAGCAGTAGCTACATGCAAGGGAACAGACAAAAACTTTAATGTTCGGCGCCGGCGAGGCCCCAAAAACCGTCCGGCGATGCGAGACGGGGAGCGGGGCGCCGGCGGCGATGGGGAGGGGAAGGGGGAAAGGAGGAGGGCGCCGATCTGGGTTGGTGAAGGTGACGGCGGAGGTACTGTAGATTTGGAGAAGGTGATAGCGGAGGTATTGTGGATTTGGAGACGGTGAACGAGGAAGTATCGTGGATTTGGAGAAGGTGACAGAGGTACCGTCGGTTTGAAGAAGGTGACAGCGGACGTATTGTCGATTTGGAGAAGGTGACGGCACAGGTATTGTGGAATTGGAGGTGATGGCGGAGGCATTTCGGATACGGAGAAGGTGACGATGAAGATATTGTGGATTTGGAGAAGCTGGCGGCGGAGGTATTGTGGATTTGGAGAAGGCGGCGACGAAAGTAAGGTGGATTTGAGAAAGGTGATGGCGGAGGTCTACTGGATTTGAAAGAAGTGAACGCGCAGGGATTGTAGATTTGGAGTATCTTATGACAGACATATTGTAAATTTGGTGAAGGTGATAGCATATATATTAGAAATTTTCAGAAGGCGATGGCAGAGGTACAGTAAATTTGTATACTGTGATGGCAGAGGTATTGGAAATTTAGAGAAGATGGCAAAGGTATTGTGGATTTGGGGAAGACGATCGCGATGGTACTGTGGATTTGATGGTGATAGTAGGGATACTGTAAATTCGTTGCAGGTGACAGCAGTGGTTGAGCTGTACGTGGAGGTGAAACTGAATTCTGAAAGATGATGTTGAGATATGAGTAAGGAGGTGGATACAGAGAAGGATTTCGAGATGGCTACGGCAAATTCGAAGGTGGAAATAAATGGATTGAGGATGGTGAAGGAAAAGGGAAGCAGGCAGATGTGGACATGGTTGTGGAGATGAAGAAGGAAACAAAGTTTGACCAGCAGTGCGTGAAACTAAGGGACGACTGGACGTCCGTCACGCTATCTTGAACTGTCTGTGAATTCTCGGCACAAAATTATTATACGACAGTGGCAAACGACAGAAATTTTAGTTACCCTTTTATGAAGAATAAGATATATTTCTTCAGGGTATGAGAAACTCAGGTGATATATTCATTTTTAGTATATGAAATTCAAGGGCTTCATTACAGAGGAATGCGTTCCCAAGTATTGTTCATTCATTTGTACTTCTTTCACAAATTTAAAAGCCTCAAGAAGTATTTCTGCAATGTTTTAGTACAACAAACGATTAAATTAATTGTTTTGTAAGCTAATATTTAAAATCAAACAGTTTATTCTTATTATAGCGTAAATACATTAACTTCTCATTTGCAATTACGACAATATTAATTAAAGAGTAAACGGAAAATTGTATGAATATTCTATGGCCCAGACCAACGGATGATACCGCCTAAACACTTTGATGAAATACATATACAAGTTGAAAAATTTAAGAGCGGAAGACCAAATGAACATTTATGACACGGAGTGCAATATAAGGTATCATCCTGACTTACGCCATAAGCGATTAGCCAGAAAACATCAATCAGAATGGTGGTTTAGAGCAGAATATATAGAGTACAGATATTGTCAAATAGAGTTGAAAATATTTTGTAATATTTCATTGCAAAATTATATAGGTGGTAATCAAAGGATTTGGACTTCCAGAATCCTCCCTTTACATATAATGAAGTCGCATATAGTTGGCATAATAGCATTTTTTTCTCGAAACAAGGGCTCTCTACAAAGGCAACTCATACGGCACGAAGTTTGAAAAGAGTCATGGAACAGCAGCAGTAGTAATTCCCGGGTAGCATCGTGAGGGCAAGGGAGGAGAGTGTGACGCTTGTCGAGACAGTTGTGATTGCGGCGTCGTGGTCCTCGTGGCGTGGCGTAAGAGGCGGTAGCGTCATGCAGCGATGGTATTGAGCGTGGAGCGCGCGTTGAGTGAGGACCTACGTCATCACCCACACCAGTGCCCAACGATCATAAATATTTACGACGCACCACAGCAAAGCTATCCGTTTTAGACTAAGACCAACGAAACCGACGATATCGAACGCAAAAGACTGACTTTGGACAACATACCCAGAAGCCTGTTCCGCAGAGTACTTCGAGAAAGCAACCGCCGCTTCTGGGAGGAGAATAGGAAGATTCTGGAAGCGGCGCGGCTCCAGCCGCTGCCGGTCTCCGAGGACGAGATGTCGGACGCGGAGATGACCGACGCGGACGCACCAAGGACCAGCGGTGAGACATCCCGAGGCGCACAGCGGAACCTCCGACGCTCCCTCGACCCCTCCCCCGACTCCTCTCCTGACAACCCGACCAAGAAATTCCTAACGGATGACGGCTTCCAACTTGTAACCAAAGGCGCCTTACCCCAACCCCCAAAAGAAAATCCCCCAGTTGAGACAAGAAATCCTTTCAACCCTCTCTCCCAACCGGACCCCCCGCAACCAAACCCCGGAACATCCAACGACCCCGACACACCAGACGATACACCGACAACCCAACAACCACCGCAGCAACTGACAAAAACGACCAAGGGAAGAATCGGACTATTTAGAATTGACCTAACGACAATACTCGACCCGACGGAGCTCATAAAGGAGCTCAAAAACAATTGTAACAACCACCTGACCGCGAAATGCACCCGGACAGAACTATTAATACAACCGCTGACTGTGACTGCCCACGGGAAGATCAGGGACTGCCTGGACCTGATCTCCAGAGACCCACGACGTAAAGGACTGTACTTCACAAACATCTCTTACCACTTTAACAGGGCAACGGAAGAACAACGGGACAAATTTGTCATTAAAGGACTACCGACTAAATACGACTTGACAGCCATTAAGACCAACCTGACCACCCTCAACATTACTGCACACCACGTAACAGAAATGCAAAGACGAGACGCCGACGGAAATCTGACCCCAATAGGCCTTTACACTGTTGAGACCAACAAGAAAGAAATGACTGAAATTAAGAAGACACTACGATTCATAGACTACTTTAAAGTGACTATTGAGGACTACAAAGCAACGGACAGAATTCCACAGTGCAGAAATTGCCAACGACTATACCATACCAAGGCCTATTGTAGGAGACAAACGACTTGCGCCCTCTGTGCTTGCTTCCACCCAACTGAAGACTGCCCCTCCCACACATCCAAAAATCCTTTTACCCCCAGATGCGCAAACTGCTCCCAAAACCACCCTGCCTATGACCAACAATGCCCCGTAATAGCCAAAGCTCGAGAACTACGGAACACCCAATTGAACAAATCCACAACCCACCAACCCCCGTCCAACACACCCCAAAACTTCCCACCCTTAAGACCCCAGAACCAATCCTACGCCTCTGCTACCAACCCAACACAAACCCCAACCCAACAACAATCCACATCATCAACCACCCAAGACATCAAAGAACTCCTCTCCCTCCTCCAGAACCCGACCATCAAAAAGATCATCCTAAACCTAAAACCCCTCCTCGAAATCCTTAAAGGCCCAGAGGATATCATCACAAAACTGATAACAGTTGGTATTAAGTTAGTTGAGATCCTCAACTAATGGCTCCCCCCCCTAAAATCCTAACCCTTTCCTCGTGGAACGCGCGAGGCGGCATAAACCAGAAGAAACCTATCCTCACCCAATTCCTTAAAGACTACTCCATCGGGATACTACTCCTACAAGAGACATGGTTAACACCTGACAGATCCTTCTCCATCCCTAACTATATAATAACAAGAACTGACAGAACCTCATCCGCTGGAGGCGGCACGGCAATCCTAACCCGAAGATCCATCCCACACACCCCTTATCAACTACCTCCCACAACAGCCCTAGAGTGCACAGCAGTTGCCATAGGATCATCCACATCCCAAATCCTCCTGATATCCTGTTACAAAACCCCCCACATACCGATTCCCGACTCCGACCTTGACACCATTAAAAACCTCCCTTACCCTTTTATAATAGCTGGAGACCTTAATAGTAAATCAACATCATGGGGCTGCATGACCAGTAACGCAACCGGACTACGACTTGAACACTTTATAGACACGAACCCCCAGATCCAACTGAAAGTACCTACAGAACCCACCCACCTAGTTCAAAACAATCCCCACGACATACTAGACATAATCCTACACTCTTCCCAAGTATCAATTACCATCCCCCACCCAAAATACGACCTATACGACCTCTCAGACCACCTACCAATCATCTTCACAAGCTCCTCAACCTCCAACTACATACTCCCAAAACCCGCACCAATACCAAACACCGATTGGAAAACATTCAAACGCCTACTGTCCAAGAAAGTCCACGTTCCCCCAACCATCCTTACAACCCAATCCATAGACAATTCAATAAACCACTTAACCCACCACCTAAAACAATCATACCGGAAAACCACAACCTACTCCAAAAACACTCACCCCACCCTCCCGGACGAAATTCTGACGATCATACGATACAAACGACAAATTCAACGACGCTACTACAAATACAGACGAGACGACGACAAGAGAGAACTAAAAAGGACACAAAAGACCATACATAACCTACTCAAACATCACGAGACGCATAAATACGACGAATTACTAACTGACAATAGCAGCCCCAACACCATACACAAAATCATAAAAACAATCCGAAACCACCCCACTCCCATCTCCCCTATCCTAACCTCCAACAATACCCTAACCTTTGACCCCCAAACTATTACCAACACCCTTGCCCAATCCCTAGCCGAACGCTTCCGCCCCTCCAACACCCCAATCCCAGACAGTGTCCTATGGAACTTCCTTGAAACCCCACCCCTACCACTTGACCAACAACGAACCTGGACGACGAACGACAAAGAAATCAAGACTATACTAAAGACAATAGACTGCGGAAAATCGCCCGGACCCGATGGAGTCCTCCCTTCCCAACTCACTCACCTTACAAAAAACGCAATAGACCTAATAACCCTAATCCTCAACTCCTGTCTAAAACTATCCTACTTCCCATCCGCCTGGAAGATCGCCCGCGTTACCATGATCCCCAAACCCGGCAAGGATCATCGGCTCCCATCTAACCACCGTCCCATCAGTCTACTACCTATCCTTGGAAAACTATTTGAAAAAATAGTTCTCCTCCGTCTAACACCTCTCCTCGACCCTATCATAACCCCTAATCAGTTTGGTTTCCGAGAAGGTCGCTCGGCGGCCCTTCAAACCCTAAACCTTGCCCTAACCATCGCCACCCCACTCCAGGACAGAAAAGAAATCCCTGCCATCTTCACAGACCTAACCCAAGCCTATGACACCGTCTCCCACCCAATCCTACTGATGAAAATCCGACCCTATATCCCCGACCACATTCACTCCCTACTTCAAAACTACCTAACCCATCGCTCCTTTTATATCCGACACCTTTCAAAAACCTCTCCAAACTACCCCATCCAAGCCGGCGTCCCGCAGGGCGCTGTGCTATCCCCAATCCTTTTCTCCATGTACATTAATGACGTACCACAAACCCCAGGTGTACAAACCTTCCTATACGCCGATGACCTAGCTTTCCTATCTTCCTTCAAACACCTAAGTAGATCCCTTTCCCACCTACAAGAATCCTTAAACGACTTCCACCTCTGGGCCTCCCAAAATTCCATCATTATAAACCCCTCCAAATCCCAAGCAATCCTGTTCTCCTACAAAACCTATCCATCCAATCCCCCTCCTATAACCATCGGAAATGAACCCATCCCCTGGACGACAGAGATATCCTACCTCGGTGTTACCTTCTCCCGCAGGCTCCTTTGGTCACATCACATCCATAGAATTACAGTAAAAGCAACCAGAATCACCAACACCCTACACCCTATCCTCACCAATCCCCACATACCCACCAAAAAGAAAATCCAAACCTATAACTCCTACATCCGTCCTATCCTAACATATGCCCATCCCACCTGGTTCACTACATCCCACGCAAACCGCATCAAACTAACCAGAGTAGAAAACCATAACATCCGCCTCATTTTCCGCCCACCCATGTATACCATCTACAACTCCATCCGCCTCCGAAATAAAATCCCCCATATCCTCACATACCTCCACAACTCCACAATAGCCCAAATCCGAAAATATATAAACAATCCCCTATTCCGTAACCTAATCCTCCCCCATTACCACATCCTTAGAAACCCGCCACGACATACCCGCAAAAAACACCCCCTGGATATCCTCAAACTTCCCCCTCCTATAACCTAAGCCAGAGGACACATACGAACCACGAAACACATAACCGACTAACGGACCGACAGAATGACTAACACGCTACTAACGCCGTCTGCAACAGAAAACATATCCGCCACTCCCTGAGCGCAACCCTTGCCAATCATTCCCCCCACCCCTCCCCCCCTTATCCCATCCCATCCCAGTCCTTCCCCTCCCATCCCCCCGTCATCCGCAACCCTAATAAAATAACCCATCTTCCAAAAGACAACCAACCCCTCCTTAAACAACCAAGACTCCCGGTCCCCGTCCCGTACGGGGGAGAGGAGTCGAAAACCCCCTTAAAAACGACCTGCGAATAACACCCACCGTTCGAAGAGACCCCGCAAGGGGTCAGGCGAACACCATCAGGACACAACATGGAGCAATGCAGCGATCCTCTCAGAAGCTTCCCTACGAGCCGTTGCGGCGACAAAGCATCGCGACCCCTCCTCCCTTCCTGGCCCCGCTGCGCTGCCGCTTCTCTCGTGGCGCCCACCACCACCCTCTCTCTCTCCCTCTCCCTCTCGCCCCTGCCGCGCTGCGCTGTCCAGGCGCCCGCACTTCTGGCCCCGCGGCGCGCCGCCTCCTCGTCCGCTGCCCTCGCCTCCGCCGTCCCGTGCGGCGATCGACTGGGCCTGCGGCGACGTGGGTATGGGCGGGCGGGGTTCGACAGCCGTGGAGGACGGGGGCAAATGCGGGACACGGATGTGGGACGAGAGAGGCAGGGGAGGGTGCGGTGCGAGGCTGGGTAGAGTGGAGAGGAGAGAGGCGGTGAGGGGCGGCGAGAAGATTTGGCTGAGGAGAGGAAGAGCGCCGGGTGAGGTCGGGAGCTAGGGGTGATCGGGGCGAGATCAGGCTGCGGGCAGGACGTGGGGGGCGAGGCGGGGCGGAGCGAGGCGGATGGGCAAGGGCGGGACGGGCAAGGGCGGGACGGGGCGGAGAGTGGGAAGGGGCGGTACCAGGTGCGCGCCCCAGACCGCACTCTAGCGTCCGCCGGCGCCTCGGGCTCTCTAGTGCATCACTTTCCGAGGGCGCGGCGGACAGACCAAGCAGCAGTGCGGCGCTGGGTGTTCAGGGCTCGTCAGCCGATGCAATGGCCCGGAACGGCCCCGTGGGCGATGACAGCACGCGCGCCGCACAAAGGGGCGGTCGCCGCGACAGCATCGGCCGACAACTCAATTAATCTTAATTATTATTTTCAAACCCATATGTCATTACAATGGTTATTCTCTGGGTTACAAATATTTTGAAGCGTATTGAATTGTCCAACTGATACTGAAATTGATGATTTGATAAATTATTACAATCTTTAAAACCATCTATTTTAATGCTTTAATAGAGGCATATTTAACCCAGAATCGTTTTCAACAACGTTGACCAATGTATGTGGACAAAGTCGCATTCTCTTCATTCTTAATTCGCAGATGTCATTTTGCTTCTCAAACACTTTGCAAGATATACTCAATAGATTCATAAGCAAGACTTCTGGGACGTAATGCAACGGAAGTGGAAGACTTATTTGAATACATTTTTTAATAAAACACTTGGATCAATAGCATATTTAGACCTGTAAGGAAAGGAAAATGCGCCAAAGTTGACATAGTAAACATTCAAAACACTGGGAATAATAGATTCATAAGCAAATCAACAGACCCGAATAAGTGCAACATTAATTATTAAATCATCAAATGCATGCTTTCTTCGAATTAGCAACAAACTGTGACTGAAAAATAAATTAAACTCTTAACTTTTATCTCTCTGTAAAAAAAATCCAGAGCACAATGCGGAACCCAAAGGAATCACATTTTACTGACGATAATTCAATGAAATAAAAAGCACAATCACATTTACATAAAACAAAGAGAGAAAAGGCCGAACGGGAATGCTTCAGCTGTCAGTGCATCGTAAGACTAATTTTATACCAGGGAATCAAAAAAGAACGCACGAAACAGCTACACCTGGTGCGCAAGGTAAGTGAAAGACCTTTCACTGCCGTTTCAATTTCCCCGTCGGAATCACGTAAACAAGAGAATTCGGTCGCAACGGCAGACAGCCCAGAGCAACGTGCCTTCCTGGAAAGCATCGACGGGCGGCAGCTGTTCGCGCTGAGTGCAGATCGCAGGTGAGAGAGCGCAGAGGCGGTCTAGTTGCGTGAAAGGGAGGGGAGGCGGGGGCGGGGATCACCGAGGTGAATGGGCACCCAATGGCTCGAGGCATCCTAATTGTTCACAACACAGCGCTGCTCCCAAACCAGCGCCCGTCCACACGATTTCCTCCCACTGAAAACCTTCCGAACCACGACAGAGGCGGAGGCCGTGGCCTGCCTGTACGCCTGCCTGTCGAGGTGCCTGCCTGTCTGCCTGTCTGCCTGCCTGCCTGCTTGCCCGCCCGCCCGTCCGCCTATCCGTCTATTACTCCACCCGTCTGTCCGTTCGTTGACTACGGCGCATGCCACTCAAAGCCACCTTTGCCGGCGCTTACGTGGTCCCTCTCAGAGGTTATCGCCGCAGGATATCTCACGAGCAAACACACGAGTGATACGTGGATCTGCCTCCCGGTGTTAATTACGTCTGTGAATGACACCGCAGCCGCGTCGGGTACACTCTCGACAGCCAATTGTAGCACCGGTACGCACCGCGGCGAGCGCGAAAGCGGCGCGTTACGCACGACACACATACGCACACTGATAACGCGGGAACGCGCCGTGAACACGTCACAGCACCGTCGAGCACGAACGGCAGCGCAAGAAAAACATCGGCGAAAAACATACGGCGAACCGTGCAGCACTGTCAAACGCGGCAAAAGCCAGCGCAGCGAAAGAGAAAAAGAAAGCGAAAACGCGAAAACAACGCGCACTGCGGAGGCACATACAAGGCAAGCACGCCGGCTGGCGGGACATGAATGAAAAGCACGGCCGAGGCGAGCGGCGTGCCACTCACGGGCCGGGCACGGCGACGCAGGGCGACGTCAAATGCGCGGCGCGACGCGGCGCGGGAGGCGCAGCGCGGCGCGGCGCGGCGCGGCTCGGCGCCGGCGGCGGGCTGCCCGACCGCGCGGGCCCGCACCGCGCCGTCCCCGCTGCCGCCGCGGCGATCGGGCTCCTACCTCAGCTACATGCCTGCGGCGCGCCTCTAGCGCACGTCGACTCGCTGGCTGGGGCGGCGGCACTCGGTCCCTGGCATCGCAGCCGCACCGGACGCCGACGATGAGGCAAAGAAGCGCGCGCACGTTGTTGGGGACAAAAAAATCCTTGATAAACAAAACCTCGGGGAGGCACTGACTGACTCCACGCCGACGAGCAGGGAGTTGCTGCTAGACAGTCTGACACCCAACCGACCAACCCGTTCTCTCGTGTGCTCCCGCACGAAGCTTTTGCGCGCGCGCAGAGCCCCAGCGCCGCGTGGCGGCCGCGCCGCAAACTACGTGGAATTGCAGGGGGGGACCCCGAATCGATGCGGTCGCTGCCGCCGCTATAATCCTAGGATCATTCCGCAGCTCCTTGTCTCTCCCTTCCTTTTTAAAAAGGGACCGCCGCGCAGCGCCGCCCCGTTTCGCACCTCGAAACAAAGACTGAGGGGGTGGAGGGGGGTTCAAAGTCGACTGCGCGCGCTGCGACCGCGCGCGGCGCGGCCCGACGCGGTTCGGACGAACGCGACGCCGACGCAGCCGCGGGGCTGGCGGGCGGGCGAGCGAGCGAGCGAACACGCGCGGCCGACGCGGCAACGAAAAGGAAGAGTGAATTAGCGTTAAGTTAAATTATCGACCAAGGAGTTTCCCCAGCGGACCTCGCACGTTCCTCGCCGCGTCGGAGCGGAGGCGGAGTGGGAGGGAAAAAACACACCATTCCGTCGACTAAGCAAACATATGAACCCCGCGAAATGGTTTCATTGACCCCTTAAGGCGATAGGACGTTATCCTGTTCTGGGCGCGCGGAAAAGCAGACGCCCTCCCCCCCGACCCGCCTTTAATTCGGGACCGCGTCGAGCGGGGGCGAGCGTAGCGCGGAGGAGGGTAGGCTTAATGCGTCGTGACTCAGATGAAAGCGCATGTAAGTCCCCCCCCCTTCGCCCCTTCCGCGAGCCTGGCCCCACCGCGCCGTCTCCTCGGAGCTCGTCGCCCACGGCAACCCGTCACCCCGTGGCTCTCCCTGCATCTTCGCCTCCCCTCTTCCCCCTCCAATTTTCCTCACTCGTTCCCTCTCCTCCGGTTGCTCCGACGGCCCCGTCTACTGCTCGCGTCCTCGCAACCCTTCAGCGGTCCCAGCAGGCTCCGTCACTCCCACCGCCCGCCTTTGCCAAGCCGCACCCTCTCTAATTTCACCACGGACTCCCTTCTTCTCTCCCGTGTCTCATAGCAATCATTCTCGACCACACCACATCATTCACCTCCTCTGCCGTCTCGTCACTTCACGACCCCCGCGCAATATTGCAACATTGTCAACAACGTCACGTCTACATCATTCTCGACGTACCCCCCCCCTTTCTGCCTTTTTTTATTTCGCTCTTCGTCATCTTCCTCAAATTGGGACACTTTTCCCTTTCTAACTCGCATCATCGGACAAGATGTGGACCTCCCACAGCCTCATTCCTGAATCATTCCGGCTCTGAGCCTATGAGATCTCGTGCGTAACCCCCTACCGTTGCTACCCCGCCATCGCCGCTACCACTACCAATAATACCGCTGCCACCGCCACTGCTGCCGCCGCCTCTATCACCACTCCCGCTATCCCCACTGTCTCTGCCACCGTTCTTCCGGCGTTAGCGCTACTGCCAGCACTATCGCCATTGCTACTGCCGCTGCCGCCGCCGAAGCCACCACCCCACACCCTATTCCCACCTCCACCGCCACCGTCCTGCCAGCGCCAACGTAATGTCCACTGCCAGCGACAACGCCATTTCCACCGCCATCCTTACCCCTACTCCTTCCGCCACCCTAGTCTCACACATCACTATAACCTCCGCCTCCGCAGATGCGGCTGCCGCCGCCTCCTTCACCCGAGCCGCAGCCGTTACCTCTACCGCCGCCACCATCAACATCGCTGCCACCGCCGACGCGTCGTCGGGCCCGCGCGGAGCGGCGCGGAGTGGAGCAGCGCGGTGCGGCGCGGCGCGGCGCGGCGCGGCGCGGCGCCTCCGTTCTGCAGGGGCGTGTGGGGAATGAGTAATTTGCGCAGCGAGCGGCAAGACCTCCGTAATAAAATGCAGTCGTCGTGGCGCAAGCCGCCAACGAGCGCGCTTGCGGGGGCGACGGCGCTGGAGACGGCGTCGGCGCTGCTAGCAGTCACGGGAGAGTGCGTATACAAGTGACGAGCAGATTCGGGGGAAAATATACTTCAAGTTTTCTATAGTGGCTGATGACATTAAGTCAATATTACACCTGCCTTATAAAACGAATCTTTTTAACGGTGGTATACACATTTCTGAGGCCACGAGCCCAGTTGAGAAGGACGATCGCAAATTAATTAAATTATTTATTTTATAAGCCAGCAGGTGTAACAATGACCTCATGTCATCAGCCACTAGAGAAAAAGCGAAGTATAGAAGGCTGCAATGGGTGGCATGCCTGTCTCACCGCGTCCGAAACGTTCTGTCGGACACGGTCGACATTTCAAACTGCAGAATAAGTCCAAAATTCCATATTTTGAGATATTTTACCAAGTTATTGCCTATAAGTGGAGCTATCTGCTGGAACATTTTCTTTCGGCAAGTGCCACACACATTGAATGATATACTCCTAAGGCGAGGAAAAATCATAAATCCATCAGTATGAACGTCTACGCTTTGAGATCTTTGGTGCCCTCTGGTTTGATTGGTTGGTTGTTAGTGATTCCGGGCGCGTTAACTAATGAGGAATTAGTCCCGTATATGCAGTGCAAGTTTTTGCTAGGGAGGTGGCGGTAGTCTTCCCCCGCTTGATGGTGAGATCCGGCGCCGATAATTTCGGGGTTTCTCTCAACCAAATATCTCCCACCACCGGGACCACGGCACCGCCCCAGCTGGGGCAAGCTCTAAGGTCCCGACCGGTTTCCCAGCCGGTTTCCCAGCATGTGTAGTGCATGTTAGTGTAAGTGTGTAAGGGGTCAGGATAGGATAAGAAAAGATCGCGCGCGGCCGTGGCCCGTTTTGTGAGGGTACTGCTCCGGCATTTGCCTGGTGCTGATCGGAGAATACACGGAAAACTACCGATCAGAGCAGCCGGCCGCTAGAATTGTCATCCAGACAGCGACTTAATTCGACCTAGCTGACAAGCTAGAGGCGTAAATCTTGCCACTGTCGGGACTGGAACCTAGGGCCTTCCGAACAGAGACATTGCAGTGACAACACATGAATCAATGCGTCACCTCTCGTGCTGTGCCTCCTGGAAAATCTCGAAATTTGACTATTTTGGTTCTTGTAAGAAACCCTTCAATTCTTCTCATCTGACTCATTTAACGTAGACATAAACGAACATGATTCGTTAACTTGTGAACGAAAAACTTCCTGTTTTCTGTCAAGGTGTACCTAACCCCAAAATTCCTATTGGTATTTTAAGCTTCTTCCACAGATATCTCATATCATATCAAACCTATTTCATATCGAACGTAGCTCTCAGCGAGCAGTTTTAATATTTTTTTCTTCCATTATATATAATATGTAACAATATGAAGACGGATGTCTGATGTAGAGGAATAAAATGGGACAACTGCCGTTCGGTAGAATCAGTCGGCCGTTTGAACCCGATCATTTCCTCTGCCGTGCACGGATCCAATCTTGACCTACCCTAAAGGTGATCTCAACGAGAAAGAAAACTACCCGATAAAATGGCTGACCCTATGGTTTCAGCACTTCTGATGGACGCTCTCAGAACTAGGGGCCGTTATGTTTTCTGTAGCGTAATCATCAGAGTGTCGATATATTCATCTCTTATACTGACCACTTACATTGTTTGTTTGTACAAGACCTTATTAGTGTGTTGTATCTCTTTTGTTTAACTGTCCTTGGATTATACGATCGTATTAGTGATTGGCGTATAATAATCATAATGCCTTCAGTTTGTTCGGCATTTAACTGCAAAACAGAAGGAATCAAAATACAAATATAGCATTTTATACGTCAGTCGTAAGTGCTGTCATAGATACGTTTTCTACTACAGAATTCAATTTACGGATTTCATAAAATGCAATTGGCAGCCCAAGTGCTGAGTAATTCACTTGCGAATGCTCTTCGTTTTTGCAGAGCTAAGATTAAATGAATTCGCAGGGTGTAAAACTACTGCTAATAAAAATAAAGCATTTGAAATTTGAAGTTTATATCATTCATAGAGCAAAAATGCAAAATCTCGTGTTTCTACACGTAATAAATCGGTGACAAGAAACAATTTTGCTGTGCGCGTTTCCTATTTTAAGATCCTGAAACGTTTAGATTGTACTCTTGTGTTTCTTTCTGGTAGAAAAATTGATTTCGACTGCTTAATCATTAATTTAATGAGTGTAAAGCGGCTTGCTGAGCTGAAAGAAGATAGTAATTTCCAGTATTCTGACATGTAGATCTAATCAGGATATTTTTTGAGTAGTTCTTTTCAAGCAAACGTCAAGCAAAGATTTTGCATCACCTGCCGGAATTCGCTGCGCGGATTGCATCATCTGCCGGCGCCCCCCGAACTGGACGATTCCGGGTTAATCGCGAATCGCATAGACGTGTAGCGCAAGTTCCGGATGTGTCGAGACGGGCTCCGGTCCGGTATAAAATCGCCGCTGCCGGCGGCCGCGTGTCAGTCAGTGAGTAAGCAGTCAGTCATTCCATCAGTGTGATTATGCAGTATGTCTGAAGTCTGAAGTGGCAGCTGAGCTGAGAACTGTGTATTGCGGTGAACAGTGGTGAACAGCAGTGCAAAGGACCGTGATCGCCGTGAAATGTAGCCAGCGCAGTGAACTGTGGACAGTGCATCGGATAGTGGTAGGTGCATTGGACTGTGCGATAGTGAAAAAGAAGAGAACGGTGTAAGTAAATAATCAGAAGAAGTGAACAGTGTAAATAAATAATCAAGAGAAGTGAGTCGTGTGTAAGGAAATAACCAAGTGAAGAACACACGGAATGTGCAACCTATCTGTAAATAAGTCAAGTATTTTTAGTGTATCATAAAGGACCAAAATGAACGTCTTTGTAAAAATATTACCTGCGTGTTTTTTTTTACCACGAAGAAACGTTACAGTATTATAAGTTGTTTAGAATTATAGACCAAATGGTAAATAATACATTAAATATGGTTAAAATTAATATTATTTACCGTTTTAATGTTTGGTATAGTCTCTAATTATATAGAAACAGTTATGCATTAGAAAATATTTTATTTGGGACTTTGACTTTTGTTTCGGATTTAATTGATGTGATTGCATGTGAACGTTTTGTAGTAAGCTGTTGGTACTGTAATGAATATGAATACTACATAAAGTGTTATAGTTATAGACATCGGCGTTTGCTGGAAATGTTTACTCGCCCTTGAGTAAGTCAATTTAATATACTTTTAGAAGTACTTATACAAATAATTCAACTTTCATTTACATATCAATAGAAGATAAACATGAACTACACATAAAATGGTAGATCATATTTTTAATGGTTTATTTACAATAATATTCACAGCATTTAACATACATTTTAATTTAGAATTTAATATACAAGCCTGTTCATAGCATTTAACTCGGTACAAGCAAAGTAATTAAAATTTGTAATTTTACATTTTAAATTAGTAAAAACTGCAATAATGAATTGTTGTGTAGGGCGATGGGCTCATCCTCTACGACTCATCTCCCTTCGGCACGCACATTTTATTCGTAAAACAATAAAATGTGTTCGTGACGCATGGGGTAAAATTATGATACGCACACGTTTTCTGGAGCTCCACATTCCCTATCCCACTCTTACTATTCGTAGTTGAATTGTAAATAAAGGTAACAACTAGTCTGGTTGGCGTCATTTAAAAACAAGACTGTTTTGCTCCCGAGGAGTAGGAAACGTATTTGCATCGGCAAAGTAACTATAGATTTGATTTTATAGCACAGCTATCAAAATAACACCTTCGGCCTGACTACTCCTGCAATTAGCAAAAAAGAGAGCTTCACAAAACGTGCGCTTTGTGAAGATCCACTGGAAACGGAGAAAACGAGAAGCTGTGGCAGAGACGAGGTCGGGGCGGAGGGGAGGGGCGCGGCTGCGGAGGCCAGATCGTGGACAGGGGGATGAAGCCCACAGGGCCGAGCAGGCGAAACGAATGGAATTTCTAACGCAGTAATGTATGCCTATCGGAGGCGTGGTTGAGTCATCCGTGTTGAGTCACCCACCCCTCCCCGTCCTCCTCATCCTCGCCCTCCCCCTTGGCCCTTCGCTGCGATATTAGCCGCGCAGTTGGCGCCGGGCCCTTGGCGTCCCCTGGCACACGGTGCCCCCCCCCCCCGAGGGGTGTTCACAAAAGAAACGGCGAACCCGTCTTCACACCAAATGTTTTGGAGAAACGGTTGAAATTTTGTTCCCTTGCAGCAGATTTTGGTGAGGAAAATACTACCAATAATCTATGTCATACTATATTGAACTTTCGTAGAATGTTTCATGATGTTGCAGTAATCACCAGACCATTCTCTGCTCTTATAACAAAATATTAATCCGAACTCCGTTTGGTCTAAACATATAAAATAGTGTCATGTGGGAACAGAATAATTCAATTTGAATTCGATATTGATTCCACAGTCGCTTCTGCTTCAGGCGGAACACAATAAAATTCCCTGGTTGGAGGAAATGCCAATCATTTACTACAATTTAACTTCAATTTAACTACAATTTTACTACAATTTAACAATTTAACTAAATACATTATTCTATTATTCATGTTATATAGAGGACGTTTACATAAGTCCCATTCTCAAAAAATAAAGGCATAGCGTAATATTCTTTGTTTGCCCACTCGGACAGTTAAATGATCATCATTGTAAACGTTGTAGAAGGTAATACTGATGGAATTCAAATACATCGATGTACTTTATAAATATTTCAGAATACATGAATAGAAATAAACGATGACTCATTCGTAATATTTATAAAGGCAATACTGTTTACTAATGATTTTTTTCAGTAACTATTAATGTTTTGCGTATAATAATGACTAATTTTTAAATTAACAGGGGAAAATAATTTGCCAAATAATGCCTCTCCATCATTCAATTCACATCCATTGTGAAATTAATGAAAGATTGAAATATCCGAGAACGAAATCCACTTTAGATAATAAAAAATAATCAAATAAGTAACGTTCATAAACTGAGATCACATAGAATAAAGTGATTTGGCCAATAAAATGTATAATGCTATTGTACAAAAATTGGGGTTAAAATTGGGGTTGAATTATATTTAAGTATCAAGACATTGCTAATCATTCATGTTGCTTTGTGAATTAGATTCTAGAGAACTTGTCTCAGCATCCATTTCGCTATTTATCATCTTTTCCCGTTTCTCCATATTCCGTCGATAACTTGGTTTTTAGCATTCTTTCATCACTCTCATTCGATTTGCCTTCTATAAAAAGGGTTTAACTTCACGTTATTTTATATCTATCGCAAATGACGAACCTAGAGAGCATAAATTAAATTTATGGGTTACAATCTAGGATACAATATCCCAGAAAAAATGTGAGTGTTAGCGTGTGCGATAATGAATTTTAATTCTAAATTGTGGAGTCCTCTGTAGCTCAGGGGCTAGGCGTAGCGTTTTTAAGCCCTGCGCCTGTTTTTAAGTCATAGGTGATTTCGGCATGTCTGTTCGGCGCGGTTGGCTTGGACTGCTATCTACGTATCCCATTCGAGAACATGAAATCCACTTATAATTACACATTTTTGGTAATCATTCACCCCTCATTATTATCCGCCCATCCTTCATACAGGGCAAAGCAAAAAGACAACACTCGGGTCATATACCCATGTAAGGGGAAGATACAAAGCAAGCCTTCTCCCTCATCTACCCTCATAATAAGTTATAACACATTTGAAATGTATTCAATGGCAAAATGATGGTTAATGTGCTGCCAACTGCTTTGAGGGCACGACCCTCCTTCGGTGTCCAAAGAACACGTGGCCATGGGCCTTTCTCTTGGGAATACTTCCATCCGCGGCGCTCCTTCATCCCTCACCTGCGCACGCAGTGCACCTGGAGGCTCTAAATCTCGATAAGGCGCGAGCGCAGACGGGTGGCGTCGCGGCCCGCCGGTGCTTCTTTGTCTTCCTGCAGCTTCTTATTTATGCGCTTTCGATCCTCGAGCGAGCTTATCGCATCGGCCGCCCCCGCCGTCGCGTCCCACCCGCCACGCCCCACCCCGCCGCGCCTCCCCCGCGACGACACCCCCGCCATACTCCAACGCTCGCCACCTCTCGGTGCTGCCACCGCCGACGCCCCCCGCCATATCCCCGCGACACGCGCGCCGTTACCCCTGATGTCGCTTCTTCCGAAGCTCCGCCCGCGCGACGTCCCCTCTACACTCGCACCATCATCCCCGATGCCGCGTCTCGCATCGCCCCGCCATCACTTCTGATGTCGCCTCTTCCGCCGCCCCCTGCCCCGCTCTCGCGTCACTCACACCCTCATCCCCGAAGCCGCGCCCTCTGCCGCCATTGCCGCTTCCGTCATCACCTCCACCCCACACCCAGCCGCGCTGCTGTCCCCACCTCCGCCCTCGCCTTTGCTGCCTCCACCAACGCCGAAGCCATGCGAACGTCGACAGGCGAGGCTCTGTCAGGGTCGACTCCTGAAAATCGCAATCGCTCGTCAGTGACGAAGAAACAAAGGCTGATACAGAATAGGTTTCTGCGGTATATAAAAATTAATGCTTTATTTTTACAAAATGCGAGTGGAATGAGGGCCGATGATAAAAGACAATTCATTGATCAAGGCGAGCGGATTTGTTGAGAGTACAAACAACGTCGATTCGAGAAAGGAATATTTCTCTTATTAAAAGCGCCGGGGAGGGACAATTTCGGGCCCGTGCTGGAACGTAATCCACCGCTCCCCCCCCCCCACGAAAAAAATGTGAAAAGCATCTCAAGCAGCTGTATGAGATATATTATTTCCACAAATAACAACAATTATAACGTTTATGCTAGAAAAAGTTTTGAGAATATATTTAAATAAGATTTTTAAGTAAAAGAATTTCGTTATCAAATAATATAATTTCCATGGTGAACTTAATACGCTAAAAAATTAAAGAGTTTACTTAGTATTTAATAAAATTACTTTGTGGTCCACATGAAATAATATACATGAATTTCAGTAGAACCTATTTTAATGTTAGCGTGATTTGATTCCTTTCGTCGTTTTACCTAATAAATAATGACTATAATTAACTGTCTTAGGTAAAAAATTAATTGAAAATTTTGTGCAATATTCCTGTATGACTACCTGACTACTGTACCACCACTAATAAAATTATGATAACCATTTTCTCGAGTTCTAATTGCTTTTTCACTTTTTTGCTATTCTTTCCCCATCACACCCATCACCGGTTTCCTTGATTTGCGGGACCCTGGACGATCGATCGCCCGGTCTGCCCATGCCTAGCGCCGGATTGTTTAATAGGCAGAACAGAGAATTCACTTACAATTATTATGACCAAAGTCGTTCTATGTCGACGAAGTTTGAACATGTTTTCACGGACAACCTGCCACGAATGAATTTAAATGATCAGAAACTACAGCGCGGCTGTATATCAAGAGTCCATTGCCCGCTGTGTCATTGAATGTTCTATACGTGAGTGAATCTCTGTTAAACAGATAGGTACAGTGCAAAAATAATATAAGAAAATTTTCCAATCATACCAGCAAAATCGTCTAATTTAAAAATATTTTAAAACAGAATCATTACTTTGCCATATATTTGCATGCCCCTGAACTGATGATGGCAATCGCTCACTTAGATACTAGGCGTTATACGGCAATAATGAAATATTGTGACGACCGTACGGAATTCATACTGGATGTTGATATCAACGACTGACACCAACGCAATACTAATACTTTCAGATTTTCGTCGTCAGTTCCTTTCTAAATTTAGAGTTATTATGTCACAAAACAGTAAAAATTGTATGTGACGTATGGGAAAGGTGATGTATGGGGAGAGAAATATATTGAAACAAATTTAACTGCACGTTTGACTTTCATGTAATGCAATGTAACATTTAGCTTCGGATATATTTAGAAACAACGTAATACATCTATAAAAATATATTATGGCAGGTCAAAAGAAAACATTGAATTTCTGCATTCAAAGTAGCTGCTTCCAGAAACCTCGTAGAGAAAACTTTTAATTCCAATATTATTTGATTTATTTCGTCAATGAATTGTAAACACTGAATATGAATGTGACATATTAAAATAGACTTAAGAATATTAAGCTACCTTGAGTTTAAAAAATATTGAACGTTTTTTTGTGTTGCAGTGTTGTCATCATCTTTAATTTCCAGTGAAAAACGGTTAGCCCGAAAAATTACAAAAACAGTTTTTATTGGATAAACCAATGCTAGATGATAAAATACTTGTAAACGCAAGGACTGAAAGGGAAGATTCATTGGCGGAAGGGAGGTAAGGAAAGTTAGCGTTTACTTTAACAATAAAAATGTCACAATATAAATGTGGAAACATGAAGCTGTCTAAGGGTAAAGGGTATGAGAAAACAGCGTGGAAAAGGTTCTCGTCGAAGCCTACCAGTAAAGTGAATTCGCGTTATTTATTTTATAAAGCTTTTCTACAGATTAATATGAGCAATTCCGTTCTTTCTAAACTACGCCGATTACATGAAAATAAATTTATCGCATTCTTATTTCCATTTCATAATGTTATTTAATAACAAACATTATTATTATTGCCATTATTATTATTATTATTATTATTATTATTATTATTATTATTATTATTATTATTATTATTATTAACACTGAAGAGCCAAAAAAGTGGTACATCTGCCCATTTTCGTGTAGGGCCCCAGAGAGCATGCAGAAATGCGGTAACACGACGTGGCATGGGCCCCACTAATATATGAAATAGTGCTGTAGGTAATTGACACCATGAATCCTGCAGGGCTGTCCATAAACTCGTAAGAATACGAGGACATGGAGATCGCTTCTGAACAGCACGTTGCACAGCATCCCTGATACTCTCAATAATGTTTAAGTTGAGAAGAGTGTTCCTGGAGACACTCTGTAGCAATTCCGGACGTGAGGTTTGTCGCTTTGTCTTGCTGGAATTGCCGAAGTCCGACGGGATGCACAATGGACATGAATAGGTGCAGGTGATCAGACAGGATGCTTACATACGTGTCACCTATGAGAGTTGTATCTAGACGTATCAGGGGTCCCACATCACTGCAACTGCTCACGCCCCACACCATCGCAGAGCCTCCACCCGCTAGGAAAGTCCTTTATTTACATGTGGGTTCTATGAATTCATGAGGTTGTCGCCATACTCGTTCACGTCCATCTACTCGAAACAAAGTGAAACGATACTCCTAAGACGAGGCAAAGTGTTTCCAGTCATCAACAGTCCAATGCCGATATTGACGGGCCTAGACGAGGCGTAAAGCTTTGTGTCGTGCAGTCATCAAGGATACACGAGTGTGCCTTTGGTTCCGAAACCCCATATCGATGATGTCTTGTTTAATGGTTCGCACGCTGACCCTTGTTGAGGGCCCTGCATTGAAATCTGCAGCAATTTGCGGAAGTGTTGCACTTCTGTCACGTGTAACGATTCTCGTCATTCGTCGTCGGGTCCGTCCTTTCCCGATGTTTTTGCAGCCCAAGCGATGCCGGAGGTTGGATGTTTTACCGGATTCCGGTTATTCACGGTATACTCGTGAAATGGGCGTACGGGAAAATCCAAATTTCTTCAGGACCCCGGAGATGCTATGCTCCATCTCTCTTGCGCCGACTATAACACCATGTTCAAACTCACTTAAATCGTGATAACCTGCCATTGTAGCAGCAGTAACCGATCTAACATCTATGCCACACTCTGCTTGTCTTATATAGTCGTTGCCGACCAGAATTCCGTATTCTGATTAGTTCTAGATCTCTTTATTGCAATACGCATGGCTGTACCAATTTTGGGCTCTTCAGTGCATTTTTTATTATAAGCAGCAATGATGGCACTTGCTTAGATATGTATTAAAATATATTTATTAATGATTAAGAAAGTCAAAATTTGTTGAACGAGAAAAGGAATTAACGTCTTTAGATGAATTGCCTACTGATTTACGAAGGTCATCTGCTTCACAAGCAGTAATTCAAAATAGAAATAAAACAAAAATGTGAAAATTGGTGAAAATAAACATTTTTACTTTTAAGAAAACTGTACTCATTGTCGTATAAGCAACGGAACGTTGGCAGGCAAATGTACAAAATTTACAATTGTGCAAGAATTGGTAAAGTCCATGTATTCATTATCGACTAACTGTGAATCGTCTATCGCACATTCGTGAACGTCTAACTCAAACTCTGTGAGAAGTATTTCGTAAATCATTAATGAAGTGAGGTGCATTAATAGTGTTACATACTGAAATCCCTACCAATAGGTACTATTTATTGCCTGCGGGTTAGTATGTGGGTCATTCGTTAGAGTATTTTGACAGTATATGTGGCTCACTTTACAATTTCTTATTCAAACACTACAGTTCACACAATTCAGAGTCCATTAGGATCTTGGTAACATTTTTGGTGAACGAGAAAACTCATGCAGGTCACAGATGTTTACTTGTGAATGAAAGCGTTGAATGAATTCAAACGCGAAAAGCATTGGGAGAAGTTTCGACGCGGCTGCCAACAACTGACAAACAGATTATCGCCGTTTTAAGCTAAGCTCATTCATTCCTCTCGGAACGTCATTACGTATAAATTACATTGCAATGGTGATAGGGGGAAGACATATTGCGGCAATATTGCATTTTATTTCCAGTCACTTTTTGTTCACACACGCAACCCTTAACAGCGGAAAGGACGCGCGCTTACTTTTTG
Organism: Gryllus longicercus; assembly: GCA_038098605.1. NCBI lineage: Eukaryota > Metazoa > Arthropoda > Insecta > Orthoptera > Gryllidae > Gryllus > Gryllus longicercus. The sequence continues at coordinate 3,449,570 of JAZDUA010000107.1, forward strand.
CCAAAATGAGTTATGAAAGTCGTTACTCATTTTGAGTCTTTGTGTACATATACATCTTCCACGTAAAAATGGTTCACATTTTCTGCAAAATGATGGCAAGAAATCGTCCTCCTAAACAAGAACTGTATGTCACAAGACATCCGAAATTCCTTTCCTACTCGGACCTACATTTACTATAAAACTCGATCACATTCTACTACTTTTTTTACTTACACTCTTGAGACAACGCGGATGGACACACGGTTGTCTCTAATACTATACAAGACATATCTTCTAAAAATAAAAATACATATTTCTTGTATTATATTTCTTGGTATGAAACAGGATCATTGGTGGGAATCTGTTTATCAATTAATCAATGAATTAATATTTCCCTGTACGTCACTTCACTAACGTACGCACATTGTGACAATCATTGCGTTAACATTTTCGGAAATAATCTAAAATGAAATACAGAAAATTATAGATTTCAATGAATGCAAATATTTATACCAAAAATAAAATGTCAATGACGAAGATCCTCTCAATGTGTCTCGTTGCTGTTGAAAAATTACTTTTGCGGAATTCAAATCGTGATTTTCGACCGCTACTACACTTCACACCATCCCGGAGATACAGATCAAATCTATCCATCCGATGTAATATGCTGTAGTTCAAATACGGACACTTGAAATGCAGAGTCGCTTAATGGACTGTCTCCACTAAGAGAAATTCTCTAATCATTGTTCAGGACACGGAAACACCTTATATCGTCTTTAGCCAATGAGAACCTTGGAGTTTTACTCTAATGTGAATTGACAAAAGATGTAAATGGTAATACGTATTACTTTCGGCAAATATTCCTAGTAAAATCAGATCTTTTACAATGGATTCAATTTTAATTCTCATAATGTTCACGATAGAAGCGAAGGGTTAAAAAATAACTTTAAGAGCATTATCATATGAAGCAAATTGAAAATAAATCACATATTTTGAAATGGAAATATTTCAACACTAATGTTTCTATTATTAAAGTAAGTGGAATAATTTAATTGGCAATCCGTCAGTCTTCAATTTCTAAGATCTCAGATCTGTTCTACGCATATCATAACTGTGTTTTCACAGATGATATTCAGAATAATAGTTTCGAGAAAAAAACTAGTTCTAAAAATTTATTTTATTCAAATTTTGTTTTCATTTCTTTCTCGGAAAAATGTAGATACATGTAGTAGTGAAGCAATTGAACAGCCCTCCAGTTCAATATATTTCCAGTCAAATCTGAACATATCCCTCTTTATAATACAACATGCATGTGTTATTTGTCATTTACCCCACATTCGCAATCGATAAACTCTGATGAATATAGATCACATCAAAACGTAAAAATATTCTTTTGTCTATAAATTTCATAAAAATTGTCGACAATATATGTATATGTTTTGCTAACCATTGATATTTCTATTCCATACCTCAGAAATGGTTCGCGCAGCTCTGAATGCATAAATGCGTTTATATACGTACTTGTTAATTATTTATAGGCCGAGCAGAGAAGTACCTTTTCCGAACTAGTGTACTGGAAACGGAGAGTCCTTTACTTCAGAGCTTCACTGAAATTTTGAAAAGAACCTGCAGGGAAATTGTCAATTCATTGCGGTTCGAAATGGAATCAATGTGACTTGTTCAAGAAATGCGCTCTGCATTAACATGCTAGGAGCGATTCGTCAGCCCTGGCGGCATCAGCTGCTGGGTTCCATTATCCTCCCGGAGGTCGCCTTGGGGTCAGCGACCCATTTGCTGCGCCGCCGCTCGGTCCCCGGTCCCCGGAGCTATAAGCTATGTTGGCCTAATGGGAAACCCTCCTCTAGGCGGGGCTCGCGGCCATAGTGCTGCAGGCGTCGTGGATCGCGAGGAGAGCGGCGGAGGGAGCGGTGGGATGGGGTGAAGAGATATGAAGGGGACGGGAGTGGAGGGGTGGAAGGAGTTGAGGGTGGAAGGGGTGCCAGAATGGAGGAGTGGAAGAGGAGTGCAGAGCGTCGACAGAGTGGAAGGGGTGGGAGAGTTGACAGGAATGGATGGCCTGAGGGGGAGGAAGCGATGGCGAGAACGAGGGGTGGAGGGATAGAGGCGGCGGAGGGATGGAGAGGTGGAGGGATGGAGGGGTGGAGGGATGAAGAGGGCAGAGGAATGGATGGGGCGGAGGGTTTGAGAGGTGGAGTGATGGAGGGAATGGAAGGGGTAGAGGTATGGAGGGGATGGGGGATGGAGAAGGTGGAAGGATCGCGAGGGCGGAGGGGTGGAGTGGTGCGGAGGAATGGAGGGATGAAGTGGTGGAGTGATGAACGGGGCGGAGTGATGGGAAGGGGATAGAGGGAAAGGTGTGGAGGCGGTGTAGGTGGATGGGGCGGAGGCATGGAAGGGCGCGAAAAGACGAGGGGAGGGGCGATTGGGTTGAGAGGCAAAGGGGGTGCAAAGGGTGGAAGGGAGCGAGGGTGCAGAGGGACCCCTGCGTGGATCGCCCCTCGCCTCTCGTTTCTCCCCCTTCCCCATCCTCTTCCCGCCCCGCCCCTTCGAGGCCCGGGAGTGCATGCACCTGCGGGCGACGGCCTCAGAGCGTGAGGCCACCTGACTTCAATAAAATTAGCGGGTGGAGGGGTGAAGGGCGCCGCACGGGAAGGATCGCGGATGTAGCGGAAATGAAGGATTGAAGGGGGCGTGCCATTGGGCAAAAATAATTTATTACCTGATCATTGGGTATCCATTCGCGGTGAAGTGGGCTAATTCCGGCAGGGGCCGACAAGTAGATCATCGCGAAACACTTCGCAACTGAGAGGCTGTTTCTTTTAGCATCCTTTTAAAAACGTGCGTACCCAGCGAACGAAGATAAAAGTTCCAAATCATCGACGCACAATAGTACGAGTACGCCTTTTAAATACGCTTACAACACTCTAAGGCACTTTACACGATTGTGTTACACACAATACAATGTAAAAATCAACAACAAAGCGAGAATTTTTTATGCTGAATACCTTTTATTAAACTACAGAGAATACACTAAATTCAAGAAACTAAACTAAAATAAATGTCTCGCTGTTCCGTATTGAAACAATATTCTAGAACAGATAAAGAGGTGTTGAACATTTTAACATTGTTTTTCGTTTTAAGAAACCAAATTTCTATTATATCTGCAGTCAAATTATATTCTGTAAAATGTAATGAAATCACCTTTTGGAAACATTTGCCCTTCTATCTCTTCTCCTCTCTTTGCCCATTTTCGGTGAAGCATAAAGCAATATAAAATTATGTCATGTTTATATCAAAACAGCGAAGAAACTTTCCTTCCCTAATCTTTAGGAATATTTGTTAATTTTCTTAATATTATAAAGTCAAAACTAATACTACGCAAGATTATTAAGCGAGTATTAAGCGCAAAAACTACAGGTTTCATTTTAAAATATTGGTAAAATAATCACCCCCTCTTTTACTACATGAGCTAGCAAAACGATTTCTCAACAAAATGTGCGAAACTACATTCACGTCCAGCAGCAAAACAAGGGGCCATCTCAGCATTTACTTGGGGCTATCTCAGCATTTACTTGGGGCTATCTCAGCATTTACTTGGGGCTATCTCAGCATGGATCAGAGAAAACCTTACCAACATGGGGCATTGATCGAGATGTTGAAGTGCATTACTTGTTACAGGCATATTAAGAATTTTTAAAATTACACATTGTGGAATTCACGATCATGATGTGGAATTAGAATGATGTAGAATGGGCCGCTGAGACCAATCTTTCACGGGATTTGGTTGGAGTGCGTAGAAACATTAAACCATTATTTTGCTGACGTTTCGAAATATTTTAATTCCATCCTCAAGGTTGGTGTAATATGAAGACAACATCAATATGAATGTTAACTTACACAAATGAATAAAATGATATCCAAATCATACAAGATGTTCATACCTTACTAAAGAATTATTGATATTTAGAATCTCTCAGCACCATTTAGGATTCCAACCCATCTCAACATGGAGTTGCAACGCATGGCTCCTTCCCGCACCATGTCCAACACTGGCCGAGGCACCAAAACCAATGAATGATAATTCTACTACAAATCAGTTGTAGTGACCTCGCGTTACGTTAGTTAATGAAATAACTAACACCATTGCCAACATACCAACTTAAAACCCATAATGTATGTAAACATTAGTCAGATAACGAAAATGTGCGTAAGTTCATTAGTCTGATGACGAAGAAACCAAATTGGTTTTAGTTTTTCATTCAAAACAGCAGCTCGAAAAATTATCACTACTTAATATGGTCATTTTAGGAATACTATAGTAAATACTGAGAGTAGAAAACTCCTATTCTTCGGATTTTGCTGTTTCAAAGTACGACTATTTTACAAAAACCTCAAACAAGACCAGCGTAACAAAGCCACAGGTATACACAAGTTTGTTGTAAATCATTTTAGTACAATCATTTCAGCACAGAGATAATCATTTATATCACAAAATCATTTTCCGCCTCCAGTGGAATAATTAATAAGATTCGCGTGGCGCCTCGGGCGGGTACTTCCATGTTCAAAAGTTTTATATGTACTTTGCAAATACGTAATAAAATATACTTTCAACACATTATTGATGCCCTTCATTTACATTCATAATGCAATCTCATGCATAAAAAATCTATTTACATACTTGTTTATTGGTTCCTTTCATTAAAAAATTATATTAAATAACTGAGTGAACATCGGCTAAACAAAGTCAAAACGATTTTTTTTAAAATACCGGATATATAATGTAATTCTCAGTTTCAACAATGTACTCGAAGGTGCAATGAAATCGCTAAAAACGTGTTTTTCTAGCATTCATCAGAATTTTTTGAATGAATAAAAAATGAAAATATCAATTCCTAATTATTTATTATTATTTTATTATTTAATAGGTAATTATTACAAACAAATTGGCTTACTTGATCCTATGTGGCTAGGCCGAAGGCCTTTAAGCCATTACAATACCTACATCCTTTCGCGTTCTAATCTTTCGAATTCTGGTATTCACCCCAAATGGTCTCTCCATCGCATCAAAGCCGCGGAAAAGAGACCATAAGGTACGGCTCAGGAAAAAAACCCTGAAGGGGGAAAAGCCTGCCGTCAGAAGCCGAATACATACTAATCTATCCGACGTTTATTTTAACTACTTATTTTCTGGCGTGGGCGTCCCGCCGTCTTCTTCCAGTGCTTGGCCTCCTTAGCACCTGAAATCAAACAGCGCCACAGAAGATCGTCCGCACCAGCGCCTCTGCCCTTATATTTTCGATCCCCCCTTACCTCCCCCCCCTAATGTACTTATTACTATGCCAGTTTTATTTTATTTATTATATTGACCTGTTACTTACCAATTGACTACGACTTATGACAGTCTGCGCTTAGCAACCGAACGGTTCACACCTCGTCCGCTGCTTATCGCTCCGCAGTACCTCGACTGCGACCAGTGATAAGAAGTGCCCCAGCGGGGCCGTGAATACGGTCGTTCAGAAAGCGAGTCGTCTATTGTGTGAACGGAGTGAACAGTGCCTCGCTTAGAAAAGTGTGATTTTAGTTTTAGTTAAAGCCAACAAATCTTTAAAACCAGTGAATGGCCACAAATAGTTGCTCCGTTACGGGGCAACTAATTCGACGCGCAATGGACGCCACTTTTAGTGAAAGTGATGGTGAAAACCTGCATACCAGTGAATCTGTTCAGCCCCCCCCCCCCCGACCAAACAATACTACAACATCAAGAAATTCTTCAACAACAACTGCAACATCTCCAACATCAGCAACAAATGATAGAACTGCAACTTTCCCAGCTTCAAAATCATTATCACGTGTCGACACAACCGCCTCTGCCACAGCAATCACATACACAGCAACTGCAGCTGCAAGGCACGCAGGAACATGGCAATGAACTTAAACGTAAGAGGTCACACTCGCCAGAAGAGGATATATCCAGGTACAATATTCCTGTTTCTAATAGGTATAAGCTTCTTGGAACATTAGAAACTAATGAAGAACCCGAAATCGATCCAATTATTAAAATCCCCCCAATCGTAGTGCACAATGCAAGCAATTTTCAACTTTTGCTAGAAGATATTAAAAAGAACGTGAAGGACGACTTCACAACTAAACAAGATAAAGACGCTATTAAAATTTCATTCACCTCAATAAGTGATTATAGAAGCTTTAGGAAATTCTGTGAATCTGAAAAAATTGAATTCCATTCTTTCAAAGACCCAACTGTAAAAACTTTAGCTATAGTTATGAAGGACATTCCTACTTCCTACACGGAAAGTGAAATATTGCAGGAACTGAAAAGGCTCAAATTCCCAGCAATTAAAGTCGCAAGACTATATAATAAAGACAAATGCCCCATACCTGTTTGTGCTATAGACCTAGAAAACACATATCAAAGCAAAGAAATATTTAAACTAAACCGATTTTTGTACAGTGTAATTAGAATTCAAAAAAGATTCAAGTCTCATGTAATCCAATGCAAACGTTGTCAGAGATTTGGGCATTCCCAGGCAAATTGCGGCCTACAGCCTCGCTGCGTCAAATGTACTGGCCAACATCACTACTCTGAGTGTACCAAAATTAAATCTACCCCCCCTAAGTGCATTAACTGTGGCCTCGACCACACAGCTAATTATAAAGGCTGCAGCATTTACAAAAAGGCAGTAGAGTCAATGAAAAACTCGAAAAACATACACCCACCTTCTAACATGCCCCAACTAACCACTAGTCATCCTAACCTTGGTACTACTAGACAGTCACCACCACATCCTACCCACCATCCTAATCCATACCTTAGTAACCAATCGAGGACATATTCTTCATTATTTAAACAGGAACAATCAAATTTAATCTCAAACATCGTACAACAAGTCATGATAGCGCTCACTCCCTTAATTGAAAACACAGTTAAATCTGTTCTGACAAATTTAAATTATGACAAATAAAATAGCCAATATTAAACTATTAAACTGGAACGCCAACGGATTAAAACGCCAGGAAAATGAATTCAGATATTTTCTAAAGAAAAATGAAATTGAAATAGCTTGCGTAACCGAAACCCACTTAATTCCGGGTGAAAAATTCCACATTCCAGGTTATAAAATTTTTAGGGAAGACAGAATCGCCAACAAAGCGTCAGGTGGCGTAGCAATTATAGTAACGAAAAACGTCGAGTGCGGCCAAATAACTACGCCCTCTTCCCCAAACCTCGAATCTATAGGAATAGCAGTGAAGAGTAGTATTATCAGTAATAATATCACTAACACTATAGGTACCTCAACAGCAGCTATTGCTACTACAGTTGATGATAACGCTGGTATTGTCGCTAATGCTAGAACGGATATTGATAGTGGTGAAAATAGTGACGGTAATACTAATAGTAATAATATTAATAATAACCCTAACAATGACAATCAAGTAATAATTATTGCAGCCTATAAACCTCCCAATAAAAGCTTCCCTGAAAAGGCTTATAGAAAAATATTTACTACATATAATCGTATAATACTCCTAGGAGATTTAAACAGTAAACACAGAGCTTGGGGCTGCAACTCAATAACTTTACAAGGCAAAAAATTACTGGAATTTGCAAATAATAATAACCTTAATATTCTTGCACCAACTGAACCTACACATGTTCCCTATAATTGTAATATAATCCCAGACATTCTCGACATAGTCATAACCAAAAATATTAACCTCCCACTGCTTCAAAAAGTAGTAGCTGAACTAGATTCAGATCATAATCCGATCCTAATATCACACAAAGGAAATTTTAAAGAAATTACATCAGGAAATAACCCATTAGGAAAACATATTAATTGGACTAAATTCGCTTACCTAATGAAAAATAACTATAAATATCCACTCCCTATTAGGTCGATTGCAAATATCGACTCCGAACTAGAAAAGTTTAATGCAGCTATTCTTAATTCTCTTGATCATTCAACAATAACAAAGATATCCCCTCATATGTATAAAACAAAAAATAAACTTTCCTCCCAAATTCCATGGAAAATTATTAATTTAATTAAATCAAAACATAACTTAAGAAGACTCTGGCAAATAACTCGAAGGCCAGATATTAAAACAAAACTAAATAAACTATCAAGAGTAGTCAAAAATAGATTAGATAATCACCGCTACACTTCATTCCGTCAGTTTATAAAACAGATTGATCCAAATTCAGCTCATCTTTGGACAACAACAAAAAGAATCACCAGAGATAAAAACGAAATATCCGAATTAAAAGTAAACAATAAGCTACTACTTTCAGATGACGAAAAGGCCAAAGCGATTGCAGATCATTTACAAAATGTATTTAGACCACACCCGCCAACAATGATACAACACAACAATGAAATTGAAAATTTTATGAAACAACCACTAACTACAGCTGAAACCAAAATAAAGTTTATTTCACCGTCTGAAACAGCTAACATTATTAAACATCTAAAACAACGAAAAACACCCGGTATAGATGGAATCAGTAATAAAATGCTCAAAAATCTTAATAAAAACTCTGTAGCAGGACTAACTGCAATATTTAATGCTATCTTACGCTTTAATTATTTCCCAAATGCCTGGAAGACTGCAATTGTTCTACCGTTTCGCAAGCCAGGAAAAGACCCCCGACGCCCTGAACACTACAGACCAATAAGCCTCCTTCCCTCAATTTCCAAGATTTTTGAAAGACTTCTATTAAAGAGACTTAACAAGTACCTGAAAGACACGGATGCAATACCAGATATTCAATTTGGTTTCAGAGCAAACCACTCCTGCACTCACCAGCTACTAAGGCTTACCGAATACATTGCACAGAGCTTCCAAGAGAAAAAATATACTCTGGCTGCTTTTTTGGATATAGCTCAAGCGTATGACAGAGTCTGGCATACCGGTCTGTTATTTAAAATAAGACAACTTGGAATCCCTGAGTACATACAGAATATTATAAAAGGTTTTATCTCTGATAGAAAATTTAAGGTCAAAATTAATCACTCCTTTTCGACTCTACGTAATATCACAGCCGGAGTTCCACAGGGCTCAGTTCTCTCACCTGTTTTATTTAATATTTTCATGAATGACATACCTAAGTGTTCCAACGTGGAAACTGCTCTTTTTGCCGACGATACGGCACTGTTTTCAGCAAGCTCAGATATAAACCTAGCATTTAATAGAGTTCAGAATAACCTTAACACCCTAATACAATGGACAAAAAAATGGAGAATAGCAATCAATTCTCAAAAATGTCAGACTAAGATATTTACCCTTAGAAGACCTCTAATTCCTCCCAATCTGAAAGTAGATGACAACGAAATACCTTGGAAAAGCGAACCAATAAAATACCTAGGAGTGTTGTTAGATAAGAAACTCACCTGGAAACCTCATATTCACGCAGCTATCAACAAATCCAATGCCAAAATTTTAAAACTATACCCTCTCATAAATCAACATTCAACACTCAATACCAAATGCCAGATTCTATTATATAAATCCATTATCCTACCCACGCTAACTTACGCATGCCCGGTTTGGGGAAACGCTGCTCCCACCACCATACAAAAACTGCAAATTGTCCAAAATAAAGTCCTCAGAAAGTCAATTAAAGCTCCATGGTTTATACCTAACCACCAAATTCATAGAGAACTCCAAATGGAAACTGTGCTCGAACACATTAAAAAATTAGCAAATAACTTCTATTCTTCCCTTCCCTCATCTCATGCCACTCTGATTTTCCAACTAGGTCGAACAGCAAATATCCCAAGCCGAATCAAATCCAAATTTCCCAAAGACATGCTTAAACCCCCCTAAACAAATAATATCATCCCGCATCTAAATATAACCTAGCACGTTCCCTTCCTATTGCCCGCTAGGGCTACCCATAACAGCTTCCCCCTCCCCCTCCCCACCAAAAAAAAAAAAAAAAAAAAAAAAAATCCCAGCAACTCCTAGAAGCAACCAAGGAACTAAACGAGCCAGAGAAATCTAATCTCAATTTGTCAGGAATGCCCAAATCCCAAAATGTCACTATGTAAAACCGAAAACCCTCGAAAGACCTTCAGGTCGAACGAGAAGAAATAAATTAAAAAAAAAAAAAAACGACTTATGACTTATTTCTTAACTGTTTACTAACTTAACATAAAATTACTGATTAACTTACATATTGTTAGCTTATTGACTTATTTATTTCTCTCCAGTCTAGGCTCCGCTCAAGCTAACCGGTGCTGTTTTCCCACTCCCTAATTTCAGTTTCCCTAATGGTCCGAACCTTTCCTAAAAATATTCCTAATTCTTTCATGAATTTAGACCTTTTATCACCTAAAATGTTTTGGGCGAGCGTTACGTTCCTGTTTAGGAAGTAGTAATTTCCCATTCCCATCCATTTTTTTCTCCATGATTCGGTTGCACAGCAAATTAAGAGGATGTGGATCCAGTCTTCCCTATCACCGCAAAGCACACAGATGCCATTACCACTTGCGTCCTTTAGTCTACGCAGCATCCATCCCCCAACCCTGAACCAAGCGTATTCCCCTCTTGCGTCCTTTCCGAGAGTATGAACGTAACTTTCGCAACCCCATAACGGACTCGCATGGATTTGAGCTACTAGCGAACGTTTTTCAGCCGTTGCTACCCAGATCTCTTGCCTTTTAATATCCGCAAGTCTATTGGAAATCATTCCATATTAATAATTCCTAATTAGGAAACCGAGATACGTCGAAGGTCTTTCGATTGTCCTCAATTATCTCACTTCACTTGTATCGATCGGTGAACCAGGAGGTCTAACCGTGAGTGATAGACTGACGGATGGTTGTAGGTTAGTCGATTGACATATAAAGAAGATTTCTTTCTCATTGCTTCTCGCTTCGCATAAATTTCCAGTATATAAACAAAAAAAGAGAAAAATTGCAGCAACTTCTATGTTTCATAGGGTTGCCTCAAAAATTCATTAATATCATGTCAATATCCCTAAATTTGTTTCGTCTGCAAGTCTGCCAAAATAGTCATACACAATTCAACCCACATTATCTAAGGTCATTTCACGTCTGGAAGAAAATTGGAACTTATTATATATTTATTACTTCAGCTTAGTATCAATAATGTGTACACTACAGAGAATACGAAGACTAAAATAGAGTATGAAATATATCACATTATTGAAAGACATTCTGCTAACTACTTTTCCCGAGGTATTTGGCGTGCACTATCAATAAAAGTACCGAGCGAAGTGGCTCAGGGAGTAGCGCGCTGAATTCGCATTCGGAACGCCCTATTCAATCCCCGCGCCGGTTGTCCTGACCTGGGTTTCCGTAGTTTCTCTAAGTCATCCAGATGTAATTTTCATCCAGAATGGATTTAGATGTAGATTTAGATTTATTCCGTCAAAAAACAGTAAAAACTGTACGTGACGTAGGGGGGAGAAAATTATCTGCGCACGTTTCTTAAGTTCCAGAATCCCATCACGTCATTTTAACTATTGTATAAACAGTAGAAAGATGAGTAACAGTTTAACATAAATAAATAAAAATTAATTTTAAAAATCGCAAGATTAGCAATATTTGAAAAATAGATATTTTTGTTTCCGATTTATAGTAAACTTATTTCCATCGGTACACGAATTACAAGTATGATTTTTCTGCATTGTTAACAAAATAGCAACTCGCTCTTACCTCTACTCTTACCATTACAAGAAAAAGGAGAGTTCAACAAAAATGCGCATAGTGAAGCTATATTTACATTTACGACCAGAAGTAAAACAAGGGGCCATCTTTGCTCAACGGATCAGGGAAACTGGACAAAAACCTCACCGAGATGGGGGGCATTGACCCGGAAGCTGAAGTACATTATTTAATACAAACATATTAAGTCTTTTGAAAAAAACATACAATACAAATGTAAAGTAATTCATTATATATCACTGTTTTGTTCAAATAAACATTATTTTTCTTTTCGATAATGAGTATAGTCTCTAATTGTGTAGATAAAGTTATGCAGCAAAAAGATTTTGCTTTTAACTTAAATTTATGAACCGACTTCAATTCTTTAATGTCATCTGTTAGTGCGTTGTAAATTAACATACATGTATTGTATGTGGATTTCTGATAGTGTGCTGTGAATACTGACACTTGAGAAACGTGATTTTTACAACGTGTGTAGTAATTATAAATATCAGTATTGCTTGAAAATATGTTCCCACCGTTAAGGAAGTCACTTTTGACAAATATTACAGATTCATAAATATATAGGCAAGGCAGTGGTAAGATTCCAAGCTCAATGAAGAGAGGCTTGCAAGGGTAACGCGAATGGCATTTTTTCATTATTCGAAAAATTTTCTTTTGCAATCTAAAGGTCTGAGTCCTACATGATGAGTTTCCCCAGAAGTTTATATCATATCTCAGGCGGGAATGTACATTTGCAAAATACACGCAACAAGCTGCATGAAGGGTGACAGAATTTGATAGAATTCTGAATGCGTAACATAATGAACTTAATTTAATGTTTAATTTTGTTATATGTACATTCCATTTTATGTTTGAATTGAGAGACCTATAAATTTTGTTACCTGAACATCAGCTAATTGCATATTATTCATTTTCAATGGAGCATGCGATTGCTGATTTAAAATGCAAAAATGCATTGAAACTGTTTTTCCTTCATTAACTACTAATTTGTTATTACAAAACTAATTTGAAACTTCTAAAATCGTACTATTTATTGTTTATTTTTTGCAAAGAACATTCGTGCCATTGGCAAACAGAACCGTTCTTCCGTTTTTAATAGGCGACGGCATATCCTTTACGTATAACAGAAAGAGGATAGGACCTAAGCTCGAACCTTGCGGACCCCATATTCAATTGGTAAAGAATTGGAAAGGTAAGTAAATAATGACCTTTCGTGCCAGTACGGTATTTCTACTCTTTGAGATCGATGTTTAAGATACGAAGTTATCCAATCTAGGGCGATACCACGAATTCCACAAGAAGGTAATTTTGATAGCAAGATATGGTCAATAACGTCAAAAGCTTTCGAAGTTATAAAAATATTCCAATGGGTGCTTCATTTTGGTCCATTGATGAAGCAACATCTTAAAGAAAAGAAAAAAATGGCAGTTTCCGTACATTTTGATTTTCTAAACCCGTGTTGTGAGACTCAAAACGCTTCGTTTTTGCTGATAAAAGTTTCCATTCGCGTATAAAAAAGCCTCTATAATAATTTAGAGAAACCTGACAAAAGTGAAATTGGTCGGTAATTTTGAATTTCATTTCTGCTCCCTTTTTTAAAAAGTGGCTTAATTTTTGCTGTTTTGTAAACATCTGTGCATAAAAAAGCATTGAAAATGTGAGTAAACGGGTGCATACAGCAAGTACACAAGTTTTCAATAAACAATCTGGAAATTCATGTAAACCAGATGAATATTTATTTTTCATCTAAACCAAGAAGAAGTTTCGGAAATAAAAATCGTGTTGATGGTTCTATTGACGGGCCACGACCACAAACCGGTGTCGCTAGCCGAATTCGTTAACGACGGGAAGTCACAAAGGTTAAGCGAATACGAGATATCGCGGTTTTTTGGTTGGGTGAGCGACTGAGAACCCCGGGAACTAACGCCGCCGAAAACATTTGCCCTTTGCGGGACACTAGTGGCTAAACAGAAATACAAAATCAATAGAAGTACACCAGCATCTTATAATACTATTACCTTTATAGAGACAAAAATATTATATGCTCAAAAGATCTAGAGATCGTGGTTATCAAAGTATTTCAATAGCAATGGCGAAGCTTATTGCATTTGTAATTTCTTGTAAGAATAGAGTAAAATACACTTATAAAAGGAATATGTCATATTTCCACGGTTAACTCTGAGTTTTCGAAAATTTCAAAAGTTTGAATTTTTCGGCGTCCTCCTACAACTGCTAAATTAAAAATAGTTTTTCCCTCATATAAAATGTGTTGTTCACAATTAGTTATTTCATTACGGTCATTAACATTCTTTGAAAATTTTAGTAGTTTACGAGCAATATTGCCTGCAATGGCATGGCTACCAAATGGTAATAGACCAAAACATCAAATTATCACAAACAGCAATATTACAAAATGAAAATGGACACGTTTTTAGACTTCTTTTTGTAATTTAGACGTCATATGTGGCACTTTTGATTCCGACTGCATAGTTATCAAATTATCTCCAACAAAGAAACAAACTTAGAAAACTGAAAAGATTACAACAAACGTAAAACCGGACGAAAATAGCATATCTTAAAGGAGAAGTTCATGTAAATAATTTTCAGAATGTTGCGAAAAATTATTTGTCCCTGGGAAAAAAAACCCTAAACAGAGTCTAAGGGTTAATGGGCTATGGTAACAAAAGAGCAGAAGATAGGCTCGAGTGCCTTTGCTAACACCACGACATCGCCAGCAGTGCCTCTCGTGGGCTCGTGACCATATCCATTGGTTCTTAGACAATTGGAAAACCGTGGCTTGGTGAGATGTGTAACGATTTCAGTAAATAAGAGCTGATGGTAGGTTTCGAGTGTGGCGTAGACTCCAAGAAGCCATGGACCCAAGGCTTCTAGTCATGTTTTGTCAACAAGCCAATGTACAAACTGATGCTGGCTCCATAATGGTGTGGGCTGCTTTTACACAGATTGGACTAGGTCCTCTGATTCAACTGAACCTATCATTGACTGGAAACGATTACGTTCATGTTGTGTATTTGTAAATCAGAACGAAGTCAGTTCGTGAAAACGTATTTATTGAACATAACATGAAACTTTATTAATTAGATCGCTGGTGAGGTAGATACCTTTTTATTATGATAAATAAAGATATTGTCTGGTATCAATACTTTTTATTCAGCTTAAAAAGTATTGATACCAGGCAATATCTTTATTTATTTATCATAACATGAAACATTAATAGGCCCGCCAGACATCATTACACTTTTATGTAGTTTTTTATTTCTATTTTGACTGAAAAACATGAAGGTTGTTGATCGGAAGATTTAAAACATCATGACTCTTTTCATGAAGAATCGATTAATCGAGTCCAGAAATCAACCAACGATTAACGGACTTCCAATATTGCATTGTTCATTGTCCCCTTCAAATTGGAAACGTTGAGCAAATCTTTTCAACGTAATCGTAATGAGTCGAAATGAGAGGTGGTTTCTTCTTCTGACAGCATGTAGACGATAGCCTAAGGAAAGAATAAATAGTACAGTAAAATGTATTACATCGTAAGTAATGCATATGATATAATTTACACATTCAGGAAATATTCAACCAAAGTATACATAATTTGTACACTCGCCAAAAAAGTTGCTCGTCCATTATAAATAAATATTTCAATTTTTATTTTAAGATCAGTTGATTCATATCAAACGTAAACTGATAGCGTAGTATTTAGATTAGTCAGAGTGTAAGTAGATTTAAGTGTAGTATTTAGGCCGTCCTTCTGAGTCTACTATGAATGTAATGGATGTCGTTTCGGTTTACTTTACTTTAAAAGCATTCCTACCCAAGTTTTCAGGGCAACTATGAATTCTGTATACACATGTGTAACTGGCAACAAAACGTACACAGGAAAGAACTCAGTTAGTATATCACGTACATCAGAAACACTTACCTGGAACAATGGTGTCTTGAGGCATTTCTGGAGCAATGGGGTCTGCGAGATGCGCGATATTTTTGTCAATATATTCTGCTTTTTTTCTGAAAGTCCATTTTCGAATGCCTTATCTTCCGATATAAATCCTAAAGACACATACGCAATTAAATATCTAAACAAATGTATATGAGAGTAAATATTAATAATAAGCTATTATTATTTCCATACACGTTTTGATTACTGATTTTTCAAAAATATAAACATATATTCTTTATGACCAGTTCTTCTCTTGTGACGATGTATTAATAAAAAAAACATTCTAGCATTTTAGACCCAACGAGCGAAGCAAATTCAATCATTTTTTCTTATTAGAAGAAAATTGACAGTACGCATTTTGTCTCTTTAACCATGGCATTACAAGATCACAGAAATGTACAAACATTTGGCAACCTCCTACTCGTTTATTATCTGGATCAATATCACCATCATCAGTTACTACAATGTAATTCATCATTCACTCAGGATCATTCGCGGCTACATCTACGTCGTCGAATTTGATTCAAAATACATTTCACGTCATGACTCGAATTCACGCGCCCCCCCCCCAAACACACACACATGCACTTCATTCGCTTCCAAAAATCATATCAGGTAAATATAACTTTCTTTCTCTCAATATTTACTATCTACAACAATGCAACGTTTAATACGCACAGTTACGTTTGGCGCCATGATGAACTCGAGCTACGCTAATGTGGAGTAATGTAGCAATTCGCTGATGCAGTCCACATATTTGTCTTGCAAGTTGCTTCGTTTGTTTGAGTTTCTAGAAGTTCCTCTCACTTCCCAACCAAAGAGCATCTTGACTCAGACACTTTACGATGCAGTGTATTTCTCCCGCATACATTTATCGTAAGAAAATAAACGTCTTTACGCTAGACAATCAAGCTTTCATTCACATCCACTTCTCCATTCTGAATGAAAAGTACGACTGTAAGTCACATTTAAGCCCCGGAAGTAGTACATAAAACACACAGGATGACGAACATTTGCCCAGAGCGTCGAAGTGAACACACATTCAGAAGAAAATCTATTTTCTTTAAAAATAACAGTGGCATATATAAGTTTATTCCCTAATGCGTGTATCCTTCAAAATACTCAATTCCAAGGATTTGCTTCCTCTTTGCTGCCACTGCTGCAAGACATGCAAAAAATTAAACAATCGCATTCGGACGTTTTCATCGTCTGAATGTCACTCCAAAACCAACGAACTGCGTTTTTGTTTCTTGACCACTAAAACGAAAGGAAGATTCTGTTGGAGATAACCTGCGACCGAAGAAAAGTTTCTTGATCAGAAATGCAACAATCACTCGTGATGCACGAGGTGCGATTCATGTGCGATTCATGTGCGTGATGTGCGAGGTGTGATCATTCCGCGCCGAACAGCCATGGCGACAACATCGCTCGCTCCGGCTTAGTCAGTGCAGTTACTCAGACAGTTCACTAAGTGTATAACAGTGAAGTACTCGTTGTGTTGTGAAGTCGTGTAGTACAATCAGCTAACATACAGTGTGCCATAAACCAACAGTCGCTTATCAGTTATTATTAACGGTGAGCCCCCTTCAGCCAGCTGTGACCTAGGTCACAGCATTGCAGGAGCCATGGCAACTCTCTACAGCAGCGAGTGTGCCATGGACAGTACCTCCAGCAGTCCAGAAATTCAACAACAACATCATCTCGTATTCGGAGCCATCCCGAACTGCCAAAACCCTCAGCTCGCCTCAAACATGTATGGGCAGTTGCAACTGTTCAAGGTGCCGATTGCAGCTCACAATAGCTCACCGGGGCCGGAAACCTCCAGGTCGGTAACCTCTGCTCAGCAAAAGACGCAGCTAGCGGCGAAGCAGCCTTTTCCGACAACAGTGAGTCGTTAACAATTACTAACAGTGCAAAAAGACCCCATACCTCAGGAGAAATAGACTTCCTCCCAAATAAGAAATCAACCACTTCAAATTCAACTCAGTATAATATACCAGTGGGAAACAGATATGCTCTTCTAGAAAATCTATCAGATCAAGATAAAAGATTTGAGTTTGCCAATGTCACTCCGCCCCAAGAAGACGAAAATCTAAGAATCCCTCCCATCTATGTAAATAATATCCACAATATCTCGGAATTCAACAAAGAGATTAAAAGCAAATTAACCAGCCAATTTACAACAGATTTCAACGGAAACAGTATTAAAATAATGTTTAAATCAATAGCAGACTTCAGAAAAGCCATCAAATACCTCATTGAAACTAAAAGACAATTTCACACCTACAAAGATCCAGCCAATAAAAATTTTTCTGTCGTCTTCAAAAACATTCACCCAACAATTACACCAGAGGAAATAACCGAAGACCTTCAGCACAAATTCCCGTCCATCATCAGTGTAACAAGACTCTATAAAAATAACGTGCCCATTCCAGTTATTGCAGCAGAATTCAACGGAAGTCAAAATATCGAACAAGTGCTACAAATTAATCAGATCTGTAGCATTAGTGTTAAGACAAAAAGAAGAAGAAGGCCGAAAGGTTCAGTTCAGTGTATGCGGTGCTTAGACTTTGGACACACAAAGAATAACTGCAACAATTCAATCGCGTGCATTTTCTGTGCACAAGATCATTATTCTGTTAATTGCCCTAAAAAAGACCTACCTGCAATCTGTAAAAATTGCAATGGATCTCACAGAGCTGATTTAAGATCAATAGAATGCCCATACTACAAAAAAAACAAATAGACACCCCCTCAAGTAACCCCAAATCAGGCAATATTAAAAATAGATTAAGAAACAACCCCCCTCCAAGACTCACCTCACAAAACTTCCCACCTCTCCCCACATCTAACAATATTCCAAATTTCACATTTGCTCCAAACCCTCCCCAAAATACAAATCAAAACAACCAACCTAACAATAACCCATCCACACATCCTCCTCTTATAAATAATTCTAATAATAACTCTTTCATTCATTCCATTATTAACTCAATTACCTGCTTCTTAGTCAATATTATTAATAATATCATCCCAACAATAGTCAGCAATTTACAAGCATCTCTCTCAGCCTATTTTAACAACAATAATGCAGCAGTACCATAAAAATAATTTAAATCTGCTCAACTGGAACGCGAATGGCATCAACAATAAAAAATTAGAACTAACGTATTTCTTAAATGATAACAAAATAAATCTAGCTTGCATAACGGAAACGCATTTAAAATCAGATGTCACATTTAATATATCAGGCTATAGTGTAGTCAGAACCGACAGATCAAATGCAAACGGAGGTGGTGTACTAATACTAATAGAAAAATCCATACCATTTATTAAAATCAACCTTCCACACACCCCAGGTCTCGAAACTATAGCCATTAAATTCCCTCTAAACAATAGATTAATAACCCTAATAGCGGCATACAAGCCTCCGAAAACAAAAATTTCTGACTCGAATATTTCAGCGCTATTCCAGATGAATTCGCCCACTCTTCTGATTGGGGATCTTAATGCTAAAAACACTATATGGGGATGTAGAAATACCAACACTGCAGGACGCCAACTCAGCAAAATAATTACGGACCTCAAACTTCAGTTAATTATCCCAGCAGAACCCACCCACAGATCACAATAAACACCCAGACATATTAGATATTGCAATTTCTAACACTCAAACCACTTTTTACTCAGCACCCTTCTTTGAACTAGACTCGGATCACCTGCCAACCATCATCTCAACTCAACAAATTACGCCCCCTCACACTCCAACTCTCACACTTAACACACAAAACATCAACTGGGAAAAATTTAAGAACATAATTCAAAAACAATCACCACACTTTAAAATATTAAAAACTCCCATAGAAATAGAACAAGCTATAGCCTTTTTAAACAATATGATAATTAACACAATCAACACTCTTAATAATAATGCTCAGCCCCCCACCACTAAACATTTCAATAAAAAACTTCCGAAAAACATTCTCACAATTATTAACACTAGAAACAAAACAAGAAGACTTTGGTGCACCATGAGAAACCCACAGCTTAAGAAGAAGTCCCTCAGCACAAATAACAACACGTTGTGGCTATTCACTAAAAATATCTTGAAAAAGAAAGCAATAATACCCCCATTAACAACTCCAACGGGCAAGAAATTCGCTTCTTATGAGAAGGCTGAAGCATTAGCCTATCACTTTGCTAAATCATTTACTCCCAATGCCACCCCAACTCACCCACTGCATTCAAACATACTCGAAATAGCATCAGCCCCCAACTATAACGTACCACACAAAATAAACTACATATCCCCAAATGAAGTCATTAATATAATTAAGATTTTGCCAATAAGAAAAGCCCCTGGTCACGACAAAATAAGTAACAAAATCTTAAAAAACTTACCTAAACCCACAATAGCATATATCACCAATATTTACAATTCAATAATTAGAACTGGTTACTTCCCCGTTATTTGGAAAAATTCAAATGTAATACCCATCCCCAAGCCATTCAAAAATCTATCCAGAACTGACAACTACAGACCCATTAGCCTTCTTCCCACTTTATCAAAAATCCTAGAAAAACTAATCCTTAAAAGACTAAATTCCCATCTGAATAAAACTCAAACAATCCCAATGCACCAAAATGGCTTCACTAATAAAGTTTCAACTTCTCATCAATTATTAAGAATCACGGAGCACACACACGGCATTTCAAAAAAAAACACCACACAATAGTTACCTTTTTAGACATTTCGAAAGCTTTTGACAAAGTGTGGTACCCTGGATTAATATTCAAACTTAAAGAAATAGGTACCCCTAACTATTTAATTAATACCATTTATAGCTTTCTCCAAGGTAGAACATTTTTCAGTCACAGTTAATAATCACACATCCAATCCCCGCAGAATTACAGCTGGATTACCTCAAGGCTCACCACTGTCCCCCACGCTTTTCAACATATACACAGCCGACATTCCCATAACATCACACACGCACATCGCCCAATTCGCCGATGACACCGCAATTTTCATGTCCAATCATTCAACTGATCTAATCTGTAAACAAATTCAAACACACTTAAATAAAATTGATGAATGGTCTGTCAAATGAAAAATCAAACTAAATCCTACAAAATCATGCGCCAAAATATTCTCATTAAGAACATTTTCAACCACAACACCACTCCAAATAAACAATAACCCAATTCCATGGACCTCGCACAATGAATCTGTCAAATACCTAGGGCTGAATCTTAATACTAGACTAAATTGGAAAAATCACATAACAGTAAAAGCACAGCAAGATAAAATAAAATTAATTCAACTAAAGCCACTCTTAAATCGCAATAGTAAGCTCTCATTAAACAATGCCACCACCATCTATAAATCAATAATTAGACCCCTAATGCTGTATGCATGCCCTATCTGGATCAATGCTTCTAAAACTAATATAAATAAATTACAGATCATCCAAAATAATTTCCTCAGACTTGCCACTCATGCACCCTGGTTCATCTCAAACATTCAACTGCATAAATAATTTAATTTACCCCCTATACTTGACCTTATCGCGCTCCTATCTAACAATTTCTTCTCCAAAATAAACACAATAACCCAAGCCACCCATTACGGCCTAGCCACCACCTACCAGCTCCCAACAAGAATAATAAATAGATATCCATTAGATTCATTCCTCAGCATATTTTCAGAACTCAATTAATCACATAGGTGCTCTGTGAGTTTCCTATTCATGTGTATTTAGAATTAGTTGTAAGATTAGCATTTAAGTTAAATATAAGTCATAAAAATACATATGATGTAGTATACATAATACTGAACTATGTACATTCGTTCACTAATAAAGATATATTAAAAAAAAAAGGTGCGATAGTGTCCTGACGGTTTCCTCTTCCGAGAACGTTTCCTGTTTTTCAGCGTCACGCGATGTGTCATTAACTGCTCCAGGATAATAAAATACGATGTGTCGCTGGATGTTTGTAACATTTTCTCTGAGACGCATGGATATTGAATACTGCAGTGGTATCACAATTTATCCGTGCATGCAAAGAATATTAGCGCCAAAACCATCCACAGTTCACATGTTTCTTAAAAATTGGTAGTCGTAGATTGATCTGGCTCAACTTGTGGCTCTGCGAATTTGAAACCATTTGTTAGAAGAATATGTTTTATGAACGTGATAATAGTACATTTTAAAAATATTCTCAAAAAATTTAAATTATCCCTATAAATTTAATGGTCAAACGGAGCAAATTGCACTTGAGAGCATGGCATGAGTTTGATTTTGATTACACTTCAATTTTTGTAAATTGCAAATGTTCACTTTTTCGAACATCTCTTACACTATTATTAAAGCTTCAGTTTTTTTCTTTAGGGAGGCATCTTGTAAGAAGTAAGTTGGGTCCAGCTAGTGTTATCATATTTCGGAAGTGAATTGGATTACAAGAAAGTGTGTGCTCTTTCAAAAATTATATTCCTAAATAACAAAATGCAATTAATGTTTAATATTGTTTCAAAAAATTCCTAAAACTTGTTCTCGTGCGACCGGTGATAAACTGTCTAATGCGTTCCGATCCGTATTAACAAAATACACAACTACAATAAAATAATTATTTTATCCATCTTTTCGCATAAGATTCCGCAATTCAACTCTCATAAATTTATTTTAATGTATTGAACACTACGAATTAAAATGTGAAGCAATTTAAAAAGTTTGATTTCGCGAACGTCGTTTGGAAGAAGCAGAAGAGGTATAAGAAATACTGGACTCGCCAGCTCGTCCGCTGGACCTCCATAACCCTTGACGCGGCCGCGGCCGGCTCCTAGACCCGAGCCCGGGAGTTGGGTCCCGGAGGCGCCAGGGCAGACAAATCGGCGAGAGACGGCTAATATGCGTCGAGGTGGAACGGAAGGTTGCAAGCGTCGACGCAGCAGGCCTCGTGGGACCTCTCCGCCTGCGTTACGTTCAGTCGCCCACAGCTCCCCCACCGCCACACCCTCCACCTCGCTCATCACTACGCTCATCTCCATGGATACAGTTTCGCTCGCTGCCCCGCTCACCGCGCGCCCGACTCACCGCGCGCGCGACTCTCCGCGCGTTCGGCTCACCGCGCGTCCGGCTCACCGCGCGGCTCGCTTCACCGCTTGTCACCGCTTCTGTTACCGCTTGTCGCACCGCACGGCTCGCCGCCCCGCTCACTGCCCGGCTCACCCCCACTCACCGTCACGCCCACCAACACGCCGATCCCCATGCTTGCCGACTTCCCCGCACTTCCCCGATCCAGTCTTGGGGTCCACCCACCCTCACCGGCCCGCTCCGCCTCGTCCCCCTCAGCGCCGGACCCTCGCGAGTCAGCCACGCCACGTCACGCCACGCACATTGCTGTCATTCGGCTGCAAACAAATGAAGATCCCGCCCCACAATGACACGGTATAAATCACACGTAATCTATTTTGAAGCCAACTTCTCCGGCACAAGAACACTATGTTTTTGATTCACTATTCATCCGTCGGGGGAGAGGGAGGCCCGCCGACTTCGGCCTAACTTTTTGCTTTCTCACGGGTATATAAACTTTCGGGTTCTCGTCCACCTCCGGTTCGTATTTTGTGAGGACTTTTTCAGGGGCGGCGAGGAACATGTGTTAAGGGCGGTGACGTCACGCCGGGGGCGGGGGCGGCACTTTCGTTCCCCCGGGCCGCGCGCGAGTTCGCAGAACGCGTTCGATGCCACGCCGCCTCTTCCGCTTTGCTGGCGCTGCCGAAGACGCGCGCCTCCCCCACCCGCACCCTCCCACCAAAACTCACCGCCGTTGTCTTGGCTGTCAAGAGCGGAACCGAGAAGGGGCAACCGACCGCCGGGGGCGGCGGCCACTAGCTGAGCATTTGCGGAACGTTGAATATAATCATTTTTAATATTAGCAACCAATGATGTTTTTGAGCTTGCTTGATTTCCACTAATCTCCAGCGATGCCCAGGATAAATGCTGTAATAACTCTGTTTGCGTCTCATCACTAAACCTCTCCAAACGAAGCACATAGTGACATGCTCATCGACGTAATAAAATATTATTAATTACAATTATTGGACTACAACCTTCTGCAATCCATCTCTTCCTGCCACCATCACAGTCTCTTATTTTGTCTTTATTTTCGAAGACGGCAACCCTGAGTTTCAGTGTCCGTTAACAGCAAGAGAAATTAGAAAGCAATCTTGTTTTAACTTTGCTCTCACGTTGGCACAACTTTCCGTTCTCCAGTTATGTGTCATGCAATTTAGAACTGTTTCCCAAAAGACACAGATCTTGGTCAATAGCAGCCTTGGAACAAGGAAGGTTTTAGGATTGCTTCCGCATCTTGCTTGCCGTATCTTCGGTTGCTGTCTTTTTTGTCTTTCCCTCTTTTAGGGCTGAGAGCGCTCCGTGACGATAACAGCCAATGATGCTACATTCGCTGTCTGCCCCTCTAGGCTGCCTCGATAGCGGTTTCGGGCCTTTCCTTTCCTCAAAATTCTCCCCTGACATATCACATTCCCTATATATTTCTTTTAAGATCACGTTCCTTATCCACACATCGCTTTTGTTTTTTACGAGTCTTTTCGGTTGCTTCTATAGGTACAATTTTTTCGATAGAATGCATATATTTAGATTGCTTTCCTTAAATTTTACGCTTTATTTCCGTAATAATACGTTATTTTTTCTTCCTTTTCTAATCTTTCGTATAATTGCTTAAACCGCGTTATAACACTCACGGCAGATTTTTCATCGGTCTTTTTGTTTCAAATTCCGGGATAGGTTGCACTTGTTATTTTGATTTGTTAGTTTGAACGCATTTATTCTACACCAACACGTGATAATTCATTATTCCCTCCTCTAGATATAATTCTTCATACACCTTTTTTCCCTCATGCGCTACCAATTCCTGGCATTCACTCCATTATCACTCCATAATCCCGAACTGTTTTCTTCCGCTTCGTATTTCGTTATTCAATCGGATCTTTCTTTTTCACATCGTCAGGCTCCCTAGCCCCTCCGACCCTCCCTGCCCGCTACACTGCCTTCCCCTCGGCGACCTCAAGAACCTTCGCCACCTCAACGCCTTCAACCTCCATCACCTCGCGTCGTCGACGCAAAACAACGGGCGCACACGTCTCCTTAGAAGGCTGCAGCGCGAATGGGAAAGGAAGGACCCGGGACGGGGTGAGAGCGGGTCGGGGGCAGGGTGGAAGCGTAGTGGCTGTCGAGCTGTGTGGTAGCAGGGCGGAAGCGGGAGCGGGAGAGGGGGCGGGGCGGGGGCGGGGAGAAGGGCGGTGCGGAGGAGGGACGGGCGGGAGCGGGGAGGGACGGGCCGGAGGGCCAGGGCGGGGCATAAGCTGCGGTGGAGTGGGAGCATAGCGGGGGCGGAGCAGGGCGGAGCGGGGGCGGGGTGGGGGCAGGCAGGACGAAAGAGGGGCGGGGGGTGGTCGTAGGGGCGGGGCGGGAATGGAGTGGGGTGAGGTGCGGCGGGCAGGGTGAGGCTGGGGGCGGGGTGGGGCTGGGGGCGGGGTGGGGCTGGGGGCGGGGTGGGGCTGGGGGTGGTGTAGGGATGGGGCTGGGGTTGGGCGGGAGAGGAGTGGAGGTGGAGGTGAAGGTGCGGCGGAGGCGGAGCAGCGTCCTCGAACACGCCGTCGACCCGGTTCGGTTTAAGACCTCGCCGAACACAATTCCGCCCGGGGCTTCCTGCCGACGTGTTGACATCGCCGACTGCCGGTGCGGAGACAAAGCTTCCCCGCCCCCGTCCGCACTCCCCTTCCCTGACCCCGCCGCTGCCTCGGCGGCATCGACGACTTTCGCCGCCTGCCCCGCTGCCCCCCTGCGCGAAGCCCTGGGTCGCGGCGCGGCGCGCCTCGCCTCGCGGCGCGAACAGGGATTCACGGAGGGAGCAGCAGAAGCGGAGGGGAGAAGGGGGGGGGCATGGGCGGAGGCTGAAGCGGGTCGCGGCCTCGCGAGATCGCTGCTGAATGGAGCCAGCGCCTGACGAGGCGACATCCAAGATACAGAATTACCTCGGAGATTGCTCGTTGCTCGTTGCTCGTTGCTTGTTGCTTGTTGCTCGTTGCTAACGGGACTACACTCGCGGCATCGCTCCGCGGCAAGTCAAGTTACGGCTGAATGTGAACACCCATTTCGACAAAATAGACAATGTTGCACAATGAGAATACTGTAGGGCATAGAAGTCCAGAAGTCATTTATGTCGACTCATTGCGTAGTCCGTGCTTATTGTCATTTGTCTGACTCGCGTGAAGCAACTCACCAAATTTGTATGGTTACGTTCTTCGGTTCAAGTTGAAAACAAACTGAGCGATCAAACGTGGATACACTGACAACGAATATTGTAGAGAAATATTCATTCAATTCTCAGGTGACAATAGATGAGTGTGGTAAAAAATTGAGATCTCTTTTGCAAACCTTATAAAGAAATCGAGTGCCCTGTGTACGTTCGTCCCTAACGTTTAGATCCCACAATTCGAAAAAATTAGGTGTCATTCGACGCGTCTCGGTCGCCTGGTGCTGTTCATTGTTTTCACGCATCCCTTCAGAAGATTCTAAGAAATCTCTAAAACACGTGTCTGCGTTTTTAAGCATTGTTTTTAAGCACTTTGGATTTGTCCCGAATTCGATTCGTGTCAGCAAGACAAATTGTTTGGAACAATTCTTCAACGGTTCCCTCCAGACGCTTAGAATCTGAAGTATTCAGGAAGAATTATAGAAAAACACGTGTTTTTCTTTTTTTGTAGTATTTTGTAGTAAGCCACATGTTTCTTAGAAAAGTGTTAAATATGTTGCGAGAGGATAGAAATAGAGTCGTTTGATTTACGAAGGAAATTATACATATGAAAAATATTTGTAAAATTGAATTATATCCCCGAATATAATAAGATGTTATAATGGTAATTAGAACTTAATTCGCTACCAAAAGGGCGTATAATCTGTTAGATAAGTAGAATAGATTTTTATAGTATTATAGCTTTGTTCAACTCACAGTGCATTAGTGAAACACAGTTAATTTCTATACTCTTTTTCTGGCATTTACATGAATAGTTACGACTTAATTCATGTGATTCACAATCATCAAAAATATTTTTTTAATAAAACAAAAGAGAAACAAGGATTTTAATTGAAACTTTTTCGTGGCACGATTTATCCCTGTAAGTGGACGAGACTGGCAAATGTAAAAGGTTGAAAATTTGTTTTTATTATGGGTTTACAAAGCACAAATAAAATATCAACATGAGAATATCCGCCGGAGGGTCCACGTTCGTACAAGGGTACGTACGAGGTTCGTACGAGGGTCCAAGTTCGTACAATGTATTTCTGTCACTCATCCTGCCACTTTACCTTTCCGAAAGAAACTTTTCTTTTTAACATTTTTAAAAAGGAATACATTTTTCTAGACAATTACATAAAATAAAGGAAGAAATTGCAACATTACGTTCTAGTGCTGCTTATCCTGATCTGTAATGAAGACTTACGGCTAATGCTGTACATTAAAACACTCTCCTGTTCATTCTTACCAGAATGTTCACGACGTTTTTGAAGAAGTAACGCTTCCTACCTTTCTATACCAATTGGGACCGGGAGCGGTCGCTCCGGGAATCACCTGATGTCAATGCAGTCCAGCTGTCCAGAAGGTGCTAGGTTCGAGTACCGATGGTGGCAGGACTTTCGACACTAGCTTGTCAGCTAGGTCGAATTCACTCACAGTCTGGAGGATAATTCTAGAGACCGGCTGTTCTCATCGGTAGTTTACCGTGGTTTCTGCGATCAAAACCAGGCGAATGCCGGAGCAATACCCAAACAAACGGGCCACGGGATACGGGCCGTGCGCGTTCTTTCCTACATCTTCCTTATTCTATACTCACCCCCTTACACAAAGTTACATGCACTACACTACCACACATACCGGAAGACCGGATGGGAGCTTAGAGCTTGTCCCGGCAGGGGCGGTGTCCCGCTGGTGGGAGATACGTGGTTGGTGAAAACTCGCTAGCCGACGGTAGGTCGGCGCCGGATCTCGCTATTCAGCGGGAGAAGACCACCGCCTCCTCCCTAGCAGAAACATGCACTACACTTGCGGGACTAATGAGCATAGTCGTTGACATGCCCTGAATCACTAACAATCAATCATCAATATATCAATTGGACATATTCATAGTTCTGAATAGGTTGCTGTTTGTTGGTGTTCAGAAGTGGATCATTTTTGGTAAGAAATACTCAGAAGTACGAAACAAACGAACACGTCGATAGCCTAGAGCACACATTATTTAGGTCGAGAATTCCAAGTATCGAGAAAACCCAACTTGAACGCTGTAAAGTTACAGTTACGGAGCAACATTGTTTGTTTTCTGAAAAAAGCGTGATCACTCTTACACAGATATACCATCTTTGTACACTAAGTATATATAAATGAGGGGTTTCCAAAATATTAACACAAAAATGACCATGAGTGAACCTTCAATGTTTGTGCAGTAAGCTTCGCAGTAATTTAAGAGAATAAAAATCAATATGATGTACTAGCATTTATATCCATATTATGTATCGAAAAAATGAGAGCAGCCATTGAGCGATTTCTACCCAGCTTTAGAGGAATTTTCTAAATACCGATACTATGAAAATTCAATCAAAAAGAATAATTTATATTTTAAATATTACGTCATTTACGTTCATTTGAGCGTTATATCTGTGTTTACGAATGCAATGGAAGACAGATAAATAATTCTTAATATCCTACTACCGCATAGTCCTACAAATAATTATTTTGAAATAATGAAAAATAGTTATTTGCTAGTGTGAAGACGAAGATACGTGTATTTTACTTCGAGTGTTCTGAAAAATAATACTGAATATACTGAAGGTTTGTCTACCTGCTGTTAGACGTGCTTGTTTGAATTCACAGACCATTTCCATTTTCCATTCGCTTGCTCTCTCTAAGCCTGAGTTTCCTCTTTGGGGCTTGGGTTGCGTGCTGTATAGATTAAATCGCACATAATTATTCATCCACTTGGTTAACATAGCAGTAATGCCTTCATTTGCTATTGTGCTCGACACTGTGGCCTGTAGTGGACCGGGAGAAACATGGGTTTTCGGACACAAGAGAAGATACTACATCGAGGTCGAACTAAGTTATCACGTTGAATTTAACAGAAAAGGGAACATTATTCAGCCGTTTGCTTCAAGATGAGAATAACAGAAATGTTTGGAGTAATATTAGTAATGACACAACACGCAATATTTTAGAATAATATTGTCAATACCTAAACTACATATATTCCTTTTTAGATCTGGTTATTCATTAAACTGTTTTTAATATCTCTTCTTGCTTGAAATATTTGCTTTTCAACTAAATTTAACTGCGCCGTCATTTTTCAATGAAAATAATCAAAATTAATAATAACTTTTCTCAAGTTCGTCTGGGTAAGGAATGGTGTATTTCATATCACATACTACCGATCTCCAATTATGAAGTCACTACGTTAAGAAGACATCGTTAAAGAAGAGTATTCATTATGATCCTGAACAGTTTAAAGCATTTTTTCCTTCTGAGTTGTTAAGCTCAAAAAATAAATCTTCGCATTTCATAGCTAGCATTCACTAATTTTTGAATTAGTAATCATCATATTTTCACATGAGCCAGTGCAAAATAATATAACAATGAAACATCAAAGCATGCAGTAACAATATGTCATATGAAAGTATGAAAATGAAATTACACGCAATACTAGAGTTTCAATTCCACAAATTAACAAGAATCAAGATGCACTGAACTAATCCCAAAATTTAAGACTCCAATACAATGATCTAGTTACATTGTAAACAGAAATTTTTTCAAACGCGTAGTTTATCAGTCTCATTCACAGAGGAAGCCTTATATCTTTAATCATGATAATAAAACACAAGAGTGAGCGAGAGAGAAGAAAACAGAAAGAGAAAGGAGAGACAAGAAGAGAAATAGAAGGAAAGAGTAAGAAAGAAAAAGAAATAGAGGGAAATATTATATAGTGGCGTTTGAGACAAGCTCGGAAACCCCACAACACCCACACAGCGTCGGCGAATCCAGAGAAGATCACCGGAGCACAGGAGAGACTAATAAATTACTAACGAAATAGTGCTGTTAGTTGCTGCCCGCGGCGTGACGGCGGCGAACTTCCAGTTAACGGAAAAAGGCAATAGGAAGGTTCGTTGTGACGTCACGCTACCTATAAATAGCGGAGCAGCTAACTGGTCGGCCTTCTTTTGTACGAGACCCCGAGGTGAGAGGTCCAGTGTGGTCAGCCAGAGCGGTAGTAATTAGAGAGGGCAGTTTTCTTTTGTACGGGACGTCGAACAGTTCGGACGTGATTAGAGCTAGATGTGAGAATTGTGAGACGCAATTTTGTAGAAAGTACGGTAAGAAGTAATTATTCATGCGAGAGAATAGTGGGATAGCGGAAGATTCAGCCTCCTGAACTGAGATAAACTAGGCGGAGTATAATATTTCATAGAAACTGCGGAAATTAGTGGAGTAGCTAGTACGAGGCGGAAGTCAGCGGCGTCAGTAGAACTGTGAAGTTAGCTACACGATTAAGAAGGGTTCTAAAGAACGCCAGAAAACCGATACGCCGTTAGCAAACACCCGTGAGGACTGTGAAATACGCATCGGCGTGTCGCATGGGAAGAGGGGCGAAGAAAGAAGCAGAGGCGAAGATTCCGGGACTGGGCGTGGTCAAGAGGCGAGACGAAAGAAGATTGGACGTGGATCTAGTGGCAAGAGAGAATGAAAGCGGCGTTTCGAGCGACATCGCGGACGCATGATCTGCGAGGAAGCGAGGCCGCAGTGCAGCCGAAGTGGGCCAAGGTCATATAGACTGTGACGCAGAACGGTTTGCAAGCTGCGCAGTGAGCGCCCGTCAAAGGTAACAGAAATTTTGTAAAACGATTAGGAGCCGACAGACACTTGAACGATAGCGCAGCAGCAGAAAGGCTATGATTGCGAATTTGGATATTCACGTAAAATCTAGAAAACGGCAAAGTAATGGAAAGAACCTTGTACGCCGGTAATACAGTTCATTCTAATGATAAATGTTACGAGAAAAGCTGTGTTAATCTTTGTTCCTCAATTTTGTGTAATCTTGTCGAGGAAAATTTAAGTAAGCCATTCAATAACGTGTTTTGCTTAAAATCTAAGTCTGTATAGAAAGAGGGATATAATTTTGTTGCACTCCTCAATCAAAGGAGTTAATATTTGTGGTTTAAACGGTGCTGGCCAAGCAATAGCTACCGTGCACGGGTATTTGTTGTAACATAGTGAATTAGGAAGAAATACTCGAACCTGAGTGAATAAGCTATAAGAATTTTTAAAGGGTGTGTATTTTTGATCTCGTATTGAATATTTGCGTGCAATTTGATATTTTGGATTTTTGTGTATTCTTTGTCAGTGCTGCTATATGTGTCATATTCTGGAGAATATACGCACTGTTTTTACCTAATTCTGTGTCTGGATGTAAATCTTTCTGATACCCCAAAAGATCCTGCCTCTTGAGATTACAAAGCTCGTTCAGAGCATTCTTTCTAGCGCCGGCAACCAAAGGCTAGCGTTAGAACATATATGAAAGAAGATAAAAAAGGAAAAAGATAACGAGAAAGAAAGAGTGAATGAGAAGGATCGAAAGCGAGAGACAACGCCTCTACCACCGGCAATGACATCACCATCGCGGCACAGTCACCGCCACCGCCACCGCTACCGCCACCGCCACCACCATTGCCATCACCATTTCCATTGTCACTGACCCCATCGGTGCGTACGCCTCCGATGGCGCAGTAACTGACACTAGCACTACGACTCCCTCTGCCAACTCCCATCCCTTGCCCCATGCCTTGCTCCGCTAGCGCGTTAAAAAAATCAGCCTCTTTCTCCCCGCAGTGTTCGTTTCTGAGGCGTGGCTTCCCGCCGCGTGGCCAGGTCGCGCCTCAAAGTCAGGTCGTTTGACGGCTGAGGCAGAGACACCATGCAAAATAGAAACCCGCGCTCGACGCCTTGAAACTTTGCCCAGCCTCTTTTGACGGTGAACTAAACGACACGGGGGCGGCCATTATTAAAACGGAGAACGGCGCCACGTGCCCGTAGGCGTGCCGTCGAAATGAACGCGTATTTGGGAACTACGCGCCGCTCCGGTTCCTTTGGAGGAAATATTAATTCTGAGGTTTGGCGCAGCAGAAATGTCTTTGCGAGTGCAGAATTGCAAGCGCACAAGACAAGAGTAACCGTCGTGAGTATACCTAATATCTTGTGTTAGATGGAAAGAGAAGCAATTTATGTTCCGTCTACCGTCAAAATATAAATCCCACAACGGTCGAGAGAAAGTTAGAAGATATTTTAATGCAGATGATTTGACATAATATTACACGTTTTCAGTAGTCTATAATTTAAAATATAATCATTGAATTTGTAACAAAATACTATTAAAATCACGCAGACCTTAGAATAGAATATATTCTTATTACAGTAATACAATGTACTGAGTTTTTGACATGATCTCTCTGGAAAAAATAAGCTTCAAAGAACAGGTTTACACAACAACAATTTGTAGAATAACATCAATACCGATTTTATTTAAAAACCAGTCCTGTTATACAACAGCACAATTTTAACGGATTATTTGCAACATACCTAATTGTAATACAGCAAATTGTATCCTACTCATGCTTCTGCTATCTCATGAAACACTTATTAGCAGTGCGGGAGATCACAATGCGCAATTTTCGAAGATATAGTTTCTGGAGTTCAGAGGCTGTACTAAAATTCGCACTTACATTTTTAAGCGAACATTCCTAAAAGAAAAAAAACTTTTCCCTGGAAATAGGGAATGGTGATAATTGAACCTCAGCTCTCAGAGGGGGAAGCCTGAACATTAAATAATCGCCTGCGTGTATATTGAGACATACAGACTAACACGTAATATGCAAGTGATCGTAAATCCTAACGAAATTCTTCCGGTTTAACTTAAAATTTTGCGAAGACTAGCAATAATTCGAAAAATGTATTAGATTAATGAAAAGATACAATATTGAGAAACAGATTAAGAAAGACATTTATAGTTTCAATAGCGAAAGGGTAGGACATGTTTGATACACCTTTATCACGATATGACCCCCGCAACGCATACGCAAAAACTACTAATATTTTAAAGAGGGCACTAGAAATGCCGAAGATAAAATATTGAAGAATAGATTGCAGTATATAATAAATATCTAGCTTCAGTATTAAAAATGTAGGAAATTCTCCAAAAACCTACTGCAACTTTCGAAATTGCATTGAATTTAATAAAAATCACACCAAAATCACACCATATTATTGAGCAAACTTTCCTGCATTTGAAGAAAAATTTGGAACAGTTAAAAAATGTAGCTTACGAATTGGTTTTTAATACAAATTGTGACCATTTCCTTCAAAAGTACGAGATAACTACTGATTTAAAAAAAAAAATGTTCATGCCATTATTTAAAGAATTCCGACCATCCTCATTTTTATAAGTGTAATTTGTTCTGCTCTAAAAACAATTGGGGGTCGTTTTTTGAACACATTTTGAAAATATTCTCGGGGCTTCATACAAATTAGCACCAACAAATAAAAGACACGATCAAATACAAAGGACCGCGACTTCTGCAAAATTGATCAAGGAATATCCATTTTGTAAAATTTAAAAAAAAATGTTGCATCTTCCTAATGTCTCATAACCCCTCATTCCATGTTGAGCGCTTATTATTATTATTATTATTATTATTATTATTATTATTATTATTATTATTGGCTTATAGGTCATTACTGACCACGCTACGCGATTAACGTGTGTAATTCTTCCAGGATCAGCTTTTCAGCTGTATCCTTGGATTACAACAAGGTTGTTACGTCTTGAAGTGCGAATTATGAGATGAAAGGATGATGATGATGATAGGTGAAGGGACAATCACAAATACGACCATGTCTACGCAGGACTCGAACCAGCAGCCTCCTCGGCACAGACGACGGCTGCCGCAACCGTCTGCGCCACGGGGCCGACTATTATTATTACTATTATTATTACTATTATTATTACTATTATTATTATTATTATTATTATTACTATTATTATTATTATTTTGTTTATTCTCAAAGTTTTTGGTTTCACATAGATACCATACAGATACAGTATCAAAGCATGGTAACACAGGCATATTTAAAATCTACAAAACAAATTAGGGCATTCTAACATATAAACATAAAATAACTGTTTTCAGATTGTAAACATAAAATGACAGTTTTCAAATGCTAATAACAAATACAATTTTAAGAGTGAGCTTTCAAAACACAACATGTCCTCCCATGAATCTGCTGACTAGTGAGCAGGTACTGATTATAACCGACTTCTGGAGGCCGATGATAATGCTCTTCTCCAAGCAGAGTTCTTCCAGCGATCTGCAGAGAGTTTTTGGTATCACGCCAGTTGCTGATAGTACAATTGGGATAGTACAATTATTATTATTATTATTATTATTATTATTATTATTATATTACCTCCTTATCTACTACTACCGTAATTCTCAGTTACGTTTATATGTATATAAGTCGTAAGTTGTCCGTAAGTCGTTTATTTATTTATTTACAACAAAAACAGTTAAAAATTGTATATGACGTGCTACGGGGAGAAGTTAATTTGACGTTACATTTAAGTCCAGAAGCAAAACAAGTGGGTCATCTCAGCATTTGTTCAACGATCAGGGAATCTGGACAAACACCTGATCGAGATGGGGGTCATTGACCCAGAAGCTGAAGTACAATACTTGTTACAAGTTTTGTAAAGTGTTGTAACAATACTAGTTACATTTGAATTATACAATTCAAATGGCAAATAATGCATTAAATGTCATTGCTAAATTAATATTACTTTCTTTTGGATGCTCTGCATAGTTTCTAATCGTGTAGAAACAGATGTGTAGCAGTAACTATTTTACTTGGGACTTAAACTTTTTTATCATGTGTTATAATTATAGACATCGGCGTTTGCTGAAAATATATTCCTGCCCTTAAATAAGTTATTTTTTAACAAAAACCACTGATTCGTAAATCAAGTGACAAGGTAGGAGTAAAATACCTAGAATAATAAGGAGAAGCTTACAAGAATCACGTGGGTGGGATTTGCTTATTATTCGTACAATTCTTTTTTGTAATCTATAAGTCTGGAAGTTATGAGATGGATTTTACAAGAACATTACGCCATTATATTGACACAATTTTAATCAAAAGCAACATTTTGCAAAGCAGAACAATGAGACAACAGAGAATACTTTTTAAATAAATCACACATATATTTCAGAAAACAATAAGCAAAGATTTTTGGATTTATTTGTTAAAAAAATGTAAATGTGTCATTCACAGAAGAAATATAAACATCTCTCAATAACTCCAATAATTATTTTAAAAAATATCTACAACGAATGCAGACCGTAGGAAGTACAGAGGCAACGGAATTCGTTGTATCGTCCGCGAGAGATATTTTCAATAAAAAATAAACCGTATAAATACCTTTAAACCCATAGAATCTCTTCAGTTGCTGGAAAATTTTCACACTTCAACCGCCTGTCAATCAAATAGAATTTCACTCGAATACGCAGGATTGCTCTCCATATACGACTCTAGAGAGGATCTTCACTGGTCGTATTTTATTTCCATCGGCTCGCTTCAATTCGCGATAAATTCAAACAATCCCCTTCATTGCTCAATCCGTATTCGACACGTATTTACTTTCTTTTCCTTGCTTCTTCGCTCCTTGCTCTAACACACAGTTTTTAAACTCTCTGAGTTTCCATGTGGATTTTTTGAGGCTACATTCGATTTTTAAAGTTTTCATTTTCGCTGTTTCAACACATTGAATATAGTGGCACACTGTCGATAACTATAACCGCAATTGAACATTGAAAAAAAACCGAAAAATCTAGTTTGAGTTTCTTGCTTCTTAAAAGCTATATTACTTATTAATGTACATGTAAAAGAAATCTGGTTTTATCTTCTATACAGCAAAATATATTAAATGGACAAATTTAACAGAACCAACTTGAAGTTGGTTTACTTTGAAACATGGATTTTAGACTTAGTGAATCTCACTTGTGTATCGACAACTTTTAGAAGATTGTTTGTGCCTATACAACTAGTACAGTAAGCAGATAATCTCCATTATAAGGAGGCATTTCGTTTAGTTTCCCTTCATCCTTTTAGAAAATGCTGAGATAGAGCCATACTTGACTGCTGTACAGAAAACAGCTTTCGTTCTCCCTTATTTGTCACCAATTCAAATATATTGGCATTAATAGCAAAATACGTTATGATACGGTTTAAAGATACGACATATTTAAACATTGTGATATGATATGACGTTTTTATTGTGATATTCGTAATCTACTTAAAAAATTAAGTAAAAATCTTGTTCCCTAATGTTATTATTACAATGTAAAAATGTACAAATGTCAAAATGCTGTCAGACAAAATTAACGTCTGTGCAAACGCCGTAAAATCATTAAAAATCGTGATTACCAAATATTTCCTATCTTACATGGGAATACTCGATATCTTAACTTCAATTTGCAATAATTTTTCATACTTACAAAGAAATGTATAATAACCTACTATAACATTATTAACAATAAAATAAAAACATATATAATGCAATATTATAATGAAAACCTTACGGCCACCGTCACCTGCAGCTTCATTACGCACAGGTTTTATCAAGCTCTTCTTTTGATATTTGAGTTAGGACGAGAACCGATAGGGGAGCGTTATTTTGTCAGTAATTCTATAAAAACAAATCCTAGTTCAATCACTGACGCAAATAAGTTTCCTACTGCCCACGGGCGACAATTTCTAATTTTTAAATGTAGCTATCCGCGCTTTGTTGTTTTTTATCATTCATCTATGTAGAGTAAAAGGGCTGAGTAAAGGTTCTGGAGCTCAGAAAAACGTGCGCAGATTACCCTTCTCCCCCTTATGTCACATACCTTTTCTCCCTCCTTTTGACGAAAATAAATCAGATCAAATCAAACCAAACCTCCCCCTTCTCCACCATTGTCGCCGTCTCCGCCGCCCGCACCGCTACCCTGAGCCTGAGAGGACAAAGCTCCCCTCGCGGCTCGCGCGCGCCCTTGCGGGCTGTCCGAGCAGTTGCCTATCGAATTTACGTCGAGGCGCGCGGCGGCGGTGAGGGGCGCAGGTCACGGGCGAGGGCGCGCCGCGCGGCGGGGCGTGGCGGTAGTGGACAGAGGGGCGCGAGGGGGAGGAAGACGGCCGGAGGCGAAGGCAAGAGCGGGACCGGAGAGAGCCGTAACCGCCCGCGCCACCTTCTTCGCCATTCCTCTTCGCAAATGGGGCGAGTCGTGGGGTAGTCATCAGACCGCTCACCTTCCACCTTTGGGTACCGGGGTGCAAATCCCGGTCGATCCACGTGGAAAATTCGGTGGGCAAACCGTGCTCCGGGTGGGCATTCTCGGGGTTCTCCTGTTTGCCCTGAACCTCATTTCCCCAAAGCTCCGTCGTCATTCGTATAATAATTATTAAAAAGTAATCATTACAGTCAAAATATATCACAAATAATACTAAAACATGACTTAATATGAGTCAGATGGCTTCCAAAAAATCTCTACAAATATGTCTATTTTATTACGTATGTTTTGTTCTAGGGAAATCTAGGGGTTTTGTCAGTTTCTTCTCCTCAGTTATTAGGTGGCGGCTGGAAAATATTTTATGTGGATAAAATATGAAATATTTGAACTGTTTTTTATCACCCCATACAATACCATATATTTAGTGGAACAGAATCGAACTTACAAATTACATAAAAACAGGCAAAATGGTCATTAAAATAGGTCATGATATTGGAAAAAATCAATTCAATTTTGATGATTTTCTTGACTGAAAGCAATTTGTACCTCAAAGCTCGTTAACAAAATTATCAAATATAGGCAAAATAAAATCTGCAAGAAGCTTTGAACGATTTTAAAAAATAAATACATTGTTTTGTGACAGAACGATCAGTGCGGATAGCGTGACTTCATTTTTCAGACGAATCATTATAAATAAGTTTATCCTTTCAGAAAAATTCACTTCGAATGAAAAGTGTGGAATTACAATTATTTGCATTTGACCCATAATATCGAATTTGTGTTCAACTTCAATTAAAAATGTTGCATCGTATGTCACATTTACACTGAGGTATGTGCTTTTCAATTTTTTCTAGCAATTATATTGTTGGTTACTACACAACCAACTGAGGAAGCTAGTCTTTTATTCACACCAGGTTAAAATAAATCGGTGACACTATTTTAACCTAGTAATAGAGACAACCTGCCAATAGGAATGAAATATTTCTCGTGATTGAATCGTACGAGCAACACTTTACATAAAGCTAGATTCATATTTTACTTAAGTATTTATTAATAGCTGGCATTGTTGAAATACCTATATATAAAAATGCGGATTATAATGAACGCCTCTGCCAATGAGTACAGCTATCAGTGACATGCCATAGTCCATAAGCTACAGCCCATTGTAGGAAAAGAGGAGTATTGTGAATGTTGTCTCAGCCATTAATTTGTCATACTCCTCCGTAATCAGACAACGGTTCCTTTTCGTACACACCCTTGTTTGTAAAATACTTCAGAGAGCATAAGACGCTTGCAAAAACTATTCTCCCTACACGCCATTCAATTCTCTCCCCCAAGCCTACACAGCTTTGCCAGATGATTCCCCCTTAATATTTATACTCACAATGTCACTTCTCTCATACCACATAAATTTCCTCATTAACATCCCTCATTAACCCATCCTCATATCTTGGTCCTCGGGGATATGTAGATATTTCCAAATTATATCTTCCTCGTACTAGTTCGTCCTGTCGAGCGTCTAGTACCTCTGACTTTGATCATAGTGTCGCCACGTCCTCGCCGATTCCACTGCTTCGACTTTATCACCGAAGCCATCTCGTTTGCCGCCAGCGTCCGTCTTCTCAACCTGTTTCCTTGTTTTCCGACCACTGCGCTCCCCCGATGCGTCCACCATGTTTACGATTCATTCTCCCCGCCCCGCGGCGGCTTTTCACACGTCTCTCTCCCTTGCGGTCTCCCTCTCCATAACCTTGCGGCGCGGGTGAAGATTCCTGCCTGCAGCGCCCTCACCCTCCCGGCCGGGCGGTCGGCCATCGGCGAGGCTCCGTCACCCCATCGCACCGAAGCCACCTCGATCCATCTCGCGCCTTCTCTCTCTACCTCCGGCGACACTCGCGCTTCCACCCGCTCGTTCGGCCTCCGCCAGGGAAAACCGCGCCAGGTGTCGCGTATTCCCAGAGTGCGTTGCTTCCCTCGGCCCGCGACGACTCCCCCGCCCCCAGCCCGCTACGCATCACCCCACGCCACGGCCTCCCGCGCCCCGCTCCTCCCCATCACCGCCTTGCCCCCCCGATTCGCCCTACCTCGGCCCAACTCCGCCACTCCTTAACATCCCACTTGCC
The DNA here is from genome assembly GCA_038098605.1 of Gryllus longicercus. Classification (NCBI taxonomy): domain Eukaryota; kingdom Metazoa; phylum Arthropoda; class Insecta; order Orthoptera; family Gryllidae; genus Gryllus; species Gryllus longicercus. The sequence goes on from JAZDUA010000107.1 coordinate 3,488,808, forward strand.
CCCCGCTCCTCCACGCCCTAACACGGCCACTCCACGCGCAGGCCGCCCGTTCGGCTCCACCTCAACTCGGCCCCGCCACACCTCGCCCCGCTCACACCCCACACCCTACCTGGCTCCGCCTCGCTACGCGGCATTCCGCCCCCGTGCCACCCGACCTCTCCACTCCCCCTACCCCAGCCCCGGCCCCGCTCTCTCACCTCTGCCTCCTGCCTCCACGGCCGCCACAGCCGCCCCCGGCGGCGATCAACAATTGATGCCGCTGAATGTTTCATAAGGGTTGCACTCGTCGAAAACAAGTTTGGCTTTCCCTCGGACAGTACGTGAAGTATTACTGGCCGGATCGGAAGCGGGAGGCAGCCGATGCCGCTCCCGCTTCCCTCCCCGCCTGCTCCACCCCATCTCCACCCCCACCTGGCGTCGCTTCCCCGCCGCTCCTGCAGTAGCAGCCGCCGGCCGCAACCTTCTGTGCTCCGGCACCTCAACGTTCCCAACGACCTCACCCCCTCGCACCCTCCCGAAGCCCGAGCGCTTACGGGACTACCACAGTTCCGGCGGGGTTACATTCTTTGTCCTGCTTCAGTCCATTTTGTGACATTCACAACGTGATGCAATTTGGTTTGTCAGGTGGTTCTGATAGCCTGTTCTGTTTGTCAGATACATCGACGTGACGCCACTGGATGCCTTTAATATCAGAATGTATGCAGCCACCTACAATACGTGGTCAAACAGTAAGATAAGAAAATGGAAGATTGTTAATTGACACAGATGAGTATAAACATGTTAACAAGTCGAGTCATATGTTGGTGTATATAAAACATTAGTCAGAAGCTGAATACACCTCGTTGACAGTGTTTTACACAAGAATCTGATAGAATCAATAATAATTATTATTAATAATAATAATTATTATTATAATTATAATTATAATAATAATTATTATTAATAATAATAATTATTATTATAATTATAATTATAATAATAGTAATAATAATTATTATTATTATTTTAGCAGTAGCAGTAAACCTTTCACCGATCCGGATAACCAATCATCATCAATCCATCTTCCATCACCCGAGAACTAGCAACCCTGGAGAATAAAAATTGGATTCAGTATATTGCTGATTGCCCCAAAAGAAGTCACATACTCTTGCCACGCGATAAATGTTACTGAGCCTCGGTAAGTGCAGGTGTAGGTCCACGTGGCTCAAGACGGCTAATTCGCGACCAAAAAATAGTAAACCTTTTTGATTTTTAAGAATGGAGATAAAAGAGCAACCTAAGAGCTATAGGCAATGTCAGTTATTTATAAGTTCTTTACCTCAATTATTGAAGAAAGAATCTACCAGCATTCATTGTGCATCGAACATTATACTGGTCGACACACATTTTCACGCCAGACAAGTTACAACCATTTTAGATCACGTTTGATGCACAGATTCCAAATATGGAATTGATTTTGGTAGATTGGCTCTAGTTTTGGAGATAATGAAATCGCATCGAAAAAATATTATTTTATTGAGGCCATTCATAAATTGCATAAAATTTCAACTAAATGAAACTAGATATTCCAATTATACAAAATCAAACATTATAAATATAATATATTCAATAAATTCAATATATTTACATTTACAGCCCGAAACAATTCACAATAATTTGTTTAAAAAACAATGTATGATTTCCTTTTATGCGCCAAATCAGGACAATTACATTGAAGGCTCCAGCAGAAGTTTACCAACTAGTGTCTATCGCATCTGCCCTGATATCTATCTTCCATCACCTTTATTTCTTGATGGAACCGCTCGCCTTGTTACTCACTCATATTACCAAGATTTTATAGAAATTTGTCTACATAGCTATGGAGAGAGTGTACCTTAGTGCTCATAGTTGCACCCAAATTTTGAAAGTATAAAAGCAATTCTTGCACCAGTTCTTCTTGATAATTTGCTGCTTTATGATTACCTAAAAAGTTATTGACAACAATGACAAAGTCGTGCCAGGCAGAAGATTCAGTATCAAACATGGAACTTTTGGATCATTCATTAATTTCAGAATTCGGGGTCCATCAAATACGCCAGCTTTAATTTTTCCGTATTCAGTTGAGGTAAGAATTTGCTAATGTATTTGAAGCAATCGCCATTCTTGCATCATTAATCCGACGTTTATATGCTGAGGTTGGGACAATGGTCCTTTCTTTGGCAACTTAATAGAGTAACAATATAGAAAAACAAAACGGTTGCAATCAAGGAGCTAAGGCTGCAAATACCATCTCAATGTAGGCTCCGTGGCCTTAAAACAAGCACAAACCAAAAAACGAAATGTACACATGGTATCATAGGCTATAACCAAGCCTTTGATTCTGTCCCTCATAAATAGTGAAGTAAACTCCTGGAAATATAAAGTAAGTTTGCCCTTACATAAATGTTCCTTCAACACCTGCTGGATATGTGAAAAACTGTCTTGTGAATAAATGGGAAAACTTCCACAAACATAGGAACATTCCAGGGCGAGGCTCTCAGCACAATGGTTCTGTCTAGCTCTAAATCGGGTCTCCACTGTTTTTAAAAGTACTACATGTTGCTGTAGATTTGGCTTAAACAATCAAAGAAAAGTATATCGTCTTCTTTTTATAAACGACATAAAACTGTATCCAGAAAATCATAATGCATTAATGACGTTCATAAATACAACGAATATCTTCACTGATGACATCAGAATGAAATTTGGATTCGACAAGTATGTCATCATGAACATCGACAGAGTAACAGTAACAAACAATAATATAGCTTGCGGCGAAATTAAACAGATATCGCCTGAAGAAAATTTTCGCTATTCAGGAAATCCACAAAATCAGCGATTATAGCACAGTGAACTCAATGATAAGCTACGAAGAAAATTCAAGAGTGGTGTAACAAAATTACTTAACATTTCTTTAACAGGGGTAAACTTCACTGTAATACCTGGACAGTGCCAAACTGGACGTACTCCTTTGGCATCCTTAAGTGGACAGATTCCAACCTAGAAGAGCTGGACACATTAATGAGGCGATTAATGTTACGATTTCTTCATACTAATTTTTCAGTGAGGATACTATCTGCTTCGAAAAATTATTAAAGTATTAATAAATGTCAAAACTTTCTTCTTGCAACAAGAAAATATTTCCTAATTCTACCGATGAACTTATGAAACACTTCGATGTATACTATTTGCTATATTATACAAACTATTTGCAGAGGCATGTCAGGTACATATTATTCCTAGTGTTCTACGTGAAGGATTAAACTTACTGCAGCGAGAAAATTGAGAACGATTATTGGAATATCTATATTACCTATAAACTAAAAAAAAAAAAACATCCACAGAAGCTACATTTATGTCCAGAAGCAAAACAACGGGCCATCTCAGGTTTTTGCTCAAAGTATCTGGGAAACTGAACGAAAAATCAGATCGAGATGGGAGTCATTTTCCTAAAAGCTGTGGTACAATATTTCCAAACCCCTGTGTTGAATTTTCAATCTAACTCTTCATTCAAACTCCTCTGTGGAAAATGTGTTTACCCCAACTGATGGAAGGCAGAGGGTGAGTTAATATTAAAACTCTCGCTGAAAGAAGAGAAAAAATTAACAGATGTTCTTGAACTCCACTGAAATGTTAATGTAATTAACTGATAATGAGGATTTCTGTTTCACTCCGTTCAACATCCATGAACGGAATTATGAATTAGATATCTCTACCCGCCAGTCGAGCTATAATGAATGGAAACAACAAGAAATTCATGAAATATACACTCAAATCTTGCGTCAAGATGAAGTAAACACACCCTGCTCGATGGAGTGACTTTTAAAGAAACAAATGAATATTTCGAGACCGAAATTTTTATAATGACAATTCAAATAACAGTTATCAAGAATAAGAAAATAGAGAAAGCATTGTTTAAAATAAGATGTAAGAAGTGTGGAGCTGGCTAAACTATAGCACAGACCACAGTTGGACCTCAACAATATCGCTCTCAAAGAGTATAAATACTCTACTGGCACGAAAGGATATTATTTATTTATCTTTCCAATTCTTTAACATTTGAACATGGGGTCCCACAAGGTTTGATCTCTTCCCTCTCAGTGCTTACTTGAAAGGGCATAATAAAGTTTCAAAAATAGTGCATAAGGCAATTGCAAGAGATCACAATTTATTGAATGAATCAAGACCACCATATAAGTACACTGCCGCTCCAGACCTCGAATCATGTTTCACCACTTTGTACTGGGAGACTGTACTATTCTTAACTGACCGCTCATTCGCTTACAATAGAGTAGATAATCTCCTTACAGATAAAATGCAATAATGCGGAATAAAAGACATAACAATAGTATTATCTCACAACATCAAACAAAGAAATAGAAAAAAATCCGAAATATGAAAATCTATCGAATGAATTGTAACACGTTTGAAAATAAAACGCTTTAAAAACATATCCAGGGGTAATATGGTCTTGTTAGTAAGGGTTTTCTAAAAACTTTAATAGAATTAACAGAACTTCAGCTACCAAAAACGTTCTGAACACGGGACAGGACGCAGTTCGTTGAAGGCAGCCCATATCAGGAGAAAAAAAGTCCACGGCATTGTACATTGTCAACTAAAGGGTAAATTTTCAATGAAAATATTGAAGTTTTTCTGTTTCTATGCCCCCAAATCTTCTCCTTTCTTAATTCTTCTAAACATCGGAGTAATTCTTTTTAACAAACCAGTGGTAATGTTAAATCCTACAATTGAGTCACGTCAGCTCCTCTACAACAAAAATGAATCCGGAAACATTCTGAGAGATGGAAAACACATAATTTAAAATGTATCTGAAATAAGTTAACCCTTTTCTCACGGCACCATTTCCTTACTTACGATTTTTCGATTTTTCGAAAGCTTTTGACGTTATTGATCATAACATCTTGTACAATTCGTAGTATTGCGCTAGATTGGATAACTTCGTACCTTAAACATTGATGTCAAAGAGTAGAAATACTGTACTGGTACGAAATATTATTTATCTTTCGAATTCTTTCCCAAATGAGCGTGGGATCCCGCAAGGTTCGATCTTAGGTCCTATCCTCATTTTATTATACGTAAACGATTTGCCCTCGTCTGTTAAAATAGAACTAGAATTCCATTTGCCGATGACACGAATGTAATTTGCAAAAAGAAACAATAAATTGTGCGATTTCAGAAGTTTTAAATTTGTTTCGTAATAACAAATTAATAGGTAACGAAGGAAAAGTGGTTGGAAATGAAAAATACGTCAATTGTTAATGTTAAGATAACAAAATTTCTAGATCTCTCAATTCAGTCAAACCTCAAATGGAATGTACCACTTTTCTACAGGAAACGCCGTCTCATATTTCACATCTTTCATGAATGCCTACTAACACAATATTTCACAAAATCCTTGACCTCATGTTTTGAAAACCTACAACACGGGTAAATGGTGAGCAGCACGACCTGACCGCGCATTCGTTTTAACGTTTACATGACACAATCTTTTAATATAACAATAGCATAGATAACAAATATTTTAGTACTCTAATATTATTATATTTTTAAGTTTCTGATATTAACGTACATATTATTACCATAGTTTTCAAAATTAGAAAGTGACGATAAGATAAGAAAAAGATTGTCACAATACGATGTATTTTGAGTACAGTACGCAGGAAATATGAACGCTAAGACCATGCATTATTTGTTGTTGGGGCACGATATTACCTCGGAATTACTGTTGTTTCCATAAGTACCTAGAGGAAGACCGGAATTTCTTGCTTTATTATATAATTCCATACTCCTTGCCAACCAGAGGTCACGACCAAAAAGTAAAGTAGTGCACAGGTGCTTAACGTCAGACGGCGATAATACGCCACGTGAATATGTATAAATGCATCCATATGGAAATACCCGTATCCTCTCAGAGCCACAAATTATACGCAAACAGTATGGATATTTTCATTAATGCTCTGTACAGTGGAAGCAAAGGGAAATCAGTATGGCTCTTATCAATGCATCAGCATCACCAAACAATGTACCATTAATGTCTGGCAACTTCTCGTAAATCTCTTTTTTCAGTGTGACACTTCACGCTAAGTACTGTTGATCTAAACGTGGCAAACTGTGAAACACGAATAAAGAAAAAAATGCTAATTAAAACTTCTCATGGAACTACGCGGAAGCGAAAACGAAACTAAAAAATCCACCCGCATAAATCATCTTACAGTATTTTAATGGCCGTTATTTTTACGAGGTATTTTAGCAAGTGTTGTTTCTGTTTAATGCCAAGGGCTATGATCAATATGTGGCAGTAGGTGTAATGAAATAAATGATTGAAATAATGATTTTAAAAAATGAAAAGAATTCACTTTAAATTCATTCTCATTGATGATTAACATTTTTATAAATCTTACAAACTATTTTCACAAATGGCATATCTTGATTGTTACATTTAATATAACGTAACTTATTCAAGTGTTTACATACATTTCATTACTAATAACTCTAAAAGAATACGAAAAGATTCCAGCGTTGAAAAGTACACAAAGTGCTTAGTGGATATGTTTTCTGTCGAAGAAATTATGTTATGTAATTGAAAACGAACACGATACACTTAAAAATGACCCCGCAAATAATCAGCGAGACCAAGTAATCAAGTAAATGAGTGAATCCAGTTTATAATGCTACTGATTTCTTCCATTAACTACTAACACGACAGGATCCCTAGCCACTTGCAAACCCGCTTTCCGCCTCCTCGTTAGCAAATCGATTCAGGAAACTGGTATGGGGAGAAATATTCTACACGCGCGATCCGCCGCCTCCCGCCCACGCAATAAAAGTATTTTGCGACGGTGAACTCCATCAAATGAAATGCCCATTTCGAGTGCCATTAAACAACGGCATCTGACAGGACAGAGGGGGGGAGGGAGAAGGAAGGAAGGAAGGAAGGAAGAGTAAGGAAAGAGCAAGGATGGGGGTAGCAGGAGAGAAGGAAGAGGAGGGAGGACAGAGGAAGAACAAGAAAGGAGGGGTGTGACAAGAAGGACGAAGGACAAGGGAGAAGGGACGAGAGAGAAAGGACGAGGGAGAAGGGAGGATGGAGGATGGAGGATGGAGGAGGGACGAGGGACGAGGGACGAGGGACGAGGGAGGAGGGAGGAGGGAGGAGGGAGGAGGGAGGAGGGAGGAGGGAGGAGGGAGGAGGGAGGAGGGAGGAGGAAGGAGGGACGAGGGAGGAGGGACGAGGGAGGAGGGACGAGGGTGGAGGGACGACGGAGGAAGGACGAGGGAGGAGGGACGAGGGAGGAGTGACGAAGGAGGGACGAGGGAGGAGGGACGAGGGACGAGGGACGAGGGACGAGGGCGAGGGAGGAGGGACGACGGAGGAAGGACGAGGGAGGAGGGACGACGGAGGAAGGACGAGGGAGGAGGGACGAGGGAGGAGGGACGAGGGAGGAGGGACGAGGGAGGAGGGGCGAGGGACGAGGAAGGGGGGAGGAGGGACGAGGAAGGGGGGAGGAGGGACGAGGGAGGAGGGACGAGGGAGGAGGGACGAGGGAGGAGGGACGAGGGAGGAGGGACGAGGGAGGAGGGACGAGGGAGGAAGGACGAGGGAGGAGGGACGACGGAGGAAGGACGAGGGAGGAGGGACGAGGGAGGAGGGACGAGGGAGGAGGGGCGAGGGAGGAGGGACGAGGGACGAGGGAGGAGGGAGGAGGGACGAAGGACGAGGGACGAGGGAAGAGGAACGAGGGACGAGGGAGGAGGGACGAGGGTGGAGGGACGACGGAGGAAGGACGAGGGAGGAGGGACGAGGGAGGAGGGACGAGGGAGGAGGGACGAGGGAGGAGGGACGAGGGAGGAGGGACGAGGGAGGAGGGACGAGGGAGGAGGGACGAGGGAGGAGGGACGAGGGAGGAGGGACGAGGGAGGAGGGACGAGGGAGGAGGGACGAGGGAGGAGGGACGAGGGAGGAGGGACGAGGGAGGAGGGACGAGGGAGGAGGGACGAGGGACGAGGGAGGAGGGGGCGAGGGACGAGGGAGGAGGGACGAGGGAGGAGGGACGATGGAGGAGGGATGAGGGAGGAAGGATGAGGGAGGAGGGATGAGGGAGGAGGGACGAGGGAGGAGGGACGGGGTATGAGGGACGGGGGATGAGGGACGAGGGAGGTGGGACGAGGGAGGAGGGACGAGGGACGAGGGAGGAGGGAGGAGGGACGAGGGACGAGGGAGGAGGGGGCGAGGGACGAGGGAGGAGGGACGAGGGAGGAGGGACGATGGAGGAGGGACGAGGGAGGAGGGACGAGGGAGGAGGGAGGAGGGACGAGGGAGGAGGGACGAGGGACGAGGGAGGAGGGACGAGGGACGAGGGAGGAGGGACGAGGGAGGAGGGACGAGGGAGGAGGGACGAGGGACGAGGGACGAGGGAGGAGGGACGAGGGAGGAGGGACGAGGGAGGAGGGACGAGGGAGGAGGGACGGGGGATGAGGGACGAGGGAGGAGGGAGGAGGGAGGAGGGACGAGGGACGAGGGATGAGGGAGGAAGGAGGAGAGGGGATGGAGAAGAGATGGAACGAAACGGACACTGCGACCGATACCGTTAACCGGCAGCTCCGGCGTGCCTTGCCGTGCATCACAATGCAACCCGCCCTCGCAATTACCCCTCCACCTTTCCTTTCCTCCCCATCCTCCGCAAGCTCTCGCAAGCATCTCTCGCGCGGCATCGTCGCGTCGCCATCATTTTCAATGAATACCAATTACCGTACGTTTTGGCGAGTACTAAAAAACAAAACAAAACGACACAAACTAGAACCTCGATTTCTGCGCCTTGTATAACACCGCGGAAACAAGGCTCTTTCTCACAAAATGAAAAAAAAAGATTTATTTTTATTTCTCGCGTTGTTTCTGTTTGATGATTTCATTCTTTTGGAATGAATGAGATATCAATGGAAAAGCGATAAACCTCGGTTAGTTGTTTTCTAAATAAATTGAATTGGGAAATTATCGAAAGCGGCGCAGAGTGGAACTGTCGCGTGAGGAAGCAAACACGCTCGGCCCCGTTCGGTGGACGGCGGCGGGACGCTAGGCCGGGCAACTTTTGTCCGGCACGCTAAATGCTCGTGGGACTACTTCTGGGAATTGTCCGAAGCGGGCCTGCATGCGCGCTGGAACGGGCAGCCCGACGGGCGGACGGGCGGGCTGGACCTCCCACGCTTGCCATCGGATTATCTGCTGCTCTTTACGCCTGATTTTAATCAGCAGATTGATTTAATTGTGTGTGCGTGCATGCGATTGTGTATGTGTGTTTGCGTGCGTGTGTGTGTGTACCAGTAGCGGAAGAAAAGGAAAGAGGAAGGTACGGAGACACCTGCTACACTTCTTACTCAAAAGTCTCTTGGGAAGCCGAATGGCCTTTCTGCTTCTGCTGTTAACTGTTTCTATATAATAAGCGGTTATACTAAATATCAAAAAAATAATATTTAATTTAATAATGATACAAATCAAGAGATATATGTTTTGTATTATATAATTCTACAACACCGAACATACATAAAACTGGTGTAATGCGTTTCTGAGTATATGATCCCCATCTCGATCAGGTATTTCGTCCGTTAGCAAATACTGAGATGGTCCCTTGCGTTTATTTAGCTTTACTGCACCCTCCTTATGCCCAATTCAGTTTTGAAAGTGAAATAAATGAGAGAAGCTGCTTGTTATTCTTTTATTTGTGTCTGGTGAAAATGTTTCATTGAAACGTGTGTCGGGATGCATGATAAAATAACATTTACTTCCCTAGACATCAAACGTGTTACATTGCGGCAATTGTTTTTCATCTCTGCATTTAGAATCCCGGGAATTTGATACTGACCAAATGAATTTATATACCGTTGGTGCACAAGCAATTTGACACAAAAAACTCGCCATTTTTGCTCTTATTTTATAAACTCACTACTTCACTTATCTATTTTTACTAGTAACAATTTCAGAAATATCGTTCTCAAAACAACTAATGTACAGAGTAAAACACTGTCTCTCACCGGCAAATAATTTCTCTCGTCGCACATTGAAATATTTTTCCAACAGAATGACTTTTTTTTAAAATGTGCGTCACTTTTCTTGTGTATTAACGATACATGGATCACTGACGGCATTGTACTAGGTTGATGTATATTCTAGTTCACACTCGCTGAAGAACTGCACAAACGCTGCAATTCCCTTCAAAACTTTGCCTTAATGAGAAGTGCTTTCAGCCGTCAGTGCGATGGGTAGAAGACACTCAAAAGAACCATACAACGATCAAACTATCTCAAAAAAACGGTGTGTGTACCGCCTGCAAAATTTTCAAAAAATAATTAATAGAAAAGTAGTTGAGTGTAGTTTGTACAGTGAAAACTCCATTTCAATTTTTGCATCTAAGATTATAAGGTTGTGAAGTAGCAAAGGGTTCGACTTATCCTCTACTCAAAGCTTACATGGCACAAAGATTAAATCTTACAGCATATCAGCATGGGGTGAAATTTAGTCGTATCGACAGCCCATGCTATTATGACAGGGGGAACATTAATACAACATGGAACGAAAAAAGCAATAAAAACATTGTAAAATGCTCTTAACCCTTTCACGCCCGTTATTTTCCTATTTCATATATATATATATATATATATATATATATATATATATATATATATATATATATATATATATATATAGGCATTTTCTTGAGTCACTCGCGTTCATCACAATATATATATATATATATATATATATATATATATATATATATATATATATATATATATATATATATATATATTGTGATGAACGCGAGTGACTCAAGAAAATGCCTGTGGTAGACCGGGTGAGCGAGCGCGGAGCGGACTGAAAAAGGCGCGCCCGCAGTCTACAATACTGTTGCGCGCGGCACGGCGCAGGAATATAATGAAGTGTAGCGTAACGACTATGCAGTAGCTCAGAGCTCAAGCGCAAGGCAGAGGGTTCTAAAAATAGTCGCCTGAACAAAAGGCAGAATTTCCAGAAGGCACGGGGCAGCGTGAATGACAACGCCAGAGAATGTCTCTATCCAGCACGTGGGGGGGGGGGAGAAATGACGTGAGAGGTCATGTGACTCGCGCCCATCTAACGTCGCATCGCGATGGCACGGGTTGGTAACAACTCTGGTTTCCTCGTGGCGAGTCCCCAAAACCTTGTCCGCCCAGGCTAGTGCGGAGTGCCGATGGCACACGGTGGTTCGATGTGTTCGGGTCAGGCAACGTGTTCCTCGAACACTGTCAGGCAGATTATCGATCTGCCGGGGCACACCAGGTGCCAATTTCCGAGACGGCCTCTCAGGCCTGTCGCAGGCGTCTTCCGACAGGAACGGTGTCCCGCTGATGGGATATATCTGGTTGGGGAAAACACCGTAAGCCGCCAGAGGAACACCGCCATTTCCCTTGATAAATCGTGCACTCCAATTACGGGACTGATGACCATAGCAGTTGACGCGACAAGAATCACGAAATAATTAATGTAGCAATAAAAAACAATCCATAAATAAACTGTTAGTGCTACATCACATACTTTCTGGCATTATTTTCAATGACCACACACTATTTTTATACAAAGCGGACATTTGATCGGTCTCTGAAAAACTCAGAAACATCGTCCGGCGAAGCGCTGACGCCACTCTCAAGCTGATATGCTAGCCACTTCCGTCGCACCTGGAGATATCGCCTCAAACCTCTTCGAGAGCTTTTCAACCTGGTAAAATATTTGCTTGGCTGGGATTTGAACTCGAGCGCGAAGGTGACCGGGTCAACGCTTTTTACCATTATACTCCTTATTACATTTCAACGATCACAATGCATCCCCCCTCCCTCACAAATGTTGAACTTTTGCAGATTTCAAAATTTCAGAGGTTTTGATGACCATATGTATACACGTATTTTCCTCTATTCGAGCCAAAAATTAGAAGAAGAAAAAGAAGAAAAATTTGGGGCTCGATTGAGAATATTGCGAAAAGGTGCTGGAAGCTTCATATTAAATATCTCCCAAAAGTAAAAGATCTCCTTCCGATTCGCTAGACTTCGAGTAGTGCCGCATCGATCCGCGAATATCGAGTTTGGGGAAAATCCTCTAAATGACCCATTGTTAGGCACTAGTATTATTTTCAGACGGACAGACATTTTGAAGAAAAAATGGACCGCCATAACGTGTAATTCTGCCAAAATCGCGAGACCAATTTCTTGCAATTGTGCAATTATATATCTCTCTATAATACGTATGTACGTGGTCGACGAGAAAGTACACAAGATTGTTGAAAAGTTAGTTTTTATTCGTAGTTCTACGGATATATCAGCAATAGAGTTCTGTTCTTCGGTTACAGAGGAGATTGCATTTAAATTACCAGGAATAATATTGCACAAATACTACAGGAAGCTGTGAAGAATGAATTTTGTTATTGTGCTTGCTATTCAAATGTTTCATTCGCAACGAATATTCCCTGGTGTACCGCAAAATGTCCAGTCATACAAAAGACTGAATATCACAGCGTCAATACATCAACTATTTCATACAATTTCATATAATACTATTTCATACGTACTTCCATATTTCATGCTCTAAATCCGACCGTATCACTCACCGACCGTATCAACTGACACCGAGTATTATTTCAAAAACAATACGCGCACGTGTGTGATCATAGATACATAAGCGTATTCCTATTGTAAGAGGAAACAAATTGTATACTATTACAGAAAATATTGATAGAGCAATTAATTTGTATGCAATTACATATCTATTCATACGACCGGATGGCAGAATTAATACAAATCTATTAGGTCCTGCAGTCTTAGTACCCTGCAGTCTTCGTTTCACCGCTATTTACTTTCAGGAAACGCTGGAGTGGGCTACTAGAAGAGATTGGACATTATAACGATCACATTTTGTATGATTCCCGTGGATGTCGAAAAACATAGTTTTTCATTTGACTGTTTCGAATTCTAAATAATCATTTAAAAATATTTCTTGCGTCTAAAAAGTGCTTTGCAATTCGATCATATTAATGTACCCATTTATGTATCGCATAGCAAAACTCTGGAGGACTGTCTTCATTTCGAGAGGTACAAGGGATGTGTCCCATTGTAACTCTTCGTCCAAACCAGGGCGACGGAAGAGGTGGGGAGTACTATCCACGCGAAAATATTCCAGGTGGGTAATTACCCTCCTGTAATTTTGACAAAAATTGAAAAAAAATTGCAAATTAACACATTTATTACCACCATCAAACTGCTGTAATAATTATTTTCGAAGTCGACCGAAAACATTATTCAATATTCAAACTTCGCGCGCGATGCGCAGTTGTGACCTCACGCGATATGTCTATGGCGAGCTGGTTTGTCGAGAAATGTTTTTCTCATGTTTTATTTTTTCTCAGCATTTATTGATGTGTCAGACTCAAAAAGGATCAGAAAACGGGGAAAATAGCTGCAATTTAAGGGATTTTGGTCAACCAATTTTGACACCACATTCAAATAGAATTTTTTTTTTTTAAATTGGTTTTCAACATGATAACGTTGGAGTACTGCCTCCATTTTTCTCCTAAAATGTGTCTTATTACATTCTATAACATACATTTTTTCTGGTTTTTCACATTATGGGCGATGGTAAAAAACAAAACCAACTTAATCAGTTTAAAAATTTGAACTTCGCGCCAAAATCTGATTGAAAAACAATTGTACACCAATATTTAAACAAATTATATTTAAATTAATGAAAAGTAACAGTTACCAGCATGATTTACTACTTTTTGCTGACAAATATTTGTTTTTAATGTAGAAAGTATTTATATTGTCGAGATAATATCAAACCCCTTTTGTTTGTATATTTATGTGTTGCTTCCAATATAATTCAAATTACTCGGTTTGAAATATATGAATCAGTCATGTTTATGATTGAAATGAAATTACTCAGTTGTAGATTTAATAATCATTGGCAATTAGACAATCATAGACAATTAATTATTGTCACTGACATCCTCAATAATTGAAATTGTTCGTTTATAAACAGTCTACTCAAAATTTCTGAGTAGATTCTGGTTTAACAATTTTCACTAAGTGACGAGCATGTGCCAAATAATAAAGATTTCAGCTATTTGGGAGTAGCATCCCAAAGTGCGTCTTCCGTTCGCACGTTCACAATAATATCGTTTCACTCCCGATCTTCCGATGATTGAAAGGGATGGGTGGGCTTCTCCTCTGCACCGTTTTTTGTTCGTTCCGCGGTGCACCAGTTCGGGTCACGAAGCACGTGTTTACGACACGGGCACTTCGGTTGAAAAGCGAGACCAGAATTTGGCCATAATATTGCATGGAGAACAAGAACTGTTCAGAAACATTTTGAAAGTGGCATAAAGTGACGATTTTCAACGGTGACCAACTAAAAATAACACGATGAAGGTGTAATTGAAATAAAAGATTCAATAATTAAAAACAGTGCTTATCTGATTCTGTTTCAATGACGTACCTGTGATAATTTTGGCATTTAAAATTTCCGCTAATATTATGACGCAAACTGCTGCCTGAAGCACATTGGCTGAATTCGGATGCACAAGGGCCTTCCCATCTCTTTCCACTATGGATATTCCGACTTAGTTTGGTACATAATCGATGTCATCCTATAAGACTTCGAGTTCATATGTCGTGATTGCATCTGTGTCACGCCTTTCCAATCGCATTTTGGCTTGAATTTCAATTTTTCTACTCTGATAAATTTGGTTTCATGTTTCATTTGTTTTTCATTATCATCCACATTGTGAAAAATCTGGGGGGGAAAATGTTATAGAAAGTTATCAGACACATTGTAGGGGGAAAATTGAGACAGTACTCCAACGTCATCATGTCGAAAATCAATTTCAAAAATTAATTAATTATTGACATTTGAACTCGGAGTCAAATTTGTCTCTATATTTTTTTTCCACCATGATACATGCAATAGAAGCTGAGAAAAAATAAAACATGTAAAACACGTTTCTCGTTTATCTCTGCTACAGAGTGCACCAAGTGGCGGATTTTTTGCGAATCTACGGCATTTTGTACTTTTTTTTTCATAAGAAGATCGTGATTATCGATTTGGTTTCGAGGCACTTTTCACCGCATTATCCAGCTATATCCTTTATAGTTGGTGAGTGCGTGCGAAAGGGATTGGGGCTGTGGGATGGTTCAAGGACGTTGAATTCGTTGCCTTCTGCGTGTTGCGAAATAGTGTTCCAGGAACAACCGCCACCGATACTGAACGCATGGCAACACCATGTTGAACAACAGAGGGATTGTCCGTCGGCAGCGAATGATTGTGAACGGGGCCCAAGAGGCCAAAGAATGGTAGCGGATGGGCAGTATCAGGATTTTTCTATACGTTTCAGCTGTAATACACATCAGTTGTAAAATCATTTTTGTTTTTATTTTGATACTTTTAACATTTAAAACAACTAATATTCAAACTTATATACTGATATCTAGACACGATATCAATGTATGCTTCAAAATTGTTTTTGAAATTTTACTTCTGGGTATGTATTTAACGTCCAAAAACATTAAAAATTGCGAATGGAAGTACTATCAGGGAACAGTGCAATCTGTTTACTTGATTGTTGTGACCAGTGGAACAGTGGAATCTATTTACTTGACCTGTTTTCTTGAATTCTTGGGTTCTAAAACCCTACCTCAACTCTTAAATTATAATCTAAAGGTAGCAACGGTCGTTTTTGATAAGATTTACTAATAAGACAATAACTGCTCGAGTGTAAGAAACAATTATTCTTAACGACAAATAAGCTATAGATTTTTGGCTCTTATCTCTCATCGTCTCTGCATTTATTTGTTATAAATTTTGTACGTTTGTTACAAGTATTCCTAGTGCAGGTTTTGACACCTCTTCGTGAAGCTGCAGCTACAACAGGGCGAATAATGAGGATCGGTATCGAGACTTGGAAAGTTAGTGCGCTAGCCGCTCTTCTACGCGATGGCTCTCCTGTGACGGAACTGCAGAATGACGAGAGGGTTCGAGTAAAATTGACCGAAAATTATTCACTGGCATGGTCGATCTAAATGTCGTTGCGCCTAAAATGATAAAATGCGGTGAATTATTCAGTGACAAAACGGACGTGCCTCTGGGGCTCCAAATTGGGCCGCGGCGACGCACGCGTCAGCACAGCGCAGGACGACGGACAGAGGAAAATCGCCGCCAACTTAAAGGCCATTCACAAAGAAAACAACGTAGACGGGAGGGCATAAACGCGTTCCTTTAGCACAAACGTAAACATACCATTCACAATCAAAATGACCGTAGACGTGAAGATAAAACGTCAAGACAGCTCCTGATCGACGTAATAACCTATGGATTCAAGAAACGACATTAAAAGTCATTACACCATTTTAAAAACGTAACTAGTGGTACAACAGCTGCACATTTTCTTGCATTATTTTAAATTTGCAATTTTCAAAAATTCAGAGTTCAACGAATATGAGACTTGCGCCATTATTTCAAGCTTCCGTTCAGGCATCGATTAAGTCATGCGTCGGCAAGGCAGCCCACCAATATTGAACATTTTTTTAAAATGTTCTTGGCATGTAAAAACTGTTGTACTCGTATGTACCCGTATGTTATTACAGTCTTCGTTAGAAATGTTTTTTTAAATACATAATTATTTACAGTGTTGTACATGAGTATTTTACTCTATTTTCAGCAGTGGTGGGGGGCAAGGGGTGAAGAGCAAGAGGGAAAGGAGGGCAAAAGGGCCGCTGGGGGGGGGGGGGGTCAGCATCATTTTTGATGCTGCTGCTTGTCACTACTTATTACAATTCGTCTTTTGAACGGCGAATGAACAACAGACGATAGCTCGTCTGACTTTGCCATACGGGATATGAACTGGTCTTTTTGGGATTTCATTTGCCGTAACAAATACTTGCAGGTTTTCATGCTAATAGTTAAAATTTAGTACAGCTACATTTTTACACTTGTTTGCTAATATGCTCAAATATGCACATAGCACATTTTCATTAGAATATATGTTAAAAGCAAAAATGGAGATCATTCCCAATTAGTTCCAAAAATTGTGTCGCAACATCTTTTACAACTACATTTGATTCTTCTCTGAATTTCCTTCACACTTCCATATTTTTCTCCCCTAATTTTCAAAGAGATTAAAACTTCACAAATTTAGTCTAATTTGTGTTCATCTCTATTTCTGCAATTGCTCTATTAATAGATTTGTATGCGAATCTAACATTAAAAGACGACTGTTTTGTAGTTTATGTGAATAAGGTGCTAGTTGAGTTTAATAACAGTACGTTGTGTGTCCCATTCATTTAAAAATCGGTATTTGCACATTTATGTAAGAACGCAAAAGTGCGAGGACGAACATAACGTTCTTTAATTCTCTAGCATTACTCACAGTTTTGTTATTTCCATATTCACTTAAAATTCTTCAAGTTTAATAAGTTCCGAGGCGATACTGTTCGTAGGTTTTTGCATTTTTTTAAAAATACGATAATTCGAATCTAAAATGAAATAAATCTGCAGCGTTTTACTTGGTAATTCAATTGTTCATTTAAATGTCAACATCAGGGTTGCCACTATCGTAGAAGAATATTATGGCGTATTTTCAGAAAAAATAATTTTAAGTACTGGTGTTTAATCACCATCACCTACATAGATCGATTTAGGAGGCGTTGGTTTAATTCCTGGCATTATCACAAAGATCACAGCGCCAAAACTCGAAAAAACACGGTTTTGGAAATTTCTTTGAATTTCTGGCCAGATCCGAAACAATCAATTCCCCATGAGGTGACCGAGACGCGTCGAATGACACCTCATATGTTTCGATTGGTGCACGGGAAGTGGTCTAGCCGTGAGTGACGGACACATCCATACAATCGTACATACGCACACTCCGAGTTATTATTATTATTATTATTATTATTATTATTATTATTATTATGAAATAACTGTTTTAATAAGCCTAAATTAATAACTAATAAACTTTACAACTATCGTTAGTAAATATAATTTTTAATCTTTGCACACCTAGAGGAAAGGTTTCCATGACTAACGCAGGTAAATTATTTCAGCGCGTTATTGTTCTATTTGCGTATGAAAATGTTCCAAGATCTGTTCTCTGTGGAGCCGGATGTAGCGATTCCTCGCATTGGAATCGCTGCCGTTCTTCGCTGAACTTTCATTCAACATATCGTTTCCGTTGCCTATGTAATGGCCGCTGTAAAATGTAGAATGTTCTAGTGCAATTTGAAATCGGTTGTGGTGCAACGCGCAGTGGTTGGTCTCTTGTAGTGTCCTGTTATGAATTAACAATAGAGTGAAAATAAAGTGGCCTTTCGACAGTTGTTACGTGCGGCTCTGAGTCTACTGGTTTCCACTATTTCATATCCATAATACTGCGGTCCTCTCCGTCACGTTCAGCCAATGATGATGATTATGATTATGATCTCCCACCGATATCTATTTCAAAGCGTGTGGCGGAATCATTTTTTTTAATACTGATGAACACCAAACGTGTTTATTTGCAGTGCTGGATCTACACACTAAATAATTAAAACTAAAATTCATGAACCTGAGAGAAGTATTCTTATCTACGTTTTGGGAATTTATGGTGACAAAAATGCATAAATGCACATATGAATGGGTGAAAACAGAACGATATAAGGGACATTTTATAAATTCTGAAAAAAGTGTTTATTTTAGATTATATATCAGTGGCAACGTATTTTTGTGGTTTTAATGAACAATTGAAATGCCTTGGTTTTAAAGATGAAACAAAGCAACACGACTTTACTTTACAGATGAATTTAAATATTGACTGAAATAAACAGATTTTTCAGAATTTATAAAATGTCTCGTATACCGTTCTGGTTTTCACCCATATATTGTACAAATTATTTCTTGAAACTATAGGGATGGAAACTAATATTTAAACACATCTTTAATAATTACTCATAGTTAAAGAGTTCAGGAAATTATTGATTCACACAAGACTTACATACTTGAAGAATGTCACACTTAAGATTTAATTTGATAAAGTTTGTAACAAAAGGTATTCTATATTGGAGAAATCATGAGTTCACACAAATTACATCATCCTCTGAGTCGTGTCTGTTCGCAGTTTAAAGTGCTGATATCACATCGGCTGGAAAACCCCGACAGGCCTGTGCCGGAAGTCAGATGTATAGGCATGTACAGCAGAGAATTATAAAGCCACATATACAATAGTCAACTGCAATCCTTGATAGTCGATACCGTCTTACAGGGAAAACCACTGAAGCAAAGGTCACGCTGGGACAGCTCGTTGCAATCATGTTTACGTCAGAATACGCGTCGAAATTCGGCAAAGCTTAGTTTAAACTTTGATGAGTAATATTTCAGTTTAGAACCCCACTTGCGTTTCAATTGATTGCAGTAAAGGTATAAAGATTAGGTCCAGTTCACGTTCTCAATTTGTGAAGCATTTCCAAATTTCATATAGTGTAGCGTCGTGCACGAACATAGATGCAAGTGACCATGTGCTCGCCGCATGGCAGACCACATGGGTTAAGGGTGGGGCGTCAGGAAGTGACGTAGCGTAAAAACCCTGTGAAAGGGGTGGAAGACGCGGCCAGTCAAGGTAGGCGGCTGCGACGCTTCACCGGGCCCTTTTCTCTTCGAGGAGTCGAGCTGTGCGGATCCGATGTAGCGCGCCGGGTGGGGTGCGGACCACGTACTTGTAGGCTAGGGCCAGCAATGTAATTTGTTGTGGAGTAGTTAGACTCAAGTGACGAGTCGTGTAGGAATTCTGCGGTGCTTCACACGATCGGATCTATTCGATATTTAATTAGAGAGTGTGGTAGGCGTAGAATGAAAATTACTTCTAGTAGTGGGGTCGATTTATTTCGTTTATGTAACTATTCTAGATAAGGTTTACTTCGGTGGTGGATTCATTAATAAACTAGCAATAAGTTAAACCCACTCTCGTCTGTGTATTATTACACCCTGTATGACGCCACAAAAGTTAACAAAGTTTTGGTCTGGAATATACTCGCTTTCTCGGTGAATTGCTGCAAGAGTTTTTCCCCTCAGAATGTTCTTGCAAGTAATTGAACATTAGACTTCTTCTCATTTGTTTACAGATTTTACAAAATATAAAAGTAGCTAATAAAATTTCTTTTTAAGAAGCGAAACAATTCATATTCACATAGTTCTTTCAATGAAGTAAGTTAGAATATAAACATTGATATACATATTTAAAGAGAGAGAATGAAATGTCTAGATTATTCTATTAGTCGGAATATAAAGGTCGTGTTGAGACAGTAAACACTTCTTATGTTCACACTCAGAATAATTCTGGAGGTTTCTTTGAGAAGACGTCATACCCATTTCGTGTCCAGCAATCTACCAGCTGTTCAAAGAAAATTAATTAACAAGGTTGCAACAGTATTTGCAATCAAACAAATGTAACATCAAAACAAAATCAAACATATGTATTAGGCAAATTAAATTTACAAGCCGTTGATACAGCTATACTGGAAATCACTTCGACACGTCTCTCACTCACCCTACATACCCAGCAAATTCAAGGAATTCGGGCGTGATCGCGTCAAAACAGGGCGAGTTTATTCGAGAACGAAAAATCGCTGTAGAGCTCTCCGAGAACTCAACTCGAATGATTGGCGCAGCGGCTAGCGCTTAATTTCTAGGAAGTTCGTAACTCGTAGAGACAAGTTCACCCTTGCGCCTCGACCCAGTTATTTCGCACGGCCACCGCCTCGTCTGCTCTACCTGCGCGGGCTTTCTCGCGTCTTGGCTTTCGTCAACCGTGCGGACATCTTGTCGCCCACACCAAAGAATAAAGACCAGATTTTCGCGCAGTTAAACTCTCTATAACGTGCCGCAAAAACACCAAAACGCGCAAAAACAGGCATATCAAAACTTTGCATAATAATGTTATGTACCCATGTAGCCTAAAAAGTCAAGTTTATTCACTTCTCAACTTATTTTACATTTCGAATGTGAAATTTCCGGTGAATGAAATATTATGATTTTATTGTTCTTATTACATTTTAAGTTTGTACATATAGTTTGAAAAATCATATGTGATATTTTAATCATCATCCACACACAAAATTAAATTAGCAAAAACAAATACAACGATATAAATACAAAACATCCTTCAGAAACGAAAAATAGTTCAATTAAACAAGAAAAGTTCTTAATTGTTTTCCTTCTAATTTACAATTATGTACATTCCAAATTATTTTCTGAGAACTTACTACATTTTCTATCATCTAATATAATTCAGGCACGAAAAATTTTGTTATGAATTTGAATATTGAAATATGTTGTTACTTCTACCCTTGTCTGTGTGGCAAATCGCAATGTGACTTACGTGACCACGCAGCTAAATGCGATCAAAACCAGCGAATTTGAAAGCAGTGCAGCTTGCCACAAGGATTCGCGCCAGGACGTAACGTCAGGACTGACTCGCGTATGCACTATCGCGTTGGTAAATTCAGCGAAGACAGAACACCCATATCATCCGATTGGGAAGAAAGACCCCGAACATAGCGTTGGCTAAGCAGTTGCTCCCGAGGGCGGCGGAACGCGTTCATGGCAACACTGCATATCCCTAATCCCAACTGCAAACTCTCATAGGCGTCATGAAAGTTATAGATGCTCATGGGGCAACAAAATGCAGAATTGATACATATTAAACGGCAGTGGAATTTCACAGACCGCCTCTAATGCATTCCAGGGAGGTTATAAAAATGTGTTCAATGAAATCATTAAAAAAGGTAAATTAAAAAAGTTGATTATATAAGAATTATATTTTACGCAATCTTGCGTATTCGTCTAGTAAAACCGCAAAATGTTCAATTTTCAGAAAGCATGACCAAAAACGTACAATTTCGTGCAGAAACTCCGAAACGTGCTATTTCGTGTGAAATAAAACAAGAACTAAATTAACGACTGTTTCATTATTTAAATTTATGTCAATTATTTATTACGTTTCAATGTAGCAAAGAAAAGATCCGGTCTCTAGTCATCACCATCAAGTATACGTAGATATCCCTGTCAAAACACCCACAACCGATCTATTGTACCTGCTTCCCTGCTTCCGTACCGCGTCGCCTAGAAACCTCCATACCCCGTCTCTGTTAATGCCAATCACATTGCCACTGCCACTGTCACAGCCACACATTCCTACTGCCATTGGCATTGGCATTGGCATTACAACTGTCTCCTTATCCCTGGCGCCCCCTCCAATCTGCTACTCATCAACAGTCATTCCCGTCCCTGTTGATCTTGCCGCTTGCACTGTCGGCACTTCACAATGCCGTCGTAACCGCCTTCGCCGTCTACTTTCCGGATGGACTGTACCCGCGCGAAAAATCGGTTAGGCGAAACGCCAGTGGAGATGCGGCTCTTGTTCCGACCGCCGGGCCCATCTCGCCCTCCCCACCCACCCTCGCTTGCGCCTGCTCTGCCTCGTCCGGCCCTCCCCGCCGCGTCGCCGCTGGACAAAAGCCGAGCCAGGGGGCAATAAAAGTGTATTGGCGCGCGTGGCCGCGGGGCCGCGGGGCTCGACGCTCGGCGTGGCTCTCGCCCCGCTCGCCACAAAATTTCCGCCCCCGCCGTCTCCGCCCCAGAGTCCGCTGCTGCCCCTGCTCCCGCAGTCGTCCCCGCTCCCGGTCCACCATCTCTACCCCAATCCCCGCCGCCGCCTCTGCTTCCGCTCTCACCACATCATCGCCCCTGCCTCGCTCTTCCTGCCCTCTTCTCCCACCCCTGTCATCGCTTCCCCCTCCCCTCTGCCCTTCCGCTCCTATCACCGCTCTTACTCCCCGTGCCCTCGCTGTCCCCAGTTCTCACACCAACGCTCGCCCTGTCCCGCTCCCCCAGCAACAGCTCCCGCAGCCCCGCTCCCTGTGCCCCGGTTCCAGTAAGCGCTGTTGCCCTCTCGTCCCCGCTCCGGTGACACAGCCCCCGAAGCGCACAACGCTATTGTTCAGGTGGTGCCATTGTCGGCGCTACCTGCGGCCCCGCCGCGGCGCCGCGCATCGCGCGGTCCGCGTCCCCTCCGCCCCCCTCGCCCCCTCGTTTCCCCAACCGGTGCTCCGGACGTGCAAATCGTCCCCCTCCGCCCTCGATTTCATGTGATCCGTCGTCAGCACAGATCCCTCCTCCCTCGCAGCATTCTACCGCAAATCACTGGCCCTGACCCTCCTGCTCGCTCCCGTCATCGCACGGCACCACGTGGTGCTCTTTCTTATGCTTCGCTGCGTAATGTTTCTTCTCTTGTAGCAAAAATTAATTATATCCTGCGTTTTTTCATTATTTATTCTCCCTCACAAATTCATTCTTCCTTGCCCATGCTCTATTTACCGATTTCATTCCGCTCGTCCTTTTCGTTTTCTCTCGTTTTCCATTTTTCCTTAACTTGCTTTGCTTTTAATTTTATATTTATTTTTATTATTATTTAGTCTGGGATTTACAAGGCTGGTAAACGGGACACATACGACACAGTCCGTAAACCTGCTGACTCTCAATCCTACAGCTCAATCCGCTGACCGTCTTATATCCGTTTCCACTCTGGAGGGTAATTCTAGTGGCCGTCTGCTCTTGATCGGTAGTTTTCCGTCATTTCTCCTATCATCATCAGGCAAAAGCCGGAGAAGTACCCTTAGAATCGGGCGACGATTCGCACGCAATCTTACCTTCCTCTTACTTGCACAATCCTTACACCCAAATTACACACACATTCACACTTACATTTACTATACTATCACACGTGTCGGCAGATCAGCCGACAGCTTAGAGCTCGCCCCGGCTGGGGCGGTACCCGGCTGGTGAGAAACGCTTAGATGGGAAAACCCCGCAAGCCGACATTGACGGAAGACGTCGCAGTATATCATCCAGCGGGGGGGGGGTCGTCCCCTCACGTGATAAAACATGTACTACGCTCACGGGACAGATTACCGTATTAGTTAAGCGCCCGGAAACAAGAAACAATATTTGCCCACGTGCATATTCGTTTCGTCTAGGGCAGGAAACGGACTTGTTCCTACGTCAGGTAGTTTTAACTGTTTTTGACGAAAATAAATCAAATAAGGCCATTGGGTAACCTGATGCCTGGTGGATTGAAAAAGTCCCAATAATACTACGACACGCAAAGCAAAATTCCATGCTCGTGGCAAGATTCAAAACCATGACCCTTATTAGTGAATTTATATTGATAATTTAATACACTGCTATTTGTCAAAATTGCAACACACTTCCAAGGAATGGTCGTAATCACTGACAAATTATAAGATGTGTAGAACAGTGGGTCCATAAGAAGCGATTACATTTGCGTAGAGATAGCGTGAACGTTGGTATAGCAGGACCGTGACACGTCTGGTCAGTGTTACGCCACACTCAGTAGGGGTAGAGCCGTCAAAGACGAGGAAACATACAAGTGCCTGCATGCCTCGTCGACGTCAAATGACGCAAAATCATTATCTGTGTGAGTACGAATGGGGCAGAATGATCGGTCTTCGCAACGTGGTTTTGTCGTACCGTGACATTGCGGCTCAAACGGGCCGCGCTGCTATGGCAGTGATGTGTGTGTGGAATCAATGAGTAGAGGAGGGTCATAGAGAGCGACAAACGGATACTGGAAGACGCAATGTGACCACATCGCGAGATTACCGCCATATTGTCCGCCTAGTCAGAAGCGACAGAACTGCATCGTCCACAGTGTTGGCTTCACTTTGGAACACTGTAACGGGTGTGGTGATGTCTTCGTCGACGGTTCGACGCCGTCTGCTGAGGGCTGAACTGCTGGCTTGCAGATCACTGCGTCGGATTCCGTTGATGAGAAACCACCAACGTTTCAGACAGCAATAGGCACGTTAACGTGTTTACGCGGAGGGCTGAGTGGCAAAATATACAAACGCCAAGTGTGATGGTTTGGGGCGCCCTTGGCTACAATGTGTAATCTCGCCTCATAAGCATTGAGGTCAATCTGAACAGCAACCGCTACATCAAAGAGGTTTTAGAGCCTAGGTACCGCCCATCCTGCATGCAGCTCCACATGCCATATTTCCCCGCCGGACAATATCCGACCGCATGTGGAGAGAAATGCGCAAGCTTTCTGCAAAGAACGACGGGTATCACTGCTTCCCTGGCCTGCACGTTCACCCGACATGTCGCCTATCGATCATGTCTGGTATATGATCGGTCGGCAGCTTGTTCGTTCTGGGTCCTCCTGCAGCCACTTTGTGGTCACGTATAGAAACAGCGTGGCAGTGTGTTCCTCAGCAGCATACCCAGGCTCTTTTTGAATCGATGCCACGATGTCTAGAGGCTGTACTGGTAGCGCGTGACGGCTTCACACCGTACTAGATACTCGAGGTTAATACGCAGGGACAGTCCTGTAATTCTAATCATTTGTATATTGTGATATTCCTAATCTGTGGAATAAATTTCATGTTAATGGTATGTCTCCTTTTTGGTGTTAATTTTTCAAAAGCACCTGTGAATTTGATGTACTTTTAAAAAATTGAAGTATTTCCAAGTTTAATTAAAAACTATTCTAACAGAAAATTGTGGCCCTACAAGATCGGATACTCGTATTACGCGTAACGTTCACAAAATCTTATAATACTAGTGATCCGTAGCACCAGAAATGGTGCTGAACAAAACAACATAAAATGTTATTCCAACAAGTACAATTCCCACAGGTCAAGTACGAATAAAATACTATCGTATGACACTCCAATGGATGAAATAATTTAACAAAAACAATCTTAACCAACAGTGTAATAACGTAGTATATTATATGTAATACAACACTCCTTTACATACCAGTAGCATAAAAAAGTTCGCTGCTACACAACACAACACGTGTATAGCAAATATTTCATGGCGAACGCCCGCTTCTTTGAAGTTTTTCTGTCGCACGATGTCAGTTGTGTTATAAGCTGTGACGCGTACTCACTATTAGAATTAAGATGGTACACGCAGTTTGAAAATATGCAGAATAACACGAAACAGTTTTTGGATTTTCTGCAAAACTCGAAAATGTTCCGTTGTCTATGATATTCTTTTTAAAAAAATCAAAAAACTCTAGACGGGACATACAAATGAGTCAGGCTAAAGAGTCGTGACCTTCCATCCTCTTTTAACCCGATGGCCTCCGTAGTTACTGGTTCTCTAGGAGCTCTCGTCTTTTCTTCACACGCCTTCATCCACATTATTAATTTCTCTTGTATTAATCAACATATTCCGGGATATTCAAGTTTTTCCCCTCGTCCTTTATCATCCTTTCAGTTCCGTCCCTAAAACAACGCCCCCTGGCATACCATCCTGCTAAACACGCAATTAGTGCAGGCAAACACGATTAATTATGACAAAGCCGCGCTCGCAACTGCCAAACTCATCACCTTTTTCCATCTTCCTATCACCGAACGATTTCAATCCACTCACCTATCATTGTCTGTTCATCTTTTACCCAAACACCGGGCCTCCACCTCTGTGGTTCAGAATCTCTCTGTCTCGCTCCCTATCTCTCCCTGTCTCGCTCCCTGTCTCGCTCCCTGTCTCTCCCTGTCTCGCTCCCTGTCTCTCCCTGTCTCGCTCCCTGTCTCTCCCTGTCTCGCTCCCTGTCTCTCGCTCCCTGTCTCCATCTCTCTCTGCCTCTCTCTCTCTGCCTCTGCCCCCCTCTGTCTCTCTCTGTCTCTGTCTCTCTCTCTGCCTCTGTCTCTCTCTCTGCCTCTGTCTCTCTCTGCCTCTGTCTCTCTCTCTGCCTCTGTCTCTCTCTCTGCCTCTGTCTCTCTCTCTGCCTCTGTCTCTCTCTCTGCCTCTGTCTCTCTCTGCCTCTGTCTCTCTCTGCCTCTCTCTCTGCCTCTCTCTCAGCCTCTCTCTCAGCCTCTGTCTCTCTCTGCCTCTGCTCTGTCACGCTCTGTCTCACTCTGTCACGCTCTGTCTCACTGTCTCACTCTGTCACGCTCTGTCTCACTCTGTCACGCTCTGTCTCACTCTGTCACGCTCTGTCTCACTCTGTCACGCTCTGTCTCACTCTGTCACGCTCTGTCTCACTCTGTCACGCTCTGTCTCACTCTGTCACGCTCTGTCTCACTCTGTCACGCTCTGTCTCACTCCGTCACGCTCTGTCTCACTCCGTCACGCTCTGTCTCGCTGTCACGCTCTGTCTCGCTGTCACGCTCTGTCTCGCTGTCACGCTCTGTCTCGCTGTCACGCTCTGTCTCGCTTCGCGCTCTGTCTCTGTCGCGCTCTGTCTCTGTCGCGCTCTGTCTCTGTCGCGCTCTGTCTCTGTCGCGCTCTGTCTCTGTCGCACTCTGTCTCTGTCGCACTCTGTCTCTGTCGCGCTCTGTCTGTGTCACGCTGTCTGTCACTGTCTCTCTCCGTCACTCTGTCTCTCTCCGTTACTCTGTCTCTCTCCGTTACTCTGTCTCTCTCCGTCACTCTCCGTCTCTCACCGTCCCACTCTGTCTCTCTTCGTCACTCTCTCCGTCACTCTCTGTCTCTCTCTGCCTCTCCCTCTGACTCTCTCTCTTCTTGTGCTTCGTCACTACACAGACTCCGCAACTCACTGTGCATGACCACAACCTCACCATAGCGCCACCACACGACAGCGCCCACCACCCAGATCTCCTAATGGCTTGATCCGGTATTAAAAGGGCTTGAAATGCGCGCCTGTATCGGTAGATAGGACTCGCTCTGTGCATTGGGAGTAGGTTTAATCTGCGCTGGCATTCCGCGATGACGATGGGCACGACAAGAGCGAGGGGGATGAAGGGGCGGAGAGAGCAGAGCGATTGACGCGAAGAGAGCGCGGGTTCGCGCGGAGTTGTAGGCGTTGAAATGACGTCCGACATCGAATTCGACCCCCCCACCCAAACGTCAGTCACACGAAAAGACTCCATCGACATTGACAAACTTCTCGAAACCTCTCGTTAAAGTAAGCATGCTCAATTCTGAACGCTATTCTGTTTTTTTATAGTCGCATACCAATGGGAAACCGAGCGAAGTGGCACTAGGCGTTGCGCACTATGCTGACTTCACATTCGAGAGGTCCGGATTCAATCCCCGTGACTGCAATCCAGACCGGAGTTTTCTTGGTTGCTCTCGGTCATCCAGGCGAATGCTAGAATGGTTCCACTGAAAGGCCACGACCTCAAGACCAGCGTCGGTAGCCGAATCCGTTAACTCTATGAAGTCACGAAGGTTAAGCGAATTCGAGACATCGCGGGTTCTTGGTTGGGTGACCGACTAGGAAGCCTGGGATCTAAGGGCGTCGAGTCCAATTGCCATTTACGGGACATGTAATGGCTAAATACAAATGCAAATACCAATGGAAAGGAGCGTTCAACAATGAACCCCAGCGTAATTCCCCCCTCTCGGTTTTGCTAAGGAGTTTCTGTTTCAGCAGTTGCGACTTTTTTACAGAAAGCTTTTTAACTCTAAGTGATAGTCTCCTCTTTCAACGCTTATCAGATATTTATAAAACAATTCAAAACCGTCGTCATGCCTCACATCTTCGCGGAAACTCTAGCGATCTTTTCCAAGCAGGTATGTCCATTATTTCAGATCTGACGAAGAGTGAAGGGTTGTACATTTGAAACAACATAGTGATGTTGAAGAAATTCTTCAGAAAACCAAACAACCATGGACGTGGCCATCTATGTCTCCGCGGAAAGGACTGCAAAAGAGAAAACGTTCAGAAAATGTATGCCTTTACCATAGCTCCATTGTAACGTTAACTTTCAGCAAGTGAAACTAGACAGAAACTTTTATTCGCACATGATTACTTATGGCTTAAGAATATACTGCATTTTTTCGGATAACGCGTCCACATTAGGAATAAAAAAAAAATAACAGCCGATCGGATCAATATGAAAACAGAGATACATTTTGTGTTATTGAAACAATATCTGGCGGTACAATTCGGTAATTTTCTCGACGAGCAATTCAGTAGTCGAAGTCAGTTTGAGATTAGGGTCGGGACTTACTCTGGGGTTTAGGGACTTAGCAAAATACAGCTAGACCGGGTAGGCTTCCACAAATTGATTTCGATCGGTGGGCAGCTCTCTTGATTCGTGCGTCCGGGGTCAATTATTCGACAACTAGCTGTGTTTTAAAACAACCCTCCTTCGTAAACACAACATAAAGTAGCTCTCTTAGGATTAAAAAACGTGCTTCTTAATAGGAGTAATTCACAGAGCGATTTGATGGAAAAAATTAAAGAACTGAAGAACAGTTATGTTTAACTGAATGGAAAATGAGAATGGAATGGAATGGAAGAAACAGAAGAATCGTTTTGTTTGCTCACACGAATGCAAAAACTTGCCAAAACGAAACAATAAGTAGTCCTATTTCCGATGTTTTGATTTATTTTCGTAACAACAAAATTAATAGTAAAAAAGGAAAAGCTCTTTCAATGCAGTTTTACACTTCAAACAGGAAATCGTCATTGAAAATGAACAAGATGCAAATGCCTGATGTTCAGGTAACAGAATTATGTTTATTATTTCATGCATTCGTAATACTTTCAAAATCAGGCCGCTTTCATGTAGCTCCCTGCCTCTACTTTGCGAATGTACATTCTCTCGTGAGATATCGCATAATATTCTGGGAAAATACGCTCTATAATTTCCAGAGTTTGAAATTGCAGAAAATAACTGTACGAAAAAGACGAAAATTCTATCCACGTAATTCCTGCAAACATCTCTTCATTGAACTTGGAATCTTTCCATGGTCTTATCTATTCATTTACGAATCTAGTTTTTGTAATTCGCTTAGAGTGTGGGAACATTTTTTCATGAAATACTGACACTTGTAATTACAACATGCGTCCTAGGAATCGTATTCATCAAGTGTCAGTATCAACAACTCATTACACTACTCGCCCACTACTATCACGACTTCACTACTACAACAACCAACATTAAACACATGTATGTTAATTTACAACACATTGCTACATGACAATTTAAAAAAGTCGAGCCAAGTAAAATTATTTCCGTTGCATAACAATTTCTATAAAAATAGGACATTACTACCACTCAGCAACAAACAAGGCACTGATTTTAATAATTGTATAAATGCATCAGTACAGCATTTGTACAGAATAATTTTAAAAAGAATAAATACGGCTGTGGCAAGTAATTTCTCTTCTAGGTCAATGACCCCATCCCGATTAGGTTTTTCGTTCAGTTTCCCTTATCCACACAGGAAATGCTGAGATGGCCTCTTGTTTTGCTTCTGAGCGTAAATCTAGCTTCATTATGGGTATATTTTGTTGAACTCTTTTTTGCTTTTTATGGCAGGAGTAGAACCACTTTTTTAAAATGTTGTTAGCAATGATGATTAGAAAAATCAAATCTGTAGTTCGATTATCGATGCAAATCAGTTTTCTATAACTGGACAGCGAAAATGTCTCGTTCCTTTTCCTAGTACTGTTATACATGATACAACTACGTATAGTAAAAGATAGGAAATGGAACTAGAGCGCAAGAGAATGTGCGAAGACGTTACCTTTCGTCCATACCCTAAAAAGTTTTTAATGTTCTTCGACAAAAATCAAGCAAATTAAATCAATCAATTCAAAGGAAACAATTCGCAACTCTGCGTTAAAAGATAGTGTTTTCCATTATTAATATGATATTAATTTCGTCTCATCATTTTTGATGGGAAACCTTCAATATATTGCTATTTATTCTGGGATCCATCTTTGAAGCCCCCCACCGCAAAGGCATCTTGGCAAAGGTAAGTGACTGTAATCCAAAGGGGTCTTCGAAGCAATGTATTATATAACATTCTCGAAAGAGCACGCATTGCTTAGAGAAATGAAATGCAAACGTAATTCGACAGTCCTCCTAATAAATAGTTTCCCCCTTCATAGTACGTTTACTTGGCATGTACTTGAATGAAATAATTATAAACGTTGTCATTGCCAACAATAGTATTTAATATAAGAGCAGCTTTCGATGGCTTAGCCATCATCATCAGGTCTGCTCAATGGAAGCCACAAAACAACTACCTAGTAGGTAGTCCCTACTATTGTTGGCAATGACAACGTTTATAATTATTTCATGAAAAATGCCAACGATAACGCACCACAACACCTATATATACTTGAATGTTGATTTTTGTAATTCATACATTATTGTGCTTATGGCAATTAACTTTATATATATATATATAAGTCCCATCAACTTCTAGGTCATTAGCGACCACTATTGCTTGTAACGATATAGTAATTGTGAGGATGACAAGATATGATGATAGGGGGTGAAACGACGAACACAATACAACCACGCCCGAGGCGATACTCGAACCCGCGATCCTTCAGTCCGAGATCGCTAAGGCACTACTGCCGTTAGCGTTTACGGTCACCAAGTCGGCGGATATATTTCGATTGAAATGTTACGAAGGTATTTCTTACGGCGACATACCAAATCAATTGTCAAAGTAAAAACCTAAATATGTTTTACATTTCTCCGAATATTTTCATTGCAGATATAATGAGACGCTATATTAATTCGTTTTTTAAACTGATATTTACATGTTTATATATTTACATTCTCTATTTGGAAAACGTCAACAGAAGTGAAAAATACATTAGTCCCTTAAATTTTAATTAAACTTACTGTAACATTCTGGCGTTGTATGTATTCGCACTGTATGAAATATATTGGTATTCGCCGAGTACAAGTATAAACGAAAACAACAAGCGCGTCTAAAACAGGCATCTGAAAAAACAAACATGAATTTAATACCAAAACTGTGAGTTCAGACGAAAACAAATTACGTGATAACTGTCTCATTATTCTTAAACTTAATTCTCTTTCGGAATTTGCATAACAATTTAATCAGACACAACGCAAATGCATCTCCACTAGCAACTTTCCGATGTAACTGGCAGCGGAAAATATTTTGCTCAATTACCGCGGCTTGTTTGCGCGTATTCCTTTGTTTACTGCTGCGGCGGAAAAATAAACGATTAGCATCGGACGTAATCAAGCTAAGGACAGCAGCGCCGTATCGTATCCTCAATAAATATTCCGCCCAACAGCGGCTCCCTATTAAAGGGGCCCTCATGAGCCGCAAGCGGGTTTAGCGCCCATATAGGGCCCATTAGCGCTGCATATGAAAACGCAGTGAATTTTGATTGGACACAATATTCCGTATTGCTGCCAACATCGGAAGAAAATACGAATTCATCGACAGTGGCTCGGATATCAATGTTTCCACTATCGGTTCGAATCATCGTAATCTTTAAAATGCTGGATTTATCTCAGTTCTAGCATTACAGCTGCCTCAGCAGCGACTCTGACCAGAAGGCGCCAGGTTCCAGTCCCGACTGGACTCCCACTTCTTGCAGGTGGATAAGAATATTATACGCAAATAGGTAGTCAAACAAAGACAAGAAAACTTCCAAATTCCAGGAGCCTAATAGAAAACTTAAACAAAAAGAACAACACTAAAACCATGAAAAGATACGACCTTGATGAGGTGTTTCGAAATAACTCTGCCTTGAATAGAATTGAAAAGTGGGATTCGGCATGAATGCCAACTGAAAAAGAACTAAGATTGGATTTCTGCGTCCCAATGAAAATGAGTGAAACCCGTATGAAATGGCATTTGTAAATAGAACGGAAGGAAAAATCGGAGCTCAAAAGGGAATATGAACCTGAGCGTCCCTATATTATCAAAGAAAAGAGAAATTACGTTCAATAGAGAATGAAAATAATTAAGAAGAATAAAAATCCAAATTTTTTCACGAAAAGAAATGTGTAAACAAATTACAATTAAGGAGCAGCGGCGATCGAAAACGTAAGAATCATTAAACAAAAGACTGCAAATCGAATTAATGAAAAATGAGAGAGAAAAATATGTACATAAATAAGAGGAAAATATACAGAACTGTAAGAGGAAAGAATAGAGAAGAAAAGAATGAAAGAGTGTAAGGAGAAAATACTCTGGAAACGTTTGGCAGTAATTTTTCATTTTCAATTATCAGACTCGAGTTTTTTGTTATAGCTTTACGTGTGAGACGGTCGTACTCCAAATCACGAAAGCAGAGATTGCTGGCCTAGAACTTATAAACTAGACCACTGTACACATGATATTTGTGAAGTACAAAATCAAAACGAATGGATGAAAGTTTCAAAGTTATAGAGGATGTTTTGAAAAATGAAGTTGATAGTAGGGGCATGTAGATTTAATGCTACCCAAAAGAAATCACTGCACAATGAGCAAAATAGGAGAAACGTAAGTCTGTAATAAATCGGTTTAACATATACAAATTCACTGACTCTCATGCTCTGAACAAAATGCAGAAAACCCTACAACTACAGACAGTCTCCGAAAGGGAAAAAATTGCAAAGCTGATCGGAAATGAAATGAAGTTACTAATCCCTTACCACGCGTCCCCAAATAGCTGCCACGAGATTCGTTTGCTCGTACGTTACAATATCAAAATGGTTTTACAAAAGCATTCCTACCATGACCACCAATGGTCTATATGCGAAGATTTCAAAATGGTCAACTTTTTACTAGGACAACAAACTTGATTCACAAACTACCCATGTTTTCTCTACTTGTGGGATAGTCGAGCAATGGAGCAGCACTGGAAAAAGTGACATGGCCTCCAAAACAAAATATCACAAAATGTGCAGAAAATATCGTGAACGACCTACTGGATGTCAAATAAAAGATTTCCCTCCCCAGTACATAATTCATCATTCTTCCTCCACAGAACATACATATGCTAAACAAGGATAACGATGGCTTCAAAAACATTAGCAGATTTTTTCCTGGACCCCGAATTCGGAAGTTGATGAATTATCCAAATTTCGCAAGTTCCATGACTGATACTGAATCTTCTGCTTGGCATAGCTTTGTCATTGTTGTCAAGACCTTTTGAGGTAATCATACAGCAGCTAATTATGCATGGGCTGGTGCAATACTTGTTTTTAAACTTTCAAAATTTGCGTGCAACTATGATCATTAAGGTACTCTCTCTTCATAGCCATCTAGAAAATTGCCCACAAAATATTGGCATTGTGAGTGAGGTTCAAGACAAGCGGTTCAATCAAGAAATAAGTGATGGAAGATAGACACATGATGGCAGACTACTGCTAGAGCCTTCAACGTGATTTTCCTGATTTTTGACATAAAAGAAAACCATACAATGTATTTTAAAACAATTAATTGTTTTTCGCTTCGGGCTGTAAATATAAACATATTGAATATATTAATAGTACGTATTTCACGAGTTTGATTTTGTATAAATAGGCATATCTAGTTTCATTTAGTTCAAGTTTTAAGCAATTTACGGAAAGCCTGTACTCAAAAAAACAAAATACTATTTTTGTTCGATGTGATTTTCATTATCTCAAAAACTAGAACCAATCTACCAAAACCATCAATGCCATATTTGGAATCTGAGCATCAAACATGTTGTAAAATGACTAACTTGTTTGGCAAGAAAATGTGTGTTGAGCAAAAAAATCAAACAAAGTAACAAAATAAATCATCAATATTTGATAATCACAATAGAGTTGAATGATTTTATTACATAACATAAATTTTCTTAATACTGATTTTACTTCTACAAGTGCCCACTAAACGGGAATCTGCATGGTAAGAAAAATTCTCTACGCTTAGTGAAGTTTTAATACGCGAACTTTGAAATATGATAATACCCTTGTAACTCTGGGAATATTCAGCAAGATTAAAACTGTTTAAAGTGGATAATCCTCTTCAGATCTAATTCTCAGAAGATCCGCCAGTTGTTGCTAGAGTGAGTGGTACCCTTCACAAGCATCTCTTCACTGAGCTTAGATACTCGTCATTGCCTTGCCAATTTATGCACGAATCTGTAGTTTTGGTCACAATTAACATACGTAAGAGTAAGAACATGTCAAGAATTACGAATATTTTTAATTACAACACATGTCCTTCGAATCATATCCACCGGGTCTCATTATAAGCAGTTCAGTACAAGAAATTCAGATATAATTCTTCAAAATATATATTCTTCCGGTGCTGCTTCATGTTTTGTTGGTCATTTTATTTATAATTCACTATCATAATCTGTAATATTATTTTTGAAAGCACAACATTAATTATAAAAATAATAATAATATTAAATGCATATATAATATAAATAATAATAAAAATTGTGATGACACAGTAACTCAGATCTGACGAGTACATACTACTTGATTTTTTCGTACTTACATACAGTGAAGCCCGGAATTTGTTTCGCCTTACCTGAAACAAAAATATAGATATTACAGATATACGGTTACCAGACGTACTCTACTATATTCGAAGTTCTTTTTTACTCCTTTTTTCGAAAGCGTTTTTACCCTAGTTGTACACTTTTTCATAACACCTGTAAAGCATTTTAACTTCAATATAATGCATATTTTTTTCGAAAATTATTACATTAATTTTCTGAATAAAATTACATACTTCGACGTTCTCCATCCCCGGCTTACGATTAATGATTATTCGTTCTGTATCTTAACACAGAGATGATATTATTGTTCAGAATCCAGGATTCAAAAATTCTTTGACAGATAGAAAGTACAAAAACATTTTGTGTTTATTTGGTAAATTGTATAGAATTCTGCATAGCCATTTTCTCTTGTACAACACAAAAAAGCTGGAACATTACAACTAGTGTAGTGTTTAATTTTTAATATAAAAAATTACAATTATTGAGAAATTGGCTTTGTTATTTCTTTATAAACAAAATCTCGTATGCGAAAAAATATACTTGCATAAAGAAAAAAGGTAGAATTACCTACACACTCTATATTTTTTATAAATTTTGAAATTTTTGAAAATGATCCGAATCTGTCAAATAAAAACGTATATTCCCGGTCCTATATGGCAATATATTCTGGGAAACCACATCCCATAATACCCACACTTAAATATCGTAGAAAAAAATAGTACGAATAATAAATGCCATTCACGTGATTCCAGCAATCCTTCACAGAGCTTGGAATGTTATATATTTTCTGCAAATCAGTAGTTTTCCCAAACTGACTGGGGGCCAAACATTTTTTAAAAAAATTTGGTCCGGTTTTTGAAAAGAATCTGAAAAGGGTGTTTAAATATCCTATATTTTGCGTCAAATTACACGAAAACTACTCATATTTTTGAAAAACAATAGGAACTTATTTAAAAATTCGTCTTTAAGAAACATATTTCATTAAGAAAAAATCTCTATCTTCAATATTATAGTTGTAGGAAACGGCCCAAAAATAGCATCTTTGCAATTTTCAAACAAATCTGAGATTTCAACGAACATGAGACCTGCACCATTGTCTTACGCGTTCTTTCCGTTATCCGAAGATGTTTGATCAAAAAATTAGTGCCAATTTTGAGAAAATTTTGAAACTATTTTGGGGCTTGGTATGTAAAGTACCGTCAAAAATAAAAATATAAGTTTGGAACTCCCAAATCAACTAGTTCAGTCAGATCGATCTAGGAATATTAATTTTGAAGAAAATCGGCTGAATGGTTTAGACGTTAGCGTTGACTTCACACGGACAGTCGGAGACACAGATTGTCGTCAATCGATTTTCCGGTTAGGATGCACAAAACATGGATTCTGGCACTCCACGTGTTGGAGGAATTTTTTCTACATTTAGCAACAGCATTTATTTCCTTCTTGTTACCAGGGCTTGTTACCAATACTTCGTAATGCCGAAAAACCAAAATGTATTGGTGAGGTAATAAAGTTAATACAGCTCAGTAATTTAGTATCAATGTAAGAATAAAACGAAGTATTTGATCTTTATATTTTTCACTTAAACTTTGTCATTAATTTGAAGTATGCAGATGTCTAATTAATTTTACAAATCTTACGTGGAAAATAATAGAGAGTTCCAGTAAATCGTCTTTTTGCCTCTCATATATTTTCTTTTTAAATTGCTTATGATATTAAAAATAATATTATAATACACATTCATTAACTATGTATTTAAAATTTTCGTATCCTCTAATGTATCTGTTAAAAATGTAAATCAACTGCCGTTGGTATATTTTTTGCAAGCTTGGCGAAGTTTAAGACCATTGCGTCTCGCAAGAAATCCATTATACGAATACAACAATAGAGAGGTCACCCACGTATAAAACATGAAATAAAATTGTAATAAAAATTACGCAATGCTTGGCACAAATTATACATTTAATTATCTCTGATGTCAAAAGAATACGAAGAATTATTTACGTAGGAAAAGTCAATAAGTCACAAAGCGAGAAGTGATGTAACTTCGGGTTGCTCTAAATTCGTAAACGTAGCGATGCGTTAATAATAATGCGACAGCGTCCTTTTATTTCCGGGAAGGTGTTAATTAATTTGGAGAGTTTGTTACCACTGTCTTCACCGCACTCGGAAAAGCCGAAAATATCTTTCACTGAAAAGAGATCAAAATAGCTCTGGAGATGAGCAACGTAAATGCGTTCACATTTCACATCCCAAAGATCCACGGTAGAAATACAATGAATTTCTTTGTTATTTTTTACACTCGTATATACTCTCTAAGTCTGTTATAAGATAAGATAAATTTATTTAAACTGAAAATAGGCATAACCTGGCGGGAGCTAATTACATAAATAAAATAATATAGCTAACATGCAAATGTTAACCTAACAACCCTGGGGTATAAAAATGGAATCGGCACTGAAATACTGATTCTCCTCCATAGAAAAGTAACGTGCATCTACCCTGATAAACAAATCTGAGTCCCGGTGGGATGCATGAATCGCGGGAAGCATTATGGACGAATCGCGAAAAAAATCAAATAATAAATTTATTATTATTATTATTATTATTATTATTATTATTATTATTATTATTATTATTATTATTATTAGATTTTCATTGCAAATCTCAAAGGAGAACTTCCTCTAAGAGTCCTTGGCTTTCTAATTCGTATTTTCCAACACTTTAGTCAGCCTGTTTCTGTGGTGTATTACTGACACCAGCTCACGCTGCGTCCCCTTTGCCTTGTACACCATACTCAGACGCCACTTTCCCTTTTCATCGCTCTTAATTCCGTTTCTTCTCCACCATCAATTACACGTCCCTTATTTACAAATTTTCGGCCTTCTTTGAAATTTTATCTAATGCTTCGATTTATTTTTTCTGTACGAATTGCAGCTCGCTGTTCCGTTTTTTAAAATATGATGATTCGCATATTCTACACTTGTTCATCTGACATTTGAACATGAGTTATTCAGACTGTTACATTTAAATGAAAATAAAATGTTGAGGTACCGGAGAAAATGTCACCTTGATGAGCGGATCAGAAAGCCTTCTGTCAAAAGCACCTACCTAAGACAATTGTAGTGTATTCGTTCTCAATGAGACGGAACACAGACATTCATGCACTGTATGAATTATTGCGGAGTATTTGAGAAGATGCTTCTGTGTGCAAATCAAATTTAAAACTTTTCTTTAAAACATTATAAAATAAAGAGAAGAACTGAGGCTACATCTCTGTCGGAACGGCTAATTCCTTGGCTCCAGCCAGCCACACGTAGATTCTGCTTGCCCATTTGCACCATACATTTTGCACGTGCTCCGAGTATGAATCACACATTCCTGCGTTGACGCGATAGCAGCAAATTGTGTAACGCCAGGTGCTACTGTGATAGTATGCAAGTGCGACTATACAGGTCTATCCCCTCCTCCTCTCCCATTCCACAGCCACCCTGGTAAATAGACACGCAGTACACGAACTTGGCACAATGGACCCTGGATGTCGCAACCCCGACCCACGGTTACCAAATCCGAATCCAATACTGGGAGGCACGTGGCACCAGTGGCCATGCAAAACACGTTTCGGCGAACAGACATACAAAACGCAGGTTTCAGACGAGTTCAATAACATTTACGAAAGGCTCCCTGTCATACGCTGTGTAAACGCTACAGTACGACGACCCTTTGTTTGGAGATTGTGGGGAAATCACTTTTTGATACCGGTTACAAAATCTAGTGGATAGTGCAATGCAAAGGGTCGAAACGAAATTAGAAAGCGAATGCACATCAAATCATTTCAAACGTTTAATCTTCCTGAATTGCAGGGACCACTATAGTTTATTTATTATTTTCTGTAAATTTTCATGCTAAATTTTCGATTGTGTGTCGATGATTTTCAAAGCTGCAAAATACATAAACAATTACGAAATATATTAAAAGTGATAATAACATTAACAAATTTAAAATTAAAGGCAAACAAATTTACGAAGATACAATGAAATATGAAAGTAGGATTATTTGTAAATAAAATTGAAAAAAATGTTTCAAAATGAAATATTCAAATATTATTGTTATAAATAAATGGTTTTTCAATTACGAAGATCAAATAAAAGTAAAATACAGAAAAATATATTTTCTTTTGAAAAGTGATTAAAGTGCTCAAATGTTCTCCATCGTTTATAAAGCTCTACTTAAATTGTTATATAAATAACTTTAATTTTATTATATATTTATTTTGATATTTTATTGAATAGATAATCGCCTAAAGGCAAAATTGAACACATATATGACGAGTGATGCGCTGAATAATAATTATTACAAATGTCTACAAACAAACAATAAATCGCCGGCCTGAATCGCAGAGGTCGCTAATGCTGGCCTTATATTAGCAATGCGTTTCCGCAATATCTTTCAGCAATTTGTTTCTGCTTCTTGCGATCATCTTTACACTAGCAAGAGAAAGGAGAGGCAATATTTTGTCAGAAAGATCGGAGCAAGAGCTTTCCGGCAAGATATTGCCGACCGTTTTACATTAGGACTATTTGTTGCCGTGTTTGGTGACGGGGCGAGGAAAATGGCGCATGAAATTAAG
The DNA here is from genome assembly GCA_038098605.1 of Gryllus longicercus. Classification (NCBI taxonomy): domain Eukaryota; kingdom Metazoa; phylum Arthropoda; class Insecta; order Orthoptera; family Gryllidae; genus Gryllus; species Gryllus longicercus. The sequence continues at coordinate 3,528,765 of JAZDUA010000107.1, forward strand.
TGAAGTTATACCTCACTTCCCGACATAGCTAGTGGAAGGCAGACGATGCGAGTTGCGGTTGTACTTATTGTGCTAACTGAGGAGATGAAGTAACGCCGACGATTTGTGAGGACCTGAGACAAATTTAAGAAGAAAGGAAAAGAGAGGTTGTACGAACTAGGTAGAAGTGTCTCAATATTTTTCAAAAAACAAAACGATTTCGTAGACTTTAATTCTCGTGGGAGCAAAGCAATTTTCTTTTCATAAAAGTGCAATTACTAATTAGGTAAAATGTTTTAAAGTATTCATTTCATACTACTGATGTATTATATAGTAATCTTAAAATTGATTTAGATTAGATTAATATTTTAATAATTCAAAAAATAATAATCATGGGACGTCTACAGCTGAACAACAATTTGAACCTTTGATAATCATCCATGAGGGAATATTTATTACTACTTTGTTTACTGTCGTAAACCTTTTTCACACATTTTACGAAAAATGCATATTGAAATGGAAATATTACGCCTATGTACTACCGTACGTTCTTCCTGCGCATGTGACCGTGGGCATCATTGGCTTCTTCCAGCAATATCTTGCTCATACTTCAATCCAATTATAGTCTCAGCAACAGCCGGCAATATTTTTCCGACGATGGAAACACACGAGTTTACATTACAACCGAAATATCTAGCAAGAAATATTGCCTACATCAGAAATATTTATTGCCGCAATGTTTACATTGGCAACTTTTCTTGCGAAATAATATTGCTCGCCACTCTCTTTCAAGTGTAAAGTGAGCTTAACACTGGAAGGTCATAGCTGTCTCGACTCGAAGGCTCGCGGGATCGAATCCCACCTCGGGCAGGGATGTTTGTGTGTATGTTTGTGTTGGCCCTACGTGTTGTCCATACGATTCCTCTTATAGCTAACAAATCATAGCGGTCGCTAAATGAACAAGTTCTTCAAATGTGCTCTTAAAAAAGCAAAAAACACAAAAAATATTATAAGTTAAGAAAAAATCATACAATTAATTACCTCTTAATTAATAAATTCAGGGATAGAGTACATATCGATAATCGAAATATTTACTAATTTGCACCTTCTCCTCATTGGCAAAACTGTATTTATTAGTCTTGGTTAAAAGTATGAAAATATTATTTGTTCGTTTTAAGCAGCCTCACAAACATATTGTGGAAAGTAGGAGAGCAATGAAAACAAGGTTTAAGAACTCTGCTCCTGGAATGGATGGTATTAATTATGAAGTATTAATTAAATTACCTGTTACATATCACATTATTCCATAGGACATATTTAATAGTATGTATGCACAAAAAATTACCCAAACAGCTGGAAGGAAATGTATGTGACCTTTGGCTCTTACCTCATGTATTTGCAAATTATTTGATAAAATTATAATTGAAAAGTGAAAGGGGTATTTGAAAAAAAAACAATATAATAAAGAATCAAACTAGTTTTAGACAAAGTATATCATGTGCTGATAATATCACTGCTCTGGACACATATGTTGAAGATGCATTTATGCACCGAAAAAATGTAATTGCTGCTTTTCTATATGTAAGTGAAGCATTTGATAATGTTAAATAAGTTTTACTTATGGAAAGTTTGGCTGGAATAGAATGTACTGAATGCATGATAACGTTTTAATAATTATTGACTAGTAAGAGATTCTTATACACAAACGTGATGGGGTGAAGCTTGTAATGCTTATAAAGGTGTGACCCAAGGAGGGGTTTCAAGTCCTACGTTATTTATATTTGTATAAATCTAAAATGATGAAACAACTTCCAGTGTGTATTCAAGTACCACAATTTGCTGATGAAAACTAAAAGGCCAAAAACCAAAATAAATTGATAAGCAAATAATGAAGAATGCTCTTGAAACTATAAAAAAAGAGTTGCAAAAAATAAGAGCTTGAGCTTGCACCTGAAAAAACTGTTCTTATTCATTTTAACCAAAGAAACATACCACCAAAGGAAATTGATATCTGTCTTGGAGACACCAGGATAAAATTTACTGAAGCTGTATGGTTCTTAAGTCCAATATTTGAATTTAGAAAAGCATTAAATTCACTCATAAGATTTTTACAAGAAAATATTTTAGAGCAATTAATATTAAATTTCTCTGAGGTACAAGGTGGGGAGCTGAGCCTGGTACTTTAGTAGATTTTTATAATAGCTCAGTCAGATCTATAATAGATTATGATTGTTTTATTACACCAAACAAAAAAAATAAAGTGCAAATTAAAAAGGTTATAGCACACAGCAATCAGATTAGCATTAGGATATAGGAATAGTACTCTCACTAATGTACTGTTGGAAGAATCCAAATTAATGAGAATTGAGGATCGTGTAAATTATTTATGTAATAAATTCTTAATTAAGAGTATAACGTACAAAGTGTCAGTAACATATGAAGGAATTAAAAATTATTATAAGAATATTACAATTGATAAAAGAAAAAAAATCATGTTTTACAACAGTGTATTAAAAATATAATGTTTAGATAAAATAGTTTTAGCTGATACAAGATTTTCGCTATATAAGTTGAATTATGAGATAATATTGTATAAGGTAGACATAGATAAAGAATATGGAGAATTGTTAGTAGAAGCACAGAATCCTAATAAATTATTTCAAAATTCAAAACTCAATTCACAATCTATGTCCACTTTCACAGATGGAAACCAAGTCAAGGATTCCAAAGCAGATGGAACTGCATGTGTCTGTCGAGATAATAATATACAGATCATTAGAAGTGTGCATCCATAAGAATCAATTTTTACAGCAGAATGTATAGCCATTAGAGATGCAATGGACATAGTTTTGGAAAACAGAGACGGAGATGTTGATATTTATACTGACTACCTTAGTGTGCTGTTAACTTAAAAAAAAGTACAGTAAATATAAGGTCTAACTATTATTTACTATATATTAAAAAGACTTTAAGGTAATTTCATGCAGATAATAACTAGTTAATATTATATGGATTCCTGCGCACAAAGGTATTATTGAAAATGAAATGGCTGACATGATGGCAAAAAATGCTACATCTAATATACCTTCAAAACTAAAAATATCTCATACTGACTTATATAATATTTTTAAAAGCAGTGCTAGAAAGGAAATGTCATAAGTATCAAGCAAGCAGCTAACACCAAAGGCAAGGAATATTTTACATCATTTTATAAAGAAGCAAAGACACTTTGGTTTCATGGAAAATCTATTGAGAAAGATTTTGCTTCAATGGTGAAATGAGGTAGACCTAGATATTATAGTTTAAACTTTTCATTATTTAGAGTGAAATTGACATCTGATCCAACATGCCCGTGTGGATACTATAATAAGGATATTAATCATGTACCATGGCAATGTGCAACATACAAAGAAGAAAGAGAATATTTAATTAAAAGACTGATGATGATTAAGATACTTTTACCATTAGATATCAAAATGTTCCTTAGCCAACCCAATAGTACAGGTATGAAATACATTTATGCATTTCTGTTATCATGTAAAATAAAAGTATAAATTAATACAAGAAATTGAAGCACGGCTGAGAAATTAGTACCTGTGTGAATGGAAAATACTTAATGTAATGTAAAATACAAAATTAGTGTACGTATAAAAGTTTTGTAATGTACAAGTTAAGAAAAGCAAATAACTTCCTTAAGGAAGTTGAAAAGTTTTAACAAATTAAAAAAATAATTTTATAGAAATAGTTATGACGCAGAAAACAATTTACCTGGAATTTAAAATTTGTATATCGATTTTAATTGTTTATTTAAGCATAGCTTTTTAGTATGCTTAAAAGCCGCGGCAGTTCGCCGGCCCTCATGGGAGCTAGCGAACGGACGAAGTTTCACATTGTGGCCGCTATAGCGCTGGTTGCCGACCATATGCGAGACCTTCGGGTCGCTTGAATAAAAGGGGAAATGCCTAGCCCTTCGGGAACTTTTGGTCACTTATGTGATAAGAGGCATTGCTTGACAGTAATACTAAACAACACTAAAATTATATCATTCTGATCAGTTTGCTTAAAAGAAATTGTGAAGTAAATACTTCAAATAATCCCTCAAATAGTATGCGTGAAATCTACCTGGCTATTGAGGCAGAAGTGATTCTTTTTGGCGTATAAAATATGATTTTCATTCTCAATTATTTTATTTATTTACCTGTATTTCCAGGTGTTTATAGAGGTTGCACATACATAAACTTTTAAAGACATTGGATAAAATCGAAAAAAATGGCAAAGAATTACTTTATTAGTTTTTATACCATCTATTTTTCTATTTTCAAATTGTGTGGATTTTTAAAAATATATTACACGCTAAGAAAAACCTATTCAAGACACAAGAAGTGTTTGTGGTTGGAGAAAGAATTCACTAAATAACGGATGAATCTAGTTCTAATACGCTACTATAAATAACACTCAGGAAAGTTCACTCATCGAAAACCATTAGAATTCAAACATACTTGTCAAAAATTATTGCATTTCCCAACACCCAATTCAGATTTAGACCGAAACGTACAACTACCCATCAACTGCTGCGAGTTGTCGAGCACATAGTAAACGGTTTTAACAAAAAAAAGCACACAGTATCTCTCGTTTTAGACGTCTCACAGCCATTCGACCGAATCTGGCACCAAGGATTATTGTACAAACTACAGGAAATTGGAACACCTGATTATCTGCAGAAACTAATTCGAAGCTTTCTCTCAGACAGATATTTTCAAGTGAGGATAAATAATGCTATGTCACCGCTTTACCCAATTCTTGCAGGTGTCCCACAAGGGTCGGTTCTTTCACCAACTCTTTTCTCTACATTTACAGCAGACTATCCTACTCCACAAGAAGCAAATATAGCGTTTTACGCGGACGACACCGCTATTTTCTCTTCACATACAGACATAAACTTAGCCTACGATTACATACAATCCTACATTTACAGTTATACGAACTGGACCAAAAAATGGAGAATTAAAATTAACCCCTTAAAATCACAATCTAAAATATTCACTCTCAGACGTCCTCCCTTCGCTACACCCCTGCGAATAAATAACACTGACGTCCCCTGGCTTACTCATTCTTCGCCAGCTAAATACCTAAGTGTCTTACTGGACAAACGACTAACGTGGAAACCGCACATTCAATCAACAGCCCATAAGACACGACAACAGATCAACAGAAATTCCACCCTTTGTATAGAAACTGGGCTACTCATCTATAAAACGATAATAAGACCCACAATGACATACGCATGTCCAATATGGCGCAACATAGCACCAACCAATCTATCCGTTTTACAGACAATCCAAAATAAATATCTAAGACAAACCTTGAAAGCCCCCTGGTTCATTTCAAATTCACAAATCCACCGAGAGCTTCAAATACCTCTCCTCTCAGAATTCATCTCACAAACCTCTGAAAAATATTATTCTCTCCTCCCAGCATGCCCCAACACTCCAATATTTAATCTCGGCCAAAACGCACATTATCCATCACGCGTTAGATCCAGATTCCCCAAAGATCTCTTTCGCCCACCCTAATTCATAAAATTATTTGCCCCCCTTTTCCCACAAACACTCTCCCTCCTCCTCTAAACCACAAATGCAAACTTCTCTTAGTGAAGATATCCAAATATGAAATTTTAAAAATATAGTGAAGGGTTATTCCGAGACCCGCATTTACCTGAGAATGACCAAGTAAAATCATTGCATGTAACATTGTACCCGTCAAAACCCCCGAAAGACAAAAGTCGAACGGGAAGAAAATAAATAAATTTAAAAAAAGCATTCCAATTCCCTAGCCAAAACGATCTGCCCTAGAGATACAACGAGAAAGTTACAACTAGCCAAATTCAAATTGGCGCTCTTGTGGGCGTACAAGAAAAAACTCAAGAAATTTTCATTATCAGTATTTCATTTCAACTCATTTCTCAGAAAAGAGGTTCATAACTAGACAATTATTAATATTATCTGTTATCTAAAACATATTAATCCCCATGTGAAATATGCCACACTAGTTGTCACTGTTCTAAGTAATAATAATATGGCCCGTCACATTACGATACTGAATCAACTGTAATCCCATGGTAACCATGTCTCTGTCAATGGGAGGGCATCGGCGTACTCAAACAATGAGGACGTCCTGTTGAACACTGTCCGTTTTGTCGGCGGACCACGATATTTTTTGAAGTACAATAATCCCTGGCGAGAGTCGGTTTCCAAAAAGCATCGCGAATGTCAAATTCGCGAATGATGAATCGATCTTTTAATGAAGAAAGGTGGGTAAGATTTCTCGACATCGACAAACCGGTTAAAAAGAAAGAAAAATATCTTAAAAACAATTGCCGTAGAACTGAGTAAACGCTACAACAAACAGAATTCACAATTAACATTCCAAAGACAAGAAATTAAAAAAAATATTTGGAAGTTTACAAAGTTGAAGGTGATTGGATATAAAATTAGGTATTTTTTTGTTTCATCCCCTCCTCATTGTCCTAATATCCACAAATGGAAGAGTTGCTGCTTCTATTTCTCTGTTAATTTTAAATTTATTTTCTTGTTCGGATGCCCATTCCACTAGAGCTAGTCGAGGTTTTAGAACGACATTAACAGTTTTGACAATGATATTGCTACAGAACGTAGTTAAGCTTCTGTTACTTAAACATTACGATTGAGGACTGATGATTTACCCAAGCTCTTCTTCAGTAAGGCCATTATAATGAGAGACCTGCACACCTGATGGGCTTTTCTTTTCATGTGGTCAACCGTTACCTCCAATTTGACGCAACTGAAGTGAACTGTTTTATATTTCTGTCATTCTATTAGTGTCAACTGACATTCCAACTTTGACATATTTGCAGAACGAGATACTTTGTACTCCGGTGTCTGCCTAGTTCCTTTCCGAGATGACGCTGATAAAAGAAATTAAATGATCTCGCTTTCAAAAAATAATATAGTGCGATCAAAAGACGCACTCGCAAATGTTAAAATCGGTAGCATTTCCCTAATTGCTAATGTTCGTAACTCGCGAATAGCGAATTCGCGGATGTCAGAGATTACTTTGCACTGGTATTTTTTGGATTGCCTAGATAATAGTTTTCCTGGAACGCCCTCCCATCAACTGACTATCTCCACGAGTGTCGTCAAAAAATCTTGGAATCCTGTTACTTAAGGCGGTTGTCATTGACGTCTTCTGCTTAGTTCAATTGCGAGCTCAGGTTTCTCAAGCTGGGGTGTGCGGGGTGGATCAATTTTTACTTGCTAAAACATCACAGACTATTATAAATTTTTACTTGTCTTCGGTTTTCAACGTTATTCTTCTGTGCGTTACATGAAAAGCAGCAGTTTATAATATCACCTTGAAGTGGTGTGACATATTTCATTGATATATGTGATTGATCACGAACACTGTGTTTCTTGCATCCCAATATCTTTTATTTATTTAACTATTCAACGGAAGAGGGAACTACTACCTTTTATATCAAAAACACAGGCTCGAGAGCTTTGGAATGTCATCTCACGTTTTCTATAGGAATTCTGGATGAATTACGTTTCTGGAATCACTTTTTTATTGAATTATGAAAAAAGGTAGCAACAAGCGTTTTTGGTAAAATTTCATAACAAGAAATTTAGCCACTACATCACGGGTCGCTCCTGACAAGGCGAAGGCTGGAATCGCACACTGATCTCTTTGGCCTTTGGTGGGCCGCGTCAATGCGCAGCACGCGTTGTGAAAGACGACGGAAATGAGAAGGAAAAGGGAGGAAAAGAGAAGAAAAGGGGAAAGATAAAGAGAGAAAAAGTGAAAGTGAAAAGGAAAAAAGTACAGAGGAGAGAGAAACACCGAGGGAGATAGGGACAGAGAGAAAGAGAGGGAAGAGAACTTTGGAAGAGAGTGAAGGGGAGAGTGGGGGAGATCCGAGGGAAAACAGTATAGAGAGATGGGAAATATGAGAATCGGAGAAAAGGAAATATGGGAGTCACAGAGAAGTGAAATGTGCGGAAAGGGAGAGAAAGGATATGTGGAGGAGAGAGAAAGGAAATTTGGAGAGAGAAGGGAAATGTGGGGGAGAAAGAAGTGAAATGTGGGACAGGGAGGGAAGAGAAATGTGGTAGTGGAGGGGAAGGACGTGTGTGTGAGAGAGAGAGAGAGAGAATGAATGGGAAAGTGACAGAGAAAGAAAAATAGAAAGTGGGAGAAAGAATGGGAAATGAATGTAATGGGATAGGAGAGAGAACGCGAAAGTCGGAGACAGAAGGAGAGAGAAAGAGAGAGAGAGAGAGAGAATATGCTTATCAGATAGACAGATGGGTCCGAGAGACACAGAGAATGGAAAAGTAGGAGAGAGGGGAATGGTAAAGTAGGAGAGAGGGGAATGGTAAAGTGGGAGAGAGAGAGAGAATGAGAAAGTGGTAAAGAGGGAATGGGAAAGATATCATCGGACTGTGGAAATGTGCGATAGGTAATTCAAATGTCGGAAGATGGGGGAATAAAGGATAGTGAGAAAAGAAATACGGGAGAGTAAGAAAGGTAATCTCAAATAGATGGCAATAGGTAGTGGAAAGAAATGGAATGAAGAAGAGAGAGGAAAGGAAAGATTGGGTGGGGAAAGAAAGAAATAAGATGAAGAGAGATAAAACAGAGGATAGCAATGACCAAGATCAGTAAGACAAAGAAAGGAAGGTGGGAAAGTGATAGAGAGGAAAATGGAAAGGAATTGGATAAATAAAATGAGTGAGAAGGAGAGAAGAGGCAATAAGAGATGTGTAACGGAGAAAAAACTGGTTCAGTAAAAAAGAAATCACTGCCGAGAAATGTAATGCGAATAGGAACAAGAGAGAGTTGATGGGAAAGAGGAGGGATATGATTACATTCGTAGAAAGCGTAGGAGAGAGCGAGAGAGAGAGAGAGAGCGAGCGAGAACGAGGAGCGAGGGAGCGAGAGCGCGAGAGCGAGAGCGCGAGAGCGAGAGCGCGAGAGCGAGAGTGCGAGAGCGAGGGAGCGAGAGCGAGGGAGCGAGAGCGAGGGAGCGAGAGCGAGGGAGCGAGAGCGAGGGAGCGAGAGCGAGGGAGCGAGAGCGAGGGAGCGAGAGCGAGGGAGCGAGAGCGAGGGAGCGAGAGCGAGAGAGCGACAGCGAGGGAGCGATAGCGAGCCAGAGAGAGCGATAGCGAGCCAGAGAGAGCGATAGCGAGCCAGAGAGAGCGATAGCGAGCGAGAGGGCGAGCGAGAGAGAGCGAGAGAGAGCGAGAGAGAGAGCGAGAGAGAGCGAGAGAGAGCGAGAGAGAACGAGAGAGAGTGAGAGAACGAGAGAGAGCGAGAGAGAGAGAGAGAGAGCGAGAGAGAGAGCGAGAGAGAGAGCGAGAGAGAGAGCGAGAGAGAGAGAGCGAGAGAGAAGAGACGCGTAAACGCTAGCGCGCAATCAACGCCTCCCTGTGTGAGGCGGTGCCTCGGCGCGCCCGGGGCTTCGCAGGGTCGCAGTGAGGGTGGGTGGCGCGGGGGCAGGCGCTGAAGGGTGACGAAGGGAAACCGGAGGTGTGACGAGGGTGCGAGGAAATCAGCGCCACCTGGAGACACGCTGACGCCAACGAGAGAGCGAACGATGTGGACGATGGAGAAGTATCATTAGATTTACTGAGGCGGGAAAATTGTTTTTCTCTTAAGTCGAGATTATCCAACATTGTTTTGTTTCCCTTTCAGTACCTCACTGCGGAACTAGCTACGCAGGATAAATTTGTTACTATTCCAGATTTATCGTTTTCTCCGCTGATACGGATGATCCTTTGTAATACAGAACTCGTTGGTAACGATTTGTTTGTGGATAAAATATTTTATTAAACACATATCATTAAACAATTTCAATTATTAACTTTATAATTTAAGAATGATAATACAAGATTGAATCGACTAACACTGTGTTCGAGGGTTATGATTACCACTTGGATCTTGGAAAGAATGAAAGATTATATTCCCAATTTAAGTAATTCAACACTAGTTAACAATAACAATACAATTGTAATTTTTATTATTATTAATATATTTTTTAATCATTGATTTCGCACTAGTCATGCTTTGCTACATCTCGATTCCAATGAGGTAGTTCATTATTAGCAAGGGAACAATGAGAAAAGTCATTTTACTCTAAATATGTGATGCGGATGTGCGTTAGTCGTACGACAAGGCGTACTATTTAAACTAAGATCAAATAGAGTAATTATTTACTGACCAAACGTCGCAAATTAAATCCAGTGTCAGGAAGTGGAAAGTGGTGTCGTGGGAAATGTTTGCTTCTACAAAGAAAAAGAAATTTGAATGTGGGAAATGTGTAATTCAGGTAATATGAACAAACTTCCACTGATATTTTTCGTCCGGATCTTGTGAAGTAATTCATCAGAGCTTGGGAGTGGATCTTATTTTAGACACAGTAGTCATGAGTTGTCCATGCTTCGTTGGTGGAATTTCCTTCATTGCAGTGTAAAATGTCTTTAATAGGTACGTTTGGTTAAGAATTTAAATAATTTTCTTTGCGACTACAGATTTATATATCTAAGATGCCCATTTGTAACCCCCTGAGATGGGCAATTTATAATCAACCTTCGGTAGAGTTTCTTTAAAAAAATTGTTGCATAACGCTTTAAATATTAATTATAAATCATATAAACAATAAAAGATAATATCAAAATAAACACAAACCAATAAATTTCTTTAAAATATCATTCAATGTCTCATATTTGCAGGGTAAAGCTACTTCAGCGTGACTTTGTGCGTCAAAAAACTTTCTTCGATTTCGAAATTGTCACCAACACTATTACATATTTGATGAATTCGATGCGTCGTTCAGTAGTTTCGAATTTGTTTCTGCGCACTTTTCAAATAAACTAGGCTCACAAGAACGGAAATATTTGAACGTAATGAGTGCCGGTATTATGAGAATTGTTGTTGTCGATTATTAACGAGAGAGTTTAATTTTGGTCTCCGATTATTTCTAATGGTCTGATTTTTCGGTTTTTGCTTTTTAAAAGCTTTCAATTTAATCCCTGAACGTACACCCAGTGCACATGACCGTTTTCGATTCAAACGGGTGAAATGAATATTCTACAATATACATCGGACACTGTTTCAATCCTTCTATTATGTGACGCGATAATTTGAAGATGATTTTCACTGTTCAATAGAGAATTATCATAAAAGCGTATCTTTAATAAAAACAAAATTGAGAAATAAATATCATAACTTTTTATTGGATAAATGACTGAAGTTACGAGTAAATTCGGAAACGTATTTCTAAGTGACTATGATTGTTCCAAGATTCTTGTGACATATTTTTTAATATCAGCCTTAGCTGAACGTTGAAAATTTTATCGATACTAATAATAACTACTAGAAACACAATGTGGTTGTAAAATTTCTCAAAGTAACATAAAATATTAAATATTATTTTTGGACTTGCGTGAAAAATATACTTACTATACATGATGCATAGAATATTCTGCCTGCATTTTTAGGAGCCAGTAGGAATAGATGTATTCTTATTTACTCGCGTGTAATCAACTCACTCGTGAACGTGAAATACCACGCGCTTTTTAAATACTGGAAAATGCCGAGGTATGGGAATGATTTTCTGTTTCAGAAGACAGAATGATCTTATTGCTCTTAGAATTTAAGAATATACTTATACGAATTCGTGGATGTCTTTTGAGATATTAGAGGACACAAAAATTATCCTAGAATCTATGTTAGATTCCATGAAGAATGGGATTTCGTAAAGTCTGGGTTTGTGTTAGCCGTTAACCGTACGGTGTTGCATATCATTTTGTTGGTTATCATGACAACAAAACTGCATTTTAAGTGGTTTTAGTATATTGAATGAACTGTGCGCGTAAAGTACATTACATAATTAAATGACTAGTATGGGGCAAGCTATTTTTTTCACAAACAATTACTCCACAGTTTCGACGATAAAACGGAGAAACGAATTAACACCCATCGCTGTTGCAAACGCCGCAGGGTATGATCGTGCTGCAGCGGGTTTGAATTTCGCACTCGGAAGTAACGTTTAACACAATTTTCTTGAAGAAAGAAACGCAATCCAGAATATGGCGGATTTTTGTGATGCAATTTCCCGAAACCTGTAAATTACATTCATTTCAATAGGGAGATTTCATGAGTGGAAATTATGATACTCAGAAAGTAATTAATATACAACTCTCAAAGAAATTTTGGAAATGTGAAATGAAACGGCTGAGGTCTTTAGCACCTTCACGTTTTTCTTATAGCGGGAGGTGGCGGTGAACATCCCAAGCTGGATGGCGAAATCCAGCGTCGACCTACACATCAGCTTTCAAGGTTTTCCCTAACCGGGTATGTTCCACCAGCGGGACACCGCCCCAGCAGGGACAAGTTCTAAGCTCCCGAGTTGTCTTCCGACAATTGTGGTAGTGCAAGTAAGTGTACGTATATGAAATTAAGGAGTGAGGATAGGTCAACGAAGAGGAAGCAAAGATTGCGCGCTGTCCGTGGTCGGTTTGGTTAGGTACTGCTCCGGCATTCACCTAGTATTGATCGGAAACCACGGTAAACTATCGTACAGAGCAGACGGCCTCTAGAATTCTCCTCCAGACAGCCGCTGAACTCGACCTAGCTATTTAGCTAGTATCCAAAATTCTGTCAGAGTCGGGATTTAAGTTCTCGCTACGCCTCGTCTCACCACCGCGCGACTTTCGATGAGGCCCATTCAAAAAACATCACGATCATTCGCTCACGCGGGCGCGTGAAATTCAAAATTGTTCGTAAACTTTGCCTTAGTGATGTGCACTAATGAAGCGATTCATTTTAGTACAAAATTAAGACCTTCTGGAACTCTTCCCGTAAAACGACTCCAGATATCTTCGGACTCTGGCATCGCCGTCCGTAATTGGTGCATGCCAGGCTATTTATGTGGAAGGTTGGAAGAAGTAGGAATTATGAGGCTGCAGCGTGTTTCTAGTACGATTTCTAGCCCGCGCCTATGAACTAAGCTAAGCAAATCGATATTAATTTGTTTTTGTAAATTACAGATTTGTTCGTTCCAAAAAGTTTTTTTACAAACAATATTTTTGTGAACAGAATTGTATCTTCGTCAATTAATGTAAATGATGTCTCAGTGAATTATTAAAATTCCGTTGTTTGGAAATCGGTAGAACACTGCCTGTTATAATTTACTCTATAAGAAATATTCTGAAGAGAAAAAAAAGGTATGGGATTGATCGGACAGATGCCGCACCCCCTAATTCACAACCCACTGCTCTCCAGTGAGTAGCACACTACGGTGCAGATTCCTTTTCGCGAAGCGGTTACAAAGGTCGCGAAATAATTCCGCTGGACCTCAAACACTTGACACAACCGATTCCAGTCACGTCAACTGCTATAGAAATTATTACCGTATGCGTAGTTCATGTTTTTATCGCGGGAGGTGGCAGTGATCGTCCGCTGAATGGCGAGATCCAACGCCGTTTTACACGTCGGCTCGCAGGATTTTCCCAACCTAGTATCTCCCACCAACGGGGCATCGTCCCAGCCGGAACGAACTCTAAGCTCCTCACTTGTCTCGCGACATGAGTGGTTGTATAGTAAATTAAGTGTAAATGTGAGTGAAAAGTGTGTGTGTGTGTAAAGGCCCGTGGCCCATTTTTTTATGGTACAGCACCCGCCATGTGGTCTTCGGATGAACTCAACCTAGCTGTGTAGCTAGTGACGAAAAACCTGCTACCGTCGGGACTGGAACCCTAGAACCTCCCGATCATAGGAACTGCAAAGACATCAATCGATTCCCTGAGCTCCCAATATCGTTTTGAATGGTCGAGGATTTCAGTTCCGTCGTAAGGCAGCTGCTTACATTCCGCATTCAGCACACTGCTCGCATCGTGCGAAGTGGGTCAGGGCATGCTGACTCTGCGTTTAATCCCCGAGCCGGCCATCATGACCGGAGTTTTCATGGTTTCCCTCGGAATGCAGGGAAATTCTGGAATGTCTCCACTGAAATGCCACGACCGCAAAAGCAGCATCGCTAGCCGAATTCGTTAATTACGTGAAGTCAGAAAGTTTAAGCGAATTCGTGGGCTCCTTGTTGGGTTACGGAACACGAACCCCGGGATCTAACGGCGCCGAGGCCGGTTGCCCTTTTTTAGACATTGAATTCCTAAATACAAATACATAGCATGCAAATACAACTCCACTATTCAGGATTCGGCTTCGGAAGCCGGTTGCGATTGCCGGTTGCGGTCGCTGATTAAAAACAAGTAACATCTGGTTCCATATTTCAACACACAGGAAATCTACAGGTTAATACAATCTGAAGGGGTTTCTTTTAAGGATCACCAGCATTAAGAGTTTCCCTGAACTACCTGCCCGCCTAGATTTTTCTAGATTAGTGGGGGAAAATGCCACTAGAGAGTGGGTGATCAGACCTTCGCTTGTCTCTAAAAATGAAGAATTAGGACAGGGTATAAGGAAGAATCGTAAGCGGTTCCTGGCCCATAATGTTCGGTGCCGCTCCGGTATTCGCCTAGCAATGGTCAGGGAAACCATGGAAACTGCTGTATACACAGAATTATGCCCGCAGAAACGGCCCAGACGGCACACTGTGCCGGACAAGCAGGTGGTACGATTCACAGTGGCAGTAATAGGTTGTTGCGATAGGCGCCACAAGGAGCTAGTCGAGTGGCGGCGCGCCGGTCCCAGTACCGGACCCTAGCGAAGCGCAGCCATCGGAAACAGACTAACACAGAGAGCTTGGGGGATGTATACACTATGTGATCAAAAGTATCCTGATACGTCCAAAATGGTGTTATGGCGTGGTTGTGTTTTTCATGGAGTGGGCTTGCACCCCTTGTTGGTTTCTGTGGTACTATCACGGCACAAGCCTACGTTGATGTTTTAAACTCCTTCTTGCTTCCCACTGTTGAAGAGCAATTCGGGGATGGCGATTGCATCTTTCAACACGATCGAGCACCAGTTCATACTGCACGGCCTGTGGAGGAGTGGTTACACGACAATAACATCCCTGTAATGGACTGGCCTGCACAGAGTCCTGATTGAATACTATCGAACACCTTTGGGATGTTTTGAATCGCCGACTTCATGCCAGGCCTCGCCAATCTACATCGATACCTCTCCTCAGTGCAGCACTCTGTGACGAATGGGCTGGCATTCCCCAAGAAACCTTCCAGCAACTGATTGAAAGTATGCCTGCGAGAGTAGAAGCTGTCATCATGGCTAAGTGTGGGCCAACACTTGAATTCCAGCATTACCGATGGAGGGCGCCACAAACTGGGAAGTCATTTTCATCCACATGTCCGGATACTTCTGATCACATAGTATGTGCCCCCAAGCAAAGAAGCTGGCAGTGACGTGTTAGCTATGGAAATATATTGTTGGCTTTAGTGTTGTGCATAAGGTTGAAGGTATTTGTTGATGAGTGGCTGTTCTGGATAATTCTTGTGGTCTGTCGACGACTTGGAAGTGCTCTAAAGGACATCGTCTGGAGATTGTAGATCTGGCTTTTACTTTGGATATTGGATATCTGGATTACGAATTGTTGTCAATAAAAGTGTGACGAGACGCCCTAAGTTCCGATATCCTGCATTGGCTGACTGGCTGGCTAACTAGCCAGCTTTGCCGGTGTTTCAGTAGCGACGCATGTCGGGAAGTCTTAGGGCTTCTGTTCTGACATTGACGGATTTTCAACACTAGATGGCCGTGTTGAATTCAGACGCAGTCTGGATGAGAAGTCCAATGGGCGAGTTCTCTGGTAGTTTTCTGTAGTTCCTCGGATTAATGCCAGGTAAATGTCGGAGCAGTACCCTAACAAACGATCCTCGGACCGCACGCGATCATTCATTTCTCTTTAAGTCCTATCCTTTCGTATTACATACATACACAACCTTCTATGCACTGCACCTAACAAACGTTTCACTGACCGCGCTCGATGTTTCCTCCCTCTTCCGTGCCCCATCCTTTCGTATTACTTATACACACACACACATTTATGGAGTACACTCCTACGCGTTCCGCAAGACCACTCGGAACATAATACTTGTTCCGGCCGGTGTAGTGTCTCGCTGGGGGAGATACCTGGAAGTGGAAGAACCCCGCAAGTCGAACTGTAGGTCAGCGCCGAAACCGACCATCAAGTGGCGGAGGAACACCGTTATTTCCACGCATGAAACATTCACTAAACTAACAAGACTGAAGACCATGGAAGGTCACGTGGCCGGAAACATCAATAAATATGGCACCTGGCAGAAAACGAACCCGCGATCTCCAAATCGTTAATACACTCGAGCCCTAAGATGTTTGTTACTTCTTTTATTATTGTTGTTATGTACTGTAACGTTTCTCGTGGTGAATTAAAACCAACTCAATATTATTTAAACAAAGACGTTTTATTCGGGAACAACTATACACTCTAAAATCTACTTATACTAAAAACTACTTGGTCTATTTACAGATATATTACACTTAATTATTTACACTGTTACACACGACTCCGTTCTCTTGATTTATTTACACAGTTCGCTTCTTACACCCTATTTATTTAAACAGTTCTCTTCTTACACCCTATTTATTTAAACAGTTCTCTTCTTCTACAGTATCAGTCAGTCCATGCACTGTCCACGGTCCACTACACTTGACCCTAATTCCCTGCACAGACCACAATTCCCCTGCGCAGACCACAATTCCTGGCGCAGACCACACTTCACTGCGCACACCAGGGTCCACTGCACTGCTGTTTACCGCGATGCCCACTTCACAGCTCAGCTTCCACTGCAGACTTCAAACTGCTGACTGCTGTTTCCCCACTGCACCACTGCTTACCGCGATGCACCCTTCACAGCTCAGCTTCCACTGCAGACTTCAGACTGCTGACTGCTGTTCAACCACTGCACCACTCTTCACCGCAATGCACACTTCCCAGCACAGCTTCCACTTCGGACACACTGACGGACTGACGTCTTACTGCTCACTACTGACTGACTTCTGTAACTCTTTCTCACTAAACTAACTCGCGGCCGCCGCGGCCGGCGCATTTATACCTGCCCGGCGCTTGTCTCGAGGCACCTGGCTCTTTCACGGCGTTTCTCCGCGGCTCGCGGATTGTCCGGAACCGTCTAGTTCGGGGGAAGGGGAGTGGCGGCGGCAGGTGACGCAATCCACGCGCAGCGACTTCGGCAGGTGATGCAATATTCGTTACATTGCCCCCTCCTTAGATGCGATCCGTCCCGGATCGCGTTTAGTGAAATAATGCAGATATTGTTGGCGTAATTCAAGCAAAGTTTTCCCAAGGTTCTGAAGGTGGCCTTGCGATGCGACTTTCTTTTTGTGATAACAAAATGCACATCTTTACTCACGTCGCGGAGAAGAAGGTCATTCCCAATATCCGGTCGCCGGTTCTCCAATTCTTCCATTTTCCTGTATTTTATTCTGAATACAGCAGCAACACCTCTGGTCATATCCAGATCCTGGGCAACACAATGCGCTAATGAATATTTCTGGAGTACCGTAAACAGATCCTGTGGCACCTCCATTGCCACACCACAACGCGCCATATCATTTCCGCCATGGTGAGACATAAACTCGTCAAAAGTGAACATTTTCATGCCCAACTCACAAACTCCTGTGGTGTCTTCTCTGTCATTTTCATTACCTCCCGCACACGGGGCCAGCCGACTGGAATAGATGACCCGCGTGTTTTCATACTGGAACCTTTCAATTCGGTAGACAAAATCATTTCTCCTCTTTTGAGAGCCATCTTTATTTTCTACAACTCGTTTAAAAACTTCTTTTTCTACTGCTGCTTCTTCTTCTTTTGCTGCTGCTTCTTCTTCTTTCGCTGCCGCTTCTTCTCCTTTCGCTGCCGCATCTTCTTCTTTCGCTGCCGCATCTTCTTCTTTCGCTGCCGCATCTTCTTCTTTCGCTGCTGCATCTTCTTCTTTCGCTGCCGCATCTTCTTCTTTCGCTGCCGCTTCTTCTTCTTTCGCTGCCGCTTCTTCTTCTTTCGCTGCCGCTTCTTCTTCTTCTTTCGCTGCCGCTTCTTCTTTCGCTGCCGCTTCTTCTCTAACCAATCTATTATTCGGCGTTATCTGTTGTTCCAGGTTTTCTGACACCTTTTCTTCCGAAATTCTGGAATTTTCTGTCAGTTTTTCTTCTGACGTTGTGTCATCTATCTCGAATATTTTTCGCACTTCTGCTACGAATGCTCGGACACAGACACCGTTGCAATATATGTCGAAGCGAAAACTCTCTGGATCCTCTCCTGCTACCTTCAACGCGTTAGCAAGACGTTCTTGTAATGTTGCTTTCGTTCCGGTGGTCTCCAGATCCCTGTCTTCTAACTCCATCTTCAACTCGGTTACTTTCAGTTCCCGTAAGGTTTTTGTGAACTCCATTTTCATTAAGGTTTTAATTCACCACACGTTATTCTGATTTAAACACACACAAACCCCACACACCTGACACCAATTGTAACGTTTCTCCGTGGTGAATTAAAACCAACGAAATATTATTTAAACAAAGACGTTTTATTCGGGAACAACTATACACTCTAAAATCTACTTATACTAAAAACTACTTGGTCTATTTACAGATATATTACACTTAATTATTTACACTGTTACACACGACTCCGTTCTCTTGATTTATTTACACAGTTCGCTTCTTACACCCTATTTATTTAAACAGTTCTCTTCTTACACCCTATTTATTTAAACAGTTCTCTTCTTCTACAGTATCAGTCAGTCCATGCACTGTCCACGGTCCACTACACTTGACCCTAATTCCCTGCACAGACCACAATTCCCCTGCGCAGACCACAATTCCTGGCGCAGACCACACTTCACTGCGCACACCAGGGTCCACTGCACTGCTGTTTACCGCGATGCCCACTTCACAGCTCAGCTTCCACTGCAGACTTCAAACTGCTGACTGCTGTTTCCCCACTGCACCACTGCTTATCGCGATGCACCCTTCACAGCTCAGCTTCCACTGCAGACTTCAGACTGCTGACTGCTGTTCAACCACTGCACCACTCTTCACCGCAATGCACACTTCCCAGCACAGCTTCCACTTCGGACACACTGACGGACTGACGTCTTACTGCTCACTACTGACTGACTTCTGTAACTCTTTCTCACTAAACTAACTCGCGGCCGCCGCGGCCGGCGCATTTATACCTGCCCGGCGCTTGTCTCGAGGCACCTGGCTCTTTCACGGCGTTTCTCCGCGGCTCGCGGATTGTCCGGAACCGTCTAGTTCGGGGGAAGGGGAGTGGCGGCGGCAGGTGACGCAATCCACGCGCAGCGACTTCGGCAGGTGATGCAATATTCGTTACAGTACATTTCTTTGCTGCTACAAATCTCTTTCAAAATATATTCTACTTACAAAGGTATATTTGACGCTCTAATGCACTCATGCACTAATGCAATGATATTTACATAGAGAAATCAAACTATAATTTCTGTAGTACTTATACATTATGTAGTAATATCATGCCAGGTTTATTATGATATGATTTTCTGGAAGCTCACAAACCGTCCGAAAATATATACGGATACCTAATAAAAATAAAACAGACATGCCGACAAATTGTCAGGGAGAGATTAGAGATGAGAGAGTAGAGAGATTGAATGATTGAAGATTCAGGCATTCAATCAAACGATTTATAGAAAACATTGGATAATTAATAAAACCGTAGAAAATTTTACTAATGTCTGTATTCAGTTCATATGCATTATTAATTTTACAAGTAATACAGCGTAGATTATCTGAAGCGCTCGGATCAGGATGAGGACTACAGTGACAACGTACTAAGTATTCAACTAATTCATTTTTAAAAGTGTTTAGAGCCATCTGACTGAACAACTCAAGAGAATGTTCATTCCACACTGAAGTAAAAGAGTTGTGGAATTATTTCCTGCATAAATTCCCTTTACTGTTTGTTGGAAGTCTCCACTATACTGCATATTTATGGCAAATAGAACACACAAGAGAAAAAGAGATAAAGGAAGAAAGAGATTGCAAGGGATATAGCGAGAAATGAAGAGCAAGAATGATAGAAAGAAATAAAAGGAAATGAAAAGAAAGAGAAAGGAAAAAGAGAAGGGAAGGAAAAGAAAGAGACAAGAAGGAAAAGAGAGATAGGAAGAAAACCCAAGGTATAGGAAGGAAAAGAGAGACAAAGGAAGGACAAGAAAAAATGCAGTAAAATTAGAAAGAAAGAAAGAAAGAAAAATAATAGAAATAACAAAAAGGAGATACGAGCCAGAGGGAGATACGCGCCAGAGGGAGAAACGAGCAGAATACAGATGAAACCAAGGAGACGGAAGGAACACACTGATAGAAAAAACGAGGTAGAAAGAGAGCAGTAGAAAGAGAACAATAGAAAGAACGAGATATACAAAAATAACAAGATAGAAAGCGAGAGTGAGAACGAGACATAAAGAGAGAGAGAGAACAAGATAGAGAGGTGGGTAACGAGATAGAACGAGAGAGAGAGAACGAGACAGAAAGAGGTAACGAAATAGGAAGAGAGAGATAACGAGTTAGAAAGAAGAGAGGGAGAAATAAAGAGAAAAAAGTAGTTAAAGGGTTTGTGGGAGGGAGGGATTGATCTTCGATCGGAAAGCAAAACATAGACAGGAATAGCCCAAAGGGAAGAATGAATCAGCCGAATATGTGACGCGAAACAGTCAATTTTATTCCCTCTTGAGCAAAACGTGTGCAGGGTTGCGCATTATTACTGCCATAGCCAATTACTGGCTCTGGACCGAATTGAATTCGTGGACTTGATCCACAGCACTAGAACCATAAACTATGAATGCCCGTCTGGTAGAGGGCCACTAACAACAGTAAATTGGACGTGAGAGATGGCTCGCGCACACCCTCCCAATTTTGATGTTAATCTAAAGCTACGCAGTGAACTCTCGAATCCTTTTATTAAAAACCGGGCCCGGGCGACACTCTGTTACATTAACTGCGGTTGCGCAGTACCTGGGTTATTGAAAAGAGTTACGGTCCCCGAGCTTTCGCTTGCATTCTTTTTCCGCGAACGCACACTGAAAAATAGCTTGCACACACCATGTAGAATTAATATGCATTTGTACAATTTCATGAAACGAGACAATAACACAAAATCGGGAAACGGACCAAAAGGAAACGGAATTTACCATGAAGTATCCTCTTTTGCGAAATGGCAGTCCATTTCGAGTGAAGTTACATCAATGGGGAAGTATCGTTTTTCATCTATACTTGCGCGTCCTTTCATTCCTAGAAACAAATTTAAGTAATTTCAGATGTTACAAAAGCATGCTAACTCGGGAAATCATATGAGAAGTATTACTGAAAGGAATATTGATGCGAGTAAAGTGTAAGTGAACTTATTATCTCCTGATTGTTCAATGCGAGAATTATTACAATACAATTTTTTGCCCTCGGTAGAAAACGACCAGACTGGTGGGAGCTTGCGTCCGAATATTTTTAATAGTAATTGCTGTAATATTTTAATTACTTTTGACGATGGGGAATAAATGACAGAATAACACATTCAGAATAACAGAGAGGGATATTACAAAACGCCAAATTGAATGTATACTTCAAGGTAAGGAAAACATGATATGGAGATAATAAAATGACAATTGAAACATTAATGCACTGGTGAGAAGGCGGATTGAAAATATGGTTTTCCTTTGGAAAATACTATCATTCACAAACTGTCAATGTTAAAATTCAGAGGTTTGGGGAAAAATATTGGGATACATTAAAGCAAAATAAAATAAAATAAAATGAAATAAAATACTTTTTTTATGAAGTACAACATGATGCTTGATTTCTCAAAAACTCCTCACTGAGAATCTTTAACAGAATTTCCACAAATTGCACCATTAAGTGTGAGTATCTTAAGCAAGATAGAGCTGCTTTGTATTATTAATTACTGCTTAAGAATATGCTGCCAAACAAGATTTTTTTGATAGAACGCCTCCATAAGCAATAAATGTGTGCTATTGAAGTCACATTTGGGTTTCAATTCGAGATTCTTTGTGGTACGCAATTGGCTTTCGAAATTTGAATGAGCTGGGTTACGAGGCGGCAATCGCTCTTGCACGTTTGTGCAGAAGTCGGCTCCCTACATACGCCGGCAAAAGGATTAAATATCGCTGGTCGCGACGCGCGCTAGGGATGTACAACATTGGTGATTACGAAAAAGCTACTGAAGCTGAATTGTAAAGGCCTTTAGGTTCGACTAAATTCACTATCAATTAGTAAAATAAATCAAAAATATTTATTTCGATGAACGTATGTCATTGTACAAAATTATTTTTTTTAAGAAATACATGAGAAAAGGATACAAATATAATAGAAATATGATCGACAGGGGCAAACAACCTTCAACACATAAAATAAAACGCCCTCTTCCCGTGTTTGAGGATTTGGCTGGCTGCGCGCACATACGTCCGGATTTTGCGTACAAGAGGATGTAATCTTCGATAGACACGCTGTTGTAAACGTCGAGAACGCAATATGTCTAAACGATTGCAACAAATATCAGAGGAACTAAATTCGATTTTTCATGGAACGAGGCAACCAAGCAATAGCCCAAAATTTCACTTGGAAGCCTAATCACGGTTATCCTAAATTCCTCGAGAACTTCGGGCTCCAATTTATTTTTTAGAATTTATTACTGATGAAGAAAATTTTGAAATGGAAAATACGTAAATTTAGTTTTAAAGTAATCAAAGTGTTCTGCTAATCACTACAATGAATTATGAATAAGGGAGTTAAATTTCGTCCCGTCATTTTTGCCGGGTTTCATAATAAAATACATAAAATAATGACTATAAATTGATAATAAACATTAAAATACAGACTAAAATACATAATATAATTATTTTTATATTATGTTTTGTTATTTAGGTACACATCCTCATTTGGCTACCCCCAGAACCGAAGCACAGAAAATTGTAAGTGATCCGAGAAAATCTCCTAAGGAGGTACTACATGAAAGCCACAAAAACACCGTGCTCACACTTTTCTCGGTATTTTTAGGAGAGGGTCGGACTACTGGGGAGAGGGTAACTAGAGTCGGAAAAATTAATTATAGCACAGTACAAGTTAGTGAGAAGCTTAGTGGATTGTATACGTGTGTGAGTGTGGGTGCGTGGGTGATTGTATGCGCATGTCCCAGGAGCTGGTGTATCTTAACAAATGGTCCACAGACGGCGCGCGATCATTCCTTCCTCATCCCTGCAAACACACAAACGCTAGCACTACAGTATCACACATGCCAAGAGACCAGTCGAGTGTTTTGTCATGGTCAGTTTTGCATTTTATTTATTTATTTACCTCAAAAATAGTTACAAACGTGTGAGACCTGCTATTGGGAGAAGTTCATTTGAAGTTAATTTTATGTCCAGAAGCAAAACAAAGGGCCATCTCAACATTTGTTCGAGGATCAGAGAAACTTGACGAAAACCTCATAGAGATTGGGGGTTATTGACCTACAAGCTGAAGTACAATACTTGTTACCGGTTCTTGAGAATTATACAATCCAAATGGTATATAATACATTAAAAATCATTGTTAAAATTAATATCACTTTCCTTTTGGATGCTCGGTATTGTATAGAAACAGTTGTGCAGCAGAAAATATTTTACTTGGAACTTAAACTTTTGTATCGAATTTAATCGTTTAATGTCGTCTGGCAAGGTGTAAAATAATGTACATGTACTATATGTGAATTTTTTGTAGTGATCTGTTGATACTGTCACCTGATGAATATGATTACTACGTTGAATGTTGTAGTTATAGACAACGGCGTTTGCTGAAAATATATTCCTGCCCTTTTTTACTGGATTAGGGAATACTAATAGCATTTGACGCACCCGTTAACACAAAAATCAAATAATTTAGAAACAGTTTAGGTAAATTAGTGTAAATTCATCTCCTAACGGCAGGAGTTTTCCCCTTTCGATCCGTTTCTTTTCCTATTGTTTGATGAGATCTCCAGACTTACATGCTAGGACTAGATAGATTAGAATTGTAAACTGTAGGCTTTGTTATAATTTAAAGCGTTTGGTGTAACCACATAATATAACGACGAGTATTACATTTCTTTAATAAATCGCCCAGTTCAAAAGAAAAATTAAAGAGTAGTAACCTCTTTCAGCTATATAAACGTGCGTGTGCTGTCGTGTTAACAAACGTGTATAACCAATTTCGCAAATATAGAATACTTGCGAAACGTTATAAGCAGCTGCTGGAAAATGGCATGGATGTAAATGAAATGAAGGCGCTAGATGCAGCAATAAACCTGCATGATTCCGGTGACGTGGATGCGAGAAATAAAGTCAGGCGGAGTGCGTGCAACCTGACTGTTTCGGTATTGTTTTCTCTTCCTTATCCTTTTCGTTCCCTTTCTCACCCTCGTCTTTTTCCCTTCCCCTCACCCCTACTTATGCACGGTCTGAAATAAACGTTCACCTCGCAATGCTTTATTGTGACTTCCCATTTATGGCTCTCGTAGACGAAATGAAAATTTCAGTCTGTACAAGAGGCACGGAGACGAATAAAATATCCGGGCGAACACCCTGACACGGAACAGCTCGGAGTAGTGAGGGAGAAGGGGAAATGGTGAATGAAGTGGGAGGGGGACGGCAGGCAAGCGGCGAGCTATGAAAGAAAGATGTCCAATCGCTAAGCATAGAATAGGAATCTGGATTCGCGCTCGCGATGCCTAAGTTAGTAACGAGCACGAGTTCGATCAGCTACGCTCCATCACGCCACTTCTGAATGCCTTCATGATGAGAGCATATCGCAAATAATTGTACGTGATTGCATATCTAATTCACTATGTGACTGCTTTAGTTTCTAATTCCTTATATCAAGGAACTAGTTTTATTTGTCCGTCTGTTAGAGGTTCACCTCAATCGATAAGGTGAACTGTCTTCTTGCTGAATCAAATCATGATCAAAGATGTGTCGTTGCCTTACTTCTTCGTTGCCTAGAGTGTCTTGCGTGCCATTGAACCTTGCGTGATCTAAATATTGTAACGTTCTATGGGCAAGATGTTCGTGATCGGAGAAGCATACCATGTTAGGGCACAACATAGATATTCTAGAATATCTTATCAACCAACCCTATGGTTTCCAATTCTTGGGTGAAATGTTAACTAATAATTAAATTAGAAATCGGCAAGAATAGTATCCGTCATTTAAAGAAATAAAAATGAAGTTGTGGCGAAACGTGTAATCGTGATACGAGCTTTGGAAACAAACTGAATACAAACTAATCTTAAAAGCTGTCTCTTCAATAACACAACATAATTGCATTGGGTCAGTAAATTGATTTATTTTCGACAAAGAACAGTAAAAAACAGATGTATCATGTGAGGTGCCGTATACTCTGTGCACGTTTTATTGAGTTCCAGATTCCCTATGTTCCCTTTTACTATGTATGATATTACAAAGAATGATGAATGTAAGTTCCAACTACATGTGGTTAGGAGCTTTTGAAAACTACAAATGTTCGCTCCCGAGTGCGCGACTTCCCACAGTACTATGAACAATGAGCAGTAATTCTTCTCTTTAATCATGCCTTATTGGAAGATTTTAAAATGTTTCAACGTAATTCAATTGCAAATAATTACAAAAAATAAAATAATAAACAATGTATTCAATATACTACATACAATATTTGTATAGGTAGGGCTCAGTTGTACAATCAAAGTGCGAGTCACATTAATCCGGACGACCTTTACCCTATTGGATTCACCATCTTAAATTTTGCTTATGTTACTTCACATTCATTAATCAGCGACCCGAAAGACCTAAAGGAATCCACATTCAAATAACAATGGGCGTCTTAAGAGACGATAAATACACGATGTCCTTTATGTTGAACCGTATCCCCCATTTTACTTCGACCTTATATTCGTTTCCTGCGATTCCTAAAACACTGAATTCCATCACGCTTTCAGTATGTGTAGTTATAATTTTTGACAAATAATTGGTAATAACGGTTTAAACAATCTTATCATTGAAAATAATGAGTTTCAAAATAATGAGTGCCTTAGAATGAATGATAATATGTCTAAATGATCCTTAAAAAATAGAAAATTCGCTAAAAAAATGAAGTTGTATTAATAGGTCAATAAAAAGCAAATTATTAAATAAACAAAATTAATTGTGGCATCACTCAACGAAGAGTAACGACAACGACGTAATCGACAGGAAATTGTTCTTCCGGGCAGGCAAGACGAGACTTTTTTTTAGGAAGCGGAAGCTATGTATCGAAGAAGCTAATTGGCCTTCATTAAGGATGTTGTTCGTTGGAGCCACTTTCTGCACGCTCCAAACAAAGGACAAACGCGCAAAGGCGCCGGAGCGAGAGCCCGGAGAAGGGGAGGGAGAGGGACGCAAGCGGCAAATCCGATTCTCCGGTAATCACCGCCTCACTCTCCCGCTCCCTTTACCACCCCTCCCCACTCCAAGTGCCCTGCGCCCGCACTCGCTCGAAGAATCACCGGATCTCACAAGGCATCTGCAAGCTCCGAGGCGCAGCTCGGCGCTCGCTGCCCAAGTGCCGCCCGCCCGTTCGTTTGGCGCAGGGGCGGCTACGGTTTTGCCCGGCGGGGCAGTCCTCTTCCTTCCATTGCCCCAAAGAGCTCGACTGCTTAAAATCACAGTCGCAGTGGGCAAGCGAGATCAATTCAACTTCTTTCCAAAATTATGTATCTCCAAGAAATGCAATTTTTCAGAAAGGAACAATTCAGCCTCAGGAAAGGATTCAACTGTTTTCGAACCGCTTAACATGCGAGTCGCGCCATTTTCAACACAATATTTGGCAGCATGATGGAGAAACGTAACTTTGGAAATAAGCTCTGCAATTGAGAGCAGGAACGACACAAGTTTCAAACATTATTTGCACAATATAAAACATCTTTTAAATATTACACCAGAGGTCAATTAATTCTAAGAAAAATCTGTGATCTCACGTTTCATTCCAGATCAAAACATGCCACATTTGCCACCTACGAACCTCACTCCACTTCGCAACGCGCGCTCGTACGTAGCTCGCATATTTCAGGGGCCCGGCGAAATTTAGGTTCGAAGAGAATGTCTTCAGAGAACTGTTCTGCCTTGTCTGCAATGGACACCTCTTTGAAAACTTTTTTAGAGAGAAATATGTCTCATGCTTTTTAATTTCTTGCCTTACTTTGTAAGAAGAAAAGTGTTAAAATCGTTTCGTAGGAATTTTAGACAGAAAAACTGTTATTGCCGTGCCTTGATAACAAAAATGTGTATAAATTTTGTTCCTGTAGAAACAGTACCTGTTAGTACAGTAAACTAGCTAACTACCAGGCGTTGTCCGAACTTTCTTCATATCCAACCGTTGCGAAAGAGCCAAAAGATCAATTTTATTTAAACCACGGTGTTTAAGATTATTAATTTTATTGTAAATGGCTCACGTTTTAATGAAAATACTATAATTGTCTTTGATTTTAAATTACAGTACATTGCTATTTAACTAAAAATGTTTATCTTACGCACTGCGATTAGCCTCTAGCGAATCTAGCTAATCTACCGTTTCTGTTGCACAGCTACTGGCTTCTGGCGGAATATATTTAGAAACAATCTGCTCTCAGTGATAGGAGAAAAATGATGATCGTGGTGCATTTGTGTTGTGTTATGCTTTACCAAACTCTGCAAGGAGGGACGGACAACAATCCTGAAAAAATCCTGTAAAAATTTCGTTTCTATTAATACAGTACTATTTACATTCTTACGAATGTAAGAAGAGAAAATTCTGTAATCGCGAGCCGGAAAACGGTGATTTTTTTTTACAGAAAATCTCCAATTGTCGAGACTTACTACCAAAAAAACTCTTCCTATACATAGCTTAATTCAGTTCTAGTTGTTCATAGAGGACACTAAATTATGCATGTATGCAAACGAAAATAGGGTAAACCCTACTGAAAAAAAAGGATTTTGCGCAACGTTAACCCAAATATACATGAATTATTGTTTCCAGTTGCTATTATTACCAATTTCGCACTTCCACCTCATGTAACATTGGCTCTACAACTTTTCAAAATGGACTCCTCTTGTGTGAACGCAATATAGCCATCTGTGCCGCACAGACTCTGTGCCGCGCACAACTCTGTCGGGTTAACACTGTACATTTGCTGCCACGCATTGAATGCGCAGAAAAAGGTCATCACGATTTACAACTTTGGTAGCATAAACGCCCTCCGTCCGTCCGTCAGGAGCCGTCGGACGGACGGAGTGTAGGACGGACGGAGTGTAGGACGGACGGAGTGTAGGACGGACGGAGTGTAGGACGGACGGAGTGTAGGACGGACGGAGTGTAGGACGGACGGAGTGTAGGACGGACGGAGTGTAGGGCGGACGGAGTGTAGGACGGACGGAGTGTAGAACGGACGGAGGGCCGGACGGACGGAGGGTCGGACGGCCGTTATACTTTGGACTATGCGCTTGTGCTCGTGTAACGTGGGCTACGGCAAGTGAGCGAACGGCTTCACCCCTTATTAGGGCTCGTCATTTCTCTGGCTATCCGCGTTTATGCTACCGAAGTTGTAGATCATGATGACCTTTTTCTGCGCATTCAATGCGTGGCAGCAAATGTACAGTGATAACCCTACAGAGTTGTGCGCGGCACAGAGTCTGTGCGGCACAGACCCGCTTTTCTCAAAATTTATGAAATGTTACTTATACCGTTCTGGTTTAAACCCACTCATATATTTTTCTCACACGTAAAAACGAGACAATCCATTTACAACATTTACCCACAATGCAATATAATTTACTTTGTTACATTCTTTAGTATATCTTTACAAATAGTTAAGAAGCGTCACCAAATTCCCAAAGAGTCCAGAATGATGAGAAGGAATCGAGATTCGGTTTCTTCATTTACGAGATATTACTTTCGAAATTTTCTCTAACGGAAACTGAAGTCGCCGTGGAAGTCGTCCATCTTCCGCCCAAGTGGTTCCTTGGACTTCACGGCTGGAAGGAACCTCCGCCGAGCGGGGGCGAAGGAGGAGGCGGAGACGGGGGCAGCGGATTCGCGGCTTTCTCTCGCGGAAGGCGGATTCGCCAAATTGGTTCATCGAGAGCCGCCCAAAACTGCCCGATGGGTCGCAGCTAACGAGCTAAATTCGGCTCCGGAAAACGAACGCTGCCGGGCACTCGAGCGGCTGCTGCCGCCGCCGCCGCCGCCAGCGCCAGTCACCCGCGGCTCAAGCGGAATGGTGCTGGGGAGCCCGGCGGAGGTGCGAGCACGGGACCATGTCTGTAGGGCGCCGGTGCAGCATGGTAACAGAGAAGCGGAGGACTGGAGCGGAGGCGGGCAGCAGGAGGAGGGGGCCCGACGGCGAAGGAGGCGGGGCGGTGGAGGACACGGTGCGAAGGAGAACGAGGGGGCGGCGGAGGAGGCGGGATGGCGGATAAAGCGGGGCGGTGGAGGACTTGGGTCGGCGGAGGACGCGGGGCGGTGGAGGACGCAGCGAGGCGGCGGAGGAGACGGGGTGGCGAAAGAGGCTAGGCGGTGGAGGAGGCGGGCCGGCGTAGGAGGCGGAGCGGAGGAGGACGCGGGGCGGCGGAGGAGGCGGGGCGGCGGAGGAGGCGGGGTGGTGGAGGACAAGGGGGGCGGAGGACGCGGAGAAGTGTAGGACGCGGCGAGGCGGCGGAGACGGGGTGGCGAAAGATGCGGAGCGGCGGCGGAGGCGGGGCGGCGGGGCGGTGGGGCGGCGGGGCGGCGGGGCGGCGGGGCGGCGGGGCGGGGGAGGACGCGCGGCGGCAAAGGACACGGGCCGGCCTTTTTGCCGTTTTATCAGCGGCAAGAGACGGACTGACAGCTTGGTACTTCGAGACTGTGATATGACAGTGCGTCTGAGGTTTCAGGAACATGAGGCCCAATTGTCGTTACAGTTGGGCCGGCGGAGCACGGAGCGGGGCGGGGCACGGAGCGGGGCGGGGCACGGACCGGGGCGGGGCACGGAGCGGGGCGGGGCGGGGCACAGAGCGGGGCACGGAGTGGGATATGGGGCGGAGTACGGAGCTTGGCTCCGAATGGTGTACGGAGAAGGGGCGGAGTGGATTGCCATTGGGTGAGGGTGGACAGGAGCGGCGAGGGGAGGGGAACGGCAGCGACGTGCAGTATGCGCGTGCCACCTCATTTGCGTCGCAGCGTGAACGACCACTTTGCGGACAATTACCGACCCCGTTGATAAGACCGTCGTGGGGGCTGTCGAGTTACGAGAGCTTTGTATACTTGCGCCGCCCACACGCGCACATCCACACACACACAGTCGGGCGCGGGAAACGGGAGCCGGAATATTTGAAATCTCTATTCAACAGTATTTATTCTGTTCGTTGAATGTGCTGTGTCGACAAAATACACATACACACAATTACCGCTTCAAACTTATCTAAAGATGTGCCACTCTACTTAATCCAAACATAATAATCGATACCTGCTCCCCCTTCGCCTGTTTTCTCCACAAGCCATTCGCCTGACGTAAGCTTCCATTTTCTTCTCTTCAGCGTTTCCTCTTTCTCTACATTCTACTCCTCGATAGAGGAAACATTCAAACTTCTGAAGCCTATTGTGCATTAAAACCGTGGAAGCGTGGATTTTTAGCCTGACTTCTACGCAGTTTCTCCAGCGGTGGAAAATCAATAAGTAATAGTTCTCCAAATGTATAGGCGATTGATTACTTCACCATGTCCAACATACAATTGCGACTCATCACAAGTTTGCACTTTTCTCATCACTTACGCATCCATTAAACTTCACTATGTTAATAGCTCCCTTTGCGTTCAGTTTAGTAAGCGCCAATACAAATAACAACTTTAAGATGAACATCAAACTTTAGACATTACTAGCGGAATCCGACAGACGTTCTGCCATTCATCTTCTTTTTCCTTCCCCCTCCCTTTCACTCCCTCACTGTCTCTCTCTCTCCCTCACTGTCTCTCTCTCCCTCACTGTCTCTCTCTCCTTCACTGTCCCTCTCTCCCTCACCGTCTCCCTCTCCCTCACCGTCTCCCTCTCCCTCACCGTCTCCCTCTCCCTCACCGTCTCCCTCTCCCTCACCGTCTCCCTCTCCCTCACCGTCTCCCTCTCCCTCACCGTCTCCCTCTCCCTCACCGTCTCCCTCTCCCTCACCGTCTCTCTCTCCCTTACAGTCTCTCTCTCCCTTACAGTCTCTCTCTCCCTTAAAGTCTCTATCTCCCTTACCGTCTCTCTCTCCCTTACCATCTCTCTCCCTCACTGTCTCTCTCTCCCTTACCGTCTCTCCCCGTCTCTCTCCATCTCTCTCTCTCTCTCAGTCTCTTTCTGTCCATGTCTCAGTCTTTCGGTCCATCTCTAAGTCTTTCTGCCCATGTCTCTCCCTATCTGTCTCTGTCTGTGTCTCTCCCTATATGTTTGCATGTGTGCGCCTCTGTATGATCCTCACCCTGTTTCCCTCTCTCTGTCACTGTGCCTCAATTTGTCCGTCTCTCTCTCTCTCTCTCTCTCTCTGTCTCACTCGGCAACACTCGGCAACACTCAGCAACTATGAAGCCCACGCGGAGTGCAGTTTGAAAGGAAATTGAATTAAAATGAAGCGTCATTTTGTTCTACAGCGCCATCTAGTGTAGTTACAACAAATGTAATAGCACATACACTTTCTGGGTGACAAAAGACATATATGTGTAAACAATCATGGAGATCAGCCACACGGTGTCGGAGTTTACAATATTTATATACTCAAACATTCATATATATATATATATATATATATATATATATATATATATGAGAGAGAGAGAGAGAGAGAGAGAGAGAGAGAGATTTTCATTGCAGACTGTTAGGAAATATCACTAATAAGAAATATGCCATTACCATTTCTCTTTGGCATGAATAATAGTTATTTATATAACGCATGTTTAAAGACTACTAGAGAACGTATTACATACATTTTTTTATTACTAGTTATTCATAGTTAACATTTAACACTTTCATGAGTTAATATTTGTGATTACACGATGTGTTGTGGCAAGGGTAGTTGGTACAGGATCTTGGTAACGTTTTTTTAAAAAAACGCAGTGCGCGAAAGAGCGAAAAGGACAACTGAGGGCAAATAGGACAAGTGCACTAAAGCGGGGAAAGAAGAACAAAGAGGACAAGGGAACTAAATGAACGAAATTGGAAACGGAAAGAAAGGGACAAAATGAGGAAAGGGGGTCAAATTAGACCATGGAGGCAAGGGAACAAAATTGGGCAAGGAAATAAAATGCGACAATGGGACAAGATGGGTACAATGGGACAAACGGGACAAGGAGACAAATGGGACAATGGGGACAAGATCGGACAATTGGGACATAATGAGCCAAGGCGGAAAACGGATAAGGGGCACAAGGCGGAGAAAAGGGATATATTTATTGAAAGATTTATGAGTACAATCTAAACCGGTAAAATTTGGTAAAATCTAAACCCGAGAATCCGCTTAATATTCTTAATGGACTCGCAAACATTTTAACGGCCTTTGCTCTGGCGTTCTTAATGCGTTGTTTATATGGTTGGTTGCTAAGGAGCTAAGCGCCTGTTTACTGACGTAAATAACAATTTTTTCCATATTCTGATTAGTCTGAGAGAAGAAAGTGACAGTAAAAGAACGGAATACAGAAAAAGAAGAGAAAGAGAAAAATGAGAGAAAGAAAAACTGAGAAAAAGAGAAAAATAAGAAATCAGGAAAAAAGAAGAGGTGAGACAAAATGAGAAGAAAGGGAAAGAGTATTCATGGCTTCTCTCTACTCTATGTGCGGAGTATTCGATTGAAAGAGAATATTCTTATTAGCATCGCCTGCAGCTAGGCAACCCTTTCAACGCAGCTGGCCGGCGTTGAGCCTATCGAAGCACGCGCCTCTCAAGAGTTCCAAGAAGTTCTTCGTGGATTGCAGAGAAAAGGTCCACGACAATCACGTCTAGCCAACAAATTAACTATTTCTGGCAGTAAATGTACAGAAAATTTCAGGATGTGTTGAATATGTTTGCCTCAACAGTTCAATTTCTCCGAATTTGCACCTAAAGATAATGACTAATGCTTTATATTACATAATTCGTTACTTAGTTTACATATGTACAAATATTAAAGAAATGCAGTTGAAAAGTATATGAAATTTAAAATGCTGCAACTGTGAACGGCGACAATCATATGTTTCAAATTAAAATCTATTTTCTGGAGCAGGACAAACTACGAATGTGAAAATTGCAATGAAGAGAGTAAGATTCGATATTCAACCCGGACCCTGAGATGGAGAAATAAGTAAATCCTAATTTAAGCATCATCGCATGGGGCAATTTGATTCAACCGCGGCGAAAAGAGTGACTCGTTTGCGAAGAGTGACTCGTTTGCGCAGAGTCGCGTGTTGGGTTCTCATTGGATAACACGTTAAAATGCTCTTGATGCTCACCACATCAACCTTTTTATTAATCACGCTACAAAACATCGCTTTATATCTTAAGTCTCCTCCAGCTGTTATGATGAAAATAAATTGTCATAATTTAATTCGAATGAACACACTCCGATCAGCTGATAAGAATTACGCTCCGGCATATGGGCAATGGAAACATATGTGTTGCTACCAGGATATAAAACTTTTTTTATCAATTATACATTCATATTGTTATAGACGCTTCAATGAAATGATTCCAATTTTTTTATTTACGGGATAATATCATAAAATATTAATAGCGTAAAAAGTGAAAAACGGTAATCTTGCACACGGCAGTACTTCACTACATACTGAAAACAGTAATATCACATTGTATGGAAAAAAACATACATTGTTGTTGTTTTTTAGTTTAAATAGGCCCGCATGGAGGTTTCGAAATAGACATGTTTCTCACACATAGACAGGGTGTCGAGTTCAGGTCATTATTTTGAAAGACTACCCGATACGGGTTCGGGCACGCCATTCCGCACGAACACGGAGGCTGTTCCGCATTGCATGCAGCGCCGTCAGAAATAGCTCCCGCCAAGCGCGAAACGTGATAAGTGCAACGCTATCCCGCGAGTAAAATATAAATGTAAACACGCCAGCCCCAGTCCCTCTGCCTCCACCGCCGCCCTTGCTCCCGCCGCCCCTGCCCTTCACTCTCGCCACCGTCGCCAACCAACCCCCTCCCCATAACTTCCACGAACTTCGCCTCTGCCCTTCACCTTTGCTGTTGTGTTTTCGCCCGTCCTCTCCGGCTTCTTCGTTTGAACATCTCGGTTTCGCGCATTCCCGTTTCGCCGGTTGGATTCATTCATTAGTGATTCCGGATTTTCCCCAACCAGGTATCTCCCCGCAAGCGAGACACTGCCCCAGTGGGAACAAGCTTTAATTTCCTGAGTGGTCTCCCCACATGCGTGGTAGTGTAGTGCATGTAGGTGTGTGTAAATAAGGGTGAGAATAGGGCAAGAAAGAGGAAAGATCACACGCGTTCCGTGGCTCCATTGTTAGTGTACTCGTACTGGTCAGGTGTTTGCCGAGTGTTAATTGGAGAAACCACGGAAAATTAAACATTAGAGCAGCCGGGCGCTAGAATTTCTCCAGACAGCGGTTGAATTCGACCCAGTTATATAGGAAGTACCGAAAAACCTGCCACTTACGGGTCTCGAAGCCTAGGTATTCCCCGTCAGAGGCACTACAGTGACAACAATTGATACCCTAAGCCACATAAGCCGATTCGCCGGTTGGAGCCTTACATGTCGTCCATGAAACCATGTTAATCTATCCGCGTCCCACGCCGTCCCCGCTATTTCATTAACAATCGTCTTCGACACAACCTCCTTCATCATCCTCTATAGTCCCTGCATTCGCCACGCCACCTCGTCCGTTTCGGTATATCTATCACACCTTCAGTTTCATCTTCATCTTTATTGGTCACATGACGCATTGCTGTCTCCCTCTCAAATCAATTCCATCTCTCACTATCTTCAACACCACCACCGTAGGTACTTCCCTTGTCGAATCCTGGATTACAGTTGAATCCACCATGCTTTGACACCAATCCATTTTCCCTTCAACTACTCATCCAACAGGCAGCATTCACTGATTTCTGCGGTAGCTCCGTAACAATTTCGTTGCAGCACCGTTGATCTAGAAATCGTGTTCTGACGGTGTCAGATTTTCGACTTTAATACATAGCTTGGCTGTACTCAATCATTGTCTTGAGAATTCTAGCAGCCGGTGGCTTTGATGTATAGTTTTTCGTGTTTTTTGGTCAATACTAGGCAAATGCCGGAGCAGTACCCAAACAAACTGGCCACTTACTGCGCGCGATCTTCCCTTCCTCATCCTATATGTATCCTCTTCTCTTAAATACACACTACTGTACATTACAACGTATGTCGGGATACCAATCGGATGTATAGAGTTTATTACTGCCGAAATGGTAACCAGCTGAGGGAGATACGTGAAAAAGAAAAACACCACATGCCTATCCACCGACGCCGCATCTCATGTATGAAACTCCAAAATAATTATAGAAGTTGTTGACGTGCCATAAATCAATATTCACTCCATTCTCCGATCATAATTTCTTTTCATCTTATTCCCATCACGTTTTCTCTTCTTTCGGCATGACCTCACGGTCTCACCCTCCACCACCCTACCCACCCCCTTCTTCCACCCTCGCATTCAACTGCGATTCCGGCACTCAGGCGATCTTCCGTTTTCCCCAACAGAGGTGATAGGGTGCCAGAAATGGCCTCTCGAACCACGCGAGCAGCCGAAACGGCAGAATTCGGAGGAATCGACACGCTGCGAAACAGTATGTGGGGTGAGAAACAGGAAGGAGAGCACGCACAAGTCGCCTGGTATTATATCGAATCCTTAAAAAAATGTTTTATACCAGAATATTAACTGTCTTAATATTCGCAATCTAACCGCATGTCTACTTTTCATTTAAAAATCGTGTTCATGTAATGATCAAGCCAATAGGTCTGAAAAACTTATCTTGTAATACTCATTACCTTTGTTTGCAAACAAGAAACTTTATTATTACTTATCAACAATTTTAAAAGAACTCAATTTTGAGAGTAATATAAAATTTATGTTGATAATGCAGGATGAATTGGCTTTAACTGACAAAAATTGCATCATTGATTATTCTCGGAATAGTACAATCCCTACAAGAAAACCGATGAATTGTGACACACCATACTCACTGTCAGATGTAATAAAATTAATCAGAGTATAGTACAGTAACTATTCTCGCAAGAATCACAGGCAAAGTTTTTTAGGCAATTTCTGTGATTTTTATTGTTCTTCATAAATTTCATTTGTTAAAGGTGATAGAAACTATCAATAGCCTTCTTTTCTGATTCCCTTTTTTTTTGCGAAATGCGGTACAAATGCAATAAGAACAAATTTATCTCTCTTCGCATTTGGTTACAATGTTAATAGGGTATACAATAAGAAATATGTCAGCCATGTGTTTTCCCAATTTCATTAAACTTCTTCGAACAATTTTGGACATTTACAAGAGTACTTCTTTTTTTAAATCAATTGGATCGCTCACTTTTGTTATGTTCTTCGCGTTTATTCTGGAATGCGGACTGATGACTTTGTGGGTTTTTTCAGTAGCTGCCATATATTCCCAATACCTTCCTCGAACTGCCCGTGAACAGAAAATGATACGATTTGTTTCAATGCACCCTTTACAAAAAGCAACCTGTTAAAAACCAACCATTTCATTTCAGTTATTGGTCATTAAATAGTTTCCCGATTGAAGATAACTATAGTGAAAAGACTCAGGAAAATATTTCCCACATAACATAAAATACACAGTTCGGTGTAACCATCGTACCGAGCTGATTTCACTTCCTTCCCAGAGAAAGAGTGAACTATGTTAAGACTTTCTGTGAATATACTCACTGTGCATTTGCCATCCATCAATATCCAGTTTGGCATCTACATGAGTCGGTCTATAACGAATTACGGGAACATCGTACGAATGAGGCAACGTATCGTTCTGCGGAATATTCCTAAACAAGGCTGAAGATGGGCCAAATAGAATTAAAAGTGCGACGGACAAGAGAAGAAAGAAACAAGAGATACAGAAAGGACCGAGAGAGAGAGAGAGAGAGAGAAACGTGAGAGAGACAAAAAAACCTTAGAGAGAAAAAACCTGAGAGGAAAAACGTGAGAGGAAGAACGTGAGAGGAAGAACGTGAGAGAGAGAGACGTGTGAGAGAGAGAGGAACGTGAGAGAGAGAAACACGTGAGAGAAAAAACGAAAGAGAGACAGAGAAAAACGAGAGAGAGAGAAACGAGTGTGAGAGAGACAAACGAGTATGAGAGAGAAATACGCGAGAGAGAGAGAGAAAACGTGAGAGAAGAGAAAAACGTGAGAGAGGGGAAAAACGCGAGAGAGAGAAAAAACGTGTGTGAGAGAGAGAAACGTGTGAGAGAGAAAAAACGTGTGTGAGAGAGAGAAAGAACGTGAGAGAGAGAAAAACGCGCGAGAGAGAAAAAAACGTGAGAGACAGAAAAACATGATAGACAGAAAAACGTGAGAGGGACAAAAACGTGAGAGAGAGAGAGAAAAACCGCGAGAGAGAGAGAGAGAGAAACGCGAGAGAGGAAAAACGCGAAAGAGGGAAAACTTGAGAGAGAGAGAGAGAGAGAGAAACGTGAAAGAGAGGAAGAAAGACCGTGGGAGAGGGAGGAAGAAATACCGTAAGAGAGCGGGGAAGAAAGAACGTGAGCGAGAGAAAGAAAGAAAGAACGTGTGTGAGAGAAAGAAAAAACTTGTGTGAGAGAGAGAATGAACGTGAGAGAGAGAGAAAGAGAGAGAATGAACGTGTGAGAGAAAGAGAGAGAAAGAAAGAACGTGTGTGAGAGAGAAGGAAAGAATGTGTGTGAGAGAGAAAGAAGCAAAGAACGAGTGAGAAAGAACGAGTGAGAAAGAACGAGAGAGAAAGAACGAGAGAGAAAGAACGAGAGAGAAAGAACGAGAGAGAAAGAACGAGAGAGAAAGAACGAGTGAGAAAGAACGAGTGAGAAAGAACGAGTGAGAAAGAACGAGAGAGAACGAACGAGAGAAGGAGAAAGAACGAGAGAAGGAGAAAGAACGAGAGAGGGAGAAAGAACGAGAGAGGGAGAAAGAACGAGAGAGGGAGAAAGAACGAGAGAGGGAGAAAGAACGAGAGAGGGAGAAAGAACGAGAGAGGGAGAAAGAACGAGAGAGGGTGGAAGAACGAGAGAGGGGAAAACGAGAGAGGGGGAAATGAGAGAGGAAGAACGAGAGAAAGAACGGGAGAGAGGAATAACGAGAGAAAGAACGAAAGAGAAAAAGAAAAAGAGGGGGAGAGATACATGAAGGACCGAGTGGGGGAGAGGAAACGGAGACGAACCAGAGAGACAGAAAGGAACGACAGAGAGGCAGGAAGGAATTAACGGGGTGGAACGGAAACCGTAAGACTAATGATGAAAGTCAGAATGAGAGAGACGACGTGACACACTGAATGGTCCCATGCAACAATAATATATTGATAATATTTGACTAATAAAATGGTAAGGATTGGCGAGAAAATGTATCAAGGGCCCACCAAAAAGAGGAGGCCTTTCGTCGGTGACAGGGCTACAGAAACACCGCCCTGAGACAGCTGACAGTCAACCAACTTTCCCCGCAGACGGTACGTGCGTCGTCGTCGACGGCGACGGCGACGGCGGCGGCGGTGGCGGTGGCGGTGGCGGTGGCGGTGGCGGTGGCGGTGGCGGTGGCGGTGGCGGTGGCGGTGGCGGCGGCAGCCGCGTAGGCGGCGCCCGCGGCGCGTGGATTGAGAGCGTTGAATAAATTGGCGTATGTTTATCTAGTGGACCGAAGGCAACGGCGGCCGTCTTGGCAGTATCGACGCGGCGGCCGCGAGCGTCGGTCTTCGCCCCGACGCCGCTGACGCTGCCGCCGCCGCCTCGGGACGCCCTACCCGCCCTCCCGCTGTGTGCATTTGCAGGGGCGCTCTGGAGGGCGTGCTGCTCGCCGCTTCGTCGCCAATTCGCCCGCCCGCTACCTCGTCTATCCGCCCGCAAGGGCGGTCGGCGGTTAAATAGCCTGTCTGGCGTCTAGTAGGTTTATTACTATCGTTGGAAATCTGATTGTGTATTTATTATCCATATTAATACATAATGCTTCAAAACGTTTTGGACAACTTTACATTTTAATCAGTGATTTATTATTGAACAATCAGATTGTCGCTTATTACAATTTTTTTTAAATCAATCGTTTTTGAAGCATAATGTATCCCTATGGTCTTGTAGATTTGTAAACAAGTACAGCTGTCGTGCCTTCTGACAGTTTTTCGCCCGAACGCTCGTTCGGTCGTTCGTTCGCTCGTTCTTTCTGTCTTAGTGTTCTGTTAGTTTTCGGCTCAGCACGTCCTACGAATCTTTCTATCATCTTTGCACTCCTCCTCTGCCACACTTGCATTTAAGCTGAAAATGTTGATCGGTGAACACGTGTGAGCACTTTGTTATCGAAGATTCGTATTCATTCTTCGAATGACACCGTTGTCTAAAGCATGCTGCAGCCCCTACACCTAAAATATCTAACCCATCTCATTAACTGATTTCCTTGTATTGTGTAGACTTTATCATATATCGGGGGAAATCCTGTCAGATTACTTGTCAATGACGAAAGCATATAATTTAAATTTCTAGGAATATCCAACAATTTAATTTAATAAACAAAAAATACACTATGTTGTTTAAAGAAAATTCCGCGTGGATTTCATATCTTCCAATTACAATTACAATTACATTAAAGATCACACAAATGTCTACAAACTATCATTGATCATCCCTTCGATCAACTCAACAACCTTGTTATCATTTTCATTCAATAATTTACTTCACGTTTGGTCTCTCAAATTTTCTTTCTTCTACATGAAATTCCTCGATTTTCGCTCCATTCACACCTCCATTTATTCAACCAACCACCAACTTGCGTATTCAACTACTACACCATCCACACATCCAACCATTCAAGCAACAACCCTTTCACACATTCATGCACTCTTTCATCCAATCACAAATACAACTTACTACCGACTCTCTCAATGATTCCTTCAAACAACAATTCATAATCAATTCCATATGCATGCCCAAATCTATTCACTCATTCACTGATTTTCACATTCCGTCTCATTTCACTGGTTCGTTTCTTTACGGACATCTGGCTCAACAGTTCCCTCTTCCTACGTGTGGTAGAGGGCGGTGGCATCTCGGGAGGTAGCCACAGCGGAACGTCGTGCGTTCGAAACAGAAGTTTGAACGGGGACCGCTTCGACGGGCACCGCGCACAGCTGAAGTTCCCGCTGGGCAAAGAGACATCTGTGAAAGTGACCGGAGGACGGGGCATCGCCAAGGGCGGGACACTGCCCACCGCTGAAGTTCCGGCACGGAGCAGAGCCATCGGCGGAGGAGTACGAGTGGTCGGGACACCGCGCATAGCTGAAGTTGCCGCACACAGTGGACGTATCGGTGGACGAGTACTGACGGGGGGCATCCCCCAACGCGGGGGACACTTCGCACCGCTGAAGTTCCCGCACGGAGCAGAGCCATCGGCAGACGAGTACCAGTGGGCGGGACACCGCGCATAGCTGACGTTCTCGCACAGAAAAGAGGCAGTAGTGGACTAGTACCTGTGGGCAGGACATCACCCACGGCGGGGCATCGTGCATCGGTGGACAAGTACCTGTGGGCGGAGCACCGCCCACGTCAGCCGCAGTGCACCCGCCTCACATCACTGGCTTGCACCTCGTCCCCCGCGCCTGCGAGCCTCCCGGAGCGGCACCGGCTTCACCCACGCCATGTTCCCAGGCAGATCAGGTAAGTTTCAATTGTTAGCGTACGGATATGCCAAAGGTGCTTCGCTGCTCGCGGTGGGGGTAGACATGGACATCGCCAAATCCGGAGAAGGCTTATTATTATTCTACACTTATTGACTGGTATTTCCAGCCGCGTCAACTACTAAGGTAATTAGACTCAAAAGAGTAGTGCATGTTTTATCGCGGAAGTTTGCTGTGATCTTCCGCCATTAGATGGAGAGATCCGGCACCGACTTACACATTGACTTGCGGGATTTTCCCCAAGATATCTCCCGCAGGCGGGGCACCAGTCCAACAGGGAGAAACTCTGAGCTCCCGATCGGTCTCCCGGTATGTAGGGTAGTGTAGTGCATGTAAGTGTGAGTATAAAAAAGAGGTGAGGATAGGACAAGGCAGAGTAGGGAAAAGTCGTACGCAGTCCGTGCCCGATTGTTAGAGTAATGCTCCAGCATTCTTCGGAATTTATCAGAGAAGGTAACGAATACTTCCGATCAGAGCAAAAGGCCGCTAGTATTCTCTAGACAATCGCTGAATTCGATGTAGCTATCTAGGTAATGTCTTAAATCCTGCCACTGTCGGGACCCCACGACCTTTCGGTCACAGGCACTGCAGTGACATCAACTGATGCCCTAAACTACCAAGGGCGGTATTTTTTCATATAAATTATACATCTATCGAGAATTTAAAAAATCAATTTCTGATCAAAGTGTCTAGAATGATACGTGTTTCTTAGATATTGGATTTTTTTGAAATAAAATACGTTTAGGTGTGTGGAATAATGTTACATGTAATTCATTCTGACTTCACAATGTGTTGTGTGCCGAATTATGAATGCCAACAGGAGTGGTGTACTTGTTCAAAAATACAATTATGCACTATTATTTCGAAATAACCGTTGAAAAGTGAATTTATATATAATATAGTATAGAGGAGAAAACAGATTCGCATTTAATCCAAAACTTGGAAGCGATGCGTCCTTGTCCCTAAATCCAGGTGTTTGTGATCATGTACGGACAGCAATCATTATGCATATACAGAAATCTTCATTAATAAACTGTTTGGGCGTTCTAATGCAGTTTTGAAGGCAGTTTTTCGGTAGCAAGGGTTTTCAATGATGTTTAAAGGTGAGTTCGTGTCTCGATCTACTTTCACTTCAAACACTGATTTACAAGCTGCGAAATGTTCGGAAAGGTCCAGCTAGTTTTTGTTGTTGTTATGTTTTGTCATTCTCTCAGTTTTAAATTCAAATACAAGGTAAAGTTTAGCAGAAAACGTTCTGATGGAAAGAGATGTGTTGTTCCTGACGAACCCCAGTGTAGAATAAGTTGCATTTCAATTAGGGAAAAATGACAAAAGTGTAAAGCGTTTGAGACCATATGCTCATTGGCAATAAGTGACCTTCTTCAATCCCACTAAATCCCCTAAACATTTCTACCATATTTCTAAATATCTGCAAATACGTGTGTAAGTGTGAATTTCGAAGGAGGCTTGAAAATATTAAAAAATGATCTTCACTTACAAAACACATTTACAAAACATTGTAACACAATAATAATAATAATAATAATAATAATAATAATAATTTTAGAACAATACGTGTACATATACATATTCTAATTATACACTCTAAATAATATTTCCCACTGTTAGAATACAACACTAGGGTTGCAAATATTAAGTGAAACGACCGTTATGCTGTAGGGTATCTGATCGGAAGGTCTTAGTGTTCCTGCCGTGTTGGAGGATTTTCGACACTATTTGTGTAGCTAGCTCAAATCCCGCAGTCTGGAGGAGATTTCTTGTGTCTTGTTTTGGTAATCGTAGTTTCTTATTGTTTCTCCGAGCAATACCACGCGAATGCCGGAGCAGTACCCTGGCAAACAGGCCACGCACCGCGCGCTATCTTCTCTTCTTCATACTTAGCGTCCCCTCCCCGCTTACACACACACACACACTTATATGCACTACACCACCACACAAGTCGGAAGACCAGGCCGCTGCTTGGAGCTTGTCCCGGCTGGGAATGTGCTCTGTTGGGGGAATTATCTGGAAAGAGAAAACCCTGCACCCGACGGGAAGGTCGACAGCGTTTGTTTTTTTTTTCTGCGGGGAAGCAATACCAACACTTCCCGGTTATGACATGCACAGTATTCCCTAATGAATAATGACCAAAGTCGTTGACGAACCCTAAAAAACAATACTTACTCATTCAATACACAAAAGAACAAGCCCTATTAATTACTTACGTATTAAATTTATTATAACCATCAACCCGTTGAGACAAAAATCTTATTCTCACACGCGTTGAGAAAAAAAACAGTATCGTA
This sequence comes from Gryllus longicercus, assembly GCA_038098605.1. Taxonomy (NCBI): domain Eukaryota; kingdom Metazoa; phylum Arthropoda; class Insecta; order Orthoptera; family Gryllidae; genus Gryllus; species Gryllus longicercus. Next base: position 3,572,016 of record JAZDUA010000107.1, read on the forward strand.
GGTGATTAATTTCAATTTTATTTTCCTGTTAACAAAACATTCTAATACAACTATATCTCTTCCCTGTGCAGAACAACGGCGATTGTTCGATAAAAAAACTCTTACTGTTGTGTCCTGATAACAAAAAAACTGGCTAAATCTTGTGCCTCTATGTACAAAATTACATTCTCAAACACGTTGTGTCGTCAGACTGTTTTGTGGATCCTTGATACAGAAAAATCGATTGACGGCAAAACGTCTTTGTGTCCATCCATCAGTCCGTCCTCCGATTGTGGTCAATGCTAGCGCCGAAAACGCACAGACAACTTTCTCCAAAACCGATATTCACCGATCGATCCGAAGAAACTCAAGATCCTGCGAGTTTGAAACGGATATTTTGAATCTGAGAGTACTTTACATGAAGATTAACTAGGTTTTCAATCTTTTTTAAAAAATGGAAGCAAGCTATTTCGAATAAATTTTGTTCTGTGGTAGCGTAGAAAACGCTTAAAAGAATGACGAGTCTTGTTTTTGTTAAATTCTCTTAATAGTTTTATCGTAATAATGCGTGAGGTACATGCGATTTTTAAACAATTATTTTCTCAAAAACTCTTATTTTTCTTGAAATGTTTTTTGTCACATGTACCAAAGGACGGTAAAAAAGTGGTGCCGGTCCCATCTTTGCCTAACTCTGTCTTTTCGAAAATTGCAACTAGTTGTACAACAGAATGCCACAGACTTCAGAGTTATTTTTATTTTTACTTTGGTGTAAGATAGCTTTAGGTTCCTGCCCCCATCCTTTTAGGGGCTGCCATCTATTGCCGCCCTAAATTATTTCTTTTCTAATTTTCTCAGTTTTTCGGTTTCCTAATGGTTGGTTTGAAATATTACTTTTAAGATATTAAACAAGAGTAAAACCTCGTCCTATATGGAAATTTTCGATGAAAAATGTGGTGCCGTTTTTTTAAATCATATAAACTCTAGTGTAAATGTGAAATTTGAAGCACTTTTTCTCAAGAATTTTGAGTGTTTTCGAAAAACTTTATTAGAAGTCATTTGACGATCTTTCACTAACATGGAACAATTATACAAATCACTGGAAATGTCCATATTAACGGCGTGAGAGATAGTAAAAAAATAAATTTGTGTGTTTTTTTAAACAAAAGTATACAGCAAAAATAATTCCACGTCATCTTAAACAGTGCAATAAACTCTATCCGTACGAAAAGTTTAAAGAAAAAAATTGGCGCCGTTTTTGAGAAAACAACTTTTGAGTGTTTCTGAAAATGCGGAATTTTGAGCTTGTTTTCGCAGAAAACTGTTGAGTTTTCACGAAACTTTATTGAACATCACTTAACGCACATGTACTCGTAAAAACAATATTGTGAACAAATCGCCGCTAATGTACAAAGTAAAGGATGTTAACAACGTAAAAATAAAGTCTAGTAAAAAAGGTCATTTTCCTAATTTTTTAAAAAAGAATAGAATAGAGCAATACGACGATTCTGTCATCTCATACGGTACATTTTTCACTATCCCTAACAAGTTTAAAGAAAAAAATTGGAGCTGATTTTGAGAAAATCTTGTGTTGCATATATTTCACGCAGTATTGAGCGAAAACTAGTAAAATTTTCGAAAAAAGGAACATGGCCTCAATGAAAGAACTAATTATAAACAACAAATTTCATTTGATGGAAAAATCTCTATACTTAATTTTGTAGTTGTAGGAAAACGTCGAAAAAAATCAATCTTTTGCTATTTTCAAAATTCGAAGTTAACGTGAAAATCAGACATATGCCTCCTTTATAAGTGTATTTCACTCTATTCTTGCACGAAGTTGAAAGAAAAAAATTGGAGCCGTTTTTGAGAAAACTTTGAAAATGTCCATGGGTCTTATGTAAAGTAGTTTAGTAAAGTTTCCGAAATTTTAGAGAATGTCTAAATTTTAAAGCTACAACTAGAGACAGATGGACAGGGGTTTCATCATTTTGGAAAATCTTCTACTCGGTTTAGGAGCTAGTAGACGGACCGACGGAAGGACATTTTGCTGTCAATTGATTTTTGGTAACAAGGACCCACAAGACTGGGATTCTGGCTACACCACGTGTTAGATGATTTTTTTTTCTAAATTTAGCCACTGGATTTATCCACTTTTTCGTTATCAGTGCGTAGCAATTAATTTCTTTCTGCCGATAATCCGCCGTATTTCGCGCAGCATTACATAACATTCTCTATACTACGCATACACTCCGTATTCGAGAAAGTAACTAGTGGTGCTACAGAATGTAACAGACTTTCTCGTATTAGTTTTCTATTTTTTGTGGTCTGGGCTAGCTATTCGGCCTTGCGACACACTCTTGCCAGCTGCCATCTATCGCCGCCAAAAATACATTTTTTTAAAATTTTTCTCTTTTTTTTGTTTGTTTGCAAAAAGTAGAATCAAAATATTACAAAAGGGAAAATACTCATCCTAAATGGCAATGTTCGTTGTATATTTGGAGGCGTTTTTTAAGAAAATGGCGTTTAACATTTAAAGCCATTTATAACCATTTAAAGCCTTAACATTTAAAGCGTTACTGTAAAAGCGAAATTTGAAGCTATTTCTCCAAGAAAAGTTTTGAGTTTTCGAAAAACTTCTTTGAAAATCGTTTTAATCATTTAAACTCAGAAATTGAATAGTTTTTACAAATGGCTGAAAATGTGCATATTAACGGCGTGAGTCTTACATAAAATTGTCTCCAACAAAATAAACTTTACATAACATTAAACAATGCAATTAGTATTATCTGTTGGAAATGTTTTCTTCAAACATTTGGAGCAAAATGTGACTATGGAGGAGTTGACCGTTCAATTTTTTTCAATTTCTTAATAATGTACCTTGTCTCTGATGTATAACAATATTGTTTGAAATAAGGTATTCGTTTGTGTGAGTTCTAAACACCGGTTTTCATTGTAACTTCTTATTGTCTTTGCTAACTTGAAATTGGATTAACCTTGACAGAAATTTGAATCACGAAACGCACTTTATTTTAGTACTTGTTTTATTTTGCATGAAATTGCAAGTGTTGGGGTTTTATTAGCTGTATTTAAATGATTGATAGTTTTATTGCCTTAAATAAAATTCTTATTTTATCAACTTGTTTTTAAATTTACCTTTTTCAAAGGTTTCATTTAAGAAAAAAATTTGTATGACATCGGCACTGAATTATGTTGGTCAGTGACACGTGAGTTCAGTTTAATATTATTTATATTATTAATATTATTTATATTATTAATATTATTTATATTATTAATATTATTTATATTATTAATATTATTTATATTATTAATATTATTTATATTATTAATATTTAATATTAAGTATGTGTTAATTTTGCATTTTCTTGCACCATGAACTCAGCGTCTATATCTTTCACGATGCCAATTGTCTAAATATTTCTGAGGAATTGCAGTTGGGAATGGGGAAACGCAGTGTAGCTACGAACTCGGTTCGCCGCTCTTGGTTTCGGCCACTCAGCCAACAAAACGGATATATTATCCTATCGGGAAGATGTACTTCGTACATAGTGGCATTGGAAAAAAATCGGGCTATAAGATATTGTTAAATTATAACGAGGTTTTCAATAGAAAATACGTCAATTTACACCTTACATTTTAAACTGGTACAATAAATGCCCTTCGACTAGTAAATGTAAAATAGAATGAACTTTTTGCTGATTGAAACATATTGAATTCATATACATAATTGTAAATTACAATGAAAAAATACGAACATTCCTTGTATAGCTTAATTTTTATCCCTTTTTGAAGATTTTTTGTAATTTTCAATTTTGGTATTTACTTTTTTTACTATTATGTTAATTTAATTTTGTCTGTGAATAATATTTAACATATAAACATCAGAGGTGTAAATAAGAATTAAAATATGAAATATTAGACGCAACTTCGCCAATTATTTCCTTCGGTAACGACTTCATTTCCTGGTAGGCCGAAGCCTGCATGGATGCCATAAGCTCCATTTCCATACGATCATGCATATGAACAAATAACAACTGACAATCAAATATTAATAGTTGTGTATTTAATAGCGTTGGCCAAGGATATACCTAATGTACCACGCTAATCAAGCTCAAATTTCAGTAGTTATTCGTCTCTTCTAATAATTTTATAATATACAAAAATAGCGTATGCAAATCTTTTACACAAATTTCAAAACTTACTTATAACGTCGCTCGTTTTCAAAACATGTACTTACGCAATAAAGCATAACATTATAAACTCGCTGCATAATACACTATTATTGATTTACGAAGCATTGAAGGGTTTATAAACTCCGTATTTGTTGTGATATGGTCATGAAGCTATGAATACATGGAAGTGGCACTCCCCACCTCTGCCATGTTCTGCAAGTAAAGCCAGTCCGCCATATTGGTGTGCCCAAAACACGTCTGTCAAACACGTTAACAAATGAGTAGTACCCATTTTCCATTGTAATTTAATAATCTTCGGAATACTTAATAGTATAATAACTTACGCGGAGAAGCTTTATTACAAATGGTGGAGTCACTGCAAAGTATTTTCAGTGCGTGTAAATCAAAATATTCTCAAACATAAAAAGAATACTACATTACTAAACGCGCTTCTTCTGCCTTTGAGATTATTCACAAAAAGTATGCAAATAAATAAAAACTTAACACTGCTAACATTCTGAAAGATTATTACAACCTAAATTATTACAACGATCTTAGAATTAGAGTTGTCACAAGATTAGAAATCTGGCTACCGTACTATTTGATTATTTGTCGTACTGTATTGTTACTTTTTCTTTCAGCGTTTCCTTACATAAACCTTACGTACTTTCATCTGAAGTCAAACGAGAAGGGTCCTAAAGTTTGGAGTTTGTAGATGGGGCCATTAACGCAATTGATGTCAACATTGTGCAAAAGTTTCGGTTTATTTGCAGAAGACGCCAAAAATAATTATGTCAGTTATACTTTATTATAATTATGACTAGAAGTCATCTCCAGTGAATAATTATTTCAGATCTATTTGCTTTTCATAGATGTGGTAGAAAATCTGTTAAATTGTTGGAACAGCGAGTTTCCACAAACATACGTGTCATAAAGAAGTTCCATCAAAATCCTCTTCTTGAAAATAAACCGAGCAGAACTTGCTGTATGTACTAGACTTCCGGTTGTCTTCGCACAACTCTAATCGACAGTGCTCTTTGGTATGAAGAGAAAATACACGAAAATTAACCAATATCTTCAAATGTTACTAAGTTATCGAAGCCATATAAAGTAACTTCTTGTATGAGAAATGTAATTCACGCCTTCCCCAAACAATTTGTACAGCAGTAAGCCACGCAAGACTAACCATGACGAAACAAGACCATGATCAACGGTTAAGAAAGCTTGTTAATGAGATCAAGGCTTTTAATTTTAGAAACTATAATATCACACCTGAACATGAAAACGCCTACAGGCGTTTTGGGCACAGCAATATAGGGGGATCGGTAGCATCAAGTTTGTGACGTCATGCCATCTCCCTATATTCCTAGCTCCATGGGTGTATTCAATATACCCTGTAGTAAACAGTTAAAAAGTTAAGTACCTACACAGTACACAGTTCGATCACTTACGTTACAAAATGGGCCTACTTAGCACGTTAACTCTCCAAAGAACCATACGTGGTGGACAAAAAATATTATTTGTATCAAGGCAACATATATGATCGTCCTGTAGAACTCTTCTCAATCATATTTTCACAAATCGGACTTCCATTCTCCGATTTCAAAATTTTGTGGACAGTTACTAAGAACACAAAACATTCGATATATTCAATATGATACAAGGCGATTTTATCCTTATTTCAATTAGGTACCATCGTTCAACATTATAATTTGAAGGGAGGCACCTTATACGCTGACCACGCCAACCTAACACACTGTAATGAGTCACCCAAGGCGTCACATCCATATATTTGTATGAGGATACATTAATAAGTATACCCGCATATATTTATTTAATAAGGGTTTATTTCGGCCAAACGTTGCGGCCTGCAGCCCCACTGCGCGGCGCTGCCTCAGGCCGGATGCTGTCTCGGCGGCCGATATCCGTCGGTTTACTCAGCGTTCACCAATGGGGCTGTGGGCTGCGATTGGAGCGTGCCGTGGCGGAGATATCGAGCTCAAATTTGTAGAGGGAAATACTGTTGCTCGCAGCTCCACGACGATACGCCGGCGGAAATAAATTTTTGCTTGAATCCGTTCCGAACGCCGCCTCCCCGCGCCGGTCCAACTGCCTGGTTGCCTTCCGTAATGAACGCAGCGCGGTACCGAACGTGTATTAGTAAAATGTTAGGCCGTTTCGGAACGATAAGATATTTATAGACGTGCTTGCTTTAAACGAACGGTGTCAGTTATGAGAGCGTTACCTAAACTTTTATTGCCGAAGACATTTTTCGATATTGCACTCGACACATAAGCATGAATTTTGGCAATGTTCCTACGCTGTGACGCGAGAAGATTGCCTTCTTTATAGACGCTTACGTTTGAAACAAATGTAAAAGCAGTTCACATTTTGAGTCCAATTCTAATTCAACTTCTTTCACAAGACATTCTGCCAATAGAAGGAACACGTTAAATATCCTGCACAAACATCTATTAAAATTGCATTGGTTGTTGCTTTGTTTGCTCTGCAATCATGTTATTCGTTCCTTTATTTCATTTTTTAATACGTCTCCCTTCTTCCTCTGAAACCACCAGACGTATGTCATTAAATAGTATTTTACATTCAAAAAGATCAAGACAACGATTGTATTATGTAGTCACATTACGCAATGACAATAATTAACCTTGCGTATTAAAAGCATTCTTGGCAATAATCGTCTGAATTAAAACTAGTTTACTGCAGACCAAGTATACTACCAGAAACATTAATATTGCCTCGAAAATTTAAATGAGAGAGTTATTTATTCGAGAAACACCGCAACAGGGGAAAGAATAAGATTGCTGATCGTGAAAGAACGAAGACCAATTTCTAATAATGTTTTCAACCAAAATGAAGCAAGCAGATTACAGATTTGGACATTCACAACCACAAATAGAACTAGTGTCTAGTACAATAGGCAACAACCACTATACATTTTCTCAGTTAACCTTAGGGATGAAATCGAAGCTGTCAAAAACAAAACAAAAAATGAAGACAAGAAATATTAGCATAGCTTTTTACTTTCTCGTATATGCGGAGTAATGTAGGTTCTACGTAGTATAGGGAAAATTATGTAATGATGCAGATCGATTTCGAGATTTCAACGGAAATGCACGTTTTGGAGTCCCCTGATACCGAAAAAGTGTTTTTTTGTTTTGTTTTGTTTTTTCAAAAGTCCGCCAGTCCGTCTGTTCGTCCGTCTATGAACATCACTTGCGCCTAAACTATACGTACGATTTTTTCCAAAATGGATATTCCCCGGTCGATCTGGCTCGCGTCGAGGTACTGAGAGTTTCAAAAACTTTCTTCAAAATTCGGGGGTACTGTTCATCTAGCCTCCCAGGACATTTTTCTAATATTCTTTAAAAACGTCTCCGATTATTTTCTTTAAATTTCTTCTAAAAATTGTGTAAAATACATTTTGGGAGGTGAGGTGGCATAACCGTTTATCACGGTTCATCTGAATTATCGAAAATTTTGCAATTTTGCAAATTTTTCAGCGTCTTCCTACAACCAAAAAATTGCAGATAATTTTGTTTCTTTCAGATAAAATTTGTTCTCTAAAGTGAGTTCTTTCATTAATGTCCTATTTTTTTAATTTATGCAGTTTTCACGCAATATAGCGTGCAATATGAACAATTAAAAAAACAGAAACATGATTTTCTCAAACACGGCTACAAATTTTTTCATTAAACTTTTGGTAGATAGAAGGCTAAATATACTCTATGAGATGACATAAACTCTATATTGTTCTATTTTTTGTTGTTTTTTAAAAAATATACAAATGTATTTGTTTTACTTGTGTCTCACATCGGTCATATTTAGATTAGCAGAGAATTGTTAACAATATTACATTTATGAGTGCATGTGCTTTAAATAATGTCAGATAAAGTTTCTCAAAAACAACCGCTTTCTGCAAAAAAAAAAGCTCAAAATTTCGTATTTTCGGAAACACCCAAACGCTATTTTTTCAAAAATGGTACCAAATTTTTCAAAGAAAATTATCATTTAGGACGAGGTTTTACTGTTCTTTAATATTCGTAAATAATATTTCCGTTCTACAACTAGGAAACCGAAAAATTAAGTTAATTTCAACAACAAAAAATGTACTTGGGGTGGCGATGGATGGCATCTGGGAAGAGTATGAGCAAGTCCGAATAGCCAGCCGAGGCCAAAGGAAATAGAAAAATACTACGAGAAAGTTTGTATCATTATAAAGCCCCACTAGTTGCCATATATAAATTCTATAAGAGAGAAGAAAAGTTCCAAAATAGTAAAACAATGAATAAGGTCAAAACGAAAATATGGCGAATGTTTAAAAAACAAAGGGTCGGAGATTGTTGTAGATTAATGTACACTTTGCGAGAAACTAACATTAAAATCTGTAAGTTAGTACACAACAGTAAATGTATTTGTAGGAAAAGTTTGTTTTTTTTAATTTTGTTGGTTGTGCAACTTCAATACAGCTGAAACTGATAAGACGTCAATATATAAGACTAGAATCTGAAACATTTCAGCAGGATTCAAACCTCCCATTTTTAATTAACATACTATCAGGCATTCTTTAATGGGAAAGGAAGATCAAAAGTGAATTAAAAATTGAACACAATTTGCCGTATTGCTCCTGCATAGCTCATAGTTGGACTAGGACTAATGCTCTGCAAGTTTCATGTGAAGTCGCAGAAGCTGATTTATTTGATAAGAAAGGACAATGAAATCCTCTGCTCAGTACGGATATGTTGTCGTAAAAACAAGAAATCTGTTAAAATAATAATTATCTAATGATAGCTATTTTAACAATAAACTCGTGAAAACTAACATACACTCATGCGTTCGTAGGCTACCGCGGCCGGAGTCAAGACATTCTTGCCTATCTGGAATGAGCCGCGTCTCAATCAATTGAGCTGACGTTTCGGCCAATTGGCGGTACGCTCAGTATAGCTCTGAAGAAGGCCACAGCAATATGGCTCCGGATAGCCAAGAATGTATTAACATACACTCATATTTAGAATTATTCGAGTTATCGAAGATAGATTTGACAGGCATTATTTTTTAATAACAAAAATTAATGGTTAAAACCAGTCATGACTGAAGTGAAACTGAAACTAACTTTCTAAACTTTGCGTAATTGTCAAGAGAAAAAAAACTTGATGAGCAGTGTAGCATCATTTATGATACACACATACGACCTCAGATGGTAACAATATACTAAAAAAGAACATTTTCTACTCCGAGCCACCTTTCATTTCAGACTCGATGTTAGTACAACTCCCTCGTGTAAGGTCGGTTACGTTCCGTCTCGACATTGTGCTCCATTGCTCCAAGATTAATTATCAATACTAATTTTGATGCTGGTGAAACCTATCAACTTGCTCTTCTTGTCTGCGTTACATATGAGAACATTTATACATTGAATGTAGTACAAAGGGTGATTAATGGGAAAGTGATGTTGAAGTTTGATTGTATGTGAAAAAGTTACAGCAACGTGGAATTTTTAGTCAATGAGAATAATATATGAAAGTCAATATAGAAATGTCCGTGAATCAGTGAAACTCAATTATGTAATTTAACACGTACATTTATTTAATTTGAACATGCAAATCAAAAACCTTGGATAAACTTCACCTATCCATGCCTATTATTATTATTATTATTATTATTATTATTATTATTATTATTATTATTATCATCATCATCATCATCATCATCATCATTTGCGTATCGGCCATTTCTGACCAAGCTACATGTTCTTTGCCGAGCCCAGTCATATGTAGATCAGCTTTCCGGCTGTATCCCTTGGTAAGACAAGGTTGATAAGCCTTGAATTATGAATTATGAGCTGATAGAATGAAAACGAGAGGTGATTGCAACCTTTTTGAACCGTCAGCATGGCCGGCCCGGGGACCGTACCCGTGCCTCCCAGCTGTGAAGTCGGCGAGTACCTCACTGGCCACTTGGCTCGGTATTAATTATTATTATTATTAATTATTATTATTATTATTATTATTATTATTAGCGTATTTTCCCAATAATGGACAACGTTAAGCAAAGATTGACTCGTTTGTGTGTTCTAATTAGTTTTTGTGGAGTTCTTCTTAATTTTCCAATATTCTTTCATTCTGTTGGAGAATGCCAGTTTTCTTTCTTCAGACCATTTTGGTCTGTAGGGTTTTGATTTAGGTTGTTCTGGTTTGACTTCCCATTTGTTCACTTTGTTGCGGAAGGTGTTTTTGTCTGAGGTGTCAGTTATGTCGGCGTGTCGCATGTCTTTTTTTGTTTCTTTCATCCATGGTGTTGTACTTTTAAGTGAGGATATATAGTTTAGTATTCTTTTAGTTAGTCGAGTATTTGGTAGCCTGTCTATGTGTCCGAAGAATTTCAGTCGTCTTTTCCTGATGTCGACTTCTATGTTCGAGTACTTTTCAGTTGTCTTAATAGATTGTAATCTGTATCCATCGGGAGTGAGTCTCGCACCGAGTATTTTTCTAATGATTTTTCTTTCTTCTTTTTTGATTTCTTCCAGTTCATATTTCTTGCTGAGAGTGAGTGTTTCGCTAGCGTAAAGAGCTGCCGGTTTGATGACAGTATTATAATGTCGAATTTTGGTTTTCTTAGACATGCATTTTTTGTTGTACAGGGTTTGGATTAGTCCGAATGCTTTCTTGATTTTCTGGAGGCGGGTTTGTTGTGAAATTCTTTCGGATCCGGTTGGTTCGATGAACTCACCCAGGTATTTGAAATGTGGTACCGTTTTGACCGTTCCATACCTTGTGTGCATGTTGTCACCTTTGTGGGATAGGACTTGAGTTTTCTCGAAAGAGATCTGTAATCCTACCCTTTCTGCACATTCTTTGAGTGTTTCTAATTGTTTGATAGCGGTCTCTTGGTTTTCAGACAGTATCGCTATATCGTCGGCAAAGGCAAGGTATGGTATGCAGAGGTTATTTTTGGGTATGCCGAGAGTGATAGGTTTCCAAGCATCTTGTCTTTGAAGTTCTTTTTCCCATTCTTCCATTACTTTGTCCAAGACTAGGTTGAACAGGAGAGGAGAGAGGCCATCTCCTTGTCTCATGCCTGTCCGAATTTCGAAAGGTTCTGAGATTTCTCCCATGAATTTCACTTTAGAATTTGTTTTTGTAAGTGTTTGCTCGATAAGTTTCCGTGTTTTGTGGTCTAGTCCTCTTTCTTCTAGGATCTGGAATAGTGATGGTCGATCGATAGAGTCGTAGGCCTTTTTGAAGTCGACAAATGTACATGTTACTGGTTTGTTTCGAATTGCTCGCATTTTGATTAGTTTTTAGGTTGAAGATTTGTTCGGGACAGGATCGGTTTGGTCTGAATCCTGCTTGAAAATCTGATAATTTTGGTTCGAGTTGTTCTTGTGTTCGTTTCAGAAGACAGGCCGAGAGAATTTTGTAAATAACTGGAAGGAGGGAAATCCCTCTGTAATTGTTTACATCTGACTTTTCTCCCTTTTTATGTAGTGGGTGAATGAGTGCGGTTTTCCAATCGTCAGGGATTTGTTCTGTTTGCCAGATTTCTTGGACGATCTGTGTGATTTCTTTGAGTGAGTTGGGTCCAAGGTTTTTGAGCAATTCTGCGGTAATTCCATCTTCACCTGATGCCTTGTTGTTTTTGAGTTTTTTGATGTGGGAGTGGATTTCGTCTTGACTTGGTGGTGACGAGTCTTCATTTGTGTGGTCAGGTTGTTTCTTTGGGAATCCCCTTGTAGGTTCCGGACAATTCAAAAGTTGTGAGAAGTATTTAGCCAACTCTTGGCAATTTTCCTTGTTCGTTAATGCCAATTTTCCATCTTGCTTTCTGAAACATAAGTTGTGTGGTGTGTATCCCTTCATTTGGTTGGCGAATACCTTGTAGAAGTCGTGCGTGTTATTGTTTCGAAAGTTATCTTCGATCGACGTCAGTTGGTTATTAATGTATATCCGTTTGATTTGTCTTAAAGTTTTGGATGTCTCTTTTCGTACTTCGAGGAAGATCTTGTGGGTTTTTTCAGATTTGTTACTGTTGTAATTTTGGAAAGCGTTTTTTCTGTTATTGAGGGCAACTTCGCATTCTTTATTCCACCAGGGATGTTTCGGTCTTTTGGTGAGGGGAATCAAGGATTTGGCAGTCTCTATGATTTTGTCCTTGAAATTTACCCAGTTTTTTGCTGGTTGTTCTTCCCATTTTTCAGCAATTTTGGAGTCTTGGATTTTGTGTATGTCGAATTTTGGAATCGTTGGGGGTTTCTTGTTGAATTTTCTCTTGGGGGTAAATTTGATCTTGATTCGGGAAAGGTAATGGTCGGAATCTATGTTTGCTCCTTTGCGGACTTGTACATCGTGAATTTCTTTCTGGTAGAAGTAAGAGATTGCAACATGGTCGATTTGGAATTCTCCTAATTGTTGGATGGGGGAGCGCCATGTTTTCTGTTTCTTGGGGGATTTTCGTAGTGAGGTTGACATAATTTTCAGGTTGTTCTGTTGGCATAACTCGATGAGCCGGGTGCCATTTTTGTTAGTGAATTTGTGTGTAGGGTAATTGCCTACTGTTTTTTTGTATCTGTATTCTCTGCCAATTTGTGCATTAAAATCTCCGAGGAGAATTTTAACGTCGTCTTGTGGAATTTTGGACATTTCATTTCCGAGTTCTTCCCAGAATTTGTCAGTCTTTTCGGGTTCTTTTTTGTTGTCTACATTTGTGGGAGCGTGAACATTGATGAAAGTGTAATTCTTATTCGTATGTTTGATCCTCATGGTCATGAGTCGGTTATTGATGGGTTTCACGTCTTTTACTGAATCTAGGACCTTTTTATCTACAACAAAGGCCATGCCGAATAGAGGTGTTCCTTTGCAAACCTTTTTCTTAGTTCCACTTTTGAAGATCCTGTAGTTGTTGCAGTCGATTGTTTCTGAGTTAGTGAAGCGTGTTTCTTGTAGGGCGAGAATTTGGATTTTCTGTTTGGTAAGTTCTGTTGTGAGATTGTGTAGTTTACCGGTTTGAATCAGCGTTCGAATGTTGAATGTGCCAATGTATGTGTGGCTCTTTCGTGGAAGTTTACCAGATCACTCCGACTCGCTCTCTCGTACAGGTCCAAGCTCCCCAGAATCCGAATGCTTGGTTGCCGTCTGTTGACGGGTGGATCGTTCACCTGGGGTACTTTTGTTTTTGCTTGTACGAATCATTGTTGCTTGTAATTGATATCCAGCTGATGCTGGTTGGGTAGAACCAAGGATTGTTAGTTCCTGGAGCAGTATTTGCAGCCGCATCCTCTGGATGAACAGACGCTGACCAAGTTGCCGGTGGTTTCCACTACAGACGCCTCTTGGATTTTCTTCGCTTAGTTTTGGTCCGCCCTGAGTATTTTATTTCCTCAGTACCCGCCATATCTGGTGAGCATTCCCCTATCCGCCACCTGGGGAGGCGCCCGACGGGAGACTAGAAACTCCGCACGGGATTTATTATTATTATTATTATTATTATTATTATTATTATTATTATTATTATTATTATTATTATTTAGTCCTGCACAATTCAATGGTACGTAAATAAAAATCACACATATCATTTACCAAATCACGACCGTGATTCTTAACGTTTAGGTGACGATTCTTTCATTACTTGATGATACATGTATTGTTGTTTAGTATTTATTCATTGCGCACTTTAGAAATCGTATGATTATAAGGCTAATGTGGTACATTTTTGAAGAATACAGGAGACAGACGTATTGGTCCTCGTCCAATGCATTCCTGTAATCAATGAAACCTTAATGAAGATTTCGCTTCTTGTCAGACGCCTGAGACATGATCTTAGTAAAAAGAAGCAGCGCCTTGAATCTCAACGAACCCTTGCACAACCTTTAAGAATCTTTGTAAGATAATTGTTTTGGTTGCGATGTTGTTTTATGACTAACTTAAATGAACAGGTATGATTTTATAAAATGAATTGAGACATATGATAGGTCGAATTATCCAAGGCTTGTTACGTCTTTGTTTTGGGATTCATGTAGGTTATATCCTGGCACAGAGCCGTTGGTAATTTATTAGGATGTTGCATGCAAGGATTTATAAGATCAGAATCTTATTGTGTAGGCGGGTTAATCTTTTAATCCAGAAATTATGAAACCTAATTTGTTCAGCTCATTTCCAATTCTGTAATTTAAAAAATCCGTGGATACATAGGACACTTCTATTTTTTTTTATCTTGAGTGATATGTTCGACACTTCTCTCGGCCACAATGCACTGGATTGGAATAATTATCTGTTGAGCATTTTTCGTTCCAGTAATTTTCTTACTCAAATCATCGAGGTTTCTTGGAACACAAATCTGTAAATTAAAAGTATTTTCGATTAACTTTTCAGTTTTGATAATCAGCAATTATACTACGTCAACCACTGAATAGGAATGTTAATTACATATATTGAAATGATGGTCTATAATTTATCACCTCATTATCACCAAAGAGAGAAGGTGAAAATGACTAACTGCGATGTTGTAAATCAAACAACCAAAGCGACATACTGTGCTGCTAATGGAGAACTGTGAACGAGCGTCGTAGTCCCCACTCTTGCAGCCTCGTCGTATAATTGTTACTTGTGAATAAGTTCTCCGAGAACACGCGAATGTTTGACCACGCGTGTATGTAATGTGGACGTTTATAATTTATTGAGCAAACTCTCACGATGCAATCGTTACCTGGAGGAGAATGCTAGCGGTCGGCTGGTCTGATCGGTAGTTTTCCATGGTTTCTCCGATCAACCCCAGGCTTATGCCGGAGCAGTGTCCTAACAAAAGGGCATCGGACCGCGCGCGATCTTTCCTTCCTGTTCCTTGACCTATCTCGCCCATTACTGTTAAACACTTACACTCACGTGCACTACACTACCACAAATGCCGGGAGGTCAGAGAGAGCATAGAATCTTGTCCGGGCAGGTCAGATGCCACGCTAGTGAGAGATACTTGGATGGGAAAACACCGCTAGCCGACATGGAGGTCAATGCCGTATCCCACCATCAGTGGGAATAGATCAAGGCCACCTCCCGCGATAAAACATGCACTACACATATGGGACTAACAACTTTCACAGTTGACGAGAGCAGAATCATTAATCAACCAACCAATTTGAAAAATAACGTTCAATGATGAAGCGCAACTGATATAAAAAATAACGACACATTTACCATTTTACAACAAAAGTTAATGAAATTATAAACGTTCTAACAAAAACTCTGATGTACCCTTCCGTATGGCACGCTAGATCCATCTGTTAAAAATTGTTCTTTGTTATAATGTCAGTCCCCAAGCATTATGGCGTGCAAAAGATAAATTATTTGATAACTAAGTGATATATGATTGTAGTTAAAAGTGTGTTGTAAAACAGATTCTGCGATCACATGCTCCTTCTTTTACCTAGTACATCATTCTCACTGGCTCCTTTCTGACACGTCAATTTCTACAATCTGTTAAGAGACTTCAGAATTCCTTACCCAAGAATAACGAGTGCTATTTGCTGGGTAGTTTCCAATGCAAAAGGCTTAACTGGCGTTTGGATTTATCATTCAGATACTTGATCTGTGACCATTAATCAGAAACATAGAAGTTAAACTACAAATAATAATAAATTGATTTAGTGCAGAATACCAGATGAATTTCTCACGAACAAATGTTGGTTTTGATTTCGGAATTCTGTGATGGCATTAACTATTTTTATTTAAAAATAATCTTAGATGGAAAATACACGGGTACCTAATATTGTACTTTTTTGTGTGTGTTAAACATATTTGCAAATATGAAAATAATTTTATAATAAAAAGACAAAAAAATTTGAAAATAATGAAAAAAATGTCAAAATAATGAATGGTATGTAATAACTCACGGGCTTTACAATGTAACTCTATTCACCCCAAACGTAGAAGATTAATAAAACAATACCAAACTGCCGGTCCAGATGGCCGAGATCGCTAAGGCAGTAGTGTCATACAGATCTCAGACTGAAGGATCGTGGGTTCGAGCCCCGCTTCATGGTTGTTTTGTGTTCGTCCTTTCACACCCCTGTCATCATCATATCGGGTCAGCGTCATAGTTACCATACTGTTACACGTAATAGTGGTCGCTAATTACCTAGTAATTGATGCGACCTTAAATAAAAAAACAAACTGTTAAAAACTATTCTTGAAGAACGTAAAGAAATAAAATAGCCGAAAGCTTTAAGATTAACCATGAATTTATACATGCTGTTCCTCTTAAGTGATTGTCTATTTATTCCTTCGATCTGGAAACCACATATAGAATCGCCAAGTTGCTTGGCGAACTTGTATGATTGGCATAAAAATTTGGATACTATGAAACGGAAAAAAACGGCCACCAATTACTTGAAGCGTATCATAACCGTGGCCCGTATTTTTAAGATTTTATACACGTGATTTTAGGCTTTTTGAAAAGTCGTTTCAGCCTATTATAGGTTTTTATATCTTTTCTAATCATGTAATTAAAGGGCTTAACTTTTATTGTAGTAATTAACATTTAAATTACTAACACTTGTAATCAACAATTAAACTTCAGGACAAAGGCTAATTTCTTCTTCTTAAAAAATACACATAAAATTGAGAGACAATTTTACTTCATAAATATCCTCATTAAAAATATCATTCTTACCAAAAATTAACATGAAGATGCGCTGTTGCAATGAATAACTATGAATATTACCAAAATAGCTGACAGATAGGAGATTGAAAAAAAAAAAGATTCCCTAATCGCAGCATAAAATCAATTGTTTATACTACTTTATGGATGTTATAGGTCTCCAAGTTAATTCTCCTGATGTTTCTTCCCCTAAAAAGACTTCATTTGTATCTTTGCACGACAAGGATTACGTTGAAGTTTCGAGAACTTTGACAAAAACATCTACAGCCTCTGGCACAACTTAAATGGCGTTCATCGCAACCTTTATTGGCAGACACACATTTTATAATATTAAACTGGAAATTAGTACTAAACTAATTCGTAGTATTGAAGTCAGTTATGTTAGTGAGTCAAAGCAACCATAACATTCAGATCAAGGAAATGCGATTTTAAGCCATATTGGCATATTTTAAAAAATACATTTGAGCCTTTTTTAGGATCAAAACCCATTTCAACTATTTAAATATCTTTAGGATTTACGTACTTGACTCAGATGCTATTGAAACAGATATGTGCATTAAAATAATGACGTTAAGAAATAAGGACCAAAATAGGCTAAATCGCAAGAATTCGGGGTCGTGGACGTATCATTTCTACCGGCTTCCTCAGAATCTTCCGTGTCCTTAGAACTGTGTAATATGAGATTACCGATCATCAAATTCAAACGCCTTATACTATCTACAATGTGGATCTTTTGCCTAGTACTCCCGCCCCGCTCATCCCTCTCCCTCCGAACCCGCTTCCACTTCTCCCTCCGCCTCCACCTCAACCTCCCTCTGCCTCCACCTCAACCTCACTCCGCCTCCACCCCCCTCCTCCACCTGCACCCCTATCACTCTCCCTCCTCCATCACCTCCGCCCCAGCGCCATCCCCGCGACCGTCACCGCCCTCGACTTCCAATTCCATCTCCGCTTCCGCCTCCGTCCCATCGTCCAGCTTCCCTGCCCTCGCCGCGGGAGCTTCCAACTCCCCCTACGCCTACGCCAACCGCTACACCTCCGTCTCCATTGCCGTCGTCCGGTTCGCCTTCACCTCCGCTGCCGCCTCAGCTTCCACCACCACGTAATCGCTGCGACAGCCTTCACCTCCACCTCCCCTTCTTCACCTTCTCCTCCACCACCGTCGCCGCGACTGCCTCTGCTCGAGCCTCCATTTCCACCACCATCGCCGCGGCGGCCTTCACCTCCACCTCCGACAATGCCTAGGGCTCCGTCCCCGCCTCCACCTCCGCCCCGCCTCCACCTCCGCCCATGCCCCCGCCTCTGCCCCCGCCTCAGTCCCCGCCCCCGCCTCCGCCCCCGCCTCTGCTCCCGCCTCCGCCCCCGCCGCCGCCGCCAACACCTCCGTCCCCCCGCCCACGCCTCCACCCACGCCTCTGCCTCCACTTCCACCACTATCGTCCGCGGCGGCCTTCACCTCCGCCTCCAACTCCGCCAACGCTTAGGCCTAGGCCTCCGCCCCCGCCTCCGCCGCCTCCACCCCGCCAAAGCTTAGGCCTCCAACGCTATCGCCGCGACCGTCGCAAACGGCGGCGCCGCGGAGCGAGCCCGTTCCGCTCTCCGGGGCAGGTGCGCCGCACGACTCCTTTGAGAGATGCAGCGTTGAGCGACACGTCTCCACCGCAGGGAGCCCTCCCCTCCCCTCCCCCCCCCAGCGCCCAGCCCGTACACTCCGCGTGAGCGGTCGCGGGCGAAACGCTTTGTCCGCGCCCGTCTCCACTGTTCTCCGCTTCATCACCTGCTGCGCCCCAATCAATACTACGCGGACGAATGGGCCGGAGTCGCTCGGACGGACGTGGGCTGGAGTGGAGTCGAGTTCACGGGAAAGCTATACACACGCACACAGCATTTTTTTCTTTCATGAAATCTCAAATTGAATGTTGAAAACGGGTGAAGTAGAAAAGTTGGGACGCCTGATTGACCCTCTAACTAATTAGACACTCAGAAGACACTGTCAAACCCAAAGGTAATGTCCTCTACGATTCAGAACATTAGAATTAATTGGCAAACAATGCACAATGAAAAACAGCTAAAGAAAATCTCGGAGAACAGTACTGCCCTTGTAATATTTCCAACGTATATAGATGTAATATCATAGCGAGCCTCGGTGAGCGAGTTGTTGGTTTACTGGCCTCTGAAACTCCAGTGCGCGGGTTCGATCCCAGCTGAGATGTGTGTATTTTTCGAAGGGCGGAAAATCCCTTAGTAGTCATGTCTGACTGTGGTGCAAAATAAAATCCCTCCGGCAATTTCACAACTTATCGAGATCTCACTTTCTTTCCACCACGTTTGGATACAGTTAACTGACACCGACATCTGGCGGAGAAAGTGAGAGTCACAGCCTAGCGTTTAAGTTAAAAGAAGGACCCCTACCCGCGCGAGCGGTAGGCTTGTAACCAGGAGCGATCACGCGAGTGCGGAACTGCCGGCCAATGCCCATGTCTTCGCAAAATAACACATATGATAAATAAAACTAATAAAATATAATATCCGTGTAGTATACGTTAAAAAGTTTCCTTTCAAAATGCAATTTTAAAAACCATTTTAAGATTTGTCCTCTTATTTATAAATGAATGATATTTAGATTATAGATACTTGACATGGTTCTAAAAGACGTATCACTGCATGGGAATCACTGTATGTTCATCACGGAATAATCATTACTTCATCACGTTTTGGTGACAAATTATATCTATTATATGCTCTATAAAGGAACTATTGTAGTTTGGCGCCATTTTGATCTCAAGGTTTCAAAATGTATACGCACTTTAGTCCCTCTAGGTCTGAATAAGGATTTTTCCCCTTCAAACCTCATTCGCCTGGCCCCAAAACGATTCATAACGTTATTCCCAACCTAGGTTTCCTTCGATGTTTCAACTATCGGAGGTTTACAACTTGTGTGTATAGTCAATGAGTACATAACTGTATTTTAACCACATGTAATTACATTTTATCTCATCCAATAGCCTTTTTTACATTTCAACATATTTTCGAATTTAATGCACATTTGATTAACGGTATTATATGGAATTCAACTGTACCTTTTATTACATTGGATACAATAACCAGCCATTTTATGTACTGCTGAAAGCTTTATAGTAATGGACGTACTAAAGAACCATTTGATCAACTCTGAACACGTAAGTAAACAATACATGAAGGCGATCGGATTAAAATAAGTCTTGAACCTTTTGAATAAAATTGTATATAGATTTTTTTTAGAAATAAGGGGGCCCAAGGTTCTCCCGCCTCAGGTCTCTTGTTTCTCTGGGCACCCTCATTCTGCGAAGGGAGCAGCCGGCACGAATGGGGCCGCCATTTCTAAAGCTCTGTTCGCTCTCACACAAAAGAGAGCAGTTTACGTGAACGCCTCAGTTCTAGTACCACCTCTTCCAATATGGTCCGAGAGCGCCAGCTCACCCAATGCGCTGGAGAGGCTGAGGTCGCGGAACTCCTCGATTCGCGCCGTTCCCCAGTACATCATATTCATTTCTGATCACTCTGCATTCGCGACTAACCAAGGGCCCTCGGCGACCTCTATCCGCCAACATTCCCCTTCCTTGGCGATGGAATTCGAGGGGGTTGGATCCGGCCACACTCGAAGAGAATAGGCCTGGGGATAGTTGTGGCGCAATACGAGAGTATGAAACACAAAAATTCAATCAAGGTCGTAAAAATTCAATATATAACACGAGAAAAAACAGCAAATCTAGTAATATGTACATATATTCGAATATATTGAACACTTCTGGCTATTTTCATTCACAGAGAATTTCAAACTGGAGTAACAGCTGATGAAATAATTCGTTGAAATATATTTGCAGCATCATATTGACATTTGTGAAAAAATTACAAAAATCCTCCAACCAAATTAAAAAAAAATATATGTCTCTTAAAACATTCAAATATTCTGTTCTAGAGATACTGTCACGATTATCACACGAGAGGCGATTTAAAAATTCAACAACCAAAACAGAATAGTAACAACCGATCAACACACACGTAATCTAAACTACGATTTACTTACAGGATGTTCGGGGGGGAAACGTGGATAAATCGAAAATAAGCTCTTAAGACAATTTAAGCATATTGTATCTAATAAACTCCTTGGATAAACAGGATTGGCTGAGCCGCAATAGGCACTCAAAAGTTGGTTTGAAAGAATACTTTCTATGCAAAATTTTTCATTGTAGAAACATATAAATACTCCAGAAACATGTAAACGTTTTGTATTTAAAAAAGAAATCAATGTATTTGTTTACAAAGCAAAATTAACACAAATAAAAAAGCAATCGAATTGTGTAAATTGGATGCTAATTTTTATTTCTAAAGAAATATATTAATTTATTTTGCAAATAATAAACTATTAACAGCTTTCTGAGTGTTTCTATGTTTTGAAATGCCAATTTTACACAAGTAATTTATAAACCAATTTTCTGTATTTAAGCGGTTTATGAGTCAAAATATGCGTAAAATTAACTTAAGAGCTTATTCTCGAAGTTTCGACACTTCCTCCCCGGACACCCAGTATTCACATTCAAAGACAAAGCCGTAATTAAATGAGTAGATGGTTAAAATGCTCACGGCACGCACTCTTGACAGTCCTTCCTCCTCGCAATGTCTAATCAAAAACCCTCGACGCCCTTAATTCTGTGCGTCCTCAGGTCTGGAATCCGACGCGGGCAGCTCGTCGACGAACTCCCCGAGCGAGGCATGGAATGTGAGTGGGCGTCGCGGAGAACGTGAGGACGCGTGGGTGGCGTCGAGGACAAGGAACAACGGCGAGGGCGGCGGCGGCGGAAAAGCCCTGCGTGTCGCCGAACATGTCCTCACGCACGGCGGGGCGGCGCAGGCGGGGCCGAGTCGGGGGCGGGGGCGGAGGCGTCAGCGGTCGACGCGTCATGCCGAGCAGCGAGGCCGCGCCACGCATTGAGGTATGTGCCAGATACGCGAGTGGAAGGGCGCGGGCGTGTTCGTATTGGACGCGTCGAGAACAAAAACCCGAAAGTGATATAGCAGGAGAGTCGGAAACGAGAGTGGAAGTTGGCGGCAATGAACAGCATGTCGTAACAGGACAGGACGGTCAAATTTCAGCAAAGAACGCCGTTAACGCTTTCACGACAGGGAATGTGAATTTATGTGATATTCATGGGTAAATTATCACTTTCACGAACTAAATTTTACAAACTTTTTATGAAAATTTAACTTAGTGGTTTTAGGTTCTCATTACATAATGATATAGTTATTTTGTCATTATGTGGTACATTACAAATATTATAAAGTTTGGAAATATTATGTTAGTTCCAAGGAAGACTTTCCCCAGACAGAGATTTGGAGAATTAATTGTCTGGCGTTTTTTTTATTCTGTAAATCATCCTTAGCTATGACTGAATTGGTAAGTACAAGATGTTGTTTCAGTGATAAAGTTTAGACACAGAAACCTAACAAAGTGCTATTAAAATTCCATAATTAATTTTTAATACTTAATAGAAAGGGGGATAATAATTGAGAATAATCAGTAATTAAAATACACAATAATTCAAAATTGTTACCCACTTTTGAAACAGCACTAACAGACATTAATTTTGATGTGTGTACGACCTTACAGGGCAAGACCCTCGACACATGGCTGATGTCACTGCACTGCCTCTGTCGATAATAGCTAGGTCGCATTCATTCAATTGTGGAATATTTCTATCACTATCTTTCAGGTATTTTCAGCTCATGTCTGCACAGTTGTCTAAATTTATTTTACACCTGCGGCCTTTAGTAATCTGTTTTAGCACATCAATCATTCATTCACACAATTGGCCTATTTACGAATATTACATCATATTTCCAAAGAACAGGAGGATAAAATATTAATAACTAGTGAATTATTAGATGTATCGAAAAAATGTGTGGGCCATGAGACACGGTATCCATATTAATCCCTTATTCGACTTACATCCATTAGTGCCAATATTGTTCATTTCATCCTTATTTCGGGCAGCACTTCAACTATTTAAAATATTATTGCCTTCGTAAGAGCCTAATATTAATTCCTTCGTTTTCCCAGATTATGCAAATTTTATTTTGTACCTACACATTAATGCAATCATACATTTTCATTACACTCTCTACCCAAACCAAAGAGAAGTAACATTTTGTCTCAGCTCTTAAAAATGTGCTTTCTATATTCGCAGTTACACAACACGATAAATGTGTTCGGAACTTGAATGGAAACCAATGTACGTAAAGGAAGTCACTAGACAGGCGATAATCGATGTTGTCTACGTAATATTTTCAATGAATTTCCCACGAAGACAAATGATAAATGAATGCGAGCATACAGTACAAGAACATGAGTTAAAAATCTGACAACTGATATGCATTCCCATTTGTACACATTTCGTAAAAAATTACATCCTGATGTCAATTATGACCCCGGAAAAAGGGGTCAATGTTCTCAATATCCGTCGTCATTTCCCCATTTAAATACCAATTCATTAATTATTTCCCCTCCGCTCGTCCTCCACTCGCTCGGAATGTCATGAAAATTGTTCCAGCGCTCCAGCGGCGCCGGGTATCCCACCACCGCCCGCGCCCCAGCGGCCCTGTCCGCCTCCGCCGCCACCCCCGCGGCCGCCCCCGCCCCCGCGCCG
Source organism: Gryllus longicercus (assembly GCA_038098605.1). Lineage (NCBI taxonomy): Eukaryota > Metazoa > Arthropoda > Insecta > Orthoptera > Gryllidae > Gryllus > Gryllus longicercus. The sequence goes on from JAZDUA010000107.1 coordinate 3,595,534, forward strand.
ACGTCCTGCGCGCACCGGCGCGACCCGTTCCTCCCGGAGAACCGCATCCCGTTGCCGTGGGCGGCGGGGGCGGGCAGCGGGGGCGCGGCCGGGGGCGTGGCGGCGACGCTGGGGCGGCTCGCCGCCCTTGGGGCGGACAGCGGCGGTCGCGAGGATGGAGATGGAGGCGGAGGTGGAGGACACCTCGGCGGCGTGCGCGGAGGCCGGCGACGCAACGAGCGTGAGCGACTTCGCGTTCGCAGCGTCAACGAGGGGTTCGAGCGCCTTCGCCGCTTCCTGCCGCCCCCGCCGCCCGGCTCCGCCGCCGCCGGCCCCGCCGGCCCCGCCGCGACGGAGCCCGACGCGCGCGCCTCCAAAGGCAGGGCCGCCGGCGCGCGCGACCGCTCCCGCCTCTCGCGTAGGCGCTACAGCAAAGTGGACGTGCTGCGCACCGCCATTCGCTACATACGCGAGCTCCAGGCAGCACTCGACGCCCAATCGTCGACAGAGGCTTTTCCCTGAGCAGCGATCCGACTGATCTCCAAACGAGCAGGCGCGCTCGCAATGTACTTACCGGACCGAATATCAAGTGCGTTGAAAGGAAACTCAAGAGACGTGAAGTACTGACGCGAAGAGTAGAAGTGGAGGGAATTACTGGCGGGTCAAGTGCGTGTTAAACAACGGACAGGGAGCAACGATGCAGAATCAGCCTCGTTTACGCGATCTGAACATCTTTGTGTCTTAATGAAATTTTGCTTAAATTAATGTTGAATCTAATCATTCAATAATTTATTACTGTTTATTGTTGTAACATGGCGTTCTCGATGATGCAGAGATTTCAATTCTCACGCAAGTTTGCTCCGCCTATAGGTGCCTTCCAAACAGTACAAGGAGTCTTCAAATATTGCACTTGTCGCTACTATAATATCATATAATTATTCTGTTTATTGTGTTCTCAAACATTATTTCATTTATAAAACTATATGAACACCGAAAATATTACAATGCTATTACTATAGTTCCCCAAAGTTCTCGTTTGACTACTTTTATACTCCATATTCACATTGATCAAATCATAAAAAGGAATATGTTTATATTATTAATGTATATTAATATTAATAAATAATGGTAATTAATATTACTATTATTATTATTATTATTATTATTATTATTATTATTATTATTATTATTATTATTATTATTATTATTATTACTAGTACTATTGTTTCATGCTGCAAAAAACAAGCGTAACATTTCTGCAAACAAAGGAATATCGGATTAAGATTCGCAATCGGCAGATGTAAAGACAAGGCATGAACCAGAGAAAGCTCATTCAAAGTAATTAACTAGTGGTTTAAAAAAACACATACATTCTCGTCCGTACTATCACAAAATATTACGAGAAAAGTACTCAAATTTTCGTAAAATTGTCCATATCCTTATTTCAAATTCTATCTTGAAATTACAGATTGCATTTAGCGAAAAGTATCTATCTTCATAAATGTAGTTATAGAAAGACGCCGAAAAATTTTGAATTCTCTTCATCTTCGTTGAAAACTCGGAAAAATCAAAGTTTTCAATGAAAATGAGACCTACACCATTCTGTTAAACGTCTTTCAGAGATCTGAAAACAAAATTTGATCGTAAACGATGTAGTCCTTTTTTGAAAATTTGGAAAATATCCCAAAATACTTATGTAAAGTACCTACAAAACATGGATTATGGCTTCCACGTGTTGAAGAATTTTTTTCTAAATTTATCAACTGGATTTATCGACTTTTTACTTATTAGGGCCCTGTAATAAGAGTTTTGATCGCGCTGAGTCCATGACCCGTTCGGTGTGATTCGCCTATTTGACATGGTAGTGATGTGTCAGTCGCCTGCTTCTGAACGGACAAACCTCGAAAAACTACCAATCAGGGCAGCAGACCGACAGAATATACCTGCAAAAGGGGGTGAGTACGAACCTGTTATGTAGCTTGCGTCGAAAATCCACCACTGTCAGGACGCGAACCCTAGAACTTCCCAGTTAACGCTGCTAAAGAGGCAACTGCTTTGCCCCGTAGTTATCAAAGCCTTGTAAGTCCGCAAACGTTTTCTCCAGCATCTATTTCGCAAGATACGAGAGAAGTGAGAAGGGGCGGTTGATTATTTGGTCAGCAGGAGTATTATATCACATGTGACACTCGTTTTTCAATGAAAAATACACAGAAATTTAACGGAAGCGAGCATTTCTTCAAGTAATGTTAATACAGAAGTGGGGTAGGTTTTCCAGGGCTTAAGAAACGCGAGCGTATTCTATAGTTTGCAGGTTCGATTTCGATCAAAGTCGATATATTTTTAGGGAACAAAAACCCTCAGTAAGCGTTCTACCAGAAGAGAAAAACCGTGTGGTGGTTGCATGTACTTCATTTTTTTGCAGCATGGAAGCAAAAGAATACTTCACTGACCCTACTAGTCTAGTCTATCAAATGCTGATAATTTTTCACCTTCGTTCACCGCGAAATTTGCACTGTCAGTCCAGTCCCTACCAGTGTCGCGAAATAAGCGTGACGAAATTATTACGGTCAAAAATCAAACCGTGAGATTTTGTGTCCAATCCTAGGGAGAGTCGTGACCCCATGGAAATGGTTTAGTTTTTATACATTTATTATAGCGTGCTGAATCATTCGTAACCGTAACGGTCAATACGTACCGACACATCCGTACTTTGCTATTCATGAAGACTGATGGCTGGGAGTGTGTGGTCCAGGAATCAAATGATTGGGACGGAATTTATAAGTAATACCTTTGCAAGTGGAATTTCAACTCCATAGCTGAGAGCATGTTGCACTACTAGCACCAAATCCCCTACTCTTCCGTATGATATGCACTTTGCCCGATGAGCTCAGTCCCGCGGCGAATTTCCGACAGTAGCGCATGAAGTGACCGCGATGGATAACACGCTACGTTGCTCCACGCGATTCTATTACCCTTCCGCCTCGTCTCCCTCTCTCCCGAGCGCGCACCCGATCCCTTTCCCGGCCGCGCGTCGCTCCGCTGCAGAGTTGCGCTTCCGCGTCACGTTTTAGTTTCCGGCGAAGGACGATGTTCGTCAAACTATTTCGAATTTATCAATTGTCGGTATTCATTTCAGCATCAGTAATTTATATAACTAATTAGGAGTATATGCGTAAATTGATAACAAATAGCCAGCTTCTAGCCATCAGAGTTGTCTATGGTTTTGCTAAATACGAGGGTTGCCTTTTATATTTCAGGATTAGAGAACAAAAACAAATATTAATAATCGAAAATCACTTTATAGTTTTTGAAAATATTCCCCATGAAGATCTACACACTTTTGAATGCGTTTGAACCAATTGTCGAAGCACTTGTGCCACTTTGATTGAGGTATCTCCAAAACATGCATTCTAAATGTAGCAACCGCTTCTTCAGGTGTCGAAAAACGTTGACCTCTCAGTTTGTTTTTTACGTAGGGGAATAAAAAGAAGTGATTAGGTACCACGTCAGGACTATACGGCGGATGACTCATAAAATCGTTGTTTGGGCGCTCAAAAATGCAGTTGTTTGAGCCGATGTGTGAGAGCTCGCATTGTCGTGGTGAAGAGTGATCCGTCTTCGGCGATTGGTTTCCCTGATTTCTTTGAAGACAGCTGGCAAACAAATCATTGTGTACCAATGAGAATTGACTGTTCTGTGTTGTTCTAGTGGTACGGTTGCGACATGTCCAGTTTTTCCGAAAAAACAGGTGGAAGTGCTTCGTGCGCGAACAACTTTTGTTGGATTTTGCTCATCTTGAAACACCCATACAGTCGACTGCTGTTTACTTTCGGGCTCATACGCGTAAATCTACGATTCATCATCTGTCACGATGTCATAGACGTGTTTCGAAGCACCGCGATCGTACTTTTTGAGCATTTCTTTCGACCAATCGACACGAGCCTTTTTTTGAGCGATTGACAAATTTTGTGGGATCCAACGCGAACAAATTTTTTTGACAGTCAAATGTTCATCCAATATCAGTTCACGCACAGCATCAATGGTTTTCGGAACAACAACGGTTTTTGGACGACCTTCGCGAAATTCGTCTTGGAGTGAACTGCGACCACGATTGAATTCACCATACCATCGATAAACACTGGTCCTTGATGGAGCTTCATCGCCAAAAATTGAATTAAGTTCATCCATGCACTGCTGCTGAGTTATTCCACGTCGAAAGTTGTAAAAAATAATCGCACGAAAATGTTCACGATTTAATTCCATTTTTCGGCCAAGATGAATCTTTTAAGTTACTGTAAAAAACACAAATAGCGCTCATTTGTCAACGTTCTGTGTACGTATAACCTCAAAACATCCAACTTTACGATAGCGCTGTCAGTTGCCAGATTGCAACACCAGGGTTGCCAAATCCCGAAACATAAAAGGCAACTTTCGTACCAGGAACGCGGGAAAAATACTAAAACGATGAAAGTTTCGATTTTGAATAAAAAAAGGCAAAATATGTATGTCGTTTCGCAATTTCTCATATTCTACGATACAACTATATTCTCATTCGCTGTGCCCCATTGCTTTGGTCACAAGAAGACTGTCGAGGAAGAAAGACGCTTCAGACCTACTAACGTGTGCCATTTGAGAACAGTCAATTTTTGATGTACTCCATTTTCCACTCTCACGACTGAAAAATTTTGCCGCTAGATATAGCTTATAATAACAGCAGAGTGCAATTACTAAATCCTGTAATTGTTACATACAATATTTATAAATGACTTGAAATCACCTTGGTAGTCTTTCAAGGTTCCACTACAATAGTAGCAATCACTGTTAGTAGAAAGTGATCGTTTACATTACATAGTAGGTCACAAGAATCAATTAAATTTCACCTAGCTTTGATAAACTACCTATGAATACAGTACAAGCTGTAAACAACGACGCCATGTTATAGAGGAATGTGATATAAGTGAATGAAGTGTCGTGTTTCTGTCGATATTATTGAAAAAATATTTACAGATTTAATATCACCTCGTATCTAATTTCTTTGCCGAGGTTTGGAATGCCCTATCTGATGCGTGTGGGAATGAATTTGAGAATTCGAACGAGGAGGTTCAGAGCATTTTCTTTCAGAATTTTCGTTCTCCATATTACCGATAGCAACATCAACGCGGCCTCCTAAACCGTTCCCTGGGAAAATAACTAGAAACCACTGAGCTCAACAGCACATACTTTCTCGAAACGGAAAATTAAACATGAGGCATGTGCCATTCTTTTAATGGTCCTTTGTTCTATTTCTAAATAAAATTTGTTTTTTGAGAAAATGTTTTTTTTAAATTTCCATTGACTTCAAGAGGAAAACTATTCGTCTTTTTTTTCAAAAAATTGTACATAACCTTTTAATGATATGATTTTTACAACATATTTTATTTATAACAAAAATCCTTATCTTCAAATTTGTTGTTTTGCAATGTTAACGTATTGCAATTTTCGAAAGTATAGAGATTTTGCCGGAAAGGGGAGTAACATCACTTTTCTACTCCTTTTATACACACGAGGAGAATATGTAAAGAAACTGACACAACAGCACATACATTTTCACATTATTGGAAACCGTTACTTAATATTGAAATATTGCTAATTTTACCAAACACCTCAGCAATTTTGAGAATGTACATTATGTACACACCTTTCCTATTCTTTGCCAATTTCATGTGGAGTTCCGCAGGGATCGATTTTAGGTCATATTCTCTCCCTACTATACGTAAACGATATGCCCTCGACGATTAGAAATGGAAGAACAGTTCTCTTTGAGAATGATACGAATATTCTTTGAAATAAAGAAACCGTAAATAGTACAATATCAGATATACCAAATTGGTCCCATAATAACAAATTAATGGTAAATGAAAAGAAAACTGTTTCAATACAGTTTTCCATTTCAAATAAACAGCTCTGTACTCTATTGAAAATGAAGTGTGCCTTTGAGTGATGTTAAGGTAACAAAATTTTTAGGTCTTTTAACTCAGTTAAACCATAAATGGAACGTCCATTTAAATGAATTGAACACAAAATTAAATTATTTATGCTAGGCTTTCAGAATTCTTTCAAATTCAGTCAGCCTCCATAATGATCGTTGTATATATTTCACGAATGTTCATTCCCGCCTGAGATATAGCATAATAATATTCTGGAGAAATACATCTTATAACTCCCAGACTTTTAGATTACAAAAACGAATTGTACGAATAATAAGCAAATCCCACTCAAATTATTCTTGTAAGCCTCTCTTTATTAATTTAGGTATTTTACCATTACCTTGTCTCTTGATATATGAATCAGTGATTGTCAAAAATGACTTACCAGGGCGGGAATATATTTTCAGCAAACTCTAATGTCTATATCTACAATACTCGAAGTGGTAATCATATTCATCAGGTGATGATATCAACAGCTCACTACAAAAAATGCATATACAATACATGTACATAATTTTACAACACCTTGCTAGATGACATTGAATGATTAAATTTGATACAAAAGTTTATTCCAAGTAAAATCTTCTCTGCTGCAAAACTGTTTCTATACAATTAGAGACTAAAACGAGGATCCAAATGAAGCGTGGGAAATTTGAATTTATAATTTCTGTAATTGTAATCTTCAAAAATAGTGTGCCGAAAATGGGGACTAGCGCTTAATTCTTTACCGTCTTTGCTACATTGGCGGAAAAAAATTGAAGAAAAAAATTGGAACTCTTTTTAAGAAAATAATTGTTTAAAATTAAAAAGTTGCGTATGTTTAACCCAAAATTACGCAAAAACTTTTCATATTTTCAAACAGAACTAAACATGACCTTATTTGAAGATTTGTTCTTGATGATCTATCGTATTATTCTAGTTATGTCACCATTTGTTTCTTAAATAATTTGTGTTTTGCACTAGATATCTCGTTGTACAGCTCAAAAGCAGTAGCAGTAGAGCCTGAGAAACAAATGATTTACGAAATAAAAGGTAATTCGTGATACTGCCGTCTAGTTTCTTTAACTATGTTTGGGTGTCAGTAATGTGTGAGTCTAGTTTATAGCACAATGGCCCACAAAGGAAGACTGACGACGCAGCAGCGATCGGCGGATGTGTTTCTCTTCCATGAAACGAAAAGTCTTGTGACTCAAAGGCGTTTTCAACAACTGTGGTACAACTGGGCCCTCTGGAAGGGAATTATCCATAGACTGTAGTATAACCAATTTGTATTTCATACACGAGCGTTTTGTTTCGACATGTTTCCGAGTCATTTCAAAGACGGACAACTTGAACCCCAATATTACAGATCTCAACCAATGTGACTTTTTTTCTTTGGAGGTACTTAAATGGAGGAAAATCCCAAAATGCCCACATGAATTAATGGAGCGCAAAATAATTATTCTTCAGGCATCACAGAAGAGTTGTGTCGTGGGATTATCGCTAACGTCAGTGTTCGTTTCAAGGAAGTTATGAATCGAAATTGCGGACTTTTCAGTATGTGCTTCGTTAGAAAAATTCTCCAAAGAGTGTTTTCCATTGTGGTGTGCATTCCCTTGATTTTGTATGAACAACAAATTTTTCATTTAGCAAAAATTCCTCTGTCGACCATTATTATACAAACTAGTCTCCTAGCGGCGGTATCGTTAATAATGAGTTATTTCGTAACCCCTTTGTTTCTCCAAGCTCTACTGCTAGTTCTGTTGAGATGCTCAACGGGATAACTAGTGCGACTCATAAATTATGTAAAAAACAAGTGGTGACACATTTAGTGCGCTACTCTGTATTAAAGGAAGTAATTTACTACACAAAGTAAAAAGATCAATCCAACTTTTCGTTACCACGGCCCAGCAATAAGTGTTGTTCTGTCAAAAATGCTTATTTGACCCCCGGAATTACAATAATTTCTCTATACTGCGTAAGCACTAGGTGAGAAAGTAAAAATTTGCAGCCGCTTTTGAGAAAATAATCGTTTAAAATTGCTTCAATTTTACGCACAATTACGCGAAAACTAATCATACTTTCGAAAAATCCTGCAAGACGTTATTCCAGGATCTGACTCTCAACGTTCAGATTTTATTTAGAAAAAATCTCTAAGTTAAATATTGTTGTAGGGAGACGCCGAAAAATGGGGGGAGGGAGAATTAACAAAATTCACGAAAGTTAGTATCACGAAAGTGAGACCGGTCACATTCTTTTAAGCGTCTTTTATACTCTTCAAAGACAAAGTTTAATGAAAAAATTGGAGCAATTTTTTAGGAAATTGAGAATTTAATCGAGAAGTCATGTAAATTAACCCCCAAAATGAAATTCTCGCTTCAAACTTTCATAGTCTCGAGATACATTAAAACGGTCGGGGAATATCAATTTTGTGAAAAATGGGCTGAAACGTTTAGGCGCTAGCATTGACCACACAAAGACGTTTCCCGCCAATCGATTTTTTTGTATCAAGTACCCAGAAAACAGACTCTGACAGAACGTGTTAGAGGAAGTAATTTGCTACACATAGGAACAAAATTTATTCCTGGCCCGGCAATAAGTTTTCCTGTCGAAAATGTTCTGTTTTGTGGCGCACGATTACTATTCTTCTCTTCTTACGAAGGACTAGCAAGCAAAGGGAGATCAATCAACAGCAAAAATAAAAGAATTAGTGGAGCTTCAACACGTCGTTTAGACGTTATTTTTGGACCTAAATTTTTGCAATTGATTTCATTACAGAACAAATCTATTTTCAACATCGTAATTGTAGGAAGAAGCCGAAAAATGTAAAAGTTAGCAATTTTCAAGCATTAAGTGATTTAAACCAAAATCGAGCCTATGCAATTTTTATGTGACTTTATAATATGCCTTTATTAATATGGCGAGGCTCGGGCCATCAGGCCCGCTCTTCCGCCTGACCACATGTCACAAGTATACAGAGTAATGTATTAAATAGTAAAGTTACTAAAAAGTAATGTTATCTAAAAATTTAAAAGTAATATAATCTACAAGTTGTAAGTAGTTAGTGGAAAGCAAACGTCATTTAAAGCAACTTATAAATAGACAACATCAGAGGTTAAATGGATAAAATGTTACAATAATAATTTTGAAATAATTTTAAAATCAAGTCTGAGATTGAAAATACAATTTGAATTAAATAAGATTATGTGCTTTAAATATCTGCGCGCTACGCGACAGCCTGGTATTCACCCCGAGCGACTGTGATCTATTAATACAGAAAGACACCATCACACGTCGCTCGATCCTGGAGGAAAACCCGCTAGTCGGGGAAAACCCACCAGGCAGACTGTGTCCTAATACAATGGAAACTAAGCTAACATGAAGTAACGGGTCTTTGGGATGGTATCCTCAGCTGCGGTCCATGCTGCAAAGGGTGGTTTTCTTGTTTAAAACCGCCTCTGCTCCTACGAATGAAAGTACAGTTCCGGCAGTATCAAACAGGTCGCAAGAAAGTAACATTTACAAAAGAAACATTAATGTTATTTCTAAAACATATTAATCTTAACAATCCTAAGAAATAGCTTTTATTTGACCCGTAATCTACAGTGATTTAAATAGCAAAATGGTGTTCGAAACTTTCGAGAATAAAAATTTAAAATGTGGAACTGCTTTTGAGAAAATGTTGTTGCTTTTATTAATTGTTTTTATTTCATTGCAAATTACGGGAAAACTACTCTTATTTTGATAAAAATGTACATGACATATTAAGATAAAATTTTTAAGAACAGATTTCATGAATTAATTTGTATCATGAAATTGTAGCTGTAGGAAAATGCGAAATATTTTACAGCTTTTGAACTTTTAAAAATTCGGGGGGTGAAATGAAAATTCGTCAAAGGACGTAAATTACCATACTTTACTCTGTCTTAGAAAAAAAATTAATCAAAAAATTTAATATCAATTTTTAGAAAATGTTGAGACTTCGTGTAAAGTACCAACAAAAATCAAAATTCGTAGACTTCCATCGCGCCACATTGATCAAAGATAATAAATTTTTGAAAAACTCCAATGAATAGTTTGTGCTCTTGTTGTCCAGGGATAGCCCAACAAAACGTGGTTTCGGACTCAACAATTTATTAGAAGTAGTAATTTAGAACACCCAGTACCAAGAATTACCCACTTTTTCGGTATTGGGAAATCACAATACAAGTTGTTGGTCAAATATTCGCCACTGCACGTTGCTGCAAGTAGCTAGTAAGCGAAAAAGTATAAATGAAAGAGGAAGTAAAATATTTCAATGACTGACGTACGAGTAGAATATAAAGAAAAGATTAAGGCTAAAAAGCAGGTTCATATTGACTCATACATATAAACTTAATGAAAAAGCTTGGTGTAATGTTATTCTACGAAACCTCTCAAAATTATAAAACTAAACGTAAATGCAAATCGTGCATTAGCATGAACGTAAGATGTAACCATGAAACTTTTTAACTTAACGTTCACGTTAACGTCGTGAGAACAATGCACCATCTGATACCACAGTAAAATTCAAAGAACATCTAGCGTTTTCTTTGGACACAAATAAATGCCGTTTGTTTGCAAAAAGCATAATTATCATTCGTTGTAAAGCCGACGGCGAAATGTTCCAGAAAAATCAGTCGTCGCGCGCAAGGTATCGAATCCTCGCATGATCGCATCCATTTTACTTCCTATTGTATGCGTTATTTCTGTCCCTAGAATTTCTTGTATCAATATCGACGTGTGTCTGTGTTGACGTGTACATGTCTATAACACTCATATTGTGAAATAGGCCACTAGAAGTCTCCTCCAGACAGCGGTTGATTCGACCGAGCTAGCTAACTGGTAACGAAAACCCGTCACCGTCGGGACTCGAACACTAGAACGTCATGGTCAGCGTTGCTGCCGTGACTAGAAGACAAACAACTGTTTGTAAGACTTGTGAGTTCCTATCGCTCCACTATTTCAATTAGGTTTCAACTCATCAACTAATATACAGATGTCTCAAATTAACAATTTCAAAAATCTAGAGGATGAAACGGGGTCGATACGATTAATTTTTGCTAATAAGAAAGTTATGGTAAATTTCAGATAATGAAGTTACAGAAGCGTCATTTTCTCCTGAACGGTGGGCAACTAATTACGCACTGGTGCTACACATGCACACATAATTTCTTTAACTGCGTCCAAACATGTCCCGTCGGACACTAGTGCATGAAGATTTTCCCACTGAGCGACAAATGTCACGTGTTTATGTTATATACAAGTGCTCGCAATATGTTCATTGGCAAAAAGTCATCTTCAACCACAAATTCATGCCATAAAAATTTGCAAATTTAATTCTGAAACACCGTAAATAAAACCTGAGTGAACAGAAGGTTTTAAATAAAATTGATTAGGCTCACAAGTCTCCGAGAATAAGAGAGTTTACGTTTCTGAAAGGTGTATGCATATTTACGTAAATCTCCTCCTAGAATAGTAAACAACATGGAAAAACTACATTCCTCTTTTTGAAAAGGAATGTCGTTCATAGACATTTAATATCTACATTCTTTGAATCACATGCAGGTCAATAATTTCGCAAATTGCTTCTCTGCAAAGCGATACTAAGGTGTGATGCAAACCACTTATTCTATCTGACATGAACAAACAATTCATATCATCATTCATATTCATAACTGGATATAACTCCAGAAAATGAGTCAGTTTAATATTGCATCCTTCTTTGTGTTCGGCGCATTGTCTGATTTTTTGGTTGCAGTCTGATTTTTCTTCCAATTAAAAAGACTCCCCTATTTTATCACTATGAAGCCAATCAAGCAATTTCATCTGGAGAGTAATAGTCTCATATTAATGTTTTAGAAACCATGAACAAGTTTTACAAACTCCAGTCACAAACACTGAATCTCAAATTTTGATCTCACTAGCAATACTCTAAGCAGATACGTTCAAACTTTCTGTTCCCGCATTAAACTTTTCAACAAAAGCAAACACTGAAGATCAAAAAATTTCTACAACAATTTCCAATCAAGAACTAATTATCATCTAATCTAATAGAATTTCAATACCTCAAAAAGAAGTAGAAGAAAGAAAAGGTGGCATTATCGAATATTTGGGTCACTTATCGAATTTTGCGTCACTGCCAGGAGGTTTGAGAAAATCAGAATTCTACACCATAGAAATATTGGTGTTTGCCACATGCTGAAGTTGAAAAGCGCATTATTAACTGAACTCTAAGGGGAAGGCGGGTCACTGAGAATCACGCGATAAAGTAAACCAACTGTAATTTTCATCTTTGCAAGGAAAATTTGAGATTTTGGTTATATGTTTGCAATACCTACTGTCTATTTGTTGATAGTGTTTTTAATAGGTACCAATAGCATACTTTCCTAAAAGGTTTTTCAATGAAACAAAAACATAATATATTGAATATTATATTGATTTTGTGAACGTAAAAGGCGTGATTCTGTGTGTTTGCATGAAACTTCCACTTTAATTGGTGGTCCCACACCTTAAACAGTCATATTAATAAAAAGAGTCTATGGGATAGTGTGAACCATTTGTTCATAATTGACAGTGTGCCAATGGGTTCATCTGCCCAATTGTGAAAATTATGGCTTATGTTCACAGTTGTCAGAATATAATTACGCTAACAAAAATACTGCTGAACAAAATCTCACAAAATGGTTTTCCAAAACGTTGCACGCTCTCTGATCAAGAACAAATAAAGTACTCGCTTATAACACGGTAAAAAATTAAGTACTGGATCTTTCTCGAGTTTTTGGCTTTCTGTTCGTGGGTTGGTTAGTTCTTGATGATTCCGATAGCGTCAACTGCTAAGGTCATTAGTCTCGTAAGTAAGCATGATTTTCCTCGGGAGATGGCGGTGCTCTTCCTCCGCTGGATGGCGAGATCCAGCGCCGACCTACCGTCGGCTAGGGTTTTCCTCAACCAGCTATCTCCCACCAGCTATCTCCCACCAGGTACGTTCCACAAGATATCTCCCACCAGGTTCCTCCCACCAGATATCTCCCACCAGGTATCTCTATCCAGGTATCACCCACCAGGTGTCTCCCACCAGCGGAGAACCGCCCCAGCCGGGAAAAGCTCTAAGCTCCCAACCGTTCGCCCACCGTGTGATAGTGAAGTGCATGTTAGTGTCTAGTGTATAAGTAAAAGATGAGGGTAGCACAAGTAAGGATGAAGGAATGATCGCGCACATTCCGTTGACCGTTTATTAGTGTACTGCTCCGGCATTCGCCGGGAGTTGATCGGAGAAACAACGGAAAATACCGATCAGAGCAGCCGGCCGCTTGAATTCTCCTCCAGACAGCGACAGAATCTAGCTGACAAACTAGTGTCGAAAATCCTTCCACTGTTAGGACTTGAACCTAGGACCTCCCGATCAGAGGCACTGCGGTAACATCAGTTGACCCCTGAGCCACCTCTCTCAGTCTGGATTTCTAACAAAACCATAATTACCTATCACTTGGCAAGATGCTGCATAATTTTCTTTCAATTTCTGTGCGCAATAAAAATAAGATTCTAAAGGTTTGGTGCGTTTTACGAGTATCCAGTTTCTTGATATCTAACGAAACCATAGCCACTTGTCACATGACCGGGGCTGCATAGTTTTCGTTCAATTTCTGCAACTATTCAAAATTAGTAATATAAATTGTAGAAAACGTAAAGTTCGCTTCATCTGATGAATTTGAAGAAGAAAAACGCGGTGCTACACTTGACTTGCATAATTTAGACAAAACTAATCTAAAAGGTGATAAAAATTTAGTATATTTAAAGGATGAAAAATAGGAGAATCAAGAAGCTTTTTATGGGTCAATATTATTAAAGAAAAATGTGGTGATAGAGATTTTGAAGTGACCTACTTAAGGGAAATTTTCTAGGTGGAAGGATATTTTTTCGAGATTCCAGAAGTTGGATCTTTATCAGTAAATTATATACTATTGCTTTTTTATCTGCCGGTAAATTATAACTACAAAATCATGAAACAACGAAAAGATTTATATTACTTTTGGGTTCAAATTTTCATGACATAATGCAAAATAGAATTTTTTTAATTTATGGATTCTCAAGCTATATTTTGCAATACAAAATAAGATATGAGTTTATTTTGGTAGAACTGGGGATATAAGATAGAAATGAACGATTTTTTTATATTCTAATTTACCTATTCAAGGCAAACAAAACAGTGTATTAATAACTAAACCGCGTACAAAAACGTTTCATTACGCATGCACTATTATTTTGTTTGACTCCTGTACCGCCCCCCACAACCATAGGCCATCCTACACTTCGTCGTTCAATGTGACGTCGCTACGCATTTGGCCTCGGTGACAGTTGACGCTTTTCGAGAACATCCTCGAACGTGTGAACGATCGATCGAACGTGTGAAGCATTTGACCGTTGGTCCAAATCACCTGACGTCAGCGTGTCAGCCTGTCAGACATTTAAGTTGTTCCAAAACCAGGTGGTTAACATTGTATTCTGTAGTAGAAAGGATTTTCAGGTATACCCAGCATAAAAATCCTTCTTTCTGTCGAGATAGGAATACTTTGCCCGTATCAATAAGGAGTTGTTGTTTATTGTTGTTGTTTTGTTGTGTTTTTTTAAATGTTTTTCACAGCTATGTTTTCTGATACTTTCTTCAATGCACATTTTTCATTATACGATTTTGTCCAGTCAAGGTGATGAACCATTCATTTATAGAAGTATATGACGTATTAGAATCTGCTCAGAAGACACCGTAAGATTACGTCGTCATTTCTTGGAAAGTCAGGTAGATTTTAAATTCATTGTCAGAAGATTGTCAGGAGAAAAAGTGTAAGGAGATGGAAAAAGTAATATGTTCGTATGAAACTTGTACTGAATACGGCGGCTGACAATAAAAGATTTCACACCCTTCAAATGTCTAAAACTCCAAGATACCATAGAGCGCATTATGCCATGTTTGAAAAATTTACAATCCAAAGGTGTGGAAAAAAGTATTCCAAATTATTCGACCATTTCTGTAATATAAAGGATTATGTTAGAAATACAACTTTGCAGCCACGCAACTTTAGATCAACCGTGGTTATCTTTTTTAAAATTATGTCAGAATACTGAAATTTTTAATACTGAACTGTTGAATATTTGTCAAATTTTCTTTGTAATTTCCTGCAGCAATGCACCCACTGAACGTTTCTTCTCTTTCATGAATGCTCAATTAAAAAAAAGGAATCCATTATTAGTGTCTGTGAAAAGTCTGCTATTGGTCAAATTCAACATTAATAATATTCCGTATAAAGAGTTTCTCGATTACCTGCTCCGAAAGGAAACTGCAGACATGCATTCAAAAATAAGGTCTCTTAACAAGTGTAGTTTGGAACGAAAAAGTTACTAACTGACTAAAAGTTCATGCAAAATGACCGAATATAAAAATTAAATTAAATTTATAAAAACACACAACATGCACGAATGAATTTAAAACTATTGCATTGATGAACTGTTTTTGTACCGCGTGAACTCTGGTGTAATAAAAATTTGTATTGTGAAGTACTTTTTTTTCAAAATGCCATTCTTTTTCCGGCGTTCGAAAATTTTATATTGGTAACCCTACATTCTTCCAAACTTAAGACGTAAGTGAACAAGTGTCATTTATTGTAGAGTTCAAATATGCCACAGTCATTAACACGTAAATATATAACCCATTACAAACACGCCATGTACATTTCCATGTGAGCATTGATTTACCCTTTTCATTCATTGTTTGCGCTTTCTACTTCCTAAGATTCCTGATTACTAGTAAATATAAGTAAACATCATACATGTATACTTGGTTGTTTAAATGTAAAAAAACAGGTTTTTGAAAACGTTTTAACATTTCAAAACTCTTTATTGGTATGTTTTTAATTTTTTTGTCAACCGCATTGTTATCATTAATTAGAGTTTGATACGTTCACTAGAAAAGCTTTCATGGCTCATTGTATTGGTTTAACACTATGTCACGCAAGAACTTTTTTCCGTACTTGACTTTGTTTATTTTACATATATTTTATTAGTGTTGTTTAGGTAAAGCTATGTATGTAAATTACAGAAAAGTAGTTCCTAATAGTATGGTCATACTTACTGCCCACGAAACGCCGTGATAAAGAAAAATAAAAGTTATCTTCAACACGAAAGTAAAATACTGGACATATTGTTTTTAATTCCACCTGGAATCATCATACCAGAAGCCCTTATTATTACATTTATAACGCCTTTCTTTCCTTTTTTACTTGCACATTAGAAACATCGATAATGCATCCAATTCGAAGTGCTAGATCTTGTGCAGTCTCTTAAAGTTATTTTCTTGGAGAAATCAAGCGTATTGTAACAGAGTATTAATATCCTATAGGTCTCCCATGCGTTAAAAAAGATCTTTAGATACATTAAATTTTTAATGAGCTATTATCTTCGAAACGTACTTTCTCCATTTCATTTAGTATTGCGATTTAAATAAACAACAGACAGAAATGGATCCATTACTCGGTCGCTAGGAATGGTTTTGAAATTTCATGCGATTCTTGATTTCACAAAACGCAATATACGACCTTGAATTTTTCAGTACATGCGCGAGCGCGCACACACACACACACACACACACACACACACACACACACACACACAAACACACACACACAAACACACACACACACACACAAACACACACACACAAACACACACACACAAACACACACACACAAACACACACACACACAAACACACACACACATCGATCACCAGTATTTCTGTGATGTGAAAATTGCACAGTTGCAGATATTGCGTTACTTCCATGGTATCAAATCGAATGCGTCGATTCAGGTGAGTAAAA
Source organism: Gryllus longicercus (assembly GCA_038098605.1). Classification (NCBI taxonomy): domain Eukaryota; kingdom Metazoa; phylum Arthropoda; class Insecta; order Orthoptera; family Gryllidae; genus Gryllus; species Gryllus longicercus. Next base: position 3,612,346 of record JAZDUA010000107.1, read on the forward strand.
ATTGAACGATAGATAGGTAGTATCAGGTTCTACTTCTGAGGGAGAAGTTCCGTGAAAAAAATGGACATTCATGATGTGGTAAGAGAAATCAATGTTCTACATTTCATACAGTTAGTACATTATTTCAACAACTATACATTACTATGGATTTTTAAGAACATGTTCCCTATATTTCTTATTGCTCTTCATTTAAAATGTTTATTGAAACAAATTATTATCAGGTTTCAAAACTAAAAATTTCGACAACTAATTTCGAACACTAAATTTATATTCCTCAGATATCAGATTCAAGGGGTAAATTGATATTACTAAATACTATCACACTGGCGTATAACCTTTGCCACCGTACGAACTAGAATTCAAAAAAGCTAGATAAGTGGTCACTTGTCATTCTGTATATGATGGGTTGATACGCATGGGCTGCAATACGTCGCATTGAAAAATTTCTATATAGTGAATTTGACGAGTATTATTTAGAAGTGTTTTTTCTCTTATTATCTATACTCAATACTTATTAATACTCTCTATTTATGTGATAAAACTAAGTTATAGATTTATCGACGTTTAAAGTTTGAATGTTAAGCATTAATGATGTTTAAAATGCATTTTATAAAACGTTGCATCTCTATATTGGGGCTAATAATTGTTTTTTCTCATTTTTCATTGATTTTAGCACATTAAATGAAAATAAGTGATACATTCGATCATATCATTAAATACTTTACAAGGTAGTTATCAGAAACATCATCCATTTTTTAACCAAGAAAAGCATAATAAAATAAAATCCCCCAGAAATCTTGAAAAATCCGAATTTCATAGCGCTCACACTCCAAAGACCGTGAGTAGTTTTTTTAATATGTAAAATTACTAGAAATCAGAACCAGAATTTTGTTTAAATGTTTGAAAATTAAATGATGACCAGGAGAATAAATTAATATTATCATTCCTTAATTAAATGATTAACGTTTCAGGGGCGCAACTGCTAAAGTTCCGTAACAATAGTTCATGGTTTGATCGTGGGTGCTGGTTAACTTTCCCCACTGCATACTTAGATTCGGCGCCGACCTACAGGGCGGTTTGCCGGGGTTTTCCCGTACAAGGTATTTCCTACCAATGGGGACCGCCCCAGCCGAAACAATACCTAAGCTTCAGACAAGTGTATTAGTATAGTGCTAGTATTAAGTGTGAGTGTGTTTAAGTAAGGGTTGAAGATAGGTCAAGATAAAAGAAGGAAAGATCGCGTGCGGTCCGTCAGCCGGCCGTCTTATCAGCCGGCGGCAAGAATTTTCCTTCAGACAAACATTCCAACGTTGTGTTTATAATTATAGAAATCTGTACAATTTGTGTGTACATTTTTGAAAAAAAATGATTTGTGAATCAAGAGGCAAGTCAATGGTAGAATTCCTAGGTTGATAACGAAAGGCTTACAAGGATCACTTGGGTGGGATCCGCTGATTATTCGAAGAGTTCTTTACTGCAACTTAAACAACTTGGAGCAATAGAACGAGATTCACATATTATTATGCCGTATGACAGACTGAAATGAACGTTCGCAAAATATACACACCGAACAGTAGGAAGGCTGACTGAATTTGAAAGAATTCTGAACGCGTAACTTAATGAACTTCATTTTGCGTTCAATTCATTGAAGTTCAAATCCTTCCCGGGCAACAGGTTAGTTAAAATTATTCGATATATTTCAACAGTTTCCTGATCCCGTAGAACTTTTGACATTTGACACTCTGACATTTTACTCGACTAGTTTGGATCATGGGGCATTGACGCGTTGGAAGTTCCGAGCAGAGAACAATGCGGTAAAGCCACACCGCGCCAGAAGCAGCAACGACTGAAGTTGGACCAACCCGCGCAATGGGAGCCGCGGACGACCGCAGAAGTCAAACCTCGCCGAACGCGGCATGAAGCCTGCTCTGGGCGAGAACCAAGTCTGAGATGTAGCTCGATCAGTATTTTTAATACAGCAGGAGGTGTTGTGGTCACACAATACCCTTTTTCAGTGCCACAATAAATCAGAAACTTTGTAATTACAAATGGTGAACGACATCAATAACCAATAAAATCAAATTTACGATGAAATAAATTGTATGAAGCAGTAAATATTTTAAAAACTTACATACAACAAAAATTGGGAAGTTAAACACACTTCATTTACTTACGTAACGTTTGGTGTACACGTGCACGTAGTGTACAGCTCCATACACGTATATACAGCTTGGTATACGAGTGTGTGAAGTTCACCTTCATACACTTATACAACTCGGTGTACAAGAAGCTTGGAATATATGAAATGTACACATTTTTATACACTTTATGACGTTAATTTATTTGCATTGCTTATTTATTATTTTTATTGTTTGTAATTACAAATTGTCCTATTTATTTATTTATTTATTTATTTATTATTTGTTGTAGTAAAGAAGATGTCTGCATTGCGGCCGAAAACTCTTTATGCTACAAAAAAATTAGATTGTAACTTCACCTGAAATTTCATTTTCCACTTCCTGGAACATCGTCACCCCTACAACACTTCTTTTTTAAACCAAATCCACTTCCTATTTTTTTCACACTACTCCACTTCTTATTTTTCCAAATAGAAGCTAGGGACCAGTTTCCCTTCTCCTAACACACCTAGTGTATAGAAATTTTAATCGGGAAATACTATTATGTGTAAGTGTCCTCCCGCCTGGGGCGACGAAAACTAGAAGTCGCCCCCACCCCGCACTAGAGGCTGCCCCTCGGCGGCCGGCGCGAGGAGCCCGAAACGCTACTCTGCCTCAAACGCTCCGGCAAATTTATCGAAAGTTACCGCATGATTCCAAACACGCCCTTTCCTTCTTCCTCACTACAGCCGCTCCGATCCTCACACGTAAACGCCGTATTCTCCAGTCCAATCCCGAAATGTCAGCTTACGGTCAACTGGCTCCGAATTTAAAACATTCTTACTTGCTGACCGACAAAATTTGAAGAAACTAGTTTGTTTCGACCAAACGGCAAGCGAGGGCACACAACTTTTCCGTGTGGGGGAAATCCGTCGCATCTGATAACTTCGTAACGACCTGTTGCTGCACAGACGCGTGGTGTGTAAGTTTCGGTTAGAGGCTACGTTGCGCACATGTAAACAAGAAGCTTGTTACCACCTAATTGTGAAAACACTTCACAATAATGAATGAACATTACACGTAATCTTCAATTAGCTTCAATATCAACTCTCGTATAACACCTGTGCGAATTCGAGCACTAAGTTTTTTCCGATACAATCTTCGACGTCATACGGCACTCGTATCATTATATACGGCTGAAATCACACCTTCATCTATTAAAAAAATTACGTAACCGAATAGTCAGTGTTCATGACAATACAGTATTCTTTATGTTGGATATTAATCACTGAAAAATAACAGTATTTCATATTCCGTAGATCCTACGAACTCAAAGGACAACATCCGAAAATATGTAAAACTACAACGCAAATTCTACATTCATACATGACTGATAAATCAGTCTATAAATCTGAATCCGATTCATCAGCATGACAGAAGGTTACGTTGGAAAAGAAAAGAAACCCCAGGAAAAATCACTACATGCCGTGAATGTCAATGCAAAAACACAAAACACAGATCAATGTGTAGCAATGCGAGCAATGAGCACGTACTCACCTAAGATAGCGTTGTGTCCGCGGTGTGTTGCTCGGTAGGGTCCAGACGATCGGGTGCCAGTGCTGTCCCGCGTGCCCGACGGCCAACTTCAAACCCAGCGCGGAGCCATTGCAGGGGTGAGCGAGGGGTGGAAGAGGAGAGGAGGCGCTGCGGCGGCGCGCTATCTAGGTGCGACATGACGTACTATGCTGTGTTTCGAACATGCGACGACCCCTCGCCACAGGCTGACATCATGTAGTTCGGGCTTCGACCGTCGCCGACCACTGCAGTGCTGCAATTAGTTTCAAAGCATACCGTTAGAGGGCAGGCGGGTAATAGCGCGGTTATTTCAAAATGACGATGTGCACTACGCATTTCTCGACATAAAGCAATAGCTGCAGAATAAGATAATACTGAAAAAGTTCCTATTGTCACCTAATAAAAATTCATTTTCGTTATTCTCTAATTCTTTTTCACGAAATTTAACGTAACGAGAGTTCTCAGTTCTCACAAAAATTACTAAATAATTTTAAGTTCATGAGAAAAGCTGTCTAACACGAAACTCTGTCACAAAATGGCATTTTAATAACCACACTAAATACTAAAATCTAGCCAAAAAACGTACTAATGTTTGTTTAAAAATTATACCTTTTTGGTTTGTGTCTCACGAGCATTGTATTGATGCGTATTGCGTTGACGCGCGTCACCTAACATTGGTGACGTCGGCTGCATCGATGCCAGTACAAACAAGTCATTTAACGCTTGTCATAGATTAACAATGTTTTTTATGCAAAATAGCACATGAGCAGTCTTGGAGATCTTTTTGCCCACAGCTCAAGCAAGACGCTCAAATTACAAAGTCATTATAAAGCGCATTTCCTAACAATCAACATGCAACGATCGCTAGGCGATGCGCGTGGGCAACCACGCACGTCGCCAAGAGCGCTCGTGTGACATTTCGCATAAGATACATTGTTATCTACGTCGCGTTATGTGACTCGTGTGCGCAGGCACAGACACGCGTTGACGCAGCTGAGGTCGTCAGCGTTACGTGACGCGTGTCAACGCGATTCTCATATAATACTAACGGGATTTAAGAAATCAAATCAACAAAATGACACGACCCACCACCGCTGAAATGATAGATTTTTCGTTCATCACTCACAATTCTACGAATGGAGATAGCAAATTCAAAAGCCAGGTAACGAAGAGATCGCCTCGAACGAAGAGGCACAAATGAAGAGGCTGTCTCAAATGACATGAAACGTCAGAGAATTCTGCGAATAACTATTCGCATTCCGATTATGTATCTATTTCACTAATCACATTATTTGAATTTATCAGTGTGTAATGCATTTTGTACTGTCTGCAGAGCTCTACTGAACAGGAACAATTTCTTCATGAGGTGAAAGGAAAGGAAGGGAACCAAATGAGATCGTCGCACTTCAATGAAACGTGATCTAAGATCTCCTTTGATTCATAAATTGTTGTGAAAATATGTATTTTTTCTGACCGAAGATTAACTTTCAAGATATAAAGTTAATGGTTTAAGAACTCTACACGGGAGACTATTTGTTAGGTATGAATATATTAGATATACCACACCACCCTGATGTCGAAGGCTTTCGTGGCCAGTCGTGCAAATGATCTAGGCTGTCCCGGCAACGCCGCGTCGGAGGCTGTGGTGTCGACCGTGGTCTTCCTCAGGGTTGAAGTGACACTTCACCTCCCCACGGCATCACAGTAGCCAACGCGGCGTCACCCGGACAGTCAATATCTTACGTAATATGTCGCTCCGTTAGCGCTTTGGTTGGAAAATTATAAAACTAATGGACAAATTCATAGTCGAAGCTTACGGAATAAAGAAATTCTGAAGCAATAAGGAGTTTCTAAAAATGAGAGGTCACCTAAGGAAGCCTGTCGTCTCGTACATCGACGTCTCTTATGGGAGAAGAATTGAGTGTTTCTTAAGGTATCGGAAATGTGGTGGAAATAAGGTATCTGGTTTCCGTAGTTTCGTTGGTCGTTTTCTGTAACCGTGTTTTGTTGTCTAATTTACATTAAATGCATTTTTACGAAGCTTATATAGGTAAGAATTTTGGCTGTTGATGCGAAATCTCTCGGTCTGATTAAAATTATAAAATTCTTGATGTTACGTGCCAAAGTCTCTGAAACTTCTGAAATTGTTCGGCATATTGTAACTTGACTAAGTTAAGAAAGATCTGTGCAGATAGTCTATCAGAGGTGTAATTTAATTTTTATATTTTTTTATCATATCTACAATAACATTATCGTAGCCCTTGGTGGCACGTTGGTTAGCGTGCTCCCTCTCCATGGCGCAACCCCGGGTTCGATTGCCGGAGTGGGCAACAATTAATTGTGCGCTTTCTTGCAATGTTCCGGTATCTGCTGCTGTGTGACGATAAGAAAGGTCACTTCTCAGACTGAGAATACCAGAATACAGCGTAGGTCTAGCTATGTGCTAACCACACGTACCTCTTAACCCACGGCCGCAAGGCCGGGTCAGTGCTGGTAGACTTTAGCTAGTAAAGAACTGTTGTGCCAAAGTACGGACATGCATACATACATACATACATACATACATACATACATACATATATACATACATACATACATACATACACACACACGCACATATTATATATACAGTATACAATAACATTATCAGGAAGATATGAAGTAGAGTAAAATCTTGATGCTACTAGCATCTTCATAAGAGGAGGGATTCGTAAGTCTCTCTTTGTTACATTTCTTCTATCGTTAATGAGAGGAACAAGATTATTTACAACAATGATTTTACGAAAAAGATACCGCCTTCCAAATTGTTCTTCGTTGACAGACAGAGACAGACAGACAGACAGACAGAGACAGACAGACAGACAGAGACAGACAGACAGACAGAGACAGACAGACAGAGACAGACAGACAGAGACAGACAGAGACAGACAGAGACAGACAGAGACAGACAGAGACAGACAGAGACAGACAGACAGAGACAGACAGACAGACAGACAGAGACAGACAGACAGACAGACAGGCAGAGACAGGCACAGACAGACAGAGACAGACAGAGACAGACAGACAGAGACAGACAGGGGAAGAAAATCGAGGATCTCCTGCACTTTGTTCTGCCAAGGAATAATGTCCACGGGGAGATAAAGCGCATGGTGAGTTCCATCCGAGCTGACTTTGATGAGATGGTGGACATGGAGGAGTCACTATCTGTAATGAGCTCGAAGACAGTTGAGGCGGAGACGCAGACCTCACCGCAGACATGTCCCACGGATGCAGGGGAGAAGCAGACCTCGCCCGGACGGGATGCCCGACAGGGGATGGATGGGTCGGGTGAGCGGAGGATGCATGAGTCGCCTTCCACCCCCTCCTACAGAAGGGAGGAGGGCGCGTTGTTGCGTCAAAGGAGTCCTGCCAGAGCACCGGAGGCTCCTGAGGTGACCGGTGAGAGGCCCGGAAGTGTGCGACCGGAGGACCCGTGGGAAGTTGTTCAAAAGGGGAAGAAAAAGAAGAAGAAGAAGAAAAAACCGGCCAATGGGGCGTCGCAGGATGCTAAACTGAAGCGTCCGCGTCACAGACCCACCCGCACAGATGCTCTCCTCGTCAAGGTGGACGGGCAGAAATCGTCGTACGCGGATATTCTTCGCCGAATGAAGAGCGACTCTTCCTTACAAAGTGTCGGTACCTGTGTCAAGCGGATCAGGAGAACTGGAGCTGGAGACCTATTACTGGAGCTGGAGAGGTCGGCTGGCGGGAAGGTAGATGAATTGAGGGGCTCCATATCACACAAACTGGGAGATGCCGCAACAGTTACCGCACTGAGGGAGGAAACCACTGTGGAGCTGCGTGACCTCGATGAGCTCGCAACCAGGGAGGAGATCTGCGCCGCGCTGGAAAAGCAGCTAGAGACAAAGCTTGACCAGACAGCGGTGAAAGCACTACGGCCCAGCTTCAGAGGTACGCAGGTGGCGGTGGTCTGCCTACCAACGGCTCTGGCGAAGAGGGCTGCATCGATCGGGAAAATTCGAATTGGCTGGGTGATAAGTCATATTCGAATTAAGGCTACGCCGTTAAGATGCTACCGATGCTGGGACTTCGGTCACCGTGCCAGTTCCTGCAAGGGACCTGACCGAACCAAGCTTTGCCGCAAGTGTGGCGAAGAGGGTCATGTGGCGAAGACTTGCGAAAAGGACCCGCACTGCTTGTTATGCTCTGCGAAGTTTGAATCCAGCCACACTTCTGGCGGCCCGAAGTGCCCGGTTTATCAGAGGGCACTCCAGACGAAGAACCGGCAGGAAAAATGAGGTTACTCCAATTGAACCTCAACCACTGTGAGGCAGCACAGGACCTGCTGCAACAAACGGTGAGAGACCTTAAGATCGATGTGGCGATTCTTTGCGAGCAGTACACAAACATGGAGGACCCTACTTGGTTTTCAGACAGGTCAGGCCGAGCCGCGATATGGACTTACGGTTTGCGACAGGTCCGGGAGGTCATAACTGTACCATCGACCGGCTTTACCAGGGTTAAGGCAGATGGCATATACATTTACAGTGTATATGCACCCCCTAGTCTCTCAATACACGAATTCGAAGCGTTGCTGAACAGTCTGGTGGCCGATGCACGAGGACGGAGACCCCTTATCATCGCTGGCGATTTCAACGCATGGGCTACAGCGTGGGGCAGCAGGGTAACGAACCGAAGAGGAGAGGCCCTTCTAGACCATCTAGCCTCACTGGACGTCGTCCTAGCAAATACCGGGAACTCTCCAACCTTCTCCCGAAATGGCGTTAGCTCCATAGTTGACTTGACATTCGTGAGCGAGTGCATTGCTCGCTCGGGTCTAACCTGGGTTGTGAGCGACCAATACACGCATAGTGACCATCATGCTATTCTCATTGAGATGGGTAAACCCGAGAATCGTCGGACACTGCACCAGCCTAGTCGCAAGTGGAGCACGAAAAAACTGGACACGGAGGCCCTCGTCGCCATGATGGAAGATGTGACCATATCTGAAGGACCACCGGAAGAGCAGGCAGAGGAACTCATGACGCATGTTGTCAATGCATGCGATGCGTCTATGCCGAGGTGCTCACCAAGCGACCGCCGACCACCGGTTTACTGGTGGAACGAAGAAATTGCTCAACTGCGCAGGAAATGCATCAAGAGCAGACGTCTGTGCCAAAGAGCAAGGAGCCGGCCCGACTCTGAGAGGTTGCGCGAACAACACCGGAATGATCGGAACGCCTTGAAAAAGGCCATCAAAGCGAGCAAACGTCTCTGCTGGCGTGAGCTGTGTCGAGAGGTTGATGAGGACCCATGGGGCAGGCCGTACAAAATCGTTATGACCAAGCTGAATGGCGCGGTCAACATTTCCCCGACCTGTCCAAACCTATTGCAGAACATCGTGGCCACTCTCTTCCCGATCCAGACGGAGACGAACCACGCAGCTCCGATACATCGACCCACGGACGTGCCCCCAGTCAGCCCAGATGAACTTCGGAATGCTTGCCGCCGGATCCGGGACACTAAAGCTCCGGGTCCGGACGGAATACCAAATGCGGCTCTGAAGGTTGCCATCGAAGCTCGCCCAGACCTATTCTTGGGCGTTCTAGACAGATGTCTGAGGGAAGGTTCCTTCCCGCGCTGCTGGAAACGACAACGGCTAGTGCTCTTGCCTAAGGGCAAGAAACCACCATGCGATCCGTCATCTTACCGCCCGATTTGCCTGTTGGACACAGCAGGTAAAATCCTGGAGCGAATCGTTTGCAGCAGACTTGAGACCTTCGTCGAATGCAACAGCGGTCTTTCCGATAATCAGTTCGGTTTCCGAAAGGCGCGCTCAACAGTGGAGGCAATTGGTAAAGTGGTGAGCACTGCTAGAGATGCCATATCAGGAGCACGCTGGAGAAGGGGCACTAAGAAGTACTGCGCCGTCGTGACCTTGGATATTAAAAACGCCTTCAACTCAGCGAGGTGGAGCTGCATTCTAAATGCCCTTCATCTCCTGGAAGTCCCAGTGTACATCAGGACAATCATCAGCGACTACTTCAAAGATCGAGTCCTGTTGTACTACACAGATGACGGTCCGAGGAGCTATGACGTGACGGGTGGTGTTCCACAGGGGTCGGTTCTGGGTCCCTTACTTTGGAACATCATGTACGATGCGGTACTGAGATTGGAGTTACCACATGGCGCGGAGACCATTGGCTTCGCTGACGACGTGGCGCTCGTCGTAGTGGACAAGCACCTGGAGGACGTTACCCGCGTGGCCAACCGCTCCATCGCGATAGTTCGCCGGTGGCTGTCTTTGGTCGGGCTGGTCCTGGCCGATCACAAAACTGAGGCAGTGCTGATTACCAGCAGGAAGACACGGGAGACCATCACCCTCAGAGTGGGGAGACACGAGATCCAGTCCGGGCCACACCTGCGGTACCTCGGCGTATGGATCGACGCGCGTCTTCATTTTGACGAACATCTTCGACTCGTTAGCCAGAAAGCGGATGGTGTGATCTCTGCCCTGTCGCGCATTATGCCGAACACCGGTGGCCCCAGGCAAAGCAGGCGGAAGCTCCTCGCGACCGTGGTTAGCTCGACCCTGCTGTATGCAGCGCCCATTTGGGCCAGCACCCTGGCAACAGCAGCATACGCCAGGAGGACCATATCCGTCTACCGTCGGAGTGCTCTGAGAGTGGTCTGTGCGTACCGCACGGTGTCATATGACGCCGTATGCGTAGTAGCAGGAATGACGCCTATAGAGCTTCTGGCGGACGAGCGCCGACGGATCTACTACCGGGGAAGACACGGCTCGCGAACAGAAGCCCTCGCTGCGCTGAAAGAAGGGAAGATGGAAACGATGAGACAGTGGCAAAACCGCTGGGACGCAACGCTGAACGGCAGGTGGACCCACCGTCTAATCCCACGGATCAGCGAGTGGGCGTCGAGGGTTCACGGAGAAGTGGACTTCTTCGTGACTCAGTTGCTGACGGGGCATGGATGCTTCAGAGCGTACCTGCACCGATTTAAGCTCGATGACGACCCGACGTGTCCAGCTTGCCCAGGACAGGAGGAGGATGTGGAGCACGTGATGTACAACTGCCCGCGATTTATAGGAGAACGGAACCAGCTGCAGGAAATCCTGCAACAGCGCCTGACACCGGAGAACACCATCTCATTGATGATGTCCACGGAAGACAGATGGGCCGCAATTGCGACGTACGCTGCCCGGGTCATGCGACGCCTCAGAACTGAAGAGCGTGCGAGAAGTGGAAGCCAATAAAGGCCTAAAGGAGGAGGGCTAGAATAGCCCCACCACCCCACCTAACGAAGTAATGCCTGACGGCGGTTCCGTGGGTGGGGCGAAGGAGGACGTAGGGTTTTAGTGGGTATTATCTACGGATGAGTCCCACACTCATCGGCCCGGATATGTGAGTCTGGGCCGATGGTGCGTAAATGCATTTCCCCCGTCGTTAAAAAAAAAAAAAAAAAAAAAAAAAGACAGAGACAGACAGACAGAGACAGACAGACAGACAGAGACAGACAGACAGACAGACAGACAGACAGAGACAGACAGACAGACAGAGACAGACAGACAGAGACAGACAGACAGAGACAGACAGACAGAGACAGACAGACAGAGACAGACAGACAGAGACAGACAGACAGAGACAGACAGACAGAGACAGACAGACAGAGACAGACAGACAGAGACAGACAGACAGAGACAGACAGACAGAGACAGACAGACAGAGACAGACAGACAGAGACAGACAGACAGAGACAGACAGAGACAGACAGACAGAGACAGACAGACAGAGACAGACAGACAGAGACAGACAGACAGAGACAGACAGACAGAGACAGACAGACAGAGACAGACAGACAGAGACAGACAGACAGAGACAGACAGACAGAGACAGACAGACAGACAGACAGAGACGGACAGAGACAGACAGAGACAGACAGAGACAGACAGAGACAGTCAGACAGAGACAGAAGCAGACAGACAGAGACAAACACATAGGACTGAACGACGGACTGACGAACGGACTGACGGATGGATAGACGGACGGACTGACTGACGGGTGGACTGGCAGACACAGACACATGCAGCCACAGACACAGACACAGACAGACAAACGTTATGCCGTCATTCGAATTTTCGGTATCAAGGACACACACAACATGATTGTGGCTTAACCACGTGTTACAGGATTCTTTTTTTACTTTCTCGTACACGTACGTATATACGGAGTAATACACGTAGTATTGGGAAAGTTATGTAATGCTGCGGAAAATCGATTTCGAGATTTCAACTTAAATACACGTTTTGAGGTCCCCCGATACCGAAAAATGGTTTTTTTAAACATCCGTCTGTCCGTCCGTCCATCTGCTGTCTGTGAACTAGCGTCAAAACTATCCGAAGGATTTTTTCCAAATTGAAGAAACCCCATTCATCTGGCTCAAGTCTAAACTTTGAGATTTTGAAAAACACTCTTCAAAATTTGGTCGTACTTTACATGAAGCCATATGGACATTTTCAAAGTTTCTTATAAAGCCTCCAAAGTTTTTCTTTAAATTTCTTGTAAAATGGAGTAACACATGCTTTTAAAAGTGGCATAGGTCCGATTTTCACGGATAACTGAATTTTCGAAAATTGCAAAATATGAATTGTTTTCGGAGTCTTCCTACAACTAAAAAATTGAAGATAGAGATTTTTCTTTCAAATACAATTTGTTCTCTATAGTGAGTTCTTTGATTAAGGTCATGTACATGTTTTCGAAACTTTTAATAGTTTTCGCGCAACATTGCGTGCAATATGTGCAAATTTAAAATATTACAAAAAAAGATTTTTTCAAAAGCAGCTCCAAACTTTTTCTACAAACTTTTTTAAAGATAGTTCAAAATGATTAAGTTAAACACTTAAGGTGACATAGACGCCATATTGCTTTATTCTTTTGTTTTTACAAAAATTACAAAAATGTAATTTCTTTGACGTGTTTCTCATGTCGTTAATATTTATATCAGTGGCAATTTGTTCACATCATTGAATTTATGAGTACTTGTGCTTTAAATAATGTCAAACAAAGTTTCTCGAAAACTCAATTTTTTTCTGTGAAAACAAGCTCAAAATTCCGCATTTCCAGAATCGCCCAAACGCCATTTTCTCAAAAAAGACTCCAACTTTTTCTTCAAACATTTCGAACGGATAGTGACAATTGCACTGTTTAATATGACGTAACGTTCATTTCGATGTATTTTTTGTTTTTTCAACAATTTCCCAAATGTATATTTTTTGAAAGATCTCTTACGCTGTTGATATGGGCATTTCCTGCAGATTATAAACATTATTGTACTTGTGAGTTAAATTACTTAAAACGACTTCACATTACGTTTTTCGAAAACTCAAAAATTTTCTGTGAAAAAGAGCGAATTTACAATACCGTTTAAACGCTATTTTCTTAGAAACTACTCCATTTTTTTAAAATAAATTTGCCATCTAGGACGTGGTTTCACTGTTCTTCAATAACCTTAAAATATTATGTGGGCTCTATAATTAGGAAACCGAAAAATTAAGGAAATGTAAAAAAATGTACTTTGTGCGGCGAATGATGGCAACTGGCAAGTCCGATTAGCTAGCCAAGACCAAACGAAATAGAATACTAATAGGGGAATGTCTGTGCCATTCTGTAGCACTAATAGTTCTAAACTTAGCAACTAGATTTATCAACTTCTTCGTTACCAGAGTCCCGTAATAGGAGTTTTTCTCTAAAAATTCGCCGTTTTTCGCGCAACATTACTGAACTTTTTCTCTACTTCGTAGTGAGAACGTGAAATGTTTCTGATAGAATCTTCTGTTTCGAAGGAAGAACAACGCCCCTTCAAGAAATCGGAAGCTGCAGCACCCATAATGTATGGCTAATCCAAAATCCACAACCATATGTCCCTTTACCCCTCATCGTTAGCATAATTGTTTATTCCACCTATACAGGATCTAAAAACCCGAGCAATTTGTTGAAGCCTCATGTTGGTCAAACCAATACCTACTGTTCTGGCTATCTTGAAATAGGAGTTATTTCCTATCTTCCATGTCGTTTTGATTGGTAATACTTCGTTGATTTCAAACTATTTTATTTAAGCTAGTGTAGATAGTTTTTTCAGTACGAATTTTCTTTGAGTTGTTCCATTGTTTTCTTCTGTATTTTTTCGATTTATCTACATATCCTTGCAGACCTTGTAAAATGTAATTGATCAGTTGCGGATTGTTTATACATATTTTAATTAAAGTAATTTACAGAGTTTTTTAATACAATTTAGATTGTTGGTCATTGACCAGCTTCTTTTTTAAACAATGATTTATTTTAAGCATCCGACTCTTCAATAACCACTGAAATGCACGAGAAAAATTAGCAGCACACATTTAACACTGAAAATGTTCTCTAAAAACTGCGTAGAATGTTTTTTTCAGATATTGGAAGCCTTTTTATGAACAAAACACTCAAATTGTTGGGTTGCACTTCGTCCAAGTCTCAAATTTGCATTTTACCAGAGACCCCCTCCCTATAGACAGTTCGGTTTCAATATTTGGGCAGCTTAATGTAGATCTTAAATTTTGAAAATCCCTAGGTTCCTCACTGGCTGCGGAGGGACAATGACGTACAATGTTTAGGTCCTAGAGTATAATACTTCATTCAGGTACGCCATCTCCACTGCATTTTCATTGGCTCCACTAACTCCACGAATCCATCGGATCTGGTTTCAGTCACTATTCCGGGGAAAACGGTGTCCTCAGGGTTGACCACTAATCGTTCACTTTGAAAGCATCTATAACTCGATTATTGGAGTTATTCCTGGTATGTAGGAACCCCATTGAAAATGAAGCAGTGTGTACCTCTGTTCCGTTCAAATCCTCGTCGATCCTCCCCCCCTTCATTCTATCGCTGGAATTTCGACTCCTAATCCGTTATCCCACGGAACGACTTCTTAAAGCTGGATCTGGAAACTTTGCTGGAGGATTGGGTTTTCCTTGGGTTATGTTCACACACCATAGAGTAAACGTTACACAAAACTCACCAACTTCTCTTCACTAAACCCAACATATTAGCAATCAATAATAATTATCTGTAATAACTGATTGTATGATTTTCTTCGCTCGAACAGTGTTGAAGTTCACGTGAAAAGCCCAGGAGATGGTTTTAGAAGATCGTATTTAATGTATATAGTGGCTGCACAAAAGCTTCGTGTGGCATGGTGTAGCAGGCTGTCGATAGCACTATTACTTTGCTTTCCAGGCCTCAAGATTGCGACGCGGGATTCAGAATACGAAGAATTCACCGTGTGTCACAAATTAAGCTCTGCTGTAACAAAATAAGCCCACTTTACGGTAACGATTTTCATAACCTGAAATGGCAACAAAAACTTTGGAAATCGAAAATTCTGTGTCCCTCCTAAACACAAACCTCAGCCTCATATCATTCATTGCCTTATAGGTACTGATTGTATTAGAAGTTATACAATAAAAAGAAGAAAGTGTCAGAAGAGATCTGGACACTTTATATTTAATAGCAGTAAATATTTTATATTATATTCACTCTATTCACGAAGTCGTCACTTTCCAGGTTTTATATTAATTTTATTTACTTACTTATCAAATATACACAAAGACTTTTAAACGTTTAGTTTGTATATGTGTTTAGGAACCTAACAAACTGTCACAAAAGAGCGGTAGTATTTCCAGAAATACATTCAGGTCAACTGATCTTCTTCGCTGAACCAAATGATTAAATCTCTTCTCTTCCTCTGAATTCTACGGCCTAGTTCCTAAACGCATGGCGACTAATATAATCACATATGAAATTACACTCTCCTTACATTTCCGAATTACGTGCTTCGCATCATCCTTTTAAGGTTACAAATGGTAATTTCCAGGCAATTTCACTTGCAACTTGAGTAGCGGATGAAGATATTCTGCAGGAAACAGGTAAAGGAAAATATCTTTAAGAAATTTGAGAGGCAAGATAGTTCAACAATTTCACCTAATGTATCCAAGTAGGCGGAACAAAGATATTTTTCGAGGTGCCCATGTTTTCTCGCAACACTGAACTTCAGTTTGAGATCTGTTTTCAGTTAATACTTTATCGTTGCCAATAGAAAAACCCAATAGCTTCTCACGTGATCAGTGTGTCTGACTGTAATATACTGAAAAGGTAAGGAACAAATAAACACAAGCAATAACTGATTCTGTTAAAATGGAATCGTTATCTTCCGACTAACAATAGCGAGCTCTTATAGAAAGAAATTGTTTCATTCTTATAGGGAAAGGAAAGAAATGTTTCAGTCGCGTACCATCTCCAACATTATTGTGGTTAAAGACAACATTGCATTGTTAAAATATGTACGTATACGAAATCATATTCATATTATGATCATATTAGTATATATAAGAAATTCATATTATTAGATCTGCTATTTTCACAACTTCATGAAGTCATAAAATCTTTTTAAAAATTAGTTTCATGAAATGTAAACATTTTTAACAGTTACATAATGACGGATGTGTTCTACAAGTTTCAAATGGCTGTTTATATTCAACAGGGACTTAAGTAATTTAATACAAAGGAATGATTTAAAAAATAACAGTCGCATTTAAAAACATTTTATATAATAATTTGTTTCTTTTCTTGACGTGAATGTCCTCGTGTTAAAGATTCTGCACGATGAGTGCCGTAATGTGTTACAAAGTTTAGAGGTTCCGACAATCCCCAAGAAGATTCATTACAAAATGCAGAAACCAAATGTTTATCTGAAATTGAAATATCCGACTTGAAAATCAAATCAAGAGGAAATCGTACATTTTCCGACTGTGTGTGATACTAAACTTTGACTACTTCAGCAAAAAGGTCTAAATTCTCAAACACTTCAGAGACATTCACAGGTTTTATATTATCGTCATATTGTGTCCTCTTCGTTGGTAACGAGATCGACGGTAGTAGAACAGAAATACGTCCATCTTTTACAGTAGAGTTATCACCTGTCAGTGGTAGATCTAAACATCCTTAATTAATTAAGGATCACTGGATAAATACAATAAATAACAGGCTATGATTCCAGTCATAGGTCAAAAATTCTAATTCAACGAGAGACGTTTCGATCTCTTTTGTGAGACCACCTTCAGTATGTAAAACAGAAACTAATTTGCGGTTATATCACCTATAGCAAATGAGATTTATAATATATTAATTATATTTTATCGGTATTGTTGAGATTGGATGACTATTTCTGATAATTCAAAACTCAGTTATTTCTTTAATGAAAAACATTTCTGAAATTAACCACTTGTGTCAATTTGGGTCATGGTCATGGTCAAATAACGAAATCGTTCAGACCTTGCGCGGAATTCGAACCCGTAAACTCCGATACACATTAATAGTTATCCAAATCACTTCGCCATTTTGTATATTACGCCTATTGTTCAAATAGTTGGAAGTTCTTGTACCCTTCTTGTAAAACCTTTCCGCCCAGTTACTTTCGGTCCAGGGTGTTGGCTGCGCCGTCGCCTGAGTGAGATGGTGCCGTGGGCCGTTTCCGGCCGCCTGGCTGTACCTGCCGCTCTCTTGCCCACTCTCTCGCTCGCTCGCCCGACCGTTTTCGCCCCGAGCTCCGCACAATTTGAATCACTGGCCTAGCCGAAGACGCCCCCGCAGCCGCCTCCGCCGCTTTGTTTGCAGCCTTTTATTCGTGCGTGTCGGCCCGCCCTAGAACCTGGCGACCCGGCGACCATTCCACTTCCGTCTCTTACGACTGTTTTGAACGTTTATGTCCCGTCTTCACCTCTTTCGTAAACAAACTATATATATATATATATATATATATATATATATATATATATATATATATATATATATATATATTTGAAACTTTTCATGAAAAACGTTGTTCTTAATATTACCATACTTCTTAGCATCTAACCATACTTTGTGTTACCATGTGAATTACCATAAACAATTGTACTAGTGGTGCTGCAACAGCACATTCACTCTCGCATTTTTATAACTTTTTGTAATTTTCATTAATTCAGAGGGTCCAGTGAAAATCGCGACTGTGCAATTTTTTCATGTGCGCTTTGTTGTATTCGAGAAAAAATTAGAAAGAAATTCAGTTTTTGAGAAAATATGTTTTACTTATCAGCCAATCAGGCAAACAGATAGAGAAGCAAGAAAATAAAAGAAATTCGTGGGATGGCAATGGGCATGACTGCACTGTTGAACATATTACATATTTTTCTCCTTTTTACCCACGGTTCGTATTTTGCAGCGTCCACGATACACAGCTCAATCTCCGTCCTTCTCAGTCTCCCGCACAATTATAGCAGCCTCTAACACGTCCGATGTCCCTTCACCCCTTCTGCCGTCCCCGTGGCCCTTTCTGACCTTGTCTTTATCGCTCTCATCCAACCCTCCCTCCTCCTTCCCACCGGCCGAAGCAGCTGAGTGGTCGAGACTAGATAATTCGACCAAATTTCGTGTCACATTTCTTGTGAACGATGCCTCTAGAGAACGACCGCAGCTTGAGGAAGGGTTTAGGTAGGATGGATGTGGCGGCGGCAAACCTTTCTGTCGTACCGCCAGTGAAGTATGTTCCCTCCATTTCACCGAAATTACCTTACATTTACACTAAGGGCCCGCAGCAGCAAAAATTCTGCTGAGAATTGTGTGGAACATGGGATCCTGAAGCAACAAACTTTGTCACCTCTGAAACGACACACATGGAAACAAATTTCCTTCTCCCTCGTCGCATGACGACAGCTGTGCGTAAACACTCAGAAACTGAGTATGATAATATAATCTTAATATTAGCAACATCATTAGTGAAAAATTATAGACTAGCATTATCATATATTTGCAACTTTCATTCAAATTCACAACTGTTTAATTGTTTTTGTATTTTTCCAATCTTCTTGATTATCTAGTGAATCTATTGACTACTCTCACATGGCCTGAGAAAATATCTAAAGAAACTAAATCAGTCGTAAAAACTAACCGTGATCTCCAACTGCAGTCTCAGGACTTACACTGCAGTGTTATTATCCGCAGGACCGTCGTACATCTGCCTAGCGGAAGAATACATTTCGCGGGGCGAGGCCGTTTTACACGAAGCTCAACTGTTTTCACAATCCGTGAAAATAATCGTCCACTAATCTGTGCAGAGTATTCTATATTGCTTCTCGGATCGGCATTGGGAGAGCTCAGTAGTCTCAGAAAACGTCACTATTGTAAAACATTTTCTTCCGTATCTCATAAAGACTAATAGAGCGATTAATTCTATCAATCAATAAAATGGGCAAAAAGTAATAAAAGCATAAAGGCCAAATATAAAACCTCAGATGTTTGTAACATTAAAAAAATACAACAATCAATGACAGATCCCGGCAGATTCTGTGCTACGACTTCCTAGTCCCAGATTGCTGTGATTGGTGGCAATGCCACCATACTGTGTATGCATGAATGATTTAAATAAAATAATTTTTACGACAACTTCATTGTACGAAGTCTCTACTCCGCCTCCCCCACCGATACTTTCCTAACGAAGACAAACACCCGAACACCATCCCCAACGCCACTACCAACACAAACCACGACCAACATCAAATATCAGAAGCAACCACTATTAACACCACACCCAGCCGCCACCACCACCATCATCACCAAATCTACAACCTCCACTACAGCCATACCTCCTACCTCATCTCACAAGTCACCACAATCACTGTTGTACAATTAGCACCTTCATTATTTCAGTTCCACAATCACCACCAGATGCAATATCCGTACAATACCATCTCCCACCAACCCATTCACCACTATTACCGCCTGTTACTGCACCCATGCCTCAATCACTGCCGCAAGCTTGTTCATTGATGCTGCCGCCATCGTTGCCAGCATTATTATCACCCCGGCCACAGACCGCTGTCACCCTGACTACAACATTCGTCACCACGCGCTATTAGCCGCCTCTTCCGCACCCATCACCATCGCCGCAGCAGTATTATTGCCACCGTCAGCGTTGCCGACATCGCCTCCATAACAGCCTTAAACACCGTCTTCCCCTACACCACGCCATTGTCACCGCCTCCATAACCGCCGCCATCGTCGCCATCGTCGCCATCGCCATCTCCACCGCCACCGTCACCACCACTCCCGCCATCGCCGTCGCCTCCACCTCCACCTCCGCTTCCTCCTCCGCCTGCACCGCCGCCACCGCACAATACCGCCAGTCATCATGTCAGCCTTTATTGTTTTACTTTGAGCGTAGTTTATTCCCTAAACAGGGCGGCCCAAGACATAAAAGTCGTAATGAGAGCCCCATTGTTGTGCGTGGGCGCTTTGGCGCGGCGCGCGCCGACGGAACGTCTTCTTGCCCGCGGCGCGGAGAGAAGAGGAAAGAGAAAAGCCGCAACGTAATGTGATCAGAGACCGCACGGGGCCCGGCGCGGAGGGGGGACGGGACGTGGTCGACTGCCTGGCAGGCCGCGGGAAATGAACGTTTCCGGGGAGCCGGGAGCACGAGCTGAGGAGAGGTCGGGGATGAGGATTGTTCGTGATGCCCTCAAGTGATCTTGCGTAACTGCGATTGTGAGGTTTAGAGAAGCGGTATACTCGCTAGTACCTCGGCGCCAGGAAATACGGCCGTTATACGTTGCGATTAATGGAAGCTGAGGCGCTGAAGTATTCGCCGTGGTTGAAGCGCGGGAACTGTCCACACGATTACATTATTTCAGAAATTTGATTTAAACATAGGATTTGCCTTTTCAATGAAGACAAAAAAAATGAGAAAGAGTTAAAAGAATAAATATTGAATTGAAGTTGTAGTACATGAGATATTGACAACTGAGATCAGTAGACGACGAAGTAGGGGCAATTAAGATAGCAACAAATGAGAATGCAGAGGAAAAGTCAGCAGCCGACGTAATATGAGAGGAAAGATTAAGAAGTTTCAGATCGCTGTGAAACGTAAGGGAAACACACAGGTCAAATTGTAATTACAAGTATTTCGAGAGGAGGAAGAGTGAGAGAATACGACAGAGATCGAATTGGAAGAGGAGGCAAATGAAACTTGAAATAGAGGAAAAATGGTGACGGAAAATGGTGATTGAAAATGGATGGAAAAATTGGTGGTGGAAAGGAAAATGAAAAAGGAGGGTATGGAGTATAAGGATATGTAAATGAATACGGGAAACGGGGTAGGAGATGAAATTAGAGGTGGAGATGGAGGTGAAAATGGAGGTGGAAATGGAGGCTGAGCGGATGTAGACGCGGGGAAGACCGTGGATATGGCAACGGAGGTGCATGACGTCTCGGAGAAGGAGTTTGCGGTGGAAGATGAGAAAAAGACGGAGGATGGATGCGATAATGGTGGAAGATGACCAGCGAAGGGAGTATAAATGAGTATGAATCGGAAAAGAAGGCACTGATAGTATAGGAGGTGATGATGAAAGCTGATGGCGTGATCTGGCCGATCGGGGCGGGGCAGGGCGGGGCGGGGCGGCGCGGGGCGGGGCAGGGCGGTCCGGGACGAATCGAAGAGGGGTGGGATGGGGCGAGATGGGACGGACATCGGCAGGGCGAGGAGGAGTAGGGTGGAGAGGGAGGAGCAGGGGGTAAAGGGCGGGGCGGGGTGGATTAGGGCCAAGCTGGACGTGCTGGGTGTGCTGATGGGGCCGGGGTTGGGCGGGGCAAGGGGCTGCACGAACCGAGGCGTTGCATGGCGTGGCGTGGCGGGGAGGGGAGGGGGCGGGGTGAGGCAGGGAGGAGCGGTGGTGGGCGGGGCGGGGCGGGGAGGGGCTTTGGTGGGTGGCGGTGTGGTGGGGTGGCGGGTGCGTCAGGCGGATCGTTGGCCCATCGCAGGAAAGCGTGCGCCCGAAACGGGCCTCCTTTTTTCTCGCCCTCCGCCTGCGCCTCCGCCTCCGCTGCTCACCCTATTTCCGGCGATTGCCTTCGACGTGGACGGCGGGACTTCCATCTGCCGCCGCCGCCGCCGCCGCGCCGGAGAGCCCGTTGATCGTATCGAGATGCTGCGTCGTTCCGCCCGCGCCAAAGAAAATACAACTGAATTAGGAGACGCGGGGTGGAGGATTCTGTTGGTGGAGGTCCATGCTTGGAGACAACGGAAATCGACAGAAGAACTTTCTTCGGTTTCTTCTACCGTTGACAGTTGTTATTTCATGCTTTTCTCGCCGCAAAAAACTTGAATACGTATTCGGAGGTCTCTGTACTGAATTTTCGAATGAAAAGGCAGGAAGTCTCTGCATGAGCTAATAAGCAGGTGTTTCTCTCTGAAACTTTGTTTCTTCTTTTGGAGCTCCAATCGTATTGGGTTGATTTAAGGACATTGATTTCTCTTGAATATCAATTTTGTACATAAATATTTATTGAAAGTTGTTTAGTCTCTCTGAAGGAAGGTTAAAATTTGAACATTCATTCACCGACAATGACTGAAATTACTGAATAATATTTGTCATGCCTAAAGGAAATAGGATGGCGATATATTGTTTAAAATTAGGGTGTCGAAACAATTTAAAATTAACGTTTGTACAAGACGACAAATAAATATTTATTTCTCTCCGAGTAATTATCAAAACTTCAATGTTCACAAAAAATCTCTTCTTTCGCTTGTTATCGACATATACTTGGAAAAATTAATATTTTTGTTCACTCTTGTACACTGGTGTTTGTGAAAATTGCACCAACAATTAGACATAACATTACAATGAAATTTATTCCAGAGATTACGCATATCTCAATACACAAATGATTTCAATTAAGAAGCTGTACCTGCATTTTGACCATGAGTATTTAGTATGGTGTGAATCCGCCATGCGCCGTCATCAGAGCCTCTAGAAGTCGTGACATGGATTCAAAGAGAGCCTGGATATGCTGCTAGGGAGCACACCTCCATGCGATTTCTGTGCGTGACCACAAAGCTTCGACAGTGACTGCAGGAGGACCAGAGCAAACATGTTGCCGACCGACCATATTCCAGACATGTTCGATGGACGACACGCTACGTGAATGTGCAGGCCAGGGAAGCAGTGGTATTCGTCGTTTTCCACAGAAAGCGTGCATATTTTTCGCCACATGCGGCCGAGCATTATGGGATGTACAGCTGCTTGCAGGAGGAGCAGTATCTTGGGCTCTATAACCTCCCTGATGTAGCCGTTGCTGTTCGAGTAATCCTCAAAACGTACCTGCATGAGGTGAGATTGCACATTGTAGTCAATGGCTCCCCCAACCCATGACACTTTACGTTTGTCCGCTATGGCACGGAACAATGCAGGCTGGCAGATTGCGATCACCACGGTGGCGTCAAACACGTGCGCGGCAATCGCTGTAGCACAAATGGAAACGGGACCGTCCGAAAACACTACATTTTGACTGACTGGCACACCACGGAACATGTTCGCGTGCACATTGCTGTCTGAGGCGTTGGTGGTTTCTGGTCAATGGAATCCGACACAGTCGTTTGAGTGTCAGGATTCAGCAGACAGCGTCGAACCGTCAACGCAGACGTGACCACACCCCTTGCAGTGCTTCGAAGTCGAGCCAACACTGTGGACGACGCCGTTCTGTCGGTTACGGCCATGCAGATGGCGGTCGTCTCGCGCTGTGGTCACATTGCGTAGTTCAGTACCCGCTTGTCACTGTGTACGACCCTCCTTTATCCAGTGGTTCCACACACGCATCACTGTCGTAGCAGCGCGCCCTGTTCGAGCTGCAATGTCACGGTATGACAAACCCTCTTTTTGGAGAGCTATCATTCTGCCCCGCTTCAACTCACTCTGATGCTTATATTGTTCTCTTTGGTGTTGACGAGGCATATTGGCACTTGCTTGCACGTTTCCATGACATTCAATAGTTCTACACTGAGTGTGGTGTAACACTGACCTCACCTGACTTGACTTGACTTGACCTGACTTGACTGACCTGACCTGACCTGACCTGACCTGACCTGACCTGACCTGACCTATCACACAAAGGAGAGCTCTGCTAGGCTAACGTGCACGCCATCTTTATGGAAATTTAATAACTTCTTAAGTGTGCACTGCTTTACACAACCACAAATTTTTAAGTGATTTCGATCATTCCTTCTGGGTGTTGCAATTATCACAAACAGCAGTATATTTGTGACAATGTGGAACAAGCAAAATTTGATGCTTAACCTCACTAATCGATAACCTTACAACTATAGCGTGCTCGCTCCAGGTGACAAAATGACAACTTTCTATAGATTGATTGCAACTCGCACAACAAAACGAAATAATGAACAAATGACGAAAGATAATTTTAATATATTATTAATATTTCGTGTTTATATTATAAAACTGGTCAGCGAGAGCAAGTAATAACATATGTACGGCCTACTAACTTCCAATTAAAAACCAGAAAATTGGTTCAGTAAAAAACCCAAGTTAGTTTCTAAATGAAAGTATTTAGCTTTTCAGTTACGTAAATTATATTATGTATTCCTAAACTCAGAGGGTCGTTGCGACAAATCAAACTGCATGTTTCCTGCCGTCTCTTCTTCATTCACGTTCATTGTGCGTGATGTCCACGTACGTCTCCTTGATCTTCTAGTCCGAATATCTCCCTTTCGCCTCCCCTCCGCTGGACTCTTCTCCACGCAGCATGACACATGCACGGAGACGTCCTGTCGCTCGCTGTTAGGCACGCTGTCTGCCCGTGGTCCGGCCTCGTGGCGCCGGGATGGCCGTTCTCAATTGTTCCCGTCTGGCCTTCTCGGTCGGATGTGACGATAACGCTGGTCATCCTGTTTGCCGCTGTTTGCCGCTTGGCGTCATCAGAAGGTGAATACTCCATGACGAACCACTAGACTTTTGGAATGACCGAGGTGAGAGCAGGTGACTAGGTGCACTCCGTGGGGCACATAGCCCGACGGAGGGAATGGAGTAATAGAGATAGTTATTGATAAAGAACAACTTAGTTATTGAGATATATTCTCTACGATAAAAAATATCTCTCCTTCGACAAAAATAACAAAAAAACTAACAACAACCTAACAACCTAGAACAAACTAACAACCTCCGTGTCCATTCACTACTGATGAAAATTGAAGGGTTCGTTTTTTTGTTGTTTGAATTGCAGAGAGAATTGATGGAGAGTAGACAGAATAGATGAGTTTGACTAATCCCCACAATGTTGCCTTTAAATTGTTACATTATGCCTTTCTGGGTGATTAAAAATATGAATAAAGAAATAATTAAATTACAGGTTTTCAAGAAAGGGAAACAAAAATAATATACTGGGTAAAACAAAATGAAAAACAATACAAAAATGTAAAGTGAGTAAAATTAAGTAAAATGGTTACTACCGTTCTTATCAGGGTCAAAAGTGAGAGGTTTAATGAAATGATTGAAAAAGGTAGAATTGTCTAGATAATGTTCAACATCGTATGTGTTTCTTAAATCTGCACCGTGTTTGTCAACACGAAACCTTGAAATAATCACTTACTTTTAACTCTTTGCTGCGCACAATTTTTATTAATAGTTTTCCCATTCCTTCTCTAGTGCACGTGTTTTCTCATAATGCAATCTTGACGCGCTTCAAAGTTTCTTGAGCTCTTAGAACATTATCTTCACTTACAGACGTTATGATACAAATTTAATTTCCATGCTCAGTACAAGTGATGTTGAGAGTTCATTAAATTCGGACATTCTAGTACTAATTTGTAATATGTGGATCGAGACCTATAATTTAGGTACACCATATCCTGAGCCAACTATATTATTTTCAAATCCGCCGCTTTTGACTTCATCTTCATCTTTGTCTTTCCCTTTGCCTTCATCTTCGTCTTCATCCTCTCCTTCGCCATCACCCTCACTATCGCCTTTCACCCTCACCATCGCCTTCACCTTTATCTTCTTCATCGCATTCGCTTTCGTCGTTACCTTCTTCTTCGCCCTCGCCTTTGCGTTCGCCCTCGCTCCTATCTTGGCCTTCGCCGCATCGTCGCCTTCGCCATCACTGTCTTCGCCTTCGCTGCCTTCGCCTTGGCTTTTCCATGAATGAGCGGTGCCCGGTGGCAAAGAAGTGTTTCTTGAGGTCCTGGGGAAAAACCGATCACAATGCGATTTGTGGAAAAAGCGGCGGTGCGTGGTGGTCTCTTGGGCGCGGGGGCTGCGGGATGGGTTGGGTTGGGTTGGGTTGGGTTGGGTGGGGTTGGGTGGGGTTGGGTTGGGTTGGGTTGGGTTGGGTTGGGTGGGGTGGGGTGGGATGGGCGGATGGGTGGGTGGGCGAGTTGGTGGAGAGGTGTGTCGGGTCGTGTCCACGGCGCGAGCGTGCAACATCTACGTCCCCTGGAGCTGTGTTCCTGATAAAAAACATTGATTCGTCAACGAGGAGGCAAGCTGATGAAAGAATTCCTCTTTCGACAATAAGAGTACATACAGGAGTGGCTTGCAGTAATGCCGCGAACATATGCTTATTATTCGTACATTTTTCTGTAACCTCTGAGTCTGAATATTGCGATGGGTGCTGTTTCCCAAAATGATAATGCCATTTACTTACGGAGAGAGTGTATGCGTGGAGAGAGTTCACGACCTAGTATTCAAACGAGCTGTATTTTATCACTGAATTTTGATAGAATTCTGAAAGTCTAACATAATGAACATAATTTTGTGTCAAATCCACTTCTGTGTGCGGTCCTTTTGAGGTTTCAAATTAATAGATCTAGAAATTTTGTTACATTTACTGTTAATGGTACATTGTTCATTTTCAAAGGACAGAAACACCACATGGCAATTTCTGGAAAAGGCGACGAATCATAATGGTCTCTTGGGCGGTGGCGGTGGTGACAGTGGCGGCGGCGACAGCGGCGGCGGCGACGGCAATGGTCCGCACACGGGGACGAGGGCGAGAACGGGAAAGGGAACAGGAAGGGGCGCGGCGAAGACGACAGACAGGGATGGCCAGTGGGCGGCAGGAGCAAGGGCAAGAGGAAGGAGTGTCACGCCGTGACCACGTCGCGGGCGTGCAACGTTTGCGGTCGCAGAAGCTGCTTCCCAGACACAAAGGCCGACGGACCTCACGCGCGACGCAGACAAACAAGGGCCTGACGCGACGTGACGCGGCGCTGGGACCCAACTCAGGAACAGGGTACATGCGTCCCGCCGTGGGTGGTGCGGATTTCCATAAAACGTGTGAATGGAGACTTCTTTCTTGTGCGCCAAGGCCTATCGGGTTTTTCCGCCAAAGCCCATCTGTACGATATCTTACGTGCATCCGCTCACTTCTCACTTAGACGCCGAGGTAATGGCGATAGCTAAATTTTAGGAGCCACTAGACACGTCTAATATATGAATTAGGGTATGGTGTGTTATGGTATATGACATGGTATACTTGAAATTGATTAAAAAATTAAGAATGCGTAAGAAAAATAAGAAAAATAACGTGTGGACGCTTCTACTCCCCTTCATTGGAGATTATTCGCCGAGATGTTTGAAGGTTGAAAAGGTTGAAGATGAGGCAGAGGTTGAAGGCGAGGCAGAGCCGAGTATAAGAAAGGGAAGGTGGGTTACGAGGGATGGAGATGGTGATAAAGTTAGGGACGGGGACGAAGATATGGCACAAGAACGGTCGTGGAAAAGGTGAAGCCGGCAATGGCAGGACGGGTTCCGAGACGGCGTCGGCCGCGTGGCCCAGGCGGTGTGAGTGAGGGTAGTCCTTCCGCGCCGTGCATTATTAATGAAGGCCCGCGCCGGAGGCGGTGGCTTGAATCAGATGAGCGCGGAGCGTCTTGTTTGGCGTGGCCCTTGACCGTTCCAGATCGGAGGCAACTGCTCACAGCGCCACGAGCAGCCGTTTTTTGTTCGTCTGCCTCTGCTGCCTTTTCCTCCTCCTCCTCCTCCTCCTTCAGCTCCACCGCCACCTCCAACTCCTACCCACCTCCTACTACTCTGCAGCCGCTTCCGTCGCCGCCTCATCCTCCTCCTCCGCCGCCGCAACCACCACCGCAGCCGCCTACGCCACCGCTGCCTTCATCTGCCGCCGCCGCCGCCACCATTTCATCCACTACCGCCTCCTCCAGCAACACCTCCGCCGGCGGTAAATCCTTCTCCTCCGTTGCCTACCCCTCTCCTCCTCCTCCGTTGCCACCTTCTCCGCTTCCACCACCTCTTCCTCCTCCGTTGCCGTCACTCCGTCCGAAGCCGCCTCCTCCACACCCACGCGCACCACGCGCCTGCGGGCAGCGATGCGAGAGAAGGAATCCAAAGAAGAAAAGAGTCACAAAGAAACACATAATGGAAGACAGAGGAAAGAACTATAAACTGAAAGAGCATTACGGTGGCAGGTAAAGAAGAAATGAACTGGAAAGAACAGAAATGAACAGGGGGATTAGTGAAAGACGAAAAAAATTCCAACCCGACAAAATTGTGGGGAGATTCATTATTCCAAAATTTGGTGAAAAGGCCTGTGTAAAAATGCAGAAATGATCAAATAAATAAGAGCAATTGTTATATGATATAGGAAAGACAGCATATGGATCAAGGATAGGATTAACACTCCAAACCAAGCCTGTCCAATGACCTAGAATCATGATGGCCCCGATGACCCCAAAATTCCCATTGCGTAGGCTAAGTCAATTCTTATCACCCCCCTCCCTTGCCCCTCTGTGGGGGCCTGACAGGCGATACTGAAACAGTAATTACTGGTCCAATTGGAGGAGTATTCGTGTCATTCCGATAACTACCTGAAACACATTCTACCAAAATGTCCGCAACAAATTAGATGATAAAATATAATATCTATGCTGATGTAATGGTAAATGCACCTACGTACATATGAAGTACGTATTGCGTAAGAGAAGTGAATATTTCTCTCAAACATGTACGTGAGAGAAATATTACCCTTCAAACATTTAAATTAGGGTCGCGTCTGGAGCAGGCGCCCTGCTTATTTTAAGATTTATCTTAGGGTCATGGGTGATAGGGCTCCCCAAACCGCCGTCAACGCTAACACGATCCAGACGTGGAAACAGGAATGTTTGGGAACTTGTGAGTTTTCAAAAGGACAAAGTCCTCTGACAGTTATGTCAGTTTATTGCGTCCAGGGCATGCCGAGTTCTGGCGGGGGTGGCGTAATGGCCTCGTAAATCTCCCTGTTTCCCATATAAAGATCCTCTAGCGTTGATCTCAGACAGACAGCCCAGAGACTTTGCTGTGTCAACTTCACGCTGCTCTGCAGCTCTACTTTTCAATTAAACTTCATACTTTATCGGTCTTGGTCTCTGTACTTGAAACCTCGCTCACCACCACGCTCCTCCAGGGAACTTAGCTTCCCTGCGAACTCAATACTATTGCATCCTGTACTGGAAGCATTTGTAATTGCCTGCAATCGCTGCTAGTAGCACGACACCTGCAGCGAAAGGCATTACACTGACTAGAAACCTTAATCCCGTCGCCCTACATTATCCGTTATTTAGCAATATAGCAGTGCGCACTAGCTCTAAGTGAACAGCTACAGTTGTGAAGCATAACGGTGTTTCATTCTCTTCATATTCAAATCAACCTAACAGAAGATAACATATACTAAAACTCAGTCGATTACCGAAGTATTTTCGGGTAGGATCAGTAGCATGTAGTGCGATTGCATGCTACTGACACCCGGGAAGCTGTTTACTTCAAGAAATGTCATCCGAAGAATCAACAGGCAGCGACAGCAACGGCATGGATCATGATTCATCTGCTCCCGTCAACCTGACGCAGAATGTATGGCAAATATACACACCAGCTCGGCCAAAGAGGCCGAACCCTGACGTCCTCGACCCTGATGCTAATAGAAGGGTAAGGCAAAAGACAGCGTCTTGCGATAGTAATACTAGTGTATATACAGTTCCCACCAAGAATCAATTCAGTGCTCTTGATATAGAAGGCACAACAGAAAACAATGAGGAAACCTTTCCAAAAACCACTGTACCTCCAATTTTCGTGCCAAATGTGAATAATGTTCCAGCTATGATAAAGTTTTTAAAGGAAGCCTTAAAAACAGAAGATTTCGAAATAAAATCTCTAGCAAACGACAAAATTAAAATAACGCCGAAAACTCCTAATACCTACAGGGAAATAATAAAACATTTATCAGCCAACAGTCACGTATACTATACATACCAGCTGAAACAAGAACGTGCGTATAGAGTTGTCTTGCGACACATACACCATACGGTAGATGTAAAAGATATCAAGGCTGCGCTTCTGGAAAGGGACCACAAAGTTAGAAACATTATAAATGTCCGCCACAGGCTAACTAAATCACCTCTGCCTCTATTTTTTGTAGACCTTGAGCCCAAACCTAACAACAAAGAAGTGTTCAAAATTAACCGACTGTTAAATTGTGTTGTTGCTTTCGAACCACCACGCCTGAAACGCGAGATAGTACAATGCAAAAACTGTCAGAGATATGAACATACCAGGTCGTACTGTGCATACCCGTATAGGTGTGTTAAGTGTGGAAAAGAACACGACCCAGATAAGTGTTTAAAAGAAACGCAAAGTCAACCGACTTGTGCTCTGTGTGAAGGCAATCATCCCGCCAACTACAAAGGTTGCAAAGTATACCAAGAAATACTAAAAAGGAAAGGGTACAACAACTCAAGTAAACACAGAATATTTCAACAAGAGATGCATGTGCAGACACAAAACAGTAACATTGAAACTACTTATTCTCACGAAAACTCAAGAAGCAGACATGTAAATGCAGGAACATGGGCCGATGTTGCGCGATCAAAGCCTGTAGAAAGACATGAACACAACGACAATAGCCATTCCATTATGAATATTATACAGCACTCCTTTGAGAGGTTTGAAAACATACTAATGCAGCAAAGTCAACAAATAAACTCTTTCATTAACCTCATAACGTCGCTTGTCTCCAAACTATCTAATGCCTAAATTCCTTCGCATTGCAGCTTGGAACGCCAACGGCTTGGCGAATCATCGCCAAGAAATCGAAATATTTCTCAACGAAAACAAAATAGACATGCTACTCATCTCTGAATCTCACTTCACAGAAAGAAGCTACTTTAAACTGAAGAACTACACTTTATACGATACTAAACACCCTAGTGGCAATGCCCATGGTGGCACAGCAATATTAATAAAAAGCACTATAAAACATCAAGAACAGGAAGCTGTACAGGAACAGGATATTCAAGCAACGACTGTACAAATTATGGACTGGAGTGGACCAATTACCATCAGTGCCATTTACTGCCCTCCAAGATTCAAAATAGACTAACAACGATTTGAAACCTATTTTAAGTCTCTAGGAAATAGGTACATGGTGGGAGGAGACTACAATGCCAAACACACGCAATGGGGATCCAGGCTCATCACCCCAAGAGGGAGAGAACTGCTGAAAGCAGTTACCTCACTTCAGCTAGAAACCATTTCTACAGGAGAACCTACCTACTGGCCTACCGACCTAACCAAAACCCCAGATGTAATTGATATATTCATAACAAAAGGAATCCCATCCACTAACTATCATAGAATCTTCCCACGAACTGTCCTCAGACCACACTCCAATAATTATCACAGTCGGCAACAAAATTATTCTACAATCCCCTCCCGCGTCACTAACGAACAGAAAGACAAACTGGAACTTGTATAGAAAACAGATATCTATGAAAACAAACATCCGATTCCCACTAAAATCAGCTGACCACATAGACGAAGCGACTGAGTATTTAATACAAAATATTCAAGAAGCAGCTTGGACCGCTACACCGCAACTTCACTACACCCAAGGCTGCGTGAAATATCCAAAAGTTCTTTTGAACAAAATAGCCGAGAAAAGAAGACTAAGAAGAATCTGGCATACTTCAAAATATCCTGAAGACCGTACCAACTACAACAGAGCAACTAGGCAACTAAAACGCCTCCTAAACGAATTCAACAACAACAGGTTTCAAGATTTCATAACCAACCTTACCCCAACAGAAGATACCAATTACTCCTTATTTAAAGCCACAGGGAAGCTAAAAAAACCGACCAAATCAAATCCCCCAATCAGGGACGAAAACAAGTGTTGGGCAAGAAACCCCACAGAAAAAGTGTCTACCTTTGCCAAATTCTTTGCTAATGTATTCCAGACTCATCCCATTATAAATACTAACCAAGAGCAACAAATCAGAGATTATCTTAACTCCCCAAACCAAATGACTCTTCCAATCCCGCACTTCACTCCCAGAGAAATTACCAAAACCATAAACGCCTTATCAAACAAAAAAGCTCCTGGCTATGACTTAATTACAACACCTCTTCTCAAAGAACTACCACGAAAAGGGAAGACTATAATTACTGCATTGTTCAACAGCATTATAAGAACAGGGCACTACCCGGAGCAATGGAAAGTAGCCCAAATTCAAGTTTTTCTCAAGCCTGGGAAACCTCCACATGAACCCTCCTCCTACCGTCCCATCAGTATACTTCCCATTCTATCCAAAGTATTTGAGAAACTTCTTCTATCAAGATTACGTCCTCACATTGCAACCAATAACCTAGTCCCTGATCATCAATTTGGATTTAGACAACAGCATTCTACCGTCGAACAAGTTAATAGAATCACCAACTACATTGAGAATTGCTTCCAAGAAAAGAAATACTGTTCAGCCGCCTTTCTAGACATTGCCCAAGCTTTTGACAAAGTCTGGCACGATGGACTCTTATTTAAACTCAAGAATTTTCTACCGTATCCCTTCTTCAACATTATCAAATCTTTTCTATCCCACCGCACCTTCCAAATCAAATATCAAAATGAATTATCTGAATTCCATCCAATCAAGGCCGGAGTACCACAAGGTAGTGTACTCGGCCCTATCCTATACCAGCTCTATACTACCGATATACCAAAATCAGATAAAACAACCATAGCCACTTTTGCAGATGATACGGCCATATTAGCTTCGGATGACGACCCTAATGACGCATCAAGACATTTACAAGAACATCTCACAATGATTGAAGATTGGGCCACAAAGTGGAAAATAAAGATCAACGAAAATAAATCAGCCCATATAACCTTTACCCTGAGAAAAAACAAATGCCCCACTGTCCACATCAACAACAATCCAATAGTACAGGTGGAAAGTGTTAAATACTTGGGAATACATCTAGACAAACGGCTAACATGGAAGCATCACATCTTAGCCAAAAAAAAGCACCTTCAACTTCAAACACGAAAACTATACTGGATACTAGGATACCACTCAAAACTATCACTGGAAAATAAACTGCTGATTTATAAAGCTATCATAATTCCAATATGGACCTACGGTATCCAAATCTGGGGCACAGCAAGCAAGAGTAATCTCTCGATCATACAGAGATTTCAATCCAAGACCCTAAGAATGATCGCGGCAGCACCATGGTTCATCACAAATGCAGCACTGCACAAGGACTTAAAAATGCCCACTGTCTTAGAAAGAATAGAATTTATCAGCTCAAACTATCTCCAGCGCCTTGAAAACCATCCAAACCACTTAGCCCTCAACATCCTAGACAATAGTGCAGATATCCATCGACTAACCAGAACCTCACCCCTACAACTCCCATATAGATTCTCAACAAATAACCGAAACATTACCCTCAGCTAATAAACTATCCCACTTGCAGCCAACCCAAAATAATACTTGCTTTTTGTTATAGTATGAAAAGTACCGATGGGATACCTTCACTGGAATTCAATCATTGTTATAACAATTCTACAACAACATATTTACTTATTATTTTGTAAAAAAAATAGATTGTAAATTTTTTGTTATAAATAAAAATAAAAAAAGCAATATGAAAACAAGGACAGAAGTATGTTTTGCCTTGAAGAGTTAGAGAAAAAATTGAATCGTGTCACGTGGAAGGAATGAGATTGCACCCTGCTCAAACGAAACTAATCCTTACAGAACCAATCTGAAGTGCTAGGTATTGCCCCGTGACTAACCGTGTGCTGCTGTTTTGGGAAGGTCAGCATGCAAAAACCAATCCTTTACAGTGCTTTGCTGAATCATATATAAAGTTTACAACCATTTTCACATTAAAAATGTTTGCTCTCGCATAATAAACACGTATTGTATTCGCATCGACGAACGAACTACAGATTTGATTGTATACTCTTGCTTACAAACAAACACACTCGCTTTTGTGATAAGCTCAACTAGTGATAAGAGAGGTAAAAAAGTGCTCTCATAATGAAGCCATATTTACATTCCCGAAGGAAAACAGCGATATTTTAGCATTTGCTCAATGGATCAAGGGCAATGACGAAGAACTGTTAGAGATGGGGTATTATTGTATTATTGACCCAGACACTGACCTGCATTACAGGCATACTTAGGGTCGGTTGCTTAAACGTTCAGTATGGAATCCATAAGCTTATTGATTCTATAAAATAATGCATAGTGCCAAAACATGTTTCTAGAAAAAACAATTAGGCTTATGGAACCTATAAGCCTCTCTTTAACTAATAGGTCCTGAAACGGGTCTACAAATGCTTATGAATTCAACATATAAGCAACATAGCGGCTCTGCGCATTGCTTCAGCTGTTTACTAGTGTTCAAGGTTATTGGTGGTACCTGGCGTCCCCGTGTTGTGTTGAGTTTTGTTTTCGAGGCTTTTATGAATTTTGTTTGGTGTGTTGTGTGCGTTTTGGGTGTATTTGTATGTGTTGAATACCAGAGAATTCTATATACATACATTATTTTTGCATGTATTGTGACGAGAAGTAGGTATTATATTTGGTATATGTTAATTTTTGCTATAATATTTTGTCATCTTCCTTTTCTAAATTATTTTTCACCTAGCACCAATATCAATCAAATTCTATCCAATGCTTACGTGTAGCATCCATTATCTTTTGAGTACAGACATATTTGTACACGATACAATACAGCCAGATTGTATCATGTTCTGGTGAATAAATGAGTGCAATGAATGAAAACAATAGTTTTTCAATTATGCTAAAATTCAAAGATTTGTAAAAGAATAGTTCAGCCCACACTTAACCCTTTGTAGAATCATCAGTGAATTTAATTTGCAGTCATTATGCTGAAATTTGGTTTGTCATAACGAATAACTTTCAGTTGTGAAACAATTTCTTTCCAATAAATAGACAACCAATGAAGGTTATAAAATTCAATGGTGAAAAAATTAGGAACAGGTTTCCTTGTACGTGCTAGTATTAATATCAGTATAACAAATAAAATTTGAATAATTTAAATGATTAGCCTCTAATTATTATTTTAACTCATGTCATATTTTAGTGCATTATTGTCTGCCTATATTTGGCAAATTAAATGCCTCAACTTCTGGGCTCTATATGTATTAATGTGTACTACTTAATTGTTTACATAGAAAATTAATTATTACTTAGTATTTCAAAGAAATTTTGATATTAGTTCATTATTAATTATAATTCATTAATAATTGTATCAGCAAGAATTAATATTTAAAATTAAGTATGCAAGGTAAATCAATTAATTTAAATACAAATAGCCAATGGCTAATATAAAGAATTAATTGTATTTAAAATGCTATAAGAATTAAACAAAAAATGAACTAAAATTAAAATAATGAATTAATATAATGAAATAAAACGAAATTGCAGCTGAGAACGTATCGAGAAACACAACCACAACCCCTCAATAGAACGCAAGTCACGAAAAGGCCGTGCAAAACGCTATAGGGACTAAGTAATGTTCAAATATTGACTGTGTCGCTATCTATTGCATTGGATCCCGAAGCTATTATAGATTTTATCGTTATAGATTCCATGCGCTTGCTTTATGCAACCGGCCTTTAGTATTTTAAAATTATACAACAGGTAAGGAAAGTATTAATATCATTGTCGATATAAATATTACTCACTTTTTATGTTCTGTAGAATATGTAATTGTAATAAAACAGTTTTTCCGAAACGAATGACGGAGGGCAATGCTGATAGGAAACGAATAGGCAACATTGGTTGGGAATGACAGTGTATCGTGAAAACGAATGAGAAGAACATGGAATTGAACAGCGCTGTCAGCACTTAAAGTCTGGGGAAGTCATGAAGGAGGAGGATAACAAGGAGGTGGAGACGGCAGGGATTAATCCGAACGACAGCGGAGATGGGGTAAGATCCTACTCCACCGCCTTCCATTTATTGTAGTGTCGTCGTTTTATTACGTAACACCCACGATCTGTACTTAAGAAAGCGTTAAAAAAATGAAGTGCACGCTCTGAAAGGAAAAGGTAGTTCCACGATGACCGACAGAGGTGGGGACCCGGGTTGTTTTATGAACTGAATTTTTGCCACGAGACGGTCTACAATTCCTAATTTTTACCACAAGT
The DNA here is from genome assembly GCA_038098605.1 of Gryllus longicercus. Lineage (NCBI taxonomy): Eukaryota > Metazoa > Arthropoda > Insecta > Orthoptera > Gryllidae > Gryllus > Gryllus longicercus. The sequence goes on from JAZDUA010000107.1 coordinate 3,648,425, forward strand.
TTGAAAAGTAAGTTAATGTCATTTAAGCTAATTAGGTTTTCTACCGAAGAATAGTATATTCTTCAACAAGTGTATAATGATAGATGTTATTCACGAGTTGATGTTTACGACACGAGCGAGTAGGAGCGAGTGTCGTAATTTCTTGGAGTGAATAATAGTCATTATGAGCGAGTTGAAGACCATACTTCTCTAAGACGTTGAAATATTCAGAATAGATTTTGAATATATTTTTTAAAATTTAAAACTTAAATACAAGGATTACCTACATCAAACAGAGTATGTACAATGTGCTTCTTAACACTAAGTAAATCTTCCATAAAGTACAGTTGTGAACGATTTGTAAAGTAAGCCAAAGAAACGTTCTCGCTAAAAGAATTCACCCTATTACTCTTTACCCACTCCATAAATGTTGTATATTGTTCATAATACTTCTTTGATTTTTTATGGCAATAACTGTACAGTTGTCGAATTTGCTATTTACTGAATTTCAAGTGGAGTACCAAATCCATTGCCAGTGTTGTTGGCTTCCAGATTCATTTTCTGTTGAACGGTCAATGAGAAATGTAACGAGAAATACAAGTACATCAATGTCTAGGATACGTACGTCATTCTGAAAAACCATTCACCTGTTTTTTGTGGTTTAAAAAACGCGCAAATTACAAAGAGACTGCAATTCTGCCCGTCAATTCCGAAAATTCTAGGAATGTGGCCGACAAGCCGTGGATTCCGAACTGGAATCCATAGAATCCAAGGCGTGTGTAATCTATTTCATTCGTCGATTAAATATACAGTAGGAATGTGTATATTATTAAATGGTCGTAGAGAATATTAGTTACTTCCGAACGTAATATATACCTACACCAGCCAAAAGCTTGGCAAAGTAACACAGGCGTGGCAGGCAAAGCTTACGCGACTTCAGATAACTTATATATTAAGGCATATTACATGGTTCAAATAAAATACCAGAAAAAAGGCTAAGGTAATTTACCATGTTCAACGGTGTAACAGGTCACCTTCATATGCGAGTACACGTGAATGTGATAAATGCTCAAATATGGCAAACATTGACAATCAAGCGGATCAGTAATCTCGTAATAATGTATATTGCCTTTTTTTGTTTCAAACATCCAGTTTCGCTGATTCCTTATTTGCAAACGTAAGAAATATATTTATAAATAACTGTTCTAGTTGAGGTTTAAACACATTTAATTCCACACTTATCAAACGATAACTGTAGTGGTATCAATTGCTTCTGGTCACGATTCTCACGTGAGCAGTAGTATTCTAATCCTCCATGAGGTGGTCACAAATTGTACAAGAACTATTGACCTCAATTGCTTTACATAGGTGTCTCTAGTGATATATTCATAAATGTATTCAATGTCACTAGATATCTGCATTCTGGTGTCAGAACGTCAGTCATTAGCATATAGTTTGCATTCTCATGAATGAAAATTGGCCGTCTATTGCGTGTTCTTACTTCAAAACTGACACCGAACGCGCTGTCCATTCAGGAACAAGCAAGTAAGTTTACAATATTGACTTCCGCTTCATCTATTTAAATGAGAGAAGTGGAGCGGAAGGAAAGAGAAAGTGTGTATTATCTTATGTAAATTACCATGATTAACTACACTGATGAAAACGAGGCGGAGATCTGTGTTCTTCTTGCACTTCTCTTTTGCATCAGAATGTTTCATTGTGGAGACGAGAAGGGTCGAGTAACGAGGCAGCCGCGTTCATCGTACATAGTTTTAATGACTTTCTTCTCTGTGTTACCGACCATAGATTAAACAGTTGTTCGCTTCCAAGGTCGTACGGAAATTCTAGAAAGTAGGACACCACACAAGATAGGAATACATTTAAATTATGGATAAATTACAAATGGATAATTAGGCTACTAATGATGAACAAAATAATATTCAAATGATTATCTAGAGAAACAAATACTTTATCTGAAATTTCTACTTAAAAGAAATTTAAATTGATATGATATCGAAACAAAAAATGATACCGGGCAGAGTGGCGTAGGTACTAGTTGGGAGTTCGAATCTGAGGTATCACAAATCGGATGGAGTTTTGAAAGCAGCTGAATAGCTGGATAGAATCCACACAAGAGAATACACACGCCACACGCCATAGAAGCCACAACAGCTCACTACCAAAAATTCACACATAATACATGTACATTATTTTACAACACCTTGCCAGATGACATTAAACGATTAAATTCGATATACAAGTTTAAGTCCTAAGTAAAATCCTTTCTGCTGCACAACTGTTTCTATACAATTAGAGACTATACCGAACATCCAAAAGGAAAGTAATATTAATTTTAACAATGACATTTAATGTATTATATACCATTTGGATTGCATAATTGTAAAGAACATGTAAAAAGTATTGTATATCAGCTTCTGGTCAATGACCCCCAGCTCGATTAGGCTTTCGTCCAGTTTCCCTGATCCTCGAGCAAATGCTGAAATGGCCCTTTGTTTTGCTCCTGGACATTATTGTAACTTCAAATTAACGTCTCCCCATAGCACGTCACACACAGTTTTTAACTGTTTTTGATGTGCATAAATTAAAGCCAACCATTGCTTGGGTGAAAACTAGAGGCCAACTAGTCTTATTGCCCGTGTTCTAAATTTTCGCCAATTTATTCCAGGTGGGTGCTGGAGCAGTTTACAGGCAGCACTGACCACGCACTATTCATCTTTCTCAAACCTATCTTCTCTACCATTCTTAAAACCAGACGAGGAGCTGATTCCCCATCTCCAATTTAACCATTTACCCATGAATTCTAGCAGTAGGATAAGACTGCACGCTTTCCTCCGCTTGAAATATGGTTCAGTTCCCGATCGATCCATGTGGGATATGGACAAAGTGTGAATGCAGAAGTCAATAAAAAATAAAGCAAAAAAGTTAAATGGGGAATTTATGGCTTAAGCAAGCATTTACAGACATTAAATGGAGATATAAGCAAACATATTTGCTCTAAATAACTAATACCTTCATATGAACCAACATTGTGATATTTACAGTATCTCTAATAATAATAATAATAATAATAATAATAATAATAATAATAATAAACACCAGGCATTTCACTTAATGACCGTTCTCTACTTAACACACAGTAGGTATTTCTGGAACGATACGGTCTAATGAGCTCAACGCTTGTTTGAAGGTCAATCCATTATTAAATATTATTGTGCACCTAAAATAATCGAAGAATTCAATATAAAAAAAAGTGAAATCTGTAAATTACACAGACGACTTTCCTGTGAAAATGAATCAAAAAGTGGAGCCTGAATAGAGAGGAAATTGTTGAATACGCCATGTTGATAGTAGGGCTAAGATTCCTTAACAATAATAAATTGATTTATTTAACGCTGAATATTGTAGTATATTTTTTGTTTAGGAGAAGGAGAAGAGCTAAATTTACAGTTCAGTGACAAAGCACGAGACCATCTCGGCATCTACATAACTAGCTGAACCTTCCGATTGCATTGCACAGAAGGAAGAGCTGTAGAAAAGATACGACAGAAAATAATAAATACTCATGGATATTCAGTATGTTGTACATTTACCAAGATCTTTTCATATACACACACGGATATTATTTGAGCCTACAAAAGCTAATCCCGCTATCAATCTTACCATTATGTATGTATGGAATACAATTTCCTAATAATAATAATAATAATAATAATAATAATAATAATAATAATAATAATAATAATAATAATAATCATCATCAGAAATCCCTCACGTCTCTGAAGTTTTCCGTAGGCATCACAAGAATAATATATTAGAAAGTACATTGAATACTTACAATTGAAAGTCACAAACAATTGTCTTAACATCACACAACACTATGTTCTCTAATCAAGACAACTGCTCTTCCATTTCCCACGAACTTGCGAAGTTGCGCATGACGTTATCCTCTCATTTCCATTCTATCCTCTCATTTCTCATTTCAAACGACGCAAATTTCGTAAATTTTTTAAATTTAATAAAGCACATCTGGGATCTATTCTATATATAGTGATCTCCATTCCTATTTTTTTCTCTAGTTTGGTACCTCACTTGTTTAAAATAGTTCATTGGGAGCCGCTGTGAGGGACATCAAAATCGTAATCTTTAGAGCTTTAATATGTAACCCCGAGTGAGACCGGCCATGAGAAGCCTCACCAGTGAGTCCGCCCGAATAAGATCACTCGCGTGACGCCGCCTGGGTGAGAACGCTCGGATGAGGCCGCTCGGATGAAGCCGCCCGGATGACGCCGCCCGGGTGAGGCCGCCCGGGTGAGGCCGCCCGTGTGAGGCCCATCCGAGTCAGGCTCATCCGAGTCACGCCCGCTTACGTGATGCCGCCCGAGTGGGGCTGCTCGAACGGCGCTGAATGAGCGAGACTGCTCATATGGGGCTGCGCAACAGAGGCTTCGCGATGGGCGAGTGAAGCTGCGCGGTTCGAAGAAGCGTCGTCGTCGCGGCCGTCGAAGGCGGTCGCGATGCGCAGCACGCGACGCTGCGCGTGGCGCACGCTTGTTTCCGCGGGCGCCCGCCCGAAACAAAGGTGGCGGCGCCGTGATTCACAGGCGTTGACTCACTCGCCACGCACACTGACAAAGCCGCTGGCGCAGACGAGGCCGTTGGCAGGGAAGAGGAGGTTAAAGATAAGTAAGAAGAACATGGAGGAGGAGTAAGAGACGAACGAGAAGTTGCAGGAGGGAGCATAAGGTGGAGAAGAGTAAGAAAAACGTGTAGGAGTTAGAGACGAACGGAAAGTCGTAAGAGGGAGCATAAGGTGGAAGAGAGCAAGCATAAGTGTTATCAGACCCATGTAATGTCATCACACCCATCATAATATATCAGACCCCTGAGAAAGGAGGTAACGTATGCGGATGTCCATCCCTAAAAGTTAACGTGTAAAATTTTGTATAATGAACACCCCTGAAAGGCATCACTGTTTTTTTAAAGCAAGCATAAGGTGGTGCCAAACAAGAGGAATGAGGTGAAAACAGTTATCTGTTTTTACACATCAACGAGAATAGTGAAGCACGTGAATAGCATAAGGAAAAATAACTGTAGGGGAGACGACAATGTAACAACGCTGGAGCAAAAAACATTTACAAGTTCATACTGATCACCTCGGCTCAGATACCCTTATTTTGAGATTTGTTTCCGCATTGTGTGCTGAAATGCTGTTTAGCTATTGCTTAATTAATCAATTTGAAATTCTTAATAGTATCACATAAGCGAGCTTTGGAAGGATAAGAGAGCTGCGGAGTGAGGTGGAAATGGACGGGGGATGGGGAGTGACGAGGGAGGCGGTTCGGAGAAGACGTCACCTTCTGGTGACTCGAGTACGTTATCCCGAGCGTTATTACGCGGGGGCGGGGCGGAGCGGAGAGGGAGACGGCGGCGGCGGGATATCCAAGGTCTCCGGGTCACTTCGCTTGGCTGCCGCGGGTTCCCACCGCCAGGCTCCGGTGAGCACGTGCCGCCGCCCGCACCTCCCCCCCCGCCCCGCCCCGCCCCAGACGAGCGTGCGGCAACCGGTCTCTGCACGTCACCGCTGCAAACGCTCCAAGCGATGTCGTAAGTGCTCTCAGACTGTAGCACTCACCTAACAGTCATTTCGCGCCAAACCAGTAAACCTATTCTACTTCACAGCTAGAAGTGATGAGGCGCAAGCAGGAAATATTTGATTTAATTGCATGTAATACTTCGTCAAAAAAGTGTAACAGTGTAACAGAGTCGCAATAATGTAATAAATATAATTAAACGAAACGCTATGGATTTTTGTTGGACGTTCCAGAAATATCTATGGACACCCGCGAAGATTGGAATGATAAGTAACTTTTGCGCTTCGGAAACACAATTTCCTTTAGAGTAATGGTTCCCAAAGAGTAGGGAACGCAACTCTCTCTCTCTCTCTCTCTCTCTCTCTCTCTCTCTATATATATATATATATATATATATATATATATATATATATATATATATATATATATTATTTTCGTTTCGGCCAACTAGGACCACGCAGGGCAAGCAACCTGCAATTACCGTGGCTCAGTTTTTCATTTAATATCACGGTGGCAGGTGCTTGCGAACACTTCTTTGGGGGGACCAGCATTAAGCTGGATCCGATTTTTATCCCCCAGAGTTGTTAGTCCTGGGGGTATGAAAGATGATAATGAGGGGTGAAAGGACGACACACTCATACAAACACACAAATACACCCATGCCCGAGGCGGGACTCGAACCCGCGATCTTCTGGTCCGAGACCACTCCGGCACTACTGCCTTAGCGATCTCGTCCATCTGATCGGCATATATATATATATATATGTATGTATGTATACATACATACACGTTCGCCGCTACATGTCATTAAATAGTTAATACGTATCAGTTGTTAATTCGAGAATAAATTCATTAATACCACCTGTAATAGCAAACCGTGAAGGATGTGAATCATTCTGGAATTCCCCAACATTTGATCCAGCAAGCTAGCAGACGTAGTGAAAGGATAAGAAGAAATATCTTAGGTCATGCATATTTTCTATGCCAGTAGGTGAGGTCTGCGATTTTTGAAAAGAAAAACTGTTATTGTGTAGTCCTGGGATCATAAAAGTGCATTAATCTTATTCCTATATGTAGTAAATTACTTCCTCTAACATGTGCGGTGAGGTTCTACGTTTTGTGGGACGTTGTTACCGAAAACTCGACTGACGGCAAAACTTCTGTTCGTCTGTCTCGGTGTGTCGGTCTCTGTCGCGCTTTTGGTCGGTCCGTTAATCTGTCCGTCCGTCCGTCATTCCGTCATTCCGTCCGTCCGTCATTCCGTCCGTCCGTCATTCCGTCCGTCCGTTTGTCCGTCTGTCCGTCTGTCCGTCTGTGCGTGTGGTCAACGCCAGCGCCTAAATCGTTCAGACGCTTATCTTCGAAATTGACATACAGCGATCGATGCCGTGCGAGTTTGAAACGGATAATTTTATTTTTGGGGGTACTTTACATGAAATCTGAGCATTTTCAAAACTTTCTCAATAAGGAATCCAAATTGTTTTTAAACCTTTTCCTCTGATAGTTTAAAGAACGTAAAATGAATTATAGAGAATATGTGCACATGGTGCACCACTAGTTTAATATAGAAGTATTTCGATCGCATTAATGTGCTGATGTCGGGAAATTTTATTCTTAACCTAGAACACCTACAAAAATGAGTTTTTAAGGTTTCAGAGTGGCATAAATTCGCATTTTCTCCATCCTCCAAACAAGATGTGCTTCGTAAAATATTGTGATATTTTAGAGTTTTTGTGGTGCGCTCTCGAGTCAGCATTGACAAGGATGACAAAATATTCTACACGAATAATCAGTACCTTTTCGCGTGATATCACCGTACAAAAGGTTGAGACGTTACACAATGTAGCATTAGACACTTACAAGAGACTAAACGCTGCGAGGATATTCTTGATATTTTGCTTGATTCTATTAGTTTCATTTCTGCAATTGCACTCGTGAAAGGAACCCCAATACTGCTGATTTATACATTTGGTATCCACCAATCAAGACAGTGTAATTCCCCAAAAATTATAGATTTATCTTACCACCTCCTCGCTGCTGGCTAATCACAAGTTCCCGATACATCAAATTTCCAATGCACACGAGATGATATCATAGGTAATACCACGCGGGCTTTGGAAATTGTCGATAAATCCTTAACTTGCGAAGCGAGGAGGGGATTTATCTGAGAATTTCCAAAGCACGAGCGGTATTTAATAGGACTATTCCACGAATGAAATGATATCCAACAGAGATACAAAGTGCGACATATATTCAAAATAACTGAAAGCTATGTTAAAATCAAAGAGGTTGTGTTATACTACATGCGCGATTTATTGGACACCGACATACCGATCGATGTATACCGCCTCTTTTGCATGGATGAGCCACAGCTTATGATTGGGCAGTAAGGAGAAGCGGTAAGAAAAATCGGATATATAAAGTAATAAACCTGTTAAAATACACAGCCGTGATTGGAGAATTTTGTATGTATAGTTAAATTCTATTTGTTTTAATTTTACGAGTGGAATCGTCTATGGAAAATATTGAATGTTGACCAGTTTACATGAGCGTTTTATCAATGTCACATCCACACACCGCCATCTCCCATGATTTCCGTGGGATGAAGTCCCGGAAAATTGTTATAGATACCATTCCCCCCTCACAATGCACCCCCTGAACATGAATCCCCCGCGTTACATAAATAACTTGAGCCGTACGACCTTGACCTTCACCGTTCAGCCGCAGAGGGGCAGCTTCATCGCTGGGGATGGCCGAGGCGAACTCCCGAGCACCCCGTCGGCGGTTTCACAGCTGTCGTTGGGGGCAAATCCGCCACGAGCGCGGCTCCGCGAGCGTTCACCCCCAAGGCCGCATTACTCACGGGCCGCCGGCGGCGGGCGGCGGCGGGCGCCGTTGGCGTCGCGAGCGGCGCGCGCGCGTGCGGAGATGCGGCTGAGGAGGCGCCCGTGCCCGTTCCGCAGCCCGCGTTTTTCCCACGGCGCCCGCGGAGCGGGAGGCAGGCGCCGGCTGCAATTAAGCAGCGGCGGGGTGGAGGCGGGGCGGAGGCGGAGGCGGAGAAAGGGCGGTGACAGGATGGTGGCCAAGGAGGTGATGGTCAAGGTGGAGGCGGTGAGTCGAGTTGAAGGTGGAGGCAGAGGGGAGGACGAAGTTGAGGGAGGAGGTTAGGACCGAGTCCGGGCAGCGGAACGAGGAGGGGTGGGGTGAAGTCGGGCTGAGATCGAAGTGGGTTGGGGAGGCGGGGTGAAGACGGAATGGAGCGGCTGACGGGATGGGGAGGGGGTTGAGGCATGATGAATAAGGTGGGAGTAGAGTAGGTATTCCCAACCTTTTTCTTTCATGGACCCCTTTTATGACAATTACTTGCTTCATCGATCCCTTTATGTTTTCTTTATAACATTCTTCATCCCTAATAACACAAAGCATTTCATAAATGCCTTAAAATAATCTCGTATACCAATACCATCGTAAAGATGCCAATTTTCAATAACAGAAGACAGCTTTTAAGTAGCTAAGTTTTTAATCGTTACTGTTGTGCAGTATTGAGTGCTATTTTAAGAACTAGCCATTACATTTCTCTAGTGGCTATTGCGGAAAACATTTTCTTGCACGATTGATTATCGTTGTGGATGCAAAGTTATAATTTCGTTATCTAACGCCTAAGAATAAATAACGGATACGAAAAAATAGGCGAGAATTTGTGATTTAGTATTATGTTTTTGGATTTATATCGGACATCAATTTTTTATCAAGTTCATTACATCAATGGTATCTTCATTACACTCATCAATCTCCACTTCATATTCGGCTATTGACTCCCAATAGACCCCTTGATCATCACTGACCCCCTTCGAAATTTTATCGTCCCCGGGGGGTCGATACCGACCCTGTTGGGAACCTCTGGGGTAGGATGAAGGTAGGGTAGAAGAGAGTGATGCGGGGTGGGGCGGGGTGGTAACAACGGGAGGAGGGCGCCAGGTGGGAGCGGAGACATCATGCAGCTACCGGTTCGCGGCGGATATGAAGTACCAGCCGGAGGAGCAGCCGCTGTTATGACGGAGCGGACTTCCTTTCCTTCTTCGCCCGTCTCGCTGAACCAGTGTCTGTTCCGGTCACTAGGACGGATATAATGTGATAAGAATTCAAGCTAATCACTAAATTTCAGGTGGGCACTGGGGTCATTAAAGGATATCTCAAATTTGGTAGCTTTTTTGTGGGTCACCCAAATGTAAAAAAAATATTTAATCCACTCACATTTCTATCAAATTTTCTGTTTTCTCTTTCTATCGCATTAATCTCGTTTAAATAGTGAACTTTCAATGTCTTAATCTCGCATAAACAGAAGAAAACACAATTCCAATCAATAAGAGTTATTTTCGGAATATGGAGTACTTTGTTAGGAGTAAGAAGGAATGGATCGAAGATGTATTAATAATTTACGACTCATTGTAAATCATGCATTATTCATTACATTTCTGTATTAATACTTTATTACTGTGGGTTATTAAAATGTTTCATATTTCATACATTGAATCTCGAATTACATTTTTATAACCCGAAAAAAATAGGTCATTATTTTGCTCAGGCCATAAGCTGTTGTTCTATGTCAAGGTCATTTTCTTTTTGTTTTAAATAGCAATCCTTCTAACCTGCTTTTCATTGTTTTTTAATTGTATATAAAACAACTACAATAAATATTTTCAGTTTTCCTTGCGGTAAAATCATGAATGCCGTTGTATGCAACACTGAAGAAATTAAGATTATGTTATGATATATTATGATATGAATATATATATATATATATATATATATATATATATATATATATATATATATATATATATTGAGAGAGAGATAAAGAGAGAGAGAGAGAAGTAATGTCTTTTATATTGCTCTGTGTTTCTTTGATAACAGTCAATTTATGATAGTTAATAAATCTGCAAGGAGCGAAAGATATTGCACTAATTTTTTTAGGACGGTGGTAATAATCCGAACGAGAATATTAACGTAATATTTTGATGATTCTCCGTAACATCTCAATCAATATAACACACAGATTGGTTTTGAATGGTTATTTCCGAAGGGAGGAAATATATTCATTCTCATGTGCATAATACTAATAAGAATAAGACAATACCTGACTACAGTTCTGAAATCAATGGGTAATTTTAATCAGAATATGCATCTGAAATGTTTAGAGAGTAAAATATATCCTACATAATATATTTAAAAACCGATCTTTTGAAACTATGTCTGCAATTGGCCACTAGACTCGTACACAAATCATATCTTAATGTAGTATAATTTGGAATTACATGACACATGTGAAATTACTACTAAAATTTGTCTGTATTATCCTGTTATTTGTCCAAATTGATCATAAAAGTAATGAAACATGGATTATTTAATTGTTCAGCAAAAGAGTGAAAGAAAAACTCTATCAAATGTTTCAGAAATGGTTTGCTTACATTCGAGACAAATTCCTAAGGTACCAAAATCTGTGAAATAGGGAAAATGTATGAAAAGAATTCACATACTTTTTATAATTTGACGTTACATTTGTATCACATAATATAATATTTTTAAAAATATACTGATAAGTAATGAACTTTAGAATGCTAAATTTATGCACTACATTCTTAAGCAGAAGTATGGATCAGAATTATATGAACTCATGGCTTCCAAAACGGTTATATACATTACATTCAAAGGTACTACATTGCAATTGTGAATGATGTTTCAATGTATATAATTTTCAACAGCAATATATGAACGAAGTAACCTAATTATTATAATTTGAGAATACTACTAATTTAATTTGTATTAAGTTAGCTATTGGTAGTTACAATTGTAACATTCTTACAATAAATATTGCAAAAATTAAAAATACAATAATAATTCACAGAAACATATTGCCTCTAGGCAAGAGCGAGGATTAGAAAAGTTAAATGCGTTGGGACTAACTGATTGACAAAGTCTCGATAAGATAAGAAAGAGATTTTAGAAAAAGAACCAATAAAGTTGAACGAAAAAGTCTGTCACCAGTTATAAAGGCCCAACTCAACTATATAGACTCAACAAGGCTGACAATGATAGCCTTAATTGCAAACACAAAACACAAATTCATAAGTTTATTATATATTTGGAAATAGGTTTTTCAAACATGTAAAGCTTATATTATAATTTTAAAGTTGCTTACTGAAAATATTTTAAATGAAACAGTTATGTAAGTGTACACCCAAAAAATTATAGATTTTACCAACATATTTCTATTTCCTAATTCAATTTCCATTTCGAAAAGGACTTAGCTTTCAAGGCATCTGAATGGTTATTTCCATTTTTAATATAAAAGTGAAATATCTATTGTAATAGATTAAAACAGAAAATTTTCATTTACTTTTCCATAAGAAATCTATTTAGCTTGTTTCTTTCTGATTTTAAAAATCAACATCCTATTTTTGTTAATAAGCTAACACTTCATCCAACAAATTCATCACATCAATGTTTTAGAATTATAATTACAAATTTACTTGCACATTTTTGTTGTTGTACATGTTAAAACGAGACTCTCAAACACTGTTTTATTTATCCTTTTTTTTCTAGAAATGGGTGACGCTAATACCCAAAGTCTACAACCCCTCCCCCGGAAACATTGTTAACAAGCATTCAAAGCAAGACGAGCTCAGGAATGGCGCTGAGAAGCCGTTGCGGCGGCGGGGGCGGGGCCGCGCGCCACGGTAGTGCACGCAGCTGCGTGGAAGTGAGTCAGTGGGGTCCGCGGCCGTTACGCCGCTGGCTCCTGTGGGAACCGGAGGCTGAATTGCGGCGTCGGAAGCCACGGCCAAGGCACACGGCGGCGGCGGAAGAGGTGTGCAGACCGTGGTCTTGGGCAGGCGGATGGTAACGATAGCGGCCAAGGCGAGGAAGTTGAATATTTGACACGACAGCGAACGGCAAAACGAAAGTAAATGACATAAAAAGATGACATAAGGCCTCAAATGATGGTGAGAAACTGACTGAATGAGACTGCAAGAAATAAAGGGCAGGGTGAATATTTTTGGATATGTTGGGTGCTGTCGGGGGTGCTGTCGGGGGTGCTGTCGGGGGTGCTGTCGGGGGTGCTGTCGGGGGTGCTATCGGGGGGCTGTCGGGGGGGCTGTCGGGGGGGCTGTCGGGGGGGCTGTCGGGGGGGCTGTCGGGGGGGCTGTCGGGGGGGCTGTCGGGGGGGCTGTCGGGGGGGCTGTCGGGGGGGCTGTCGGGGGGGCTGTCGGGGGGGCTGTCGGGGGGGCTGTCGGGGGGGCTGTCGGGGGGGCTGTCGGGGGGGCTGTCGGGGGGGCTGTCGGGGGGGCTGTCGGGGGGGCTGTCGGGGGGGCTGTCGGGGGGGCTGTCGGGGGGCTGTCGGGGGGGGGTGTCGGGGGTGTCGGGGGTGTCCTGGTGAGTCGTGGGATGTCGTGGGGTGTCGTGAGGTGCCGGAGGGCGCCGAGAATGTCTGACGTGTCCGTGGGTTTCGGAGAGTGACAGGGATATTGAGAGGGTCGAAAATACACAGGACGGTCATAGGTGGTAGTGGGAAAGTGGGTGTAGAAGTTGCTCGGTCGAGGACAGCGGAAATAGCTAACGGAAGTGACCTCTGAGACAATGATTAGGATGCACAGCAACAATGTGCGTACACTCGCGGAGACGGTGGCGGAGACGGTGGCGGAGACGGTGGCGGAGACGGTGGCGGAGACGGTGGCGGAGACGGTGGCGGAGACGGTGGCGGAGACGGTGGCGGAGACGGTGGCGGAGACGGTGGCGGAGACGGTGGCGGAGACGGTGGCGGAGACGGTGGCGGAGACGGTGGCGGAGACGGTGGCGGAGACGGTGGCGGAGACGGTGGCGGAGACGGTGGCGGAGTCGGTGGCGGAGACGGTGGCGGAGACGGTGGCGGAGACGGTGGCGGAGACGGTGGCGGAGACGGTGGCGGAGACGGTGGCGGAGACGGTGGCGGAGACGGTGGCGGAGACGGTGGCGGAGACGGTGGCGGAGACGGTGGCGGAGACGGTGGCGGAGACGGTGGCGGAGACGGTGGCGGAGACGGTGGCGGAGACGGTGGCGGAGACGGTGGCGGAGACGGTGGCGGAGACGGTGGCAGCAATGGTGGTGGCGGTAGTGGCAGTGGTGGGGGGGGTTGCATTGGCGGCGGTCGCGGAGGCGGAAGCGGTGATGAGAGGCAGTGGTGGGAGGCGGTGGTGGGAATGACGGCGCTCCATGCGAGGCCGGGGGCGGTGGCACGCGTCGCCAAGCACTAACGGATGCGTTGGCGGTAACACCCCCTCCTTCCCACTCCCTTAGCGGATCTTGAGGCAGATTACCGGACGCGTGGCGGAGACTAATTAAACGCATCGCCCGCCACAGGACGGATGGTTTTTGCGGTTGCTCGCTGCCCTCGCACGAAGGGTCACGGTCGCCCATCGGCGTGAATTGCTTACGCGCCTTGCGTTGGGGAGCGGAGTTTACTTCTCCCCATTGGCAATACGAGTGCATTTGTGAGACGCTGAAATGATTGACCCACGGAGAAGACCGTTTACATTGTTCGGATGAATATTAAAACCTCTGATTTCAACTTATTGTCAATATATGTATGTACGTATATAGTATGTACGTACTCGTAATTGGTATTTAGGATCGGATTAACCCGACTTTTGCCAGCTACAGGCGTTCGTGGACTTGGGCCTTCATTTTGCAAGCCTGGGTTAAAGGGAGATATTTGGTGGTCATTCCCATCAGCTTAACTAGACCTCTTGGCCTGCCTGAGATTTTCCTTAGTCACACAGCTAAAGAAACTGAGATAATTCTATTATAAAGCTACAGTTCTATTTTTGTTTTATTAATTGATTATATCATAATTATATATTTTCTAGAAATAAAACGTAAGCGAAATAGTAAAGATAAAAGAAGAAACGACATTTTTTAACACTGGACAACAAATACACTTGATTATTTCACAATAGTACCAGCAATTTTACAAAAATAATTTATATTTATTGTTTCAATTGCCGTACAGTAGTTGTTGGAGAATCCTAATCTCAACGAACACGTTACGATTAAGAGAGATGCTCTGAACTACATTTTTGCCAGTTGGATTCGTAAGATTATCACGGAGCTAATGAGAACAATGATGCAAACTTATCTCATCACCATTCTATTGCCCAAAATATCGTATTCCGACAATCATATATGAAATATATACTCCAAAATATTGGTTCCAAAGTTCACTACTCGCTTAAGACACCGCAAAAGATACACGATTATCACGTTAGACCATTCTGTAAACCACATATCAACAAATGACTTTCATTTAGAATCGAGCCTTCCTTTAACAATAAGTAAACAATTACATCGTGACTCCCAGCAAAGAGCTATATCACCATTAAATCATCGTAATAATAAAGCACAGACATTCTTTTCAAAAATGATCACACGTAGTTCCCCCTCCAAACATATCAAATAATTCAACCGACGCGCCCTACTTTCAGACCATTAGGGATAATCCGCGCGTCGGTTCGAGGCCGTTGCCAGTCGACCCCCTCCCGCCTCGCTACGAGACACGTGCACGAGTTCCCAGACAACGCACGCGTACGTGGCACGTGTCCACAAACGGGCTCCGCCAACGCCCCAACCGCCACCCTGCCGCCGCCGGCGCACATTAAACAGCTCCCAATCAAAAACTTTGGCAGCAATGTGATTATCCAATGTCTTAGTTACAACAACAATGATAATAGTAATAATAATAATAATAATAATAATAATAATAATAATAATAATAATAATAATAATAATAATAATAATAATACCACATCATAAAACCTCCCTATCAAAAGTATTGTAGAAACTTTCTCAGTTAGTGAAACTGCTCCTTAGGAAGCTGGTAACAATATGGAGTTGATTTTATATCTACAGGATATCTAAAATCTTTATGAATGTACTCGTTATGATCTTAAAATTTTAATCTTGTGATTTATTGATTATGTTTCGGCGGTTCGTGGCTTGTTTGCTAGAGTAGTGATCCACCAATTGATTTATCTAATTTGTTTTAGAGGAAGAAAATGATACAATGAATTATTTTAAATCTTGTAAGAGATTTTCAATGAATTGTGCAAAAATTAATTCACTGTCAAAAATAAAATTTTTATAACTAATTTAATTGTTATTATTCAGAATTTTTTCTTCAGAAAATATGTTTCTTAATTCAATGTTTGCATTTGTTCTATCCTTCGGAGAGATCTATTTCAAAAGGATCAATTCTTTATGAAAGGCTTAAAATCCAATAGTCCTACAACAGATTTTGGCAAAAATTGTGATATTACTAACTACATGTATACGGCCACCATCCTTTCTGTTTGTGACTGTAAGTATTAGAAACTTAGTGGACGAATGGTACAGCAAGACAATAAAGTTTGTTATAGATCTATTATACTCGGAGGGTACTATTTCACATTTGGCATACGACTTAATATCATAATAAACTCACATTGTTCTGCGCCCGAGACCTTCATATAGTGGTCTCTTTTAAAATGGAACCCTTTCTTAAAACCGAGAAGAGCACACAGATTGTTCATCTTCACTACACATCTTAAACAGCGTCTACTTTTTGACGTTAGATACGGTAAATTAAAAATAAAAAGCCATTCTTACGAAAGTATATTTTTTTCATATTCAACCACACAACTGTTGTAATCAACAGCACCGATGGCAACATCCTCACCCCCAACAATTCCCATCCCCATCACCACTCCTCGTCGCTCCCACGTCTGCGGCTCCATAGAAGCGAACCGCCCCTCATTAGCTCCTAGGTTTCCCGGCGGAGCGCTCTCGTTGATTGAATTTACGATCGGCCTGACCAAACACTGGCACACGCAGCCTCCCCTCGCCCGCCCGTCAGCGCACCCGCCCCTGCCCGCCCCGACGCGCGCACAACAATGAGCTATTAATCGGCGCGCGGGTCGCACGCGTGCGCGCACGGCCGCGTTGGCACGGTTCCGCCTCGGGCCGCTGCCCGCCCTCTCCTCCCCCCCCCCCCGCGCACTCCAACCCTCTCGCAGTGATCCCTGCCCGCACGCCAACGGATCACAAACTTCTAATTTAAGGCATGTTCGTTCGATCAAACTTGTTGAACGAAGCTCACAAAAACATGTAAATGAAAAAAAATCTCTGTTGAAGATAGTAAAAGAAACCTAACCATTAGCGGCCCGTGTTTTGAATAAAATAAGTTTAAATCAGTGCAGTTCCTTATGGATGGATACGTCAAACGTACACTGTACATGGTCAAAATACCTTTTTCTTTTATTCGAGTCGTAGTAATTGTAGATTGTAAATTTCACGGCGTTTTTTACGATTCCAAAAAAATGAAATGTGGTGCAACTCGGGTATCAAATTCGGATTCAGCACGTTTAAATACATAGAGAAACATGTTTCAAGCATTTGGGTCTGACAACAACCCTCAAAAACCAAAAATACAATGTCACGGTGTTTTTTTGCGATTTAAAAAACTGGAGGGTGATGGCGCAATTCTGACTTCAGATTCGGATTCAACGTGTCTAAATACATAGAGAAACATTTGTCAAGTCTTTAGGTCTAACAATTTTTTTGTGTGACTGTGTATTTAATGTAGAAAGGAAGAAAGTGCCAGTGCCGACATCAACCTAACAAATATTAGGGTTTTCCAACTAATGAAAATGAAAAATCACATGAGATATCACATTTAATATTAAACATTGTTTTTGTAGAACAAAAATACCTTGCTACTTTTTTAATTATTTATAAATAATTATTTAATGCTCCACTCACATTTACAAGTTACTATTTTAAGCGGAAGATATAATAAATGGTTTATCATTTGACTAGCAACTGGCACGAAAATGCTATCTTAAGTAGTCGAGTTGGTGTACTGCGTACTTCACTTTCAAGCCTCTTAAATACATAGACTGCGGTGCAAAAAGTAATCCTCAGATTGGATTTTCCCTGTAATAAGTAGATAGGATAGGTACTGTTATAACGATATTCATGACGGTGACCTTACGTCCGGTACGTTACGGTACGTTTTGCCGACGATCGATTTCTTTGGTTTGATGGACGCACAAAACCACCAAGTGTTAGAGGAATTTGTTTCTATATTTAGCTACTGGATTTGTGCCTCATAGAGAGGATTCAGTTTTTACGCGCAGTATGAAGATAAGGGAATAACACCATAAAATATTTGCAATTAATCACTCTCATAAAAATTGAAACGGTTTTATTGTTTTTAAATTTTTTCCCACGTTCCTCTCATACGACCGGAAGGGGCACAGCTTTCCATTAATTTATGCGTATACTCTGAATTGCTAATAGAGTAGTAAAATAAATTGGATTATGCGTTCATTTAATGACAGATTAAATTGTTTTAGTATATTTTAATCAAGTAAACTGAAACATGGAAAACAACTCATACGAAAAAATAACAGTCCCATTTGTTTATTGTGCGGACACAATATCATCTAACCATATTCGAAGTCTTCCAAGTTCTCTAAGTACCTTATTGTTTATTTCTTCCTTTGTAGTCCTTTTAGAATTATTTTTTCTCAGTTGAATAAGTTTGTGTATTTCACCGAACTTTTGTACTTCTTACATACTTTAAATAGGTTATATATAATTATATTTATATAGTTATATAATAAACATAGATTAGATATATAGATTAAATATGATTCTATGTATAGTTGCCGAACAAAAACACACAAGTAAAACCATGTATCCTACGTAAACATCAGCTTCTTGGCGAATATTGCTAATATTATGACACCATACTCCAAATAAATGTATATCAATCGCTGTTTCATAGAGACATACATTGTATCCACTTAACAGTAAATCCAACGGACTTCGTGGAAAATATTGGCTGAATTCTCAACCAACATATCAATTTGTTAATCTTGACAAAAGGTGATGAAAAACGGGAACTCATTGTAATCTGCCTCAATAATAATTGTTTTTGTAATGTTTTTGTACATAATGGTCTAGGAGTAATTATTGTTTTGCTTGTATAGCAAGAATATGTACCTGAAGAATCGAAATATATAGAGTTCGAAACTTTGTAAAAATTAAATAAAAAAGTGTCTGATAATAATTGGTTCTTGTATTTCTATATTTCTTAGATAACAGATGGAAGTGAGAATCATAGACCTCACATTAATCACCAACAGTTAGGTGCACTATTCAGAGGCGTGACTTCCTAGGAATGTCGCTTATGGCCCCAACTATTCTTTTTTTTTTTTTTTTTTTTTTTTTTTTTTTTTTGGCATAGCCGAGGATTCATGTGATTTTGGTGTTGCAGTTCAAACGCATTTCGTGTTTTACTGCTAAGTGTAAGTGGCTGGTGTGGCTTCCCTAAACCGACTTTTGTGTTGCACTACGCCCTCACAATATCAGAGGGGAGTGTCTTCTTTGTCCTATAGTGACGATGTGTCGGGCTAATTGTTTTAGCGTTGCCGAAGCTTCCTTGGTTTAAATTCTTTCCTCAGAACTTTCAACCGTTTCCGAAACGGAGGGCATGCTATGAGCCGTAGAACTTTGTTCTGTACTAGCTCAAGTGTATCCTTGTACTTTGTATCCGTGTATCCGTGTATCCGATTGTACGTGCAAGGTAAAAAAGTTATTGTGTGAGCCAAAGTTTTGAAGGGGATGTAGAGATGCACGAGAACATTTCTTCAGAAAAAACTGGCTTGCCTGCAGGCTGACTTCAATATTAAGAAAGAATCAATAGCATAATCTACGTCGTCTGGTCGATATCGTCTTCTATTTAGTCGTCTTCTATCGTCTTCTATCGTCTAACATCAATAAGGATAAAGAGAAGGGAAGTTTTGCAATGGTCGCACGAAATGCAGCCTGAGTCTGTTTTAATTGTGCAAGCTGAGAGTGTTGTTACGCATCATGAAAGAAAGCGAGAAAACATTAGTTTATAAAGAATATAGACTATAAATAAAACAACAGTAGTGAGGAGAGAATGTTTTTTTTCAAAATATAAAAGTTTGTAGATGTTGTTATATTACTAAACTGAGATACTCTGCAAGCGACTGATCATCACCTTCCTACGAGAGATGATCAATCAAAACTACATACATTACATGAAACGTGATGAAGTAAGTAATGCGTCTAAGGACAAATACGATTCTTGAGTAGCATTTAGCTAGATTGAGAAACGCAAATGTCCCACGATCCCGCTTCTGCTCCCTCAGTAATCTCCCTAATCGGCGACATTGCCGCTAATCGCTCAATTAACCCAATGGCTGAGCAAACACACGGCGGCTGTGGCAATGAACGCGGCTGTGATTCAGCATTACGTTGCGGGCTTCCAACCCGTCGTCGCGTGGACTGCGCGAAGGGGGAGAGCTGGGGTGGCTGGGGTTAGGGTGGCTGCCACGTGGCTGCGGCGCGGGGAGGCATCGCAGCCCCTGGGGTCCATCCGTGATGGATAAAGGTATGATTTAATTTGACTGACTTAATAGCGGCCGTGGAAGAGAGTGCGCGGAGCGGGGAGGGTCCTCCGGAAGGGAATATGGGAATCTTTCTTGATCTCGGAGGGGACGCGCGGAAATCTGCGTTTTGGGGGGCGGAAACGTGGATGGGGTGAGGTGGCAAAGAGGGAAGCGCTGAAGGGAGGGGTGGGTGGCGGAGGGGTGAAACGCGACGGACGCCGGCGGCCGCGCCGGAAAATGGCTTACGTGGAGTCCAAGGGTCAAACGACAAGGGGGACTGCCGAGCACACGCCCATTCTCGAGTTGCACTATTCACGTGAACGGGAAATCTGTTTATCTTTTTTTCTTTTCCATATCTTGCTTCTCTCCCTTCTATTCACGCTATTTCCTATCTCCAACTTACTCTACAAAAGTTTCTATAAAATGCCTTTCTAGTTTTAGAACTTGAGGGCTGAAATGAAAATCCTTAAGCATCAGGAGGGTGAACAAAGTATCGACCTATTTAACCTTATTCTAGTGTAATGTATGCAACTGAAAGTATGCATGTGAGTGAAGATGAGGGGACAAGTATGAGGAAGGCAAACACGCGCGATTCGTAGACCGTTCGTTGGAGTATTACTCCAGTATTCGCTTGGTATTGATTGGATAAACCACCACAAATTACCGGCCAGATTAGTCAGCCGACAGATTACTACTCTAGGCAGTTGAATTCGTCGGGACAAGATGCCTGGAACATCTCTGAGAACGGCAGAAGTAATGGTGATACATACTATTGGTGTGGCAGCGATGAGTCACTCCACGGGAGGAGTTTTCGCTCCCGGCGTGAAAAGGACTTATCCCGGTCTATGCGCCGGCCGAAAACTATTAACATCTTAAAAAAGTGAACATGATATTATTTCAATATCCAATTTCGAAGAACAGATTTCATCGGTGTAAAATCTCTAACATCAACATTGTGGTTGAAGAAGCCGAAGAAAATTCAAACTTTTGCAATCTGGGATTTAGTCACAGGAAATTGTCTGGTTCTTAAGAAGTTGCAAGTAAATTCACTTGAGGCACAAGTTACAACAGGAGTTGCAAACCCAAATTTAGTGCTGATTTCTGGAACAGAGATTATGCCTACGGATACTACAAAAACAATTTTTGTTGAAAAGGTGACAGTTTCCCATTCGTTTGGCGTTTGCATGACCATAAATAAATGACAAGGGCATACATTTGATAGTATTGGTATTTTTTCCCGTCCAGTTTTTGCTCACTCCCAGCTCTTTGTTTCTTCTCAAGGGTAATGATTTAATGTGAAAGAACAAATAGTTCATCATCAAGCAGGGGTTCTGCCACATCCCTCAATTCAGCCACCACAGCGTCTCATCATGGACATCCACCCGATTCAAGTTCCACTTCGTCATTGTTCTCACAATTCCATAAACCCCAGTTCACCGCGGTCATGCCAACTTTCTCCGTCTAGCCGACTGGTAAAGGAAAATATATTTCGGTAACCTGTCCTCTCACATTCTACTGATATGACCACACCACGTTAACTGTTGGCCTTCAATAGGGTGGGAAATAGTGTCTGTTTTGGCATTTCTTCACTGGTAATATGTTCAAGTCTGGATACACCGGATGTTCTTCTCAAGAAATACATTTCCAGAGTTTCAATATTTTCCTGTTTTTCTCCGTGATAGTCCAACATTCCGCTCCTTACGTTGTAGTAGATTCAACGATGGCCTTGTCCATGTTTGTTTTCGCTTTCCATCGAATTTGATGATCAAGATGATTGATAAGAACAAATGTTGATAAACACAATCAGGAAAAGGGAAGAAAATGAAAAACTATTTACATAAACTGTCGTGCATCATGATCTATTAAATTAGAGAATGTTCGTTCCTTTTTATAACGACTACTACTTCGAAAACAAAAGTGCGGACAATGTTTTTTTAATGAAACAATTCTGAGATTCCTACAATATGGCTTACTTTTCATGTGCCATGAATTATTTACAACAAATTCTCAATGAAATATTTTTTAAACGTTTAAAATAGTTTGAAATATTTATTGATAATAGTAAATAAATGAAATATGAAGAATATCTACGCTCGCATTGGATAATAAACTTTGTTAATAAAAAATATATTTCGTTTACAATACAAATGAGATGCTGCCCGAAATGAATAATTCATTGTAACAGACAGGCGTATTTTGTAAATAGGTTGGATCATTTTTCCTCATCTAACTCAATCGTGCTGAAAAATTTGTAATTGGCTTTTAAATGTGGTATATCACAGCATTTTATATACGTTAAAGCTACTTTCTGTTAATACTAACTACTACCATGCGCAAAAGGGATAGATATGTTTTTCAAATGTGTGCGTGTGTATTGTGACTGTGTGTGCGAAAACAATGTTTCAGAAGCTTCTAATGAGCATCAATTTAATGTACCAATCAATTGTTTACAAAATCTGCTTTTATCTCGTAAATGCTACGACATTTGAAATATTTGTTGGTGTTAGTAAAGAAATTAATTAGTAGAAGGAAGAGATGTGTTTTTCATTGAACCATAATGAATATAAATGAAAAATAATCATGATATTTTGAACGCTAGTAACAAAACTAAAGCAATGTGGAATATCGTAAAAAATACGACCACATCATCTCGTTACTTGGTAGAGAATGTTGTTTTAAAGGATAATGAAAGAGAAACCAGTAATCCGGAAAAAGTGGCAAATCTCTTCAACCAACACTTTTCTAGAATAGACTAAATCCGTGAAATTCAACATCATTACTTTCCCAAACAATTTTCGACACGATTTTTATTTGCGAAGCTTCTTCTAACGAAATCTTTGAATAGTCAGTAAACTAAAAAATAAATATTCATCTGGTTTAGATGAATTTCAGGGTTGTTTATTGAAAACTTGTGTTCCTGCCTTTCTACACCCGTTAACTCACATTTTCAATGCTTCTTTATGCACAGGAATATTTCCAGATATTTTCAAAGCAGCAAAAATTAAGCCACTTTTTAAAAAAGGAAACAAAAATGAATTTCAAAATTACCGACCAATTTCTCTTCTGTCAGGTTTCTCTAAAATATGTGAGAGGATTTTCTATACGCAAATGGAAACTTTTCTCAGGAAAAACGAAGCGTTTTCAGACTCACAACACGGGTTTAGAACATCAAAATCTACGGAAACTGCCATTTTTTTCTTTTCTTGAAGCTGTTGCTTCATCAATGGACCAAAATGAAGTACTCATTGGAATATTTTTTAGATCCTTCGAAAGCTTTTGACGTTATTGACCATAACATCTATCTAGGATATCAAAATTACCTTCTAATGAAATTCGTGGTATCGCCCTAGATAGGATAACCTCGTACCTTAAACACCGATCTCAAAAAGTAGAAATACCGCACTGGCACAAAAGAACATTATTTACTTATCTTTCCAATTCTTTACCAGTTGAATATGGGGTCCCGCAAGGCTCGATCTTAGGTCCTATTATCTTTCTGTTATACGTAAACGATATGCCGTCGTCTATTAAAAACGGAAGAACGGTTCTGTTAGCCGATGTCAGAATGTTCTTTGCAAAAAAGAAACAATAAATAGTACGATTTTTAGAAGTTTCAAATTGTTTTTTTAATAACAAATTAATAGTTAATGAAGGGAAAAGTTTCAATGCATTTTTACATTTCAAATCAGCATTCGCATGCTCCATTGAAAATGAATAATTTGCAATTAGCTAATGTGCAGGTAACAAGATTTCTAGGTCTCTCAGTTCAGTCAAACTTCAAATGGAATGTACATATAACAAAAATGAACACAAAATGAAGTTCATTTTGTTACAGATTCAGAAATCTTTCAAATTCCGTCAGCCTTCATGCAATCGTTGCATGTATTTTGCAAATGTACATTCCCGCTTGAGATACGCAACACAATTCTGGGGAAACTAATCATGTAGTACTTAGACCTTTAGATTGCAAAAGAAAATTATTCGAATAATGAAAAAATGACAACCGCGTTACTCTTGGAAGCCTCTTTTCATTGAGCTTGGAATCTTACCACTGTTTTGCCTATATATTTACGAATCTGTATTTGTCAAGTGTGACTTAACGGCGGGAACATATTTTCATGCAATACTGATATTTATAATTATAACACACGGTGTAAAAATCACGTTCATCAACTGCCAGTATCAACAGCTCACTATCAGAAATCCATATACAATACACGTACGTTACTTTACAACGCATTGCTAGAAGATATTAATCAATTGAAGTCGGTTAACAAATTTTATGTTAAAAGTAAAATCTTTTCTGCTGCATAACTGTTTCTATACAATTAGAGGCTATACTGATTATCAAAAATAAAAAATAATGTTTATTTTAACAAAACAGTGATATATAATGAATTAGTTCACATTTGTATTGTATAATTCTTTTAAAAGACTTAATATGTTTGTAACAAATAATGTACTTTAGTTTCCGGGTCAATGACCCCCATCACGATCAGTTTTTTGTTCAGTTTCCCTGATCCATTGAGCAAATGCTGAGATGGCCCCTTGTTTTGCTTCTGGACGTAAATGTAGCTTCACTATGCGCACGATTTGTTGAACTCTCCTTTTGCTTGTATTGGCAAGAGTAGAGGTCAGGGCGAATTAATATTTTGTTAACAGTGCAGAAAAATCATACTTGCAATTCGTGTACCGATGCAAATAAGTTTTTTATAACACGGAAACAAAAATGTCCATTTTGTCAAATATTGGTATTCTTGTGATTTTTAAAATGTATTTTGAAAATTTCTTTTTGTTTATTTATGATAAACTTCTACTCATCTTTCAACTATTTATTGTTAAAATGACGAGAAGGGATTCTGGTGCTCAAGAAAACGTGCCAGATACTCTTCCCCCCATACGTCACATACATTTTTTTCTGTGGTGTTTTTTCACTAAAGAAATGTAAATAAAATTTTAGTAAGTAAAAATTAGCTGAGACTAATTGTACGCTCTTTGATTATTGTGTCGGTGTATAGGAATTGGTGACTGGTTTTAATATGGAACATAGTAGTGGGGAATTTGCTTCAATATTTATGGTAAAGTACTCTGGAATTGTACTTAAGAGTGTTTAAACTTTGGGAGTAATGCATTTTCCATTTTGCTTCGTTTTATATGGGCATTTTATATGGGGTATATTTATATCTTTGTCTTTTGTTAGAGTTCGTGACACTCTTTCACGATTTCGGTATGATATATTAATATATTTGGCTTGACGGAGATAGTCTGACTCTTTGAATTGTTATAGTTGTTTCTCTTACTTCATGAGAATATTGTAAATATTACATATGTAAAAATATGAAAGCCTTCCTCTTCCAATAGAATCATCCGCTCATTCGGCAAATTTGCACGAATAGGCGGCGGGTCTTGTTTCCTTTTCTTCCTTTTTATATTCTTTCTTTGTAATTTTTTTTCTTTTTATCAAGTACAATTGTATGTGTCAAATTTTACATGAAATATTTTTAACTTCACAGTCCTTTTTAAATCTAGCCTTCGCATAAAGCATGTTATTTTCATATTTTTTACAAACGTTAAACAAAACTCAAAAGGATTAGCTTCTAGAGTTGTCTTTATTTACGTTTAACAATTTATTAGGGTAGAAATAGGCTTGACATGTGTTATATTATTTTTATTGTGTTGAAATGATCCATGATCATTCTGTTCTCAATAAGTACAGAGAAATCTGGCCTTCCTATTGTAATACAAGGATGGCATATGACACCAAAATAAGGCAAGCATTTATTTGGATTTATTATTTATTATTTATTTATTCTATTAGGCAGTTGTTCAACCCCTCTTCTACCCAATCTCATAAAAACGGCTCCCTGAATCCAACTCCTGTTCGCTAGAGTGCAATGCATCTACTTTTATAGCGGCGTGCCATTACTCGACCGTATTACTAACATCTGTTCGAGATCGTTGATAGTCCCATGTGGCGTAGCACACAAAAGCAGAACTAATTCGAGAATGCGAATCCAACACTCACGCAGCCAGCGAAGTCGTTTTGCACGCAATCACACATAATGCGGTTATGTTAAAATAGCAATTCAGATTGTTGGAATGGCCCGAGGGTTACACACCTTTCGCCACTAAAAAATAAACGTGCCATAATCAGGAGTGGGAATGTTATTGCCTGACAGAGTCGGGTCAATATAAGTGCAGTAACATTAGTGGCGGCTAATGCATTTGTTGAAATGATCGTCTACGGTTTCTCTTTCAAGTCAGAGTAGGTTCAAGACGGTCGATTTCATTCGAGGATTCTCATGGGCTATAATTCCCAGTAAAGTGGACAGGAAATTAGAGAGAAAAATTAATTCCCAAAAGAAATAACGCCGGATACAAGAGCTATGGAAGGTGTCGCGAATTAAATACATATGTAAAAGTAATGTACTCGATAAGGCGGTATGACAATGTGACCGATGATGAAAAGCTTAAATGAATGATGAGTAACTAATTGATAATATGGCATCGATGCGGGCAAAACGATGTGAGCAAAAATAAAAGGAAAATCTACAAGCGACAGTAACGGCAGATAATGAAAGAGGATCTTACTTCAGGAAACAGGTGGGCGAGGACGAGGATGATTACAAAGTAGAGAATTCAAACACGAGAGAGAAGAGGAGAGAAAGGAAACCTGGTCAGGGAAAATGGCACAAGAACATGGGCATGGAAGGGGACGAAAATGGAGAGGATATAGTCGAATTATCAAAGCACAGAACGCGAACAATAATGATGGCTTATAAACACAAATCAAGGAAGATACCACGCCTACAATAATTTCGTTAACTTTTTCAGTCAAACTACAGTCAATTCGGCAAGAATACTAATTACAAAATATTATAATAATAATAATAATAATAATAATAATAATAATATCATGAGAAGATCCAGAAGTATACCGGTCTCGCCCATAAAGTCGCAACTCAGTGGAACTTCATTAAAGTGACAACTGTGCCTATAATATCAGCTACAGGAGTGATCCCGAAAATGACACTTCGGGCACTGGAGTGTCTTCACTTGGATGCCAGGAATGTATATAATATGCAAAAGTCAGTAATTTTGAATACATGCCGTATTGTCAGAAGCCATCTGAACCTTCAGTAAAGCAACCACACACCTGGTCATCATTCCTGTGTGTGGTTGACATACCGACCAGTAGATACTGTGAATAATGAAAGATAATAATAATAATCATAATAATAATAATAATAATAATAATAATAATAATAATAATAATAATAATAATAATAATAATAATAAAGAAGAAGAAGATGACGAAGAATGGCGGAGCAAACGTTAACACAGAAACGCGAATCTGGGTAAGATGGAAGACTGGAGCACTGTAGAAGAAGCCCTCTATAGACAACAACACAAAGCACAGGGAGAGGATGTGGAGAAGCATTGAACGGGAACACTGAGGCCGAAACCAAAATCACACCAAGGGAACCCTCCCGGATCACGTTGTGTGGTGCAGTCATATATTTTCTCCTGACATTGCTATTTCATCAATACCACTATTTGCCGATACGGGAATTATTGTATCAATAACATTTGCGTGTTTGGAATGGCTCCTCTTCCATCGAGAATGCTATAGAAACGAACACAGGTTGTGAATAATTTTAAAAGGGATTGATGGTGATACAATATTTCATTAACATTCTACAGTTATTTATCAGGGGAATAACCGTTTCTGCTTACGTTTTTATCCACTAGGAAGAAAGAGATTAACCGTCGGAGCAAAAATAAATGTAACACATGTAAAAGCAGCACTTCTGAGTGGAGAGAAGAACAGTGTTTAGAGAATAGTCTATTTTTACGAGTACGTTTTTCATAAAATAGAAGTAAACAGAGTAAAAATATCTTCGGATTGGCTCAGAATTAAACCGTTATCCCTCAAAATAATTTTGGACATATGTCACTTTACTTGAACACAAAATATTGAAATCTGGAAATCCATCTCTAATCGAATTTGTTTATCATATTGTATTTATTCGTAAACACAAGAATGCGTAATACACAAGAAGGTGAGCGGTGCAATGAGGCAAGGTGTGGCAGCACTGGATCCAATGCCTTTGCAAAGGGCTGAGCTAAAGAGCCACAGCGTCATTAAGACATTGGGGTAGCGACAGTAGGTGCCATCAGGGAGGATATATGTGTCACCTCAATGTAAACATACAAATTTATATATAGAGTATCGATAAATATCTAAAAAAAACAATTAAAATCTATAAATATAGAAAGTTGAGAAATAGTTTGATTGAAAGCGAAAATATGTCTATTATACGAGTTAAAATTATTTCTTTCATAAAATTTAGGTGCATTCGGAAAATGGTTATGACTTAGGGAAGAGAATACTAGACCTAATTAATTCTATACTTAAAATTTATTTTAATTGATGGAATATGACCGTTTTTCGTGACGGTAACTTTCAAATATTAGAAAAAAACATTGTTTAAATTTTGAAGTTGTTAAAGTTTGCATACGAAGTTTTCAAACAAACCATCAAACGTTATTAAACTAAATAAAAAAAATCAGCTGATGTCACCTTGGCAGTGATGAGCAAGGATTGGCCACCCCCTCCGCCCTCACCCAACTCCGCCACTACACATACTCACTCCCAGATTGAATGATAGATTATTTCGTGTTTCTGGGAGCGTCAACGGCTATGATCATTATTCCCGCAAATATAGTGTATGATTTTATCGTGGGGGGTGGCGGAAATCTTCCCCCGCTGCATGGCGAGCTTCGGCTCCGACCTAAACATCGACTTGCGAGGTTTTCCCCAACCAGGTATCTCCCATCAGAGAGGAATCTTTAGTTTTAATGCAGTACTATGGGGTAATACTCCGGAAATTGACCTGGCATTGATTGGAGAATCCACAAAAAACTACCGATCAGGGCACCCGGCCGCTAGAATTCCTCTGCAGCTAGTGTCGAAAATCCTGCCACCGTCGGGACGCCAACCCTAGCACCTCCCGGTCAGAGACACTGCAGTGACATCACATGATGGTCTGAGCCACCTCAGCC
Source organism: Gryllus longicercus (assembly GCA_038098605.1). Taxonomy (NCBI): domain Eukaryota; kingdom Metazoa; phylum Arthropoda; class Insecta; order Orthoptera; family Gryllidae; genus Gryllus; species Gryllus longicercus. The sequence goes on from JAZDUA010000107.1 coordinate 3,677,574, forward strand.
GGTACGCTTCCCGAGTTAGCTTCGCGAGCGTGGGAGTGCAGAGTGTTGTCCTAACGTACTCGCGACGCCCCATATGCCAGGAGGGGCTCAGCTCTCACGCTTACCTGCAGGGTCCGCGGCCTCCGCGCCCTCGCGTCATATCTCCCTCCCCTCCATAGCGACCTCGGCACCCCTCCGCTCTGTCCCCCTCCCCCGCTTCACCCTCGCTCCGCGCATAGTCGGGCTGCGCCGTGCCGCACCGCGCCGCGGTGCGTGCGTGCGTGCGTGCGTGCGTGCGTGCGTTCGTTCGTTCGTTCCGATTAAACGCGACCCGCGCGAACAGACGCCCCCTCCTTTCTAACGGCTCTCCAGATTTCAAATCGGACCCACGCAAGGGGGCAACAGTTGCGCACATCTGTCCCTCGGCCACGCACGCGAAGTCCCTCGCTAAACAATAAAGAGGTTCACACCCTCGCTCTTGCTAATGGATATTCTGATATGGATGATAGACAGTGCAATATTGAGGGAACGCAGATATGGGCGTCGCTATGGAACAATGCTAAGGGAGCCCTTGTGTGCAGAACGTAAATATTTATGCACTCGGAACAGATTTGTCATTTCTGGGGAGGTCTGAAATCGCACTACTGGAAACATTACATCGTAACGAATGATAGACTACGTCCTTGCAATTGTCTGCCCAGGGCAGTGCTGTAGCAATGATCCCCAGAAAAGAAGGTTTCACTGTGAAAGACGCAACTACTAAGATTTTCTTGAAAGCTATAAGTTTTCTTGCCATCGTCGAGAGTCAACCTAGCGAGCGCTGCAGTCAATATTTTGTTTTAGAGTTCCTCAGCAAGTGAAGTGATTAGTGTGAAGACAAAGATAGGGAGAAATCTGTCTACATACATGTATATGTGTAAATACATGAACTGTACATACACAATAATGTATATCACCCAATAACTGCAAAATACTGCAGCATAATTAATCTCTGTTACTACATAAATTATAGTTCTTGAGACACTCTTTGTTTTCATTTAATTTTCTTATGCAACTCTTTTCTTATTTGATACCTTCCTCCAGGTAAAGTGTCTGACCTATCCATAATACTGTATAGTATGTATAATATCCTCCTGTATTTGTCATATAGTAACTTACTACAGAAATACTTTTTAAATACAAGTGATTCTGTATTACAATCTTGTATTCGCTCAAGACCTAGATGTTTATGCTACTATTATAAATAAATTTAATTTAAAAAAGGAGAGTTACCACGGTAGCACCACGTATAAGTTTGATGTAAATGAGAATATTTAGGCACACTATTTCGCTTGAATAATGGCAAAAACTATACCAAATAATTGGAACCCTATTTTATGGTTGCAACTCGCCAAGAACTCGAAAGACGTTGAATTAAAAAAAATACAGACGATTGAAGAGAAATAGGGCTCACGCACAAATTATTAAATCCAATTTTCTCTATTTGAGCAAACAATTTAAACAAAAATTAGAGCCATTCTTGATAAAATCTTGTTATGTTTCCCTTTAAAATAATCACTTAAAGGAACTAAAAAGTATTTATATTTTAAAAAAATTTACATAACGTTATTAAAGATCGAATTTTGAAAGTTACATACCTTTTTTAAATTAGTATTTTATATTATTAAATTTCCTTTTCGAATAAAGGATCCGTAACATTAGCTAGAGCGACCAGGAAATATCATTTGTAAAATTTCTTTCATTAAAAAATCATTCAATTCAAGCTGATTAATCAAGCCGTTTAGGCGCTAGTATTGTTCACATGCAGATGGAGACACACCTCAAGACAAACATTTGTTTTGATATAAAAGACTCAGGAAACATGGGTTCGCCAACACATTTTCCAAAAAACGAATTTACTACATATATTACAAACATTCCCTTTTTCGGGTTACCTGACCCATAAAAATGAGTATTTGTAACGAAAATTCGAGAATTTTTCCTGAAAAATGATAAAATGTTCTCTTTCTGCAAAATAGATAAGATTCATACATTTTACAAAGAACGAAAGTATAAATGTAACAGACACCCACACATAATATATTCTTACCAAATACTGTGTGGTTGTAGACAGTAAAGGTAACTCCAACTACAAATTGCTCAATGAAATAGATTCTACCTTGATAAAAGTAAAGCATGCGCGGAAAATATTGAAACGCCGATGGGCCAACACAAGCCGACCGGCACTGTCTCACATGAATATGAATGGCTGTACTGCGTCTCAATGAAAAGAGAAGTCATTGAAACCCGCTCGCGCGTATCCCGCCGACACGCGTGTCCGTGCATCGCCATGCGCCGGCCTCCGCAGGAAGCAGGGCCCGAAGCGGAGGATGCTCTGGAATTCGCACCTCGGCGGTGGAAGCCAATGGGACTGCGAGGGGCGAAGGTGGGAAAGGTGGCAGGAACGGCAAGGGCGGCGGGAGCGGCGGGGATTACGGGGGGCGCGCCGGGGTTTGCGGGGATTGCGGGGATTGCGGGTATAGAGGGGATAGAAGGGATAGCGGGGATGGCGGGGATAGCGGGGGTAGCGGGGGGTAGCGGGGACGGCGGGGATGGCGGGTGCGGTGGTGGTGGTGGTGGTGGTGGTGGTGGTGGGTGCGGCGGGGGCGGTGGTGTCAGGGGTGTGGCGAGGGCGGGGGCGGGAGCGGGGGGCGACGGGGGGCGACGGGGGCGGCGGGGCGGCGGCGGCGGCGTGGCGGCGGGGGCGGCGGGGGCGGCGGGGGGCGGCGGGGGCGGCGGGGGGCGGGGCGGCGGGGGCGGCGGGGGCGGCGGGGCGGCGTGGGCGCTGCCGCGTGTCCGGACCCACCGCCTCGCGCGGCGCCGCGGCCCCTTTGTGATGTCTCATTAAATAGCACAATGCCAGGGACGACTTCCAGGATCCTCGCATCATAGAGCACGCCAACACGCGTCATATCTGCTCCCGCTTGACACGCGGCGTGCAGCTGCGGTGGCGGCGGGGACGCGCCTCGCGAAGCGCGTGCCGCCCCCGCCTCCGCCCCAACCTACGGCTACGTCTCGCCCCCCGCACCGTCTACCCCGAGCTACCCTTTCTTCGTCAAGCCACTTCCGTCGGCGGCGCTGTTGTTCATTCCCATCTCCGAGCTGATGGAAATCCGGTTGTATATTTGACAATATTTAACAATGAAACAATGGGCAATTTTTCTTTATTTCTGGGGAATACGACACCAAAGAGAGGGTAGGGTGAAGAAAGTACCGACTATTTGTTCAGAAGTCGAATATAGAAAAAGTCTACCGTTATGTGTGTCAATCCATTACACACGCACGCACGCACGTGCACACACACACACACACACTATATATATATATATATATATATATATATATATATATATATATATATATATATATATATATATTCTAACCGTCTTACCTATCGTACACCCTCGTACCTTCTTCAGCACACACAGCATGCACTGTAAGCAAGTCGATAAGATATTATGCTCGTGAAGCGAGCTTAGAATCTCAGGAAGCAGGATCTTTGGGGTACGAGAAAGGTCTGAACCCTTGACACAATAAAAGTCACACAAATCACACATAAACGAGCATATAATTCACACAAAATTCTGTGGCATGAATTAATAAAAATGAAAAACAAATCACACATAGAATTACCCTTCCAAAAATGATTGAATAAACACAAATAAGTAACTTTGACAACCTATTCAACAAATTAACATTTAATTTTGTTTAGAACTGATTTTCTGAATCAATTTCTTTCAACCAGTACTGGGATTCCCTTTGAAAATTCACTACGTCTAAATTTAACTTATTCTAATTACAATTGCACGTGAAACTAATCTAATTTACAATTTCTTGCCTTTTCAAAATTTTACATACAATAATCAACTTGTGGGCAAGCGCACTACTCTCAATTTCTCCTTAAATTCTAAGTGCTGGTAACAGAATAATAGCTGCTACAATAGAATGGTTAAAGGCAAGCAATTACGCATTAAATCTCCCACTCCCTAAGCTACAAATTATTAACATCCGTGTCCTCAAATTTTAACACTTCTGAAATTGTTCTTTCCCGCCGACGTGAACTTGACCTAAATTCAGTTTTACGGGTTACCTCGACACTGTCCGCCTTTCAACCTTGAAACAGCGTGCTGCGCTCCGCACTGCGTTGCTCGACTCCGAAGTTCTGCGCTGCTCTCGCCGTCCTTTTGCTCAGTCGTCGTCTTCTCGGTTGCCTCGCGTATTCTTCCGTCTCCACTAACCGATTTCTTCTCCTCCCACGGCTGCTATCGCCTTCAATTACGCCCAATTTGCAGAAAATGTCCCTTGCACTTCCCTAACTGCCAGTGCAAGTACTTCGCTCGTTCCTAACTTTTATTCTGTTAATTAAGAACTTTCAGAGCTTTCCTGAGAACGGGCACACTTTTACTTCCCGCACTAGTTAATAGAAGAATATTTCTCTACTTCCTGACTACTGCGCGGATGACTAGCTAGACGTTTTTCTGCAACGCCGTACACTCCTATTCTAAACAGTCGTTGCGGCAATTTCTAACTAATCTAACGCTCTGATAAATCTGCACACTTGCCAAGCGGTGTCTTACGTGAAGAACTGCTGACCTGACGCGTGCTAGCAGAAGAGATGTTGACTCCAGGCGAGATGGCGACAAAAGAGGCTTTCAGTATGCGCGTCAGCCTATTTATTAGCGCCGCGCTGGGGAAATTCTGAGCAGCTACTGAGAAGGGGGGGTAATTTCTCCTACTTCACTCCTTTCAGGAAAAACGTGACTCGAAAGTTTGTGGCTGCTAGTGCGAGCAACGGATACCAGGCTGCGCGTTTTGCTACTCAGGTATTCGACTGCTCTTCTCGCCGTCTGTGAGCGTTTACGCCGACGAAACTGTGGCGTGATGGGGGTGTATAATCCCGTCTCGGCACATTGCCCCCTCCTTTTCTTCTTAAGATTTTTTTTCGTCGTCGAAATAAAATCTTAAATTGCTTCAGCCGCTTTCCTTACTTCTGCTGCTTTCCCTACTTCTTCCGCTTTCGTTACTACGTCCGCTTTTCTTACTTCTTCTGCCGTTTTCCTTAGTTCTTTTCCCGCATTATTTGTAATTCGGTTTGCAGTTATAGGGATCGCGTGTTTGTCGTAAATTTTGTTCGATTTGGGACCCCTTTTCAACTCGAACTTGGCGTGTTTCCCGGTCCCGTTCGATTTCTTGTACTAATTTCATTTCGCGGACTCCGTGACCTTGCCCGCTGAAAGCTGTGCGCGTTCCTGCTCGTACATGGTTGCTCGTCGCCGTAACCTTGACCGCGCAGCTCTCCGCTCGCCGTCCCTTCGTTCCGCGGCCTCGCGTCCTGCCCATGTTGTCGAGATTCACCTTTATTCTTGCTTCCTCCTTTCTTCGACGAAGAAACTATCGTGTCTTGAACAACTTGTATCGCGTTGATATTTGATTTCGTCGTCTTCGGAGTTTGGTTCATGTTTTCAAAAGTCAAATCATAATTGCCTAACAAAATTTGAAATTTTTCTACATCCTTTACATCAACGCTGCGTAACAAATTCTGGATGCTTAGCGGGAAATGTCTTGTGAGAATGCAAATTATTTCTTCATCCGCTACGGGAGGAGAGCACATTTTCAATGCTGCTATTTTTCGTGCCGCGTAGTCTCGCATGGTTCCGCTAGACGTACGGTAATACCCACTCATTAACGAAATTTTGAAATTCATCTGCTGTTCCTTTCCCCAGTAACGGTCTAGGAACCTCACTACAAATTCGTTAAATGAACTTGGCAACGGGCATAACGTTTCTAGCCACGCCTTTGCATTGCCTTCTAGCGCTTGATGCAATAGTAAAGTTTTGTGTGCTTCGCGGACATTCGAAAGAACGAAAAAGCTCTGCAATGATTTAATGAAAGCATTCGGATTCTCGTTTGGATGACCTGAGAATCTAAGCGATGCTGGTATATTAATATTGCTTCCTCGGCATGCTCCCCCTCCTTCTACTTTACTCTCCGCTATTTCCCGCAGTTCCTGAATCTTACGTTCTTGCTCTTCTAATTGTCGCTTCGTATCTGCACTGCTTTCAGTAACCTGGCCGCGAACTTCCTGCACTTCGTTTTGTATTTGTCCGAAACGTGCCCTATTCTCTTCATCTTTTTTCTCGATTTCCGTAGATAACGAATCAATCCTCGCTCCTACTTCAGTATGCCTTTCCTCAATCAACTGAGTGCATGTTGCTACTTGCTCAGCGATTTCTCCCCTAAGTTCGTCACATTTTACAACTACTTCAGACATTATAGATTGTTGGAACTGCTCAAATTTTTCGTTAAAAACCTTGTTCTGGTCGTCGATTTTCTCGGCTAACTTTTGCACTATTTCTTTAGTTTCTTCGGATAATTTTCGCCCTTGTTCCTCCGATTTTCGCGACTGTTCCTTGATTTCTGCCGCTAATTTTTCAGACTGTTCTTTAGTTTCTACTGCTAATTTTTGCACTAGCTCCTCTGATTTTCGCGACTGTTCCTTAATTTCAGCTGCTAGATTTTGCGACTGTTCTTTAGTTTCCTCGGATAATTTTTGCATTCGCTCGTCAGATTTCTCTATTTTCTCGGATAATTTTTTCCCTTGATTTTCTACTTGTAGAGAGATGGTTCGCGCGAAATTCCCTAACAACGCCTGCATTAATGTCCGCATCGTATCTTCTTCCGGGCGTTGCGACGGTTGTTCTGGCGTAGTTTCGGCTGATTCGGTGCGATCCGCGGTCGGTTCACGTTCTTCATCTGCCTCGTGCAACCCTAGATTTTCCATCCTACGAAGTACCTCGTCCCCCGCGTCACCCTCACTGTCCTCGTCACTCCTAATCTGCCTCGGTTCCCTATATTCCTGACTGCCTGCCATTCTAGTGCTTTGCGTTTGCCTTTTACCTTTCTAACAATACAAAATGCACTTCCCTTCCAAAATCACAATACAATACACTATATAACACTTCACTGTACACAGAAAAACACTTGCTGAAAAGAAAACACAGTATACAGCCTAATAAATACCACAAAATGCTCGTTTATTGTGTCTAGGGTTCACCTTTGCTTGCTCGATTTCAATCGATCGCTGCCCCACGTAATGGGCGCCAAAATATCTAACCGTCTTACCTATCGTACACCCTCGTACCTTCTTCAGCACACACAGCATGCACTGTAAGCAAGTCGATAAGATATTATGCTCGTGAAGCGAGCTTAGAATCTCAGGAAGCAGGATCTTTGGGGTACGAGAAAGGTCTGAACCCTTGACACAATAAAAGTCACACAAATCACACATAAACGAGCATATAATTCACACAAAATTCTGTGGCATGAATTAATAAAAATGAAAAACAAATCACACATAGAATTACCCTTCCAAAAATGATTGAATAAACACAAATAAGTAACTTTGACAACCTATTCAACAAATTAACATTTAATTTTGTTTAGAACTGATTTTCTGAATCAATTTCTTTCAACCAGTACTGGGATTCCCTTTGAAAATTCACTACGTCTAAATTTAACTTATTCTAATTACAATTGCACGTGAAACTAATCTAATTTACAATTTCTTGCCTTTTCAAAATTTTACATACAATAATCAACTTGTGGGCAAGCGCACTACTCTCAATTTCTCCTTAAATTCTAAGTGCTGGTAACAGAATAATAGCTGCTACAATAGAATGGTTAAAGGCAAGCAATTACGCATTAAATCTCCCACTCCCTAAGCTACAAATTATTAACATCCGTGTCCTCAAATTTTAACACTTCTGAAATTGTTCTTTCCCGCCGACGTGAACTTGACCTAAATTCAGTTTTACGGGTTACCTCGACACTGTCCGCCTTTCAACCTTGAAACAGCGTGCTGCGCTCCGCACTGCGTTGCTCGACTCCGAAGTTCTGCGCTGCTCTCGCCGTCCTTTTGCTCAGTCGTCGTCTTCTCGGTTGCCTCGCGTATTCTTCCGTCTCCACTAACCGATTTCTTCTCCTCCCACGGCTGCTATCGCCTTCGATTACGCCCAATTTGCAGAAAATGTCCCTTGCACTTCCCTAACTGCCAGTGCAAGTACTTCGCTCGTTCCTAACTTTTATTCTGTTAATTAAGAACTTTCAGAGCTTTCCTGAGAACGGGCACACTTTTACTTCCCGCACTAGTTAATAGAAGAATATTTCTCTACTTCCTGACTACTGCGCGGATGACTAGCTAGACGTTTTTCTGCAACGCCGTACACTCCTATTCTAAACAGTCGTTGCGGCAATTTCTAACTAATCTAACGCTCTGATAAATCTGCACACTTGCCAAGCGGTGTCTTACGTGAAGAACTGCTGACCTGACGCGTGCTAGCAGAAGAGATGTTGACTCCAGGCGAGATGGCGACAAAAGAGGCTTTCAGTATGCGCGTCAGCCTATTTATTAGCGCCGCGCTGGGGAAATTCTGAGCAGCTACTGAGAAGGGGGGGTAATTTCTCCTACTTCACTCCTTTCAGGAAAAACGTGACTCGAAAGTTTGTGGCTGCTAGTGCGAGCAACGGATACCAGGCTGCGCGTTTTGCTACTCAGGTATTCGACTGCTCTTCTCGCCGTCTGTGAGCGTTTACGCCGACGAAACTGTGGCGTGATGGGGGTGTATAATCCCGTCTCGGCACAATATATATATATATATATATATATATATATATATATATATATATATATATATATATATATATAACTTATCCGAATGGAAATGCTCTCCCGTCAGAAACAGACTTTCCTACTCACATGTTATATCTTTGAGAGGATATTTTAGGCACAATATTATTTTTCACCAGAGATAACGACGCCGAATATACAAGTAAAAGGCGACATCTCGAAAAAAAAGTAACTTATCCCGGGAAAACGATTTTATCCAAACTCCTTGGTTTAATTTGCGTTCAAGGACTACATGTATTGCTCAAAATCAGTCATGTGAATCTGCATCCGCACGACCTACTGCCCACCTGTGAATCCCGGAGCTCCTGCGACCACAGGCAGCATTCCCTGACTCCGCTCTTATTTCCCCTCCCAACCCTGAAAAGCGAGTATTCACCGCAGCGGGAAAAGTAAGCGCTAAGAAAAAAGAACACAACTAAGAAAAAAAGAACAATGAAGTTCATACGAAAATATATTTTCATAATGTTTTCTATCAAACAACCGCGTTTTTAATTTTGTTTGTATACTTCACTACTTATTACTTTATTTCACGTTTATTTATTTTAATTCTGCCGTGCCTCATTATCTGTGAAGTGGTATATTTTATTAAATGGCTATGCTATTTATATATGTAGCACTAATGAGAATGTGTAACAAAGTAACTAGTCTCCATTTACAATTCAGTGGTAGTAGCAGGTATCTTATAGTACCTCTTAATGCGAATTACGAAATAATTAATCCACATCAAATAAAGTTTTAATATTCATTAAATATTCCTAAGTCAACTATCGGGAACAATTTTACGATCTTCAGATGGTCAATAATAAAGAACAAGAAGGGGAGCGTAGGCTTCCGCGGCCGGAGTCAGTATTTACTAGGCTGTCCGGGTGACGCCGCGTCCATGGCGAAGGTGCCGACGTTTCGGTCGCCATTCTGCGACCTTCCTCAGGGCGTAATGCAGGGCGTAAGGGCATTACGCCCTGAGGAAGGTCGCAGAATGGCGACCGAAACGTCGGCACCTTCGCCATGGACGCGGCGTCACCCGGACAGCCTAGTAAATAAAGAACAAGAAATAATTCAAGTATTAAAGTATGGAAGGACGAAAATGTAAGAAAAATATGAGAGAAAAATTGTGGACCACACTACATAAGACACAACAGCAATGTGCGGGAAACAGCTAGGAGGCAGCCATCGTATGGAGATGTAGATGGAGATGGAAGTGAAAGCCCATAAAGGAGGGGGGTGGACTGGAAATGTAGAAGGAGCTAGTCAATAAAAGATTTAAAATTTCTAAATTTTCCAAAATGTAATTTTTTGCCATTGCTAAATGAAAATTTTTGAAGTTATCTTAGGGGTCAAAAGAGTAGTTATATTGAATAAAAATATTAGCAAAGGAGGAAGTATGTAAATTTTGTTTCCAACATCAAATGTGTTCTTTAATTCTTCAGGAAATGTTTCTGCCTGTTTGTCCTACATAGGCAGAATCAGTTATTACATGACAAATACCATGTTCTAGGGGGATTTGGCACAGAGGAACAGATTGCAGGGCGTTTAAAGTTTTGTAAGATACAGACTTTTGTGTATTTTTGAAACATAGATCCATGCGCATAGATATTGGACCTATGTAGGGGATGCACACTAATATCTTAAGTTATAAAAAGCAATTTCCTCGGTAACATTTTATTCACAATAATTTTAACTTCTTCTTGTCTAGTAAGATTATTGATGGAAACAGGATCAAAACCATTATTTAACACGATGGTTAGAATGGTATTAACATCATTATTAAAATCAATTTTTGGCATAGGAACCTGAAATAGTATGTTTATTCAAGAGTGAAAGGACAAGGGGGAAGGTTGTGGTCTTCTGAAAATTTTTGAAAAAGTGGTTAAGAGTTTTCAATATAAATAGTTAAATCAGGATAATTCAAGGAGTAGTTATGTTCAATTTCCATTGACAATTGTATGTAAGAGTAAAAAGAATTTAGAAAATCAAAGAACTGACTCAATTGCTTAAATGTCCCTGACCAAAGACTTCATATCATCGACACACCTACAGTAATAAACAATGTTTTTAAGGAGAGGGTTCAAAATGATTTATTCAGCCAAGAAAGGGGAAATGTTAGAGCACATAGCTCGTCCATCTAATTATAAATAGAATGCATTGTTAAAAGTGAAAAAATATGAGTAATACGCAAGTCAAGTAGTTTGATCAAATGTATTGTTTCTAGGAAGGGTATGTTTGATTTCATAACGTGATTCATATAAATGGCCTGGACTTCACTGGGGAGGTGGAATATTAGTATATACATTGTTCACATCAAAGAGACCAAATCAGCATTGAGGGCAACACCAATTTAATCTTTATTTGATTACGTAGTAGAAATAAATAGGCATGCATTCTGAACTAGTATATGGAAGATAGTGGAACACCGATTGGCAAGGACTTATGTAAGCTAAATATAATTATTAAACATTTTGGACAGTAATTCATCTTCACTTTACATTAGCAAAGTCAGTTTTTCATCACAGAGTTAAAAGTTCGATCCTACCTTTTGTATTTGCTTCTGAAGAACGTAGGATGAACAATGAAGCCAAAAGTTCCACACCTTCACTCAATACATGCCGATACATGCCATCTTACACCGATGGATTCCCAACGCAAAGTCAACAGGCACGGAGAAACGAGCAACTGTTGGAAGTGCTGCTCTCTATTAGCAAGCTTTATAACACAAAGTCTTGCAGTGGACAAAATACAGCACAGAATAGTTTAATCGTTTTCACAGCAGAAGATCAATTCGAACCCGCACTAGGCAGACGATAAATCTCGAATATTCTAGATTCTCTGCAAATTTTTAATTTAAATATTTTATATCCGATTTCAGCAAATCGACAACAAAAATGGGATGTTAAATCACCAATGCGTTTCTTCTGCTGATTTGCAGACGACATTCGTGCCACAAAACAGTTCTTTAGTATGGAAAAATACAGAACAAAATTAGTGAAAATAATAACATTTATTTTTTACTGATAGGTTATTGCTTTTTATTGCCTTTGAAACGGAGCTCGTTCTTCACTGCATTACTTACCTGGATTGAGACGATCGTGGTGACGAGGGCAATATGAAAACAGTTGAATATTGCTACATTTTCTCTTATGGGAGGGAATTACGAGAGATAATTAGTACTATTAAATTAGTACAGGCTCTAATAGAAATTTTTGAGGGCATAGTTTTTTTTAAGTTATTGAAGAAAATATACGGTGAAAGTATTTTTCTTTTATTCAATACGTAGTAATTCTTTTTGAAATCAGATGGTATTAAATGTAGCATATCTCATCGGAAATTCTGAGGAGTAATTGATTAAAAACTGCTGCGAAATTCATTGCAATCGGAAGAATAGGCTGTAAGCTACTCTCGGCCCAGGAGTTATTCTTGCCTAAGAATCATGCTATTGTCACCACTATTTCTCTTGAGCTTCGAGATAAAACCACCCTAATTTAAAATTTTGTTCCACACACAACCGGACATTATTTGACAATAATTCACTTTTAATGTAAACAGTGTCGACTAATATTCAATGAAGAAAGAAAGAAAAGTAGAAGCTCCTAATTCAACCTATATATACCTATGTCAGGTATGGCTAACTTCTGAAAATGAAAAATCATGGGAGAGACTAAATTTATTAGTAAACAATGTTTTTTCTAGAGCAAGTATTCAATTCTTATCTTTTACCTATTTACAAATAATTATTTAAATTCTCCGTTCACGTTTACAAGCAGCTATTGTTAACCTGTAGGTGTAATAAATGGTCAAGTATTTGACAAGCGACTGGCACGAACATTCCACGTGAACTCAACCGTATCCTGACCCTTCTCCCAATGTGTCCTCCAGCTCGGGAGCCCACCTTCTCCATGCCATCCCCACTATCTCCATCTCCTGAAGGTTCATTGGCAAAACCGTTGCCTCTGCAGCATCGTTAATCCGGAGATCCTAATGTTCGAGATCAGACGATGGAGGGTTTTCAACGCTAGCTAGCTGCCTCTGCCTGGAGTTTCAGTGGCAGTCTGCTTTGATCTAGAGTTTTGCACTGCTTCTTCCACAATACCATGCGAATGCCCAAACAATACCTTAACAAAACCGCCACGGACCACGTTTGATCATTCCTTCCACACCTTTGTCCCCTTTTCTCCCCTAACACACACGCACATTTACATTAACTAATCTACAGCATATGTCGAGAGCCCAGTCGGGATCATAAAGTTTGGCCGGGACGCTGCTCCGCTGGGAGAGATATTTGGAAAGTGGAAAACAGTAAGCTGACGTGTAGATCGCCGTCCAAAAGCACGGATGATGAACTCCACCATCTGCCGCCATTTAACATGCTCTATAGTAACTGGAATGACGTAAGATGTTGACAGGCCCGGATAGAATTCACACTCACTTGACCGTCTCCTCCACATCGCACGGGCACCGCCTCCCCTCCATTCCCCGTCTTCTCCTTCTCGCCGCCTCTTCCTCCTCCTGAGTCTCGGATTAATCGAGTAGTTCGTGTTTCCAGGCGCGTTAACTCCTGTAGACATTAGTCCTGTAGGTGCAGCGCAAGTTTTATTACGGGTGGTGGTGGTGGTGGTGGCGGTGGCGACGGCGCTACTTTTTCCCTGCTGGATGGTAAGATCCGTCGCCGGCCAGCACGTTTGACAGCGAGGTTTTCCCCACCCAAGTATCTCCAATCAACGGGGCACAGCCCCAGCCACGACAAGCCAGGACTGGTCTTACGACAAGTGTGGTAGTAAGTAGCTCCTGACTTGTCTCCCGACACGTATATGTACGTTTGCAGGTATGGGTGAGGATAAATCAAAAGGAAGGAATGATTGCGTTTGGCTGAGCGGCCTGTGGTCCGTTTCTTAGGGTACTGCTCTTGCATTTTCTCAGTGTTGATTGGAGAAACCACGGAAAACTATCGATCAGAGCAGAGCAACCGACCGCTAGGATTTTCTTCCAGATAGGGACTAAATTCGACCACCTCTTTGGCTATCTAGTACGTGTCGAAAATCCTGCCACTATCGACTCTTGAACTCTAGGACCTCCCGGTAAGAGGCACAACAGTGACATGCCCTGAGCCACCTCAGCCGGTCCTGAGTGTCGACGACGCGTGACGCGCGCATTGGAGCTGCACACGTGTACGTGCGGTGCGCACCCTCACACGCCCGGCCAGCCTTGCGAGGCCACGACGCGTGGGGCAGCACATTCAGAAAGGAGTTTGTCATTCGTCACGCTGCATAAAAACGAGGGCCTCAGGTTGAGTACAAATGGACTATGCGGCACGTGCCTATTACCACGGCGTCCTCACGCTTCAGTAGTCTTCAATTGTTCTTGCTGAAAGTCCGGTAGTGGGGGCGTCAGACTTGTATTACCCAGTCAGGAAGTTAAATTCAGAATAGCCGCTGCATGCTTCACTGCCCAGCGGTGCGGACTCGTTTTCTGCGAGTCATACCGGCCGTAGGTCCACCTACAAATGGGGGGGGGGAGGGGGCGGTGGGTTATTTGTCCCTTCTTGTCGGGCAGATAAACAAATGACAGGATGACAGTGATGATTTGCTTATTTCTCTTCGGCGGAGACTCGAGACACTGTCGCGGGCCCGAAAAAGAAAATGCGTTCCTTTTTTAATTCGAGGATTGCAAGGTCAGTTAGCTGCTGAAATTGGCGTTTTGTCAATCAGGATTGTGGAGCGAAGTCCGTTTTTGAAGTAGTTGCGGTTTTTACAGGAGCGAGCACCACTGGAAAAGACACTTCACTAACTTCGACGTGGGGAGTTTTCCGGCGTTACATCCGTGAAGTTGAAAGGAGCGAAATTACTTCACAGAAAAACCACCACGCGCTTCTCTTGTATTTTGAAAGAAACTGCAACAAAATGATTTTAAATTCTTCATTGTAATGATATTCCCGTGGAAATTATGAAGAATATTTTGACATGTGCTTAAAGATAAATAATTTTCCATAGATACCTAAAACTGTTGCACTAAATTATTTAATGGAATTCTAATTACACTAATTGGATAAGAAACGAAAGGTGGTAATATAAAATGAATACCAGAAATGAGGGAGGATTGATTGTTAGTGATTACGGGCGCGTCAACTACGCAAGTCATTGGTCTTCAACGTAGATTCCAAGACTAGCCGTAGAACAGTCTTACAGAGATTAAATGTTGAAGAGAAGTTAGAGTGTCTGGAAGCTTCAAGGACCAAGCAATGAGTTAACTCTTTTAGATATCTCGATGTGCAATGCAATTTACAAAACTAAGGAAGGGGCAGAAATCAGAACCGATAAATTTCAATTTAAAAAATTACTCTATTTCACTGGTAATGCGTTAATTGACCATATCGGAACAAATTAGAGCACAAATAAGCAACGAAGGTTTTTTAATACCCCCGAAATGTGTGTAGCGGAATAAGATTATAATTATAAAAATAATTATTTTCAGTAATTCAGTTCTTTCTATTTCAGACGGTTCAATTATTTTTCTCGCGTCACCCGGATTTGGTACAATCCGACCGTCAGTTTGGGTGAAACATTTTTTGCCCCAATCCTTTGTTTTATTAATATATCATATCGAAATGTCAACATCACAATTGCACAGAGATTCCTCAAAGTGAACACAAAAAACACCACTCGATAAATTAATAATTCAATTTAAAATTATCCAGATATATTAAGAAGTCCGTAGGTTTACAACAATAAAAACCCACTAACTCTTTGCGTCTCTTTTTAATCGTAATTATAATATGTCACATTTGTCAGAAGAACATAGAACATATGTTTGCGTAGAAAGTATCACGGACTTGAACGAAAATGAGACCTGGGACATTCTTGTAAGCGTCCTTTACGCTAACAGTGGACAAGGTTTAATCCAAAAATTTTGGGTCATTTTTGAGAAAATTTTGAAAATGTAATTGAAGCTTCATATAAAGTACCTCCGAAAATCAAAATACTGTTTAAAGCTCGCAGGGGCTCGAGTTCCTTTAAATCAATTGGGGAATAACAATTTGGGAGTAAATTGTCCGAATGGTTTAAGTGCTAGCGTTGACCGCAGGCAGACTGAAGGACGGACGGACATTCTGACAATTTGTTTGTTTGTTGTTGTTTTTTTTTGTTTTGTTTTATGGACCCACAAAACATTGATTCTGACAACATAACGTGTTAAAGGGAGTAATTTACTACGTTTAGGAACAAGATGTATCTACTTTTTCGTTAGAAGGGCCCAATAAGAATTTCGCTGCAGAAAAGTGTTTTCTTCGAAGTATGACAATAAAGTAAAAAGCTTGGTGGTACAACAGACCTGAATGGCGTATCCGTTGTGATGTAAACATGTGAGTTAAAAGCGGCATTTAGGAAAATGGTAAAATTTAGTATATTATATATTATATATTTTACTGTTGTTTTAATAAACTGTTGAAAAAATCGATATCTTACATTGTTATTGTATTGATGTTATCAGGTTTGATAGCAGGGGGGTGTCAATACTTGATATCACAGAAAATTTGATGTAAAGTGCAAGTAAACAATATGAATCGAAAATTTATTTTGATGTATCTACATCATTCATGTGTCACTCGCAAAAGTTACAATCAAATTTTACTCATAAATTGTATTAAATACATTGTAAGAAAATAGAAATATTATGAAAGGACATATTTTTATGATGAGCAAGGATCTTTGATGAACTTCACATGGAATGGCGAGAGGATCCTACAAAAGAAGTGAGAAACACGGAAAATAATTGCGCACGTCTTCCAATTGTATTAATAGCATTCATTCGCCAAAGATCACAACTATCACTAAACTATCCGATTGTTCAAACCTCTACATACGAAGCAAAACATTTGTATATGAATTGTATACAAGTAATTATTTGAAAATAGAGGTGCATTTTCCAGAATATTATTTTTCGAGAATCTAAAATACGGAAAAAACTATGATGAATTTCAAAATTCAAGATTTATAAACCCAACTTCTCGATTTCAATCCCGGGTGTATTTTCAGAGGGGGAAAATCCTGAATGCTCCGTGCTCAGCATGTGGCGTGTAGAAAAAAAAGGCTAACGTCCCGGCACGCACGGGTGGGGGGATTGCGCAGAGGAAGGAGCAGGGGGACGCAGCCCCTCGGAATATTCCAAAAGCGGCCCCGTAGTCCAACGTAATAAAACATTTTATTTTCGTACATATGATCAATTCCTGATTTACCCCATTTTAAACTAATATTTGAGGAATTAATACAGGACATTTGGTGAAGAAACCCCCCAAACCATCAAGTAACTGCATAATCAATTTTATTTATTAATTGTATTATTAAAATGAGAATTTCATTATTCTTCATGTAGGTTTTATTTCCTAGAAAATTGTGTGTATGTAGAAAAGTTGAATGCAAAAGGGGGCCCTGAGAGGCCCAAATATTTAGTTGCCCTCGTTTCGGGCAGCTCACTCCTACATCCTCGCTCATTTCCCGTCTTACTCAGATTATACAGTGTGGTCGTTTTAACTTGAGACAAGTGAATATCTCGAGAAATATGCATCCTACGAAAAAAGTGTTCGAGATAAAAAGTTAATATTATCGTGGGGGACATCAGTCAGTGCTAAAAGTAGCCACCCCCCGCCCCCCCTTTGGGGGGGTCGGGGGGGTCACTTTCATATCTTAAATGGGAACCCCCATTTTTTATTGCAGATTTAGATTCCTCATAAAAAAAGAAGTAACTTTTATTTGGGACATTTTTTCCAAATTATTGATAGATGGCGCTGTAATCGCAGCAAATGCCATGAGTTACCGATTCTGTTGGAAGATGTACCACTTGCAATACGACAGAACATGTGGTTTCAACATGATGGTTGTCCGGCACATTACGCCGCAATAGCCCGAGAAGTATTAAATCGCGAATTCAGTGGTCGTTGGATCGGTAGAGGGGGTCCAGTAAATTGGCCTCCTAGATCACCAGATCTTACGTCGCCGGATTTTTTTCTGTGGGGTTACCTTAAAGACAAAGTGTATGCAGAAGTACCTACAACTCGACAAAACATGATAGAACGTATCAGAAATGCTTGCTTAAAAATTACACCGGATATGCTTTCGAGTTGTGTAGCTGCATTTGAAGCTCGAATTAATAAATGTATCGAAATGGAAGGCGGACATTTTGAGCATTTGTTGTGAACTACAAAAGAGGCAAGGGGCTTCCCGAAGTTAAGCACCCCAATGGTGAGAGGCAAGGGGACTCACCTTAAACCAGCACCCCGATGGTGAGAGGCAAGGGGACTCACCTAAAACAAGCACCCCGATGGGAACAGTAACTACTACGTCCACGTCGTTGTTCCTGGGTAACGCTAAAAGTAGTTAAGAGCTTTGAATAACATAACAGGTTATTATTTGTTTGTTTTGCAAAAGCGAAATCTAATAATTTCCAATTTTTCGTATTCCAGTCTATTTTTTGTTATTACAACGCCATCTATCAACAATTCGAGAAAATATCCTTAATAAAAGTTACTTCTTTTTTCATGAGGAATACAAGTCTGCATTAAAAAATAGGGGTTCCCATTTAAGATTCCAAAGTTGCCCGCCGCTCCACCCCCAGGGAGTGGAGGTGGGGGGTCATGTTTTGAGTCATACGATAAGTTTTTGAAAAATATTAAACACATGTTTTGCAGTTTTTCGATCCAATGTGAATTTCGCAAGATATGAGACCGTTTCCTTCATTTTTCTAGGGAATCGGGATAAATAGTTTTTTCCGATTTTAGCGCCATCTATTAATAATTTGGAAAAAATGTCCCAAATTAAAGTTACTTCTTTTTTTATGAGGAATCTAAATCCGCAATAAAAAATGGGGGTTCCCATTTAAGATATGAAAGTGACCCCCCCGACCCCCCCAAAGGGGGGGCGGGGGGTGGCTACTTTTAGCACTGACTGATGTCCCCCACGATAATATTAACTTTTTATCTCGAACACTTTTTTCGTAGGATGCATATTTCTCGAGATATTCACTTGTCTCAAGTTAAAACGACCACCCTGTATATTCGCTCAGGCAAAGTGACAACGGAAACTCAAAATTATGACTGAAGTCGTTTCGTCCGACCCTGGCGGCGAACATTGGTATCGAAATGACAGTTTGCACCAGTGGACGACCATGAGATGCCATATTTTAAAATGCCCAAGAATACAATCCGTACGGAGGGTGGGAAAGGAACACGATTCAAAAACCCGAAAATTAGACAATATTTGACTATTAGATCAGAATTTCAATGAGTGGTAGGCGCTATTTTAATGCAATTTTGATCTTATAAAAGAACCAAACTAAATTTTGGAAACAAATTTCACAAGTAAAATGTTGTAGTTGGCAACATGGATATTAATATCATGACGCCACGCTTATTTGACACGTTCGGTTGTGCGGTCCACCGCTACCAGATGCAATTGGCTCGCTGCGATTCGCTGTTCGTGGTATAAAAGGCTAATACGACACAATCTGTCCTAAAACGTCATTTTATAAACGAATTCTTTCAACGAAAAAAGTCATTCATAATACTCATTACAAAGAAGAGAGTTTCAAAATGTGGACAGTTCTAAGCTCTGGTCAATAAAAACGTAGAATCTTACATTTTAAATTTTATCACAATGTATAAAAAGGTATATATTTAAAGAACATTAATCGTTTATATTATTTTTACAAATAATGTACCATACACAAATTTAATTGTATTTTTTTCCTTCCCGGACCTCTTTCCAGCTTCAGGGGATGTCTACTTAGCACCGAAAAAAAAGAACCGTTGGAGTATCCATGATACTGTATCATGGATACCGCTCCATGATACTGTAACAAAGTTCCTTGTTACAGTATCATGGATCTGGTATACTCCAACGTTTATTTTTTCCCGTGCGACTATCGGGAAGCGCGATGGCTTTCCTCGACAACACACATACATGAATGATAAGGAGCAAACGACCATGCCCTTCGGACCGAAGCACCACGGTCTAGCCATCACGGTCATTCAGGTCGGCTATATAAATGTAATAGTAATAATATAATATATTTGTAATAACTGTTGAAGCATATATTTTCTTTGGATACGTTTTGTAGAGGTCATCGCCCTCTCGAGCCCCCATGTCCAAGCCTTCGTTCCCGGGCGTGCAAGTTTCGTAACCCGCGTCGGCCGGCGCGCCGGGCCGCGGGGTGTCGGGGAGCGTGGCAGGCCGCGCGCGAGGCGGCAACACGTGCACGTGTCCATCGACAGCCGTGGCGTCGCGCCCATTGTTCGCGGGCCCGCGCGGCTGCGCACGGACGCACGGGAGCCCGGGAGCCCGAGGGGGCTTGAGAGGGCGGGAGGGGCGGAGGGGGGCAGGCAGTAGGGCGGGACGCGCCCGCGCGCGCGCAAGGGTGCCGGTTCGCAGATGTGCACCGGGCGTGACGCTCCGTGATCGCAGATGTGGTGGGTGCCGCGCCGCTGGTGGTTTGGAACGGACATGTTGGTGATTTTTTTTTTTTCGGGGGAAAAGTTTAAGCATGTTCGTACGACAGGTTTTGCTCATGGTTTCCTTGCTTCGACTGTGGAAATAGCGTTCCAGATGGAGCGGAAGATACAGGGGGAGAGTACGGGCCATGCACTCCCCAAAGATAAATATTAAAAAAATCTCAATCTAAAAGAATTACATATTGATCACAAATACCAAAAGGGTATTTCCATGGCGAATACATCATTTTTAATTTAAGCTGACGATTTCAAAAATATTATTAAACATTTTTTTATTGTGTGCTTCTGGCTGGGTCGATTGCTAGTCATTACTGCTGTAAGTCTAGTAGACGTTAAATCGCTGGAGGTTGCGATGTTCCTTCCCCGGCAAAATGTGAGACTTGGCGTCGACCTCCACGTCGGCTATCGAGAGGTTTCCCCTCCTGGTGTCCCAGCCAGAGAGGCTCCGCTTCAGCCTTGACAAGTTCTAACCTCCCAACTGGTCTCTTGCCGTGTGTGGTTGAGAAGTACATGCAAGTGTATGTGTGTGTACGTGTGTGTATGTTTTGTGTGTAAAAGGAGAGGAAGCCAACTACCTTGCTAGTTGAAAATCCGCCACCGTCGGGACCCGAACCCCGGAACCTCTTGAGCAGAGTCGCTACCATCGTAACAGTTGGTGAGTAACGGCCCACTCAGCCGGTAAGATGGTTGTCTTTTGTGGAGGTTAAAAGTAAGTCAGTAGATGAAAATATTTCAATTCCATACCAACCAGAACAGCAATCGTCTCTGAAATCTCATTGAAACATACTGCTTTTTCGTTAAGGACTGAGAATAAATACGCGAAGCCAGTTGTCTTTTAGTGAATTTTTTCCATGTATTATATATTGGCAAGCAGCGAATTGGTGTGAAAAATTACTGAGTATAATTTTTTTTATAAAGTGCGACAATATGTGTATATGAAACATCCAACACATGCAGATAGGTGCGTGTGAACCGAAACGATAAATAATATATTGATAGGATATTACAATTTTGTTTTCAGTTAAGAATCTAGTATGCCAGGTTGAGACGTATTGTACTACTAAAATTAATATTACTGTAATCTACTTAATATTCTATTGAAAGTAGCCCAGAATATTGAGGCAAAAGAAGTGTATTAAAAACCAATTAGCATTATCTTAGAGGAAAGAAAGGGGTAAACATGCATTTACATAATCATTTCTCATAAAAGTTTATGACTTGTGTATATCCAGTTAAAGGGTTATTTATTTATTATTTTATTGTTTATTGGTTTGCGAAATGGAGGCATGTCCAATCAATAGTACTGTTCTTTCACTACTCTTCACTGTACCAATTTGAGCTTATATTTTCTCCTTAAAAGCATCGATTATTCTTCATTAGTACAGAGACGCGGTTCAGGAATTCGTTACAGGACAGCCTGATAAAATAGTATTGAGAACACAGCTCTAAATGTTCTTAATGAAGTGACCACATTCTCTTATCTCTGAGATAAAAATCCTCAAAAAACCATTATTTTCTTTATGATCATAAATAAAATCAAAAGATTATAATGCAGAACTATCAGAATCCTTTTGCATGTCATAGCGAACAACTATCAAGTTCCCAATAGTGGGTGAAATCGAAAGTTTTTGCAGAACGTTTAGGTCGAAATGGAAAACGTTCAGAACTGTGGCGAAAGAGGATGCGCTAAATCCCATAATACCACATCCTCTTGATTTACAATAGTTTCACTAAAGCTTCCCGTTAAATGTTGATCTGGATATAAATATAATTATATTAATGCATAATAGTGCATCTAAGAGGCATGGTTCATGGCACTTCCGCCGTCCCAAAAGCCGAAGATAGATATTAAATTATATAACTCGTAGAGTTAATTTCATTATTGTTTGCTTCATCATAATTATTTAACTCAATCAAAATCAACTTCAGTAATAAAAATTGAAAACAAAATACACGTTGTGCCATGATGAGCAATATGATGTATTTTTATTTGTTAATATATTGATTTATGTGAACGGAATTTCAAAAGAATACGGAAATCGAAAATAATATTTGTGGAAGGTTTTTCTTTTAGTACGCACAAACTGTTGTTAAAAGCGCTTCAATTCCACGTTAAAAGCCCAACGACTCATTGACATATCGAATTCAAAAGCAGCCATTCCTTCGCAAGGAACATCGAAAATATCCCCCACTTCCTCACACTCCCAATTCCATATTATTTTCCCGCGCCCCGGACACCATGGCGTGCCGAGCCGAGCGCCCTACCCGGCCAGGACGCGTAATGGGCCGTGCGATATGAGGTCGGCGGGCAGCGGAGCGGAGCCAAGCGCGTGCGGTGCAACCCCTCCAACACCTGCCCCGCTCCGCCCCGGCTCACCTCACGCCGCCCCGCCTCGCCTCGCCTCGCTCGACCCCGCCTCGCCCGGCCTCGCCCCGCGCGCCTCGCGCCGCCTCGCGCCACCCTTCCACGCACGCCGACGTGCGCCACTCACCACCCCTCACTTCCTGAAGGGGTGCGCGCCCCCGGCGGGACGCCACCCGGCAAAAACACTCTGCCGCCCCCCCCCCTTCCTCTTCCTCCGGCGGAGCAGAAATTCTCCGGAAGGAAATCAACTCAAGCTCACGCGCAATTGGCCGTGCTTCCGCGCTGCCTCAGGACCATATGAATGTGTGATGGCGTGGTGGAACCTTGGTACGAAACTCATGTTTAATTTATTTCAACGAATTAGGCTATAATAATAATAATAATAATAATAATAATAATAATAATAATAATAATAATAATAATAGCGTCAAAAGCGTTTGACGTCATTCATCATAACATTTTAGTTTCAAAATTACATTCGTACGGAATTTGGGTTTGCCCTAGATTGGTGATGATCGTACCTTAAGCAATGATTTCAGAGAGTAGAAATACAGTACAGGAATTATTTACTCACCTTTCGAATTTATTGTCAATTGCTTATCCCTTAGAGTTCGTGTTAAGACACGATTTTCTTCCTCCAATGGGTGAACGATATCTCCTCGTCGATACGAAACGGAAGAACAGTTCTTTTCACTGAAAATGTGAATATAATTTGCAAGAAAGAATAGTAAATATTATAATATCACATTTTCAAATTGCTTTCGTAATAGAAAAATTATAATAAATGAAAAATTATAGTCAAGGAAAATTGTTTCAATGATGTTTTCTATTTTAAATAAAGAGTTGTATACTCCTTCGAAAATTAATTACGTGTGGTGTTAAGGTAACTACATTTTTGGGTCTCTCAATTCATTCAAAAATCATATAGAACGTCCATTTAAATCAATTGAACACGAAATTAAGTTCATTCGGCTACTTTTTTACAATTTTTCATACGGCTGTCATACTGTTCGTTGTGTAGTATATTTCGGGAATGTACATTCCCGCCTGAGATATGTTGTAATATTCTGGGGAACATATCCCATAGCTCCTAGACTTTTGTATTACAGAAAGGAATTGTACGGATAATAAGCAAATCCCACCCACATGTTTATTGTAAGTCTCTGTTAAACTCTACGATTGCTTCGTCTCTTATTACACAAATCAGCCGTTTCGGTAAAAAAAGACTTAATGGTAAGAACACATTTTCAGCGAGTGCACATGTCTATAACTACAACACGCGAAGTAGCTATCATATTTCATTAGATGTCAGCATCAACTGCTCACTACAATAAATTCACATACAATAAGATTCAAATGTTCTTTGTTTACAACACATTACCAGATGACATTGAACTATTAAAATCGATACAGAAATTTATGTGTTAAGTAAAAGCTTTTCTGCAGCGTAACAATTTCTATACAATTGGACTATACAGAGCATCAAAAAGGAAAATATTATTGATTTAACACTGATATTAAATATATTAGTTTCCATTTGTACTGTATAACTGCAAAAGACATAATATGGCTGTAAAAAGTACTGTACCTCACCGTGTGCGTCAATGACCCCATCTCGATCAGATTTTTCATTCGGTTTCCCCGATGTATGTACTTGGCACAACAGCCCTAAGCCAGCTAAGGCCTACCGACAGCGTCCCGGCCTTGCGGCCTTGGGTTAAGGCAGGCCTCCTGCAGCATTCTGCCCTTTGACTGTCCTCCGAGCCGCACGAGCAACTCGAGTGCAAACCCAGGCCGCGTGGAAGGGTAGGGATTAGACTCATGCTAGGAGTGGGGGACCGCCAACGGGAATGCGCAATTCGAGCCGCAGCTCGTAATTGAAAGAGCAATTGCGAGAGTGGACGAACTGTTACACACAGTTCAAGTATCACTACCTTTTATTTTGGAAATGTTTGTTGTTGATTTATGACAATGTTCTGAATGAATCTAAACGAATTAGACACGCATATTTGATTTCGATACCTTCAGTATTATAATTGCTTGTAGGGCAGAAAATGCAATTCGCTTTGCTACAATGTAATCGCAAATTTCGTATGCTGCTAAATACAAAATTGTAATATTTCATCTTTTTTGTTTGATGATGACAGTAATAAATTATTTTTTCTTTATCTAACTTTAATTAAAAAAGACGATTTTATTAAAGCTAAAAACAATTATTCTTAAAAAATCAGGATTACTTTGCTGTAATTCTCTAATTTCCGACAAGAGTATATTATATATTTCTAACTTCAAATCAGCGAATACTATTTATACATAATTACTTACGACATGGTATAAAAAGATTAAGCTCTTTTGGTTCTATTTAATAAGATTCAAAATAATTTCAGGTTTACCCATTAAATATCGTAAAAGAGGTTTTGTTGGTACCTCTTATTCAGCATCATGAGGGAAAACGGTCCCAAATATATGCTGCCAAAAATTACCCGTATTGCCTGTAGTTTGTTTTTATAACAATCTCGATATAAGAGACTGCTTTCAATTTCCTCCGTTGTGTTATCATTTGAAGATTATAACATTATTGGTGAAAAATAAATGATTAAATTTTAATTTTTGTTAGTTAAAATTACATAATACATTTTTAAAAGAGTCCCCAGCTTAACAATGTTGTTTATGAGTTCTAATGCCCTGGGGAAAATGGAAAAAATACACCAATATACGCGAGATGTTCGAGCAAACGTATACAGGGTGCACACAGAGTCTGATCTCCAATGTACGGGATGTGCACAAGATCTTGCCTCGATATTCATTTTGGTGTACCAAATGAGTACTTTGGAAATGTTTGTTGTTGCAAATGAATGTATGCTTGAGCGCGAACTGGAATGTACTTGATGTGCTGACGATGGAATCTAAAGAGCGTGTACACGATGTGCACAACGCGTACCGTAGCCAATCGACGTAACCTAATCCAACCTAAAATATTTACAATGGAAAAAGTCCCAGTAGAAAATCTTCCATAATTCTGCCTACATTTTCGTCCGGAAAAATTACTCATGAGAACCGGATGTTTCTCAGTTATAAATTTTATGCTACAGTTTAATCAGAATTGCGCAAAAGATTTACCACTGAGACTTCGCGGGAAGGATTCACTGGTTACATGTTGAATAAAGTACATTCAAATATGATATATCATGGAAGATGTTATAGAATTAGTACATGTTTGACCCTCAAAAAATAGCATTCACACAATGGAAATGAACAGGCACAATTTTGTGCACAAATTTTAGTATCTGGTCATAAACTCATTCTTAGATATTGATTGTTTTACTGGTAGATGGGAACAGAAGTATATTTTGCTCGTAAACGGATTCCCTTGAATTAACTAAAGCCCTTCTATCTAACATTTCTTCTTGCAGGAGGGGTACGTTGAAAGAATGAAACAAAACACAAATTAAATTTAAAGAAAAACTTATTTATTAACTCTCATCGATATTCACAATCTCCTTGACTGCTGCTCTGGGGCTGAAAAAGAAAGGTTTATGGAGTTAATATTCATCCATCGTTACGATTTCTTATTTGCAGCGAGCTACGATGGATTGGATTGTAACACTATTCAGTTTTATTTATCTGCTACTAACAGAAAGTATAATAGAGCAATGTTATTAGAAAATGAACCAAATTCACAAAAAAGTTAGGAAATCTGATATAAAAATAAATTTGTATGTTTTTTTGTTTTTTGAGAAAGAGCATATGGATTTTGGGGAACTGAAGTAACTCCTTTTTCTTAAAAAAGTGAATAAAGACCAAGTATCAGTGATCAGTGATTAGCCTACAATATAATCAAAGGAGAAATTACAACTCGGTGGAGCAGGAAGATGCCACTTCTGATATTTTTTTTGCTGCGGACAGTATTGCGCTGGCCACCCAAGTCCGTAGCCTTCCCATATAGTAGGTCCAACACTCTATTAAGGACACCCTTGGTTCAAGGGGGGTTTGTACCCCTAACGCTACAAATACTGTGAGTAATGGCCAATAAATGTAATATTTTGTTTATAAATTCATTAACTTTCTCACAATAAAAAAATTGTCTCTACACAACCACAAAAAATTAAACAAAATTTCAAATTATACTCATGCTTTTAGCAATCTCAATGAAATTTTGAGGGAAGCCTCTTCTGTGAACACCACTATCGGCTAAACTATACCTAGGATTTTTTTTTTTCAAATTGAAAAAACCCCTCTCCACCTGACTCGAGTCGAAGCTTTGAGATTTTGGAAAACATTCTTTAAAATTTGTGGGTGCATTACATAAAGCTCCCCGAATATTTTCATACTTTTCTCAAAAACAGATCCATTTTCCCTCTTTAAATTTCTTGTAAACATAGAATAAAATACTCTTATAAAGGTAGCATAGGTAAAATTTTCATGATTAACTCTAAATTTACGAAAATTGCAAAAGTTTGAATTTTTTTTGGCATTTGCCTGCGATACAAAATTGAAGATAGAGGTTTATCTTTCAAATAAAATTTGTTTTTCATTGCCAGATCTTTCATTCAGGTCATGTATTTTTTTAAATAAATTTTAAGTAATGTTCGCGCAATATTGCGTGCAAATTGTGCAATTTAAAAAATAACAAAAACAAGATTTTCTCAAAAACTGCTCCAATTTTTTTCTTTAAATTTTTGGTAAGGATAGTGCTACATGTACTCAGTGAGATGACATAAACGCCATATTGCTCAATTTTTTGGTTTTCCAAAATTACAAAAATGTAATTTTTTGACGTGTCTCGCGTTGTTAATATTTATATTAGCGGCTATTTGTGCATATTATTATATTTATGAGTTAATGTGCTTTAAATAATATCAGATAAATTTTCTCGAAACCTCAACTGTTAAAAATTATTAGCTCAAAATTCCGAATTTTCAGAAACGCTCAAACGCCATTTTCTCAAAGAATTACACCAATTTATTTTTTTCAAATTTTTCGTACGCATAGTGCATTTTGCACTGTTTATGAAGACATAAAATACATTTTGCTGTATTTTTTGTTTAAAAAATACACAAATGTATTTTTTTAAATTATCTCTCACGACGTTAATATGCCCATTTCCAGCAAATTGTAGACACTATTGTATTTGTGAGTAGCTGGCTTCATATGGCTTGGATTTGGAAAAACTCAAAACATTTATGTAAAAAAAGAGCTTGAAATTTCCAATTTACAGTAGCTTTTACATGCCATTCTCTTTAACACGTCTCCAGAAATTTCAAAGAAAATTGCTATTTAGAAAGACGTTTTCTGTTATTTACTATTCTTAAAATTCTTCTGCGAAGGTTGAGGGTAATGGCGGACACTTCTATTTTCAACCGCTCGTAATTTTTCGTGTTTGTAGACTGCAATATCCCAGTTGAGAGGCTAGATAAAATTTTGAAATTAATACATGTAAAAGTTCACTATGATGTTAATCTGCATTATTAATTTCAACTTTGAAATTTGACTTAAAATGTGTTTAAAAAATTGTGAAATGCACGTGAAACGTACTTCATTGGCACCCGTTTGTTAATTGTTCATAGTTGAATACATTTTTTTTTATTTTGGTACAAAATTAGTACATAATTAGTAGATAATGTTAGACTAGTTGGTTTTGAAATTAAGAGAAGTGGGGGTGCTAGCTTGACGCCAAACTAGCACCCCACGTTTGGATGTGGTTTTTTATTGTTTATAGTTGTATACATTTTTTTATTGTGGTACAAAATTAGTACAAAATTATACGCTACTTAATTTTGAATTTCGAACAAGTGGGGGTTGCAGCTTGAAGGTGGTAGTAAA
This sequence comes from Gryllus longicercus, assembly GCA_038098605.1. Taxonomy (NCBI): domain Eukaryota; kingdom Metazoa; phylum Arthropoda; class Insecta; order Orthoptera; family Gryllidae; genus Gryllus; species Gryllus longicercus. The sequence goes on from JAZDUA010000107.1 coordinate 3,705,954, forward strand.
TTGTCGCTTAGTTTACGACATTAGCACACTGATCACTCATTAATATGTAGCTCTACTTGCAGTCTTCTGAAAAGGCGCGAACTCACGGATACTAAACAAACCTTGTTTCCATCTTCATTTGTTATTACTCCAGCATTAATTCAACACTATATAAAACTCTCTTTCATCATAACACTCACCATTGTCACCTTAAATAAAACATATATGTTACGGATCTCGTTGCGTGTCTCACACATGCACTACTTCATTAAGTTACGTGATGTACGTAAAGAAATCAATGTATACTAGAAAAGATTGTGTAAACACGAAAAGCCTGTAGCATATTTTAACAGCACTTACAAGTACGAATGTAAAATGAAACGTGTGCGACGTTGAAACAAAAGGTTTCAAACTAAGTGTAAAAGAGAAGTGAACTACTGTACAGTATGAACAGAAGCAGTGCACCATGTGGAAAACACGCAGAGCACAGCTACTGTACAGAACACCACTACACGGATTTTCACCAGAGTGAGCATAAATTTTAAACTTTTGTCCCGAGCGGGAATCGAACCCGCAGTGAAAAGCGAGCACGCTAACCAACAAGCCACCGAGGGCACTGAATGAGATGGGATCGAGAAAGTTACTTGTGTGTGGTGAATTAGGGAAAATATTCAGAAAGCACAATTTGTTTGTTGACGTAGATGATGAATCACGAATATTTGTTCTCCCTAAGGAAACTTATGAACAGTGTCGTAAAAATATTTCAAAGGAACACTTGAATTTATGCATTTAGTTTGTGGATACAGGCTCCCTTTTTCTGAATCATGAATTGTTTCTTCTGAAATCTCTTTCAATAACAAATTGCCGGAAATGAAACTCCTCACATTTGGAGACGTTTTTAAATGGTCAAAATTCAGCGACGTTTCCAAAAACCGTGTTTTTTCGTCCCCAGGAAGTCAGTAACAATCGCTTTGAAAGAAGCTGCTATTTCGAGCATTGTATTATCAAAGCCTGCATTTTTAAATATCTTTCTGATTTGTGGAACAACAAATATAACTTATTTCAGCTTTACTCCTATTACTTTAAGGTATCTGTGTTTCAAACCACTTACCTTTTAATCCTGACCCATCAGGAAATTTTAACAATGCCCAAATTGATGATAAGCGGGAGCAAAATAATTTTACTTCTTTCAAGAAATATTTTCATTTTCTTTCCCCGATTGCAAATGATTCTCTTTTAGGCCATTCGTTTATTTTATAAAATTTGTAAAATTTTGTTCTTAGTATCTGAACTGTACCACATGCACAAAAAACAGCAGTACTTCATGAAGCTGAAAAAGGAGGCTGCATCAATTTAATAACACTTAAGGAAAGCACAACTGTTAAATCACAACAGTTTATTACCATTCATGACCTTCATATTTTATCGCCTTTAACAGGAAAGCCATGTTTTCATAAGTTTCTTACACATACACTGAACAAACCACACGCACTACTGGAAAATTACTGTTATTAGGTAGTAGTACTTCTTTGAAGGAAGTTTTACTGAAGTCAATAAATAGTCGCCACTCTAGTGGATTATGTTGTACAGCTAAACATTTCAACGAATCATTGATTTTTCTACATGCACACATGGAATTCTGCATGTCAAAATATTGAACGAAAACCCATCTTGATCCAAACTGGAAAATGTTTGTTCCTGGATTTATGCCATTACAGCAATCACGATCCCAGGCTTTCAGATGGCTGTTTTGAAAGCATTGCACTTCTTTCCCTGCGTACGTCACACAGTTTTTAACTGATTTTTAATGTTAAATAAATCAGAGATTTAAATCGCAGAACAAATCCTACAATTTCTTTTGTTCTCTTAAATGAGATTGAAGGTAGTATCCCTGTTCGGATTCATAATTTTTAATTGATTAGGTGATGAGTCTGATGTATTGCCGTGCAAATGAAGGCAGACACATTCAATTCTTGACCACAGGACACAGGCAGATGGACTGAAGAGACATTTAGATAATTTATTTCGTGTCTCGCTTTGCTTGCAAACCCTTCAACTTTTGTGAGGCTGAAACATCTGAACTACGGTTTGTTGGCACACATTACTCCATTAGAACAACGAATGTCATGGGTCGGTGCTTTCCTTTCAACCATTCGGTTACAGTAGTAATTCATATTATGTAGGCATCATGATGAGCAATGGTTATCTTTCTCACATAGTGCACAATGAAAATGTAGATTACATGCTTTCTTAACTAAAATAGAGAATGACGTTTTTTGAAATTTTAGAGTGAATTTTCCGTATACGAAACAAAATTGTGCTATACCCGTTGCCGTTATCAATGGAGCACACTAATTGCCATTTTTACCAACTTCTAAACATCATCAGAACATGAAAATGCAAATGAACACATACTAAGATAACATTCACAATGTACTGTTTAACTTGATTCAATTGCATCATTGTGTTTCAGCATGTGCTACGCAATGAAGCCTCTTTTGGAGAACACCTCGCTAGCTTGATTATTTTTTTTATTAAATCCTACCACTGTCATACTTCTTTATTTTACACACAATAGCAAACAAGCACACAATTAAAACATCAAAATCAAAGCACAGAATAACTTAAAGTAAAATAATGTATTATTTTTTTTTAATTTTAAAAACCTTACGTACTGGCAAATTTTAAAAGACAGATGCGGATTCTACGCCCAAAACTAAAAACAAGTGAAAACATGGCACATACAAAAAGTGTGTGATCAATTCATGTATGATATAATATTACTATTTTAAATACAGAGAAGCAAAATTACTTTAAGTTTGAGAACAAATCATTACTAGTAAACTTCAATGACATGAAATATTAACATGTGAGACAGAACTAAATCTTAATAATAAATTCAATTTATATATGTCTAGATGAATGACAAACTCTTCAGGCAAATTATGGGCGAAGAAGTGGAATGAGGAAATGTCCCATACATACAATGTAACATTGATATTTCACTGAAAATGAAACATTTTTGTTTTGAATTGAGATAATTTATTTCCCAGAAAATAAAAATATGTACAAAAAATAGACACATACACAAGATAAGACTTTTTAAGTGTGAGTACTGTTCTTGGTGAGACAGAAGAAAACATTTTGTGCAAGAAATGTTAATGAGTTGTGTCAAAAATATATTACAACTTCTATCACTATAATCGGAAATCTGTAAACTGGAAAAAATAACGGTCTATTTCCTCTAATTTCACATTTAAGGAAACAATAGTTATTTTCATTCAATGCAAGAAAAAATTGCTGCATAACTTTCAATAGCATTACATTATTGTTCATAAAATTTGTAAGATTTAACATGCAATTATTGCGCCCAAATTGCACAAATATAATCAATATATTGGAGGGATTCACTTGTACATTACGGAATTTCAAGTACATTTGTTGTTTGTTTGTTGTTGTTTCTTTTTGCAAAATAATCAGTTATTTTTATTGTTTTGGAGTTCTTTTTGAGGCTGATTAAATCTGGTTAGATGTGAGAAGGAGTTTTTTATGTAATACAATAACCATTTCGAAATTAACAATTTATATACATATACTTATAAAACGATAATGTTCATTATTGCATTTTGTAATCACGTCCCACTAACCATTTCCTACTGACAATTCAGTATACACAAACGCATTTCTGAACTCTCTTTCTAATTCACCGATTCTCAGTTTTCTACAAACAGTTTTGTACATCAATTGTCAAATTTTGAGTTGGTTGTATTTTGTGCGTATCTGTGCATAGTTAATGAAATATGAATGTCCAGAATTGTTTTTGTGTAACACACTAATGGAATGTATAGAATAAATCTAAAATCATCAATACAAGCTTCTAAAATCTGTTTGAATTTCAAGTCAAAATAACAAACTCCATGTTTAAGCCCACAGCATGTGATAAAATATTATTAAAATCTAATATCTACAAACACAAGCATTTCTCTACATTGTACTTCAAAATGAGTCATTCCTCCTCCTGTTATAATGGAATGTCATGAAATGAAGAACAACTGTGTGATGAACTACTTTAAATGAAAAATGTTATAATCAGTAAGACTAGTATCGACACTTTCCATAAAGGAATGTCTTGGAAGCGCATATGTATTGGTTTTCTACTGCGTTACCAGAACATCATGTATCATGATGTCAAGTAACACCAGATACAATTATGTTGTTTTATTTCAAGAAAATGTCCTTGTAATAGTTCGGTAAACAGTTGTTATGAATTCTTGAAAACTAATATAAATAAGCATATAGATTAGCAACAGTTCAAGTTCACACTTCTCATGGAAGTAATAGTATATATGTACCATTATTGTAAACACTTAAAGATTCAAAACGTCACAGATATAGAAGGAAATGAGATCACATTTCATATTACACATCTAAAACTACATTACATTATGTAGAGTGAAATAAGTCTAATAATTTATCTTCCTTTTTCTAAAACCTATTAATTACATTTTAAATGTTCTTATGTTGATTGTTAAGGCACTTTCATCACAATATTTCGTGCAGGTATGGTGAAATTTTTTTCTGATTCCACGCGAATATTTCGCTGACAGGATCTTATTCCTGCATTTATCTTTTCCATTAAGCGGCACATCGACTAAATACTGATAATTTCACAAATAAGTTCATAGGAATGTATTGATACAAGTCACCGCAAATTCTGTATTGTATTCAGATGAACATCTTCCATTGAGTACATAACTCGACAAGTCCCAAAAAATGTCAAGGAAATATTTACACGCTAATTGAATCATCCATTAGTTCATTTTACTGACACTGGCAATGAAATAAATGTTTGAAATACACTACTTACAAGGAAGAATTAACCCAACTTGATCAGCAGGAACATGCAGAAAAGGCACACACTGTATATTCACGTAGCACTATTATTGAACCTCACTTATATGGTGAAGAAACGTAGTTTATGTACACCAATCCAAGTGTACGTAAGTGAAGGAGTTCTTTCACTTAATTAACTAATATACGTTCGAACAGAACGCATCCTTTTAAATCAGTTTTTACCTTTTAGGAAATGTTTCATCACATCGTGGAAGACACGATTTTTTCTTTGCTAATCGACGTTTATCTATCACAAGTTCAAGATGCCGCACTGAGTAATTAATTGGAAGTACTAAGAAATCTTGAGAATCTGACTGTTGAGATTGAAAGTTGCACTTCACTTCAACACATCAAATATTCGTTCCTTGAAGAAAAAATAAGGGATCCTCTGAAGCGGTGACATCACCTGAAAACAATACAAAAAATAGTTAGAAAACAATACTTAATAAAAACAAGCATACATCGCCCTGTTAAATAGCCGACAAAGACGAGCTAAATGATTCATCTCTCGTAAAAACTTTTTATGCACCAAGCCGCGTGTGCCATACTTTAAAAATCAAAGAAGGCGTATTACCTCACGTCTTCGTTACATAGAGGTCAAGTGACATTAAATAAATTTCATTCTCGTGACGCTCGAACAGACAGACGTGGACAGGACGAATGTCCAGGGAGATTTGAAGCAGAAATTTCACCTAGGATGTGAGAATCCCACACTGCTGGAGTGGAGAAGGAATCAGGGGCAAACACCCATTCACCCAAAATATCGTATTTCCAATTCATTCTTAACTTCGACAATCTTTTCTCAAACACTTTTTAATTATTTTTGCAGAACTATGGGAAGAATCTGTTCATTTTAGCACGCAAATTTACAATGTATTGCGTTGACAAACTAAAGAATGCGACGGAAAGAACACTGTTTCGAAGATTGCCAAAACTGAAGATTGTTTATTTGTGTTAAATATTGTACAGAAAGCTGAGATGAAATGTGAAAATAGTATGGGATGTGTTACAATGTAGACTACAGGAAATTGGACGAAAATATTACAGAAATAGAGGTTACTTACCTAGAACTTGTTTATTAGTTTAGAAGTTATTGTTAATTAGTTTATCAGTAATTTTGTCATGACAACATCACAATTTTAATGCTTTAAAAATAAAACATACTAATGTAAATGGCATTTTAAAACAACCTAACACTCAAATAAACTTCTTTTCTGTTAAAAGAACTCTCATAAAACAGTTTCAATTTTATTGATACGATATGTTCCATTTATTTTAGTATACAAATAGTTTTATTTAAGCAATGTTTCATTTTTAATTTATTTCTTTTATTTATTTATTTTCATTTATTTGTTTATCTTCCTTTTTCTGCTTATCAGTCGTATCGTATCTATAGTAAAGAACCAGAAAGTGTGTTGTCAGGAAAAATTATTCATACATGTATTTGCTTATGTTTTAATAAATTTTTAAAAAATTTCACCGTGTTCACCATGTATAAATGATTAAAAGAATCACTTTGTGTTTATAAGGAATACGATAATTAACATATAAAAATATTCAAAAAAAATGTCCTGCAATAAGATTATTAAATTCAATCACTTCAACACAGCTCTTTCAAATTTCTTACAGTTTTTATAAGTATTTCCAAAGAAACAGCAAGAAGACTATACTACAGACAACAATGGATTTTTTAGAACAGATTTTGTGTAAATTGTATTTAAACTTTAAATTCGGCTCCAGAAATTTTCCCCAAGTGGGGCAACGCCCAGGCGGGGAAGCCCTAAGACCCCATCTGGTCTCTCAAAATGTGTGATAGTTGAGTACATGTACGTGCAAGTGTATGTGCGTATGTGAGTGCATGTAAGAAGAAAGGAGAGAACGAGGAAGGAAAGATGGCGAGCTGTCCGTGGACCGTTAGTAAAGGTACTGCACCGATGTTCGCCTGATAAACTACCGATGAGAGCAACCAGTCGCTAGAATTGAATCCACCTGGGTTAATGTGAGTTAATAGTCCATTATCTAAACACCCTCCGAGAAATCTGGGAAGCTATCAAAGAAAAAGAGAGTATGAATCCCCATAAGGAAATTGCCACATTAATCAGAAGAGTTCCTGGAAGGTTGGTAGCGGTTATCATTGACATAGTAGGTGCTAATACACCTTACTCGAAATTAAAGTGTCACTGTAGAATCGTAATAAAACTGAAATAAATAAACGTTCTTAAAACAGACATTTTTTCAATATGTAAAAGAACCTTTATACTTATTCTTTAAATATGAAAAAAAGGGAAAAATAAATAATTTGTATTCTATTCATTACTAGAAGTCACACATGTCACGTTCTGTAAGTTTGAAGCACGAAGGAAAGTACCAAATTTTATTTTTTTAAACTGCTTGCTTAAAGTTTCTACTACTCAGACTGTCCCCTACTGGTGTCTTAACTCTTAACCATATTTCTTGAGATTTACGAGTTTTTTTAGCAGCTGAATGGAAGTGTGGCGTCTTTCGAGGGTGATTGTATTCAGGTATTCTCTCCCAGGGTGCGCGCACACGGAGGCAACTACCTGGTCGCCAGACGTCCGAGAAGAAACAGTTCCCTTCGTAAGCTATTGTCGCCATCAGTCGTACGCCAGGAGCCGGTTTGGCTCACGCTAATTGGAACGGAGTGTCAGGGGGCACTTGGCACCCACCCTTCGCTGCGTCCACGCACAGGTTTGAGGCGCGTGGAGAGCGGCTGGAACGCGTGCCTGCGCTGCTTAAGGAAAAAAGGTAAATCCGCAGCGTGTCGCAAGGCCTTGATTAAGAGTGCAGGATGTGGAGCGGTCGCACACTCTCTGTATGAATTCCTATTTTACGTTTTCGCACCTTCCGCTACTTATAGATGTCTTCCTCCCAGCTGAGCCACTTTCATCCAGATGCGGTCCCCACTAATTTCCCCAACCATCGCTCAGATGTGGCCTGTGAGCCATTATTGGTCATATTGGATAAGCGTAACAAGTAGTCCATCGCCTTAGTCCATGAAGAGCGTTTCATTCCAAAGAGTACACACACACACACACAAACACATATATCGGGAGACTACTACATAAATCGGGAGATCACTGGGGGGGGGGGGTTAAGAGCGTGTCTCTGCTGAGGCGGAGTCCCGCTGCAGGAGATACCTAGAGGAAGAATTACCCCCACAATCTGACGTGTAAGCCGGTGCTGGATCTCACCATCCAGCTGGGACGAAACACAGCCACCCCAAGCATAAAACCATTCACTACACTAATAGCACTAACAACCATAGCAATTGGTGAGCTTGTAAATATCAATCAATAAATACAGTGATGGAAAGATAAGAATGGGATGAGATGTGTGATGTGGTGTCGTAGGGTGGTTTGAAGTGGCTTCAATATGGGTTACCAGATGAAAAACAAGTGCTAACAATAAAAATGTTTTAAAAAAATCAAGTTTGTATCGTTTGATTTGCAAACAAACCCGACTAGTTCATTCCGATCCCACAAGCGATCCCACGGATATGTCCACAAGTGTTAGGAGATTCCGATGAGCACACACAATCATACCGTGCACAAGCGCGCTATCGACTCGAGTACGACACAGGGCGGGTAAAATTAGCCGAGCAAACTCTTGAAGACGGTGTTTCTGAGTGCAGAGTGGCACGTAGCGCTAATTGCAAACCGGTGCTCCAGGCCGTACGCTCAAGCAGCACTTAGCAAATACTCGGCCACAACGCGGCGCGTAGGCACGTCTATACGAAGGAGAACCCTGGCCACACAGTGAGCCAGTGGGTCGAAACACGGGGCGCAAATTTAACCCTGCGCACGGACACACCACACACACTTTTTTGTTGCACAGACTACAACCTAGAGATGTAGGACTTCAAGAATATGGTTCAAATGTGAGACATTTGATCGAATGATTAAATATTCCTTCACAGCGAATCTTCCTCCCTTTGATGACGAGATCCGGCGTTGATCTATGGATCGGATAGTGAGAGCATGTGTAGAAGTGTTGTGGATGTATGTGTGTGCGCATGTATTTCGTGGTGTTCATCGGAAACACCACGAAAAACTACATTTCAGAGCAGCTGGCTGCTAGAATTCTCCTCCTGACGGCTGAATTCGGCCTAGCCTTCTAGCTAGTGTCAAATATCCCGGAGCGTCGGGACACGAACCCTCGTACCTCCCCGTCAGAGACACTGCAGAGACACTGCAGAGACACTGCTCGTACCTCCCCGTCAGAACAGTTAATACCCTGAGCTACCTAAGCCAGTTTAACCCTACACATACACACTTTTACGTTCGACAGTCTACGCTCTGGAGACTCTGAGGTTTCAGAATCATGTTTCAATTTTGAGAAACCTGAAAAAGTTCAAAATTTTTTAAAATAAATGTGCACCGTTCTCAAATGTTACATTCATGTATTTGATCAGATGTTACTGATACAAGGGTAACTGTTATTCCCGAAAAAACGTACTTGAATGTACAGAATTACGTGAATGACATTCTGCTTGCAGCGTTAAGGAGCCAGGTGACACAAACGTGTGTGCGTTTTCCTTCTTTTTTTTTGGGGGGGGGGCATAATTCCACTGTGCTAAGCAAGAAAAGCATTTTTCCGTGATACAGTACGTAGGTTTAGAATTTAATAGTGCACGCGAAGTAGAGCAACCTATCGCCAAAAACAACTCAGGTTACGACTTATATGAAAAATATACCTTCGTATTCAGAGTACGTTATTTAATATAGTATTATAACGTTTCGTAAAATCGGATGTATCTGAATATCACATCCGTGAGATAAATAATTCCTTCCCCCAAGACGAACGTAGTTTTTGAATGGTCTCTAATTCCTACAAAGTGACGCCAACAATAGGATTCTGTTAAATATTAAGTAATGTCACAGCCTTCGACGCGCTTCACCCAGCCCTGATAAATTGTTAAATATTATTCGCGACGAACCATAATCACGTATGTAGAATGAACTAAATAGAAATTATTTATAAAGCCAATTCTTCCAATATTAGAAGTAGATGTATAAAATGCTAAGATGTCTTTAAGAGTCTAATTACTAGAAATTCTAGGATCTACTAATTTAAAACATATAATAGTATCAAATATTTCATTAGACATTTTAGAATTTTATTAGGGGAGATAATCCTCACGTCCCAATAATTATAAATAGTAAAACAATGTTTCATAAAATGCGGAAGTACATTTTTTAGGACGCTTCGGTGTCGTTATCCCCACTGCGCCGGGCAGCGGAGATCTCGTTTGAAGGGCCTCTTGACGTCCGAGATCTAAGTGGACGTGTAGTATAGTTATACAGCCCCAATTCATGCGTCGCGGGTGGGAGGGCAGGTTGTGCGGGAGGGGAGGGATGACTCAAGTGGCTGTTTTGCCGCGTGGGTGAGTGGGTGGAGGGCGCCTGTTCCCCAGCCCCCAGTCCCCACCCCCCACCCCCACCCGCTTCGCCTGCTTTAGTATAGTCGCTGCTGTTACGTGAGCGATTATTGGGACAGTCATACCGGCTGAGGTGACTCAGGGCATCAACTGATGTCATTGAAGCACCTCTGACCAGGAGGTCTTACAATGCCAGTCCGAACGGTGGCAGGACTTTCGACACTCACAAACTCGAATTCAGCCGCTGTCTGGAGGAGAATTCTAGCGGCCAGCAGCTCTGATCGTTAGTTTTCCGTGGTTTCTTCGATCAAATGACTTCAAATTAACTTTCCTCAAACAAAAAATTTTCTGCAAAAAGGAGCTTCAAATTTCGAATTTACAGTCGCGCTTAAACCTCAGATTTTTAAAAACGGCTCGAAATGTTTCAAAGAAAATTGCCATTTAGGACGAGGGTTTTTGTTCATTAATAATATCAAAATAATATTTCCGGTCTCCAATTTGGAAACCGAAAAATTGAGAAAAAAATCATAAAAATGTATTTGGGCGACGACAGACGGCAGCAGGCAAGAATGTGTGTCAAGTTCGAATAGCTAACCGGGACCAAAGCAAATTGAAAACTAATACAGGAAAGTTTGTGTAATTCTGTAGCACCACTAGTTCACACTGACACTTTGGGGAAGGGACTATCTACACCGTCTGGGTACCTTGTGAATGATGTTACAGAAACTCATGTCTAGTGTGTCTATTTACTGATGGTTTAATTGCACCTGTAATGTTATTCTCCTTATAATATGTTTTATTTATTTACTTCTAATGCCTTTTGCCTTCTTTGCCATATGTAATAAAAAAGTTCAAAGGAACTAGAAAACCAAGAAATACATATTACCCCCCTTATTCCATGTGTGCACGCCAAAGGCTTTCCGACTTGATTTGTATAATTTCTTACAGTTCTGGCGATATCGGAACGGACCAAATCATTGGTGGAAACTATCCCTAACCTCTATCTACACTCACTCAAGTGATAGTTACGGGACATTATCAACCTCATCGCATTCGGCTGACGGAAGAAAACATTTAACGGGGCGACGCGGCCTTCGGCAAGGCTCAACTGTTTTGAAACCAGTCAAAACGATCGTCCGCTGGCCTGAAACGAGACTATCGCCCGCACACACCGGCGAAAAGTGGCCACCTGGAACCCGTGGTATATCACACGGTCGCTGCAGCTGCGAGTTAATGTGGATTTGAAACTCGCCCTCTAAGCCTATAAAAGATATGGCGTGATTAACCCTCGGGAGATGAATCAAATACTTTTCGAGAATAGTTCACGTATCATGTCCCAAGATCCATCAAACTCGATCGGAAGGGTTTAATAAAATGAAATCACAAAAGGTAGGCTCATCTTATCAACTCTACATGAAGTAGTTAATGATTATTTCTATAATAATTAATATAACAATTCGCATTTAATTATACATCATTAACTGAAAAATATTACAGTTTACAGATAAAATATGCCAGGTACTTTAACACAGCAATTTCATTATATTGCATTATATTGCAATGCGGTTAAAAGGATAATCAAGTTTATGCATGAAATAAAGTTAGCAACAAAATCCAATTTTCTTTCCATATCGGAAAAATGTTGCTATCGTGTAGAAACATATTTAGCACTTTATCCTGCATATCAATTTCAAATTCTGAGTCCTAGAAACAACAAAAAACTATACTAAATTCCAGAACTTCGTAACGCTCGCAAAGAGAATCCGGAAATCGAGTCATCACTGAAAAACGGGGCGAAATTACGGAGCAAAAAGGGAATTAATGAACGTTCCTCCTCGGTGCCCCAACATTCCTTAAGCTCCGTTCCAACAGCTGACAACCTGCAACCTCTCTCCTCACCGCGCCCCCTCCGTCAGGAAGGCGCCGGCACCGGGCCGCGGCAGAGCGGTTGTGGAGCGAATGCACACACGACCGCCGAACGCGAGCGTGCCGTTAGCGATAATACGTAACATCGAACAACCGCAAAAAGCCGTCGAGTCGTTCGCTAACCCCGCGCAGTACGTGACGTTAATGCGCCGCCTGGGACGGTAAACGCTCCTGACCCTGCGTAATGGCACGGCGTCGCCGGGCTCCACTCTCGCGCACCTTCCCGCCTCTCTCGTCACCTGCAGGTAGTCCCCATTCGGCGGGAACCGCTACCGCCACCGGCCATCTGCGGCGCATACTCGTTCTTGTTCCGTAGTCGCGCCGCGCCACGCGCCGCCCGCCGCCACCTGCGCCCGCCCCATCGCCCGCTGCACATCGCCCCGACGTCACCTGCCGCCCGTCCCATCGCCCGCGGAATTTTTTAGCCCCCCTACCGCCCTCCGCCCTACACTCACGGACCATATGTCATCTGATAGGCGGCCCCGTCTGCATAATGGGCGTGTATTCTGGAGCACGGTTTTCCCCCCGTAATGAGATGGTTGGCCAACAACCTCCGGACAAATTACATGTGGGGGTTACTTTACGAGATAATGAAATGTAAGAGTATTCGTAGATATGACAGTGTATGAACATCGCCAACTGCTTGCAGACATTCGAAACAACTTATCATCCCGTCATCTTTAACTATTCACTTGCTGATGTGTAATGAGTCGAAGTACTGAGACCTCAAAAGAGATATGTTGTTACGACTGTCATTGACCCCTACAGATAGGCGTAAATTGTCCTAATTTTGTTAAATATTGTTCTCAACGATCCTTAATTAAGTAAATATCAAAGAACGTCTTAAAATGTCAATAATTGTAATACGAGAGGTAGAGGTATTTTATGCTAAGAAGATGTATTTAAGAATCAAGTTATTAAATGTATATACACTGCTCAAGAACAACAAAAACATATAAAACTGCAATACATAAAATATTTTAACAAAGTCTTCACGAATACTGCAATATATTAGCATAGTATATTTATACAGTACAGTAGTTTTGTATAAACCAAGAATATAAAATAACCTCTCTGTTACATCAGGTAACCTGAAAATAATATTTAATGGCGGGTATCCATTTCCTGGAAACCTTGCTGTCACATCCTGGGTATCTAAGGAAACCTTACGATACCTCTCATATGCCTGGAACTGTAAAGTTTTCTTTTCAATTCTGCGCGCATTGAAAAATAATAATACAAATGCAGTTGCGAACCTACTGTATGGCAGACATGGCACGTGCCATGGGCGCCACTCACAATGGGCGCTATTTAGAGTATACTCGCTAAAACAAATAACCACCACCCTCATTTGAAGTATCCGGATAGGGTCACAAATTCGGTTCTTGCCATGTGCGCCCGAATACCTAGATACGCCTCTGTGCAGATGGCAAGAATTATCGCAGAGAAATGGAATGAGAGGCAGGTGAAAAACAGGAAAACCGCACGAAAACCTGCCGCAAACCTTTGTCTTCCACAAATTCCATTGACCGTTTCATTCCGGGCGCGTCAACTAAGATTAGTTCCGTAAGTGTAGTGCATGTTTGTGAAGGTGGCGGTGATCTTCCCCCACTGAATCGCGACATCCGGCACCGACATACGTCGGTTTGTGGAGATTTTCCTCAATCATGTATTTTCCATCAGCTTGGCACCGCCCCAGCCCGGGCGAGCTCTAAGACCCCGACTGGTCTTCCGTCAAGTGTGCTTGTGAACTGCATGTAAGTGTGAGTGTAAGTAAGGGGTGAGGTGAGGACCAGGAAGAAGAAGGAAAAATCGTGCGCGGTCCGTGGCGCGTTTGTTCGGGAACTGCTCCGGCATTCACCTGATGTTGATGGAAGAAACCGCAAAGTACTCAATCGCAAGAATTGTGTCCCCGACAGCGGCTGAATTCGATCTAGCTGTCTAGTTAAAGTCGAAAATCCTGCCGCCGTAGGACAGAGGTACTGCATTGCCATACGTTGATGCTCTGAGCACAAATTCCACAGGGATGGGGCGGGCTCTGCAGCCAGGCCCAAACGGCGGAGGGCGAGAGGTCTGACCGCTACACCACGGGTGGCCCCTCCCCCTCTGCGGCCGCCCGGGCGCGTGCGTGCGTCAGCGATGGAGCGCGTGCTTCTGCGCGTAGGTGGAAAAGAGTCCCCGCCGCCGCCGCCGCCGCCACCGCCGCCCCCGGCCGTCGCGCAGACGCCGCCGGAGCCCATTAAAAAGGTCACAGGTCCGGCAGCAGCGGAGGCGGCGGCGGCATCTTGCTCGCACCCGCGACACACAGCACGCCCCGAACAGGGCTTCCCAAACCGCCATGCCCCATCAGGCCACACGTTTCTTCAGGAGAAAGGTAGGCCCCGAATTACGAGACAAGGATTTACTAATTACTCGGAAATCGAGAAGAAAAGTACTTGATTATGCGTTCCGCCGAACACAGTAAGAGGTACACTCAATGAGACTTTTAACAATGAACTGTACATAATTAGAATTCAAATAAGAAGTAAATATTAATAATATTATATTGTCATAATGTGCATTTTTCTCATCTGACTACTATTAGGAGGAGAGGAGATCATCCTGGAGAATCATGAATTCCTTAGCTTGCTGCTTTAATCTCCTGGCTGGTATTACTCGCGCAACTTTTTTTAACCGATAGATTGAAGAAATGCAGGTAGAGTGGGGGTATTCGTTACGAAATCGGCCACTAGATATTATGAAGCAATTCCAATCTCTGGAGTATCAGTCACGCCTTCGTAACGCACTCAATAATTTGCGTTCTAACTTTATCAGGAGTTTGAGGTAACTGCTGTGATAGATCCGTACCTGCTTCGGTCATTTCTTTAGATTTTTGGAGAAAATAACCGACAAAAGTTCTCTTCAAAAGAAAATTGTTTCTATTTCGCACCAGTGAAGATGTGTTTGAAATGTCATCAGTGCGAGCTTTTGCCTTCATCTGTTTATTGAGCCAGAGAGGGAGGCAAGGTCATCGTTCAAGCAAAGTTGCGCGAGTAATAGTTGGCGAAGATGCATTGACTGCTTTGCTAATAATGGGTGCACTGTGTTCACTTTTTACAAATCAATGTTTTCATAATGTAATCGATTTAATATTTATTGAAGTCATGACCCCGCTCATATCTCGAATTATCGTTGTATGCAACGATATTTCAGAACTTTCACATCTCCTTTTGGAAGAACGTCGCTTTTTATATTTTTTAAACAAACTATTATAACTAATTGATAATTGTATAATATTAAAAACAGGACCACATAACTGGTTGACATCTGGATCGTGGTTACAAATGCCTTCTCACATAAAACGAGATTGAAGTAAGGAAACGACTGCATTAATGTGCTCTAAAATGGAAATCTGAAGATACAAAGCCAATGTACCGGAATTGTTTTATTGCTGCTACACTATCATCCAAATTGACGTATGTTGCCAGGAGGTTATAGCGCCAGTGAAGCATGACCTCCATGAGTTAGTAATCTCATTCCTGACGAAACAATGTGCAAAATTAAATTAGCACTTATCTCTTCTGACATCTTTATTTCTCTTTCTAATGCCCTCTCTTGGCAATAACTTTCTCCAATTTTAACTTCTTTACATTTTTACTCTTTCAAATCCGGTTTCTTCTCGTGAAATATACTAATTTACTTTCAAAATCGTTGGTTTCTTTTTCAACACCCTTTGAACGTTTCAACGCATTCGCCAGTTGTATGTCCTACAAAACAAGACCGGCTCCGGGCAGGTAAAACAACGACCTTGACATTACAGCTTTCGATGGTCCGACTTTGGCGTACCCCTAATTGTATCCTGGATGGAGATGCAGGATCTAGTGGAAGGTACTGTTGCAAATCAGAAAAAAAATTGTAACGTTCATTGTTTTCTGGACGGTATTCCATTCTACAATAATCGTCGATGAGATTTCAAACAAAGTTTGTTCAATCGAGCATGTTGCACCACATTTAGAATGATTCAGTTCACAAGGAGAATACATCAGAATGACAACGCGTGAAATAATGGTTCAGTCGTTAAATAATTGAATTTACACTCAGAATCGTTACGTAACACTAGTAGTGAGTACATTCAAAAAGAGAGAAGATCACAGACGTGAAAAACCCTACTAGTAGCAATGTGTTTCGTGTTCACGACATTACCGCCCCCTTTAGACATGACTCGTTTTTCCGCTCCCGTACCCGTCAAGTGTTGCGTCATTGGAGGAGAAAAACAGAAGCGGCGAGAATCAAGTTCCGTTGGCCGTGCTCCCTGCGGGAAGATCGGATGACAGCCAGAGCAGGTGAGCAGGCACCCACGGCCGCCATGGCACGAGAGGGACCACCAGCACCTGTTCCTCCCCCGAAAATCACACTGATACGCACCCGTAATGCTCGGATGCGATACGACTGGCGAGGAGGAGTGCTGTCGATGAGATCTCACGTTCTCGAGAACAAAAAGCCACTACTTCACGCTCGCATCACGTTGTTTGTTCAACTAATAGGACACGGTAACGGTTGAGAGAAGGTATGATATTTGTAGGTGGGAATCAACTGATCGAGAATGACGTTTCGTAAGTTACGTCTTTTACACACGCTGTGCCGTTCATATTTTTAACTAGCATTTTCTTGCAACACGCAAACGGGAGGAAGAAAAGTGTAATGATGTAAATGCAATACGAGCCTAAAAACCAAATCATCACTCTGCTGTTGGTAGAGGAATGGGTATGCGTATGCTCTGTTGTCAATTTAATCATGGGGAAGATGTTTCATATGCACTGATAAGAAAATAGCGCTACTTATTTATAAAAGATGCCGGATCAACCATTAAGAGACATAATTCTATTTCTACGACTGAAATAAACGTTAAAATAATCCAAATTTCAAGAAATAATCGGTGATGTGACTGAAATTATAGCATTGAGAAGCCGCTAAATTAAGTATATATTAATATTATACTAATATTATACGAAGCGGCTCAAAGTTAGAGAATCAGTGCAGATCAGTTCTTAAGAATGTCCATGATTCTCGATGTCATTGCGAGTATAATGCGATCGAGATATACATTACAGTGAGCATAGACGTTCATAGTATAATTTCTACGTAACATGTTTATTGTATGTCCGGTACATTTCATCAATTACGTTAAATATCACAGTTAACATCACTCTAAGTCGATTATAAGTAAACAATTGTTTATCAGAAATTAACATATATGATGTCGAGTGGAGGATCTTTTGATAATCCTGGCTTGCATACATTTTCCGTAGGTATAATAACTTGCTATTGTGGAGCAACAAAAGGTTGACTTCCTGTGATGACCTTGACCCTTGACTACATTTTGTTCCACAAGTATAACTTGTAATAGCGAGCACAACCTTCAATGATGACCTTGAGCCGTCTACCTTTTCTGTCGGTAGTCTAACGCGTAATAGTGCAGCGACAAAGGTACGCTTCGACGGCTCGCAGTGGTGCCTCGGGGCGCCACAATGGCCCTTCGCGGAGGTGTCGGCCGGCCGGCCGGCCGGCGAACCGGGAGACGGCGTCTGCCCGCCCGCGCCCTAATGAGCGCTGTTCTGCTGCGTAGTCGAGGCGGCCAGCTGACGCCGCGTGCCGCCACGCTCCGCTGCGCGACCTACCGGCGCCCGCCCCCGCTCCCGCCCCCGCTCCGCCCCTGGTCGTTCCCGCCCCCACGCCTGCCCCCACGCTCGCCCCCACGGCCGCCCCCGCGCCCGCCCGCCCGCGCGCCCGCCCCCGCGCCAGGCGCCGAACCCCCTCCGCCAGCCTCTGTCCGCCTCCGGCCCGCAACCTTCTTACCTCACTCCTACCGCGCCGTTTCTTATCGCTCCCTCCCAACCTCACACTTCCCTCCGCTCATGCCCGCCTCGTGTCTGAGCGTCGCTATCTCGGCTCTGCTGCTCACATCCCTTGGCACTGTCTAGTAAGGCTCACGTCTCGTCTCCTTGATTCATCCTCGTCTGACACTTGCCGTGCCTCTTGCGTTATCATCCTCGACTCACGACTTTTCCGTCACATTCCCGTCTCAAGCCAGTCTTAACACTGTTTAGTGTCGACCCCACTCTTTCCTTTGTCGCTCTCAAGTCACATTTTGCTCGTTTCTCACTATCATCTGGCCTATCACGCCTGCCCTCCGTCTCATCCTCGGTTTGCCACTGCCTTCTCTCCCTTCATGCCCACCTTATCACCAGGGTGCGAACTGACAATTTTATCCACAGTGGGACATTCAAAATTCTAAAAGACGAATCGAAGAATTGATGAGAGAAACGAAGGCCTCTTGTCTTACGCAACACTGTTTGAAGAAATTCTAAGAATGTTCTCAGGAATTTTTGTAGGCCAATTTCCTGTAATCGCATTCTTTGGTTTGAGCGTTTCAGACTGAGAACACGTAAATGAGACACATGATATGGATTACTTATATCCCGTGTAAGGAGAAATTCACCCTTTTTCACCAAGAGACAACAAACACCCTTTCGAGGAGCAATTCGCGGTGTCATTCCGTCAGTTCGCATTCTGCTTATCTCCACCTTACCTCGCGCCTTTTTTGATGAAGCTTTTTCTCCTCATTTTGTTCGCTCCTGACCACGAACTAACTCCTGAAATCATTGAGACATCCTCGCCTAGAATCTGAAAATTCCCTTAAGCTATTTATCCACGGTCGATCTTGAGACTGAGCTCGTTGAAAATCTATCGCCGCAGGTACCTATTCCATTATTCCAGCGGAGAGCAATGCACCAACGACAGTTGTCACGCCAGCCTGCGAACGCGGTTTGTTCTGCCATTTCTCTCCACCGCCTCATGCTCCTGACGAAAATGTAATTATATTGTCGCATTTACTACATCCTTCACCTGCCCACTCTGTGCTTGCGTTTAGGTTGAATAATCAATCAAAACAATTAACATGGTAAAGCCCAACATTTCGGCCATTTAATGATCCTTCATCGGGGCTTTTATTCCAACTTTTGCGATTTTCAAATCACTCATATAAATTCTAGAAACACAACCAATTCACATGCACATTTGAACATCCACGTTTCGAGTTTGATGTAGTTCTTGTTTTGTTAGCACTCTTGACACTACTAACACACTCAATGACCACATGGTTGATCTCACATTTCATCAAACAACTTGTTCTCAGTCTTGGCTCTTATACGCATATCATTACTTGCTTACCACACAGCGATCAAATAAAATAAGTAGATACGTATTTACATGCTGGCAGATGACGTTGGCATGTTTCCATACACATGAGTCGTTTTCTTATCTTTGCATGTAATCTATATTGCGAAGGTGAGCAAGTAAAATTAGAAAGAACTATTTTTCCTACAAAATATACTTTTTTAGAATAATGTATATCTCTCAGTAGTAGCGATTCCGGTGTGTTATAAAGAATAAGGACGTGTTAAAAAGAAAATTGAGAAGGCTGTTTCAAATACAATACTTTATGAATGCCTTCAGTCAACCTTCATTTCTGAGAGTAATACTTTGCTCTATATTTCTTATTCTTACATTTTTAAAAGTAGCTCTTAGAAAGACAATCATGAATTCACAATAACACGCGTAAAATTGTATATTATTGTTCGGATATTGCGATAAAGTCAACAACAGAACCACAAATCATTATCAAGAACGAAATTCCGAAACTGATTTTACGCGAAATTGCGATTTGCACGACATGAATTCGTTTCTACAAGGATGCTGAGAACCTGCACAGCTTCCACTATTCTTTCATGAATTCCTAACTCTGTTCTTTCGTCAAGGAAAACCTCCAAGTACGAGACAGAATACATTGTGTTGGAATGGGATGTCTGCGCCTACCCGATATTAATGGAGAATATACATGGAGAGTAACGGATGTTTTTACCTTCAAATATATTGTTCACTACTTAACTTGAGTTACTGTCACTTAAATAGAGGAACAAAAGGGAAAGAAGATATGAGGGTTGGAGACAATAACAAAAGAAAATGTAAAAGAAAAGAAAATGTAACCCATGAAAACTACGGATATACTTAATAATGTCTGCTTCATCCACACCTTTTTTCTAGAAATGTAAACTTTGACAAAATTTAAACACAATTCACCATAATAAGTACGAAATCGCATGTTGTTGTATTTCTTAACGACACAGTATTGAATAGATATTACCCAGACAAGCATTCCAACTTACGTCGACAAGGCATTACATTGCAAACAGAACTTGATTGATTATCCCTCGCAGAAGATAAAAGTACTTCAGAAACATATTAACATTTAAACATATATAACCATTAAAAAGTGCATTTATATTCTGAATAAAATACAATGATTTAAAAGATGTATGACCCGATATAATATTTTGTTTAAAAATCATTGGAGGCTCGTGTCCATCGCGCGACGTAATTCAGGCACAGTCTACATCTATATTAATCCGTCCTTGTTTACACCCTTTGAACACATTTGTTCGAAGCGAGTGATCGTACTCTTAAGTTCTTTTCCGCGGCGACCAGTTGCAACCTTGGCATGACCTGGATAATGGGCAACCCTGCGCCTGCCGCCAGTGCCAGATGGAAGAGTTGCAGGCGGCGGCGGCGGAGGCGACCTGACGTGTGGGCTCCGGAAGTCGCATGTGGATCGCGGCGTTCTCCGCCGCGCCGCGAAGGGCTGTTTAACACGCAGGCGAGGAAATGGCAGGCGGCGACGGCGGCGGCAGCAGCAGGGGAAAACGGCGGCGGCTCGTCGAGCGAAACGGTCAACGAGAAAAAGGAGTTGACAAAGCGAAAGGAAGACACAAATAAGCGAAAAAGACAGCAATAATGAAGACAAATGGGAGGTAGCAATGAAAACAACAAGCAAAAGAATTCGAAACAAGACGACAGGAAGAACAAACAAGATAGGTTTAAAGTTGTAAGGCACTCCAAGCAAAAGAGAGAAAATAGCGAGGAGGAAGAGTAGTACGGAATTGCTACGAAGATATCAGCCACGAAGAGTTGCCACAGAGTCGGTGCTCGAGAAAAATGACACATCTAAGAAATGTAATATTCTAAGACAACTATTTTAATATAACCTGAACCGTTTATTTATCGGCTAAAGGCAACATGGGTTACATACCGGCTATTGATGAACTCTAGTAAGTAATTTTTACCAATAATATACTATTTTATATGACGATTTTTCTGACTTGTTTCTTGTGCAGACACGATATCAAAACGCAAAACACTGTTGAGAGAAGCCTTCTGCTCCGCTGATGTTGGAGGTAATTCTGCGGTAAGTACGAGCCAGGTTATATATAATGCGACTGTCTTCTGCACATTTCTACGGCGACATAGGACTGTCGTCAGCCCCAAGGGAGTTTTAGCGCCAAGTGTAAGGAGACATCCTTAAATTTTATCGGTCACGTGACTAACGATGTTATACGGCCGTAAAGAACAATATTCAGACGAGCTTTAGCAATTGAATCTTTGCGTTATGCATTATAACATAAGAAGCATTTCAAGCGTTGAACAAAGAAGTTGCACGATGTATCAAAGAATCTAGACAACGTTGAACCATGGTTACCACTCGAACCATGATTAATAGAGAGTAAATAAAAAATCATCACGCAATATGTTTTATATATTCTGTCCCTGCTCGATGATTATGACTAAGATGACTACTGTAAGGTGAACTTAGAGGCTTCTGCAGACCAGCACTATTATGTCAGGATATGGCCATAACCCCTAAAGTAAGACGTTACAACTTCACGCTTAATCACATGACGGTTAGTGCATAACGTCGCCACCTTACGCGTGGCGCTAAAACTGCTAACTACTGTCCTGTCTCAAAACTTGAAGCTCGCCGAACAAGTGAACGCACCGACCTACCATATATTCCGGCTATCCACAAGGGCTTCTCCGACGCCAGTTGCCATCTCGTGGCCGGCCGGCCGGTCGGCCAACTAGCTCTCGTGTAAATGGAGCTCCACACTGCTCTCCGCCCTCGCGCCCACTTCCGTACCCGCCTCTGAGCCGGTCTCGCCTCCGCGACAAGTTATGCCACTTAACCCCTACGGGAAAGCCGCCAGTTGATGGAAGTTAAACGGTCACACACACCTCGACAATTTGAGTAGGCTCGGTTTTGGGAATCTCTGATATCACAAGGATGATTGTAAATATTGTGATACGCTATTTGATAGGAAACAAAAACAAGAGTTTGCGTTACAAACACTACTTATTTTCTCGCGTTATTTCGAACTTTGCAATTTTCGAAAATTCAGAAAATTGAACGAAAATGAGACCTGTGTAATTTTTAAGCATCTATTCGCTCAAAAACTTTCTTAGAACAGATTTGAGTTGAGACAAAATCGCGGTCATCAATATCGTATTTTTGACATGTTAATTTTTCACAATTTTCCAAAATATAGGGTTATGCAGAAAATGGGACCAGTACCAACTTTTTACCGTCCTTTAATACACATAAGGAGACAATTAAAAAAAATTGGAGCCGAGTTTTGATAACATAACTGTTCAAATATTGCCTATATTTCTCGCAAAGTTACGCGAAAATATTCATATTTTCGAAAAATTGTATCTAACATTATTTCAAGATTTATTTTGAACTTTAAGATACTCCGATATGAAAACACTAAAACTGGCGGTGTCCGATTTACAATCGACACCAGCCAGACAAGTGATCTGTGCTAGCTCGTTAAGCCCTGAAGTCACAGCGTCTAACCACTCCAACCCGAGCCTACAGTCCTCTCGGTGACGGGTTGGCGCTTGATCGGCTCCTGAGGCCTGCGTATCCAACTTAACCGGCGTGGGGGGGGCGTGACGAGAGGAGAGAGGGCGAGGGGGGTGTTCGATATCAGCAGGAAGCCGGGCGCACGCGTCAGGGCGGGGGGACGGGGGAGGGGGCGGAGGCCACACCCCGGAGCGCCGCTCTTATCGCGCGGGGAGTGTGCCGGCGCGGCGTGGCGAACGCGGGGGCGGAGACGGAGGCGGAGGGCGGTGGGGCGGGGGCGGCGGGGACGACAGGGGAGCGCACCCGATGTCCCAGGAAGCAGCGGTGAGGAGAGGAGGTGGGCGCGGGAGAAGCTGATCAGCCCGGGCGCATGTAACAGTACAACAAACTGTGAGAATTCGAAAAGTACCCGGAGGCTATCACACTGAACCGCTTCCAAAAATATTCCACCGCGTATGCACTAATATCTCTGACTCTAGGCCTTCTTGTTTTGTAGACTGGCGCCGTGCAGCGTGCAATAACACCGTCGTTCACCATCATGTCCCCACGCGTTCGGTATCCATGATTGCTGATGTTACGATCACTTCAGGCGTATGTACAAGTACTACAACCGAAGAGGATGTGATACATATTCAGAAACCTTAGGCAAATACGAAGTAAAAAACTACCAAGTTAAGTTTTTATTAGGTTGTGTAAGCATTTCAAGTAATGTTCCGCCACCCCAAGAACAGTTTTAAAAACATATCACCTCAGGAGATAAAGCGATTCTGTAGCAACACAGTACTAACCAAAGAGCGTCTTTAACCTTAAGGCGGCTAAAGGTTACATTCTTATTCGGCGAGTAGAGAGCAACCGCACGCCGAATCCCAAGTAGTGTGGAAGATCAGCTTTGCTATATGCAGAGTGACGAACTTTCAGGGCTCGCCCTACCCATCGCGTGTCGATGTTTTGGACACATCAATGGAAGCGGACATTCGCCGAACACATCAGCCGCTCGAGATTTGGCGAGCAGTAGCTCGCTGCTGGGCGTATGCCTCATGTATTGATCCGCCTTTACATATAAGGTCTAGCCTTAAGCGTATATCCAGAACCTTAAATTTTGCAGTAATTTTTAAACACGCGTTGCGGGGTCAGGAGCGTGTTGGGGCCCTCATCCAGGCCACAGTAGGAGGGAAGTGGAAGGTGCCGTCTGCCGAGTGTGCTCCACGGACTTCCGCCGCCTCCGCCGCCTGCCGAGGCCGCTTCCGGGCGCCGCCGTATGGCACGCGCCCGGCGTGTGGCAGGAGGACGCACGGCCTAGGGCGAGACGGTCGTGAGACGGGCGGTTCCGACTCGTAGCTGTTTCCTTACTCTTTTGTATGACTCCCGTTTAGTGATGCGACATCGACAACAAATGTTTCTCCAACATCAATGGTTGAAAGATGGTTTAGTAACCTCTAACATTAAGTTCGTGCGCAACATGGGCCACTGCAAGTATAGAAATGCAATAGCAGTAATGCATATGCTTCTTCTTAGAATCACAAGACTTGGCTTGTTCCGCAACTGGAAATGCTTTGCAATTCTGTGCGGAGCCACCAGATTTCATAATTACGAACTCCAAATCATGTTCTGCGTACCACGATGTATTTTTGTTTCAAACTTTAACTTGTAGATAACCTTTTTCGACGAAGAAATGACAAAAATAAACTAACTCCTCAGACTTCAAACGGCACCCGGATCATAAGAATCCAATGGTCAACTAGATTTCAGGTTTCCGTTTCCACTCCATTTTAAATACAGATTTCTAAACGGATATCAGATACACAACAATTTAGTTCAAGGAACATTTTCAAATATTAATATCACTTATAGTATTCATTACAGTTATTAGAAACATAAACCGTCCAATAAACCTTCCTGTTGAATTGGCAGAAAATGCAATTGAAGGACATTTAATTTTGGAGACACGTGAATATACCATTATGAACACTGCACATTTATATCCTGTTCAATGAATTACTATGCCTGCCCATACATTCAGGTATGTAATCGTATTAGGGATGTAAATAAAGAACAATAAAGGAATCCAGTCTCTTCAGAAAAATCAATTTTCAAACAAATTTATTGATTGAAAATGAGTTCATTTTTTTGTCTATTTTCAGGCATACTTTGAAGACATTTGTTTCTCAGCATTGATATTGTTTTCGAGAAGTAACCTTCTTCAAAAAATAATACGCAAAATGTGTTTTGAATAAATATTTGAAATAAGTGAACAGACACAACTTTAGGGAGACCTTTCTTTTACTTGGGAGATGGGCGAATTACGTTCGTTGTTATTCTTTACAACCTCCTCGTGGAGGCCGAGACGAAGAGAGACACCCCAAGAGGGTTCCACATGTGCGTACCCCTAATGGGCTCCTGAGGAGAACAGGAAGAGCTGCTTCGAAGTAGGATGGCCTTGTCAAAACAGGCCACTTCTCCCTTCCGCTGCTTTCGACGAGCAGGGCGGAAGGGTCCTAGACGGGAGTTGTCTGTCTCCCAGTGGGGGTGAGCACGAGGACCGGAAAGGTATCGAAAATACTGGTATTTTTTATACCTATTCCAAGTACCTTTATTCTCTAATTCTCTTTCCGATTCAATTGTGCTCCAGATGACGAGTGGTCCTAGTTTACGGCTAGCTATATTTTGATCCAGTTTTATGGCTTTTGTCGAAAATCTACGTCGAGGCTCGAACCTTAGGTCGCAAACGCTGCCATGGCAACAGTTGTCACTCTGAGCCATCTCAGCCGGTAATAATGACTATTATTTATCAAAAAATAACGATATGATTCTACTGAAATGCCAGTACTTTTCCCAAGAAGACACCGGTAAAATACCTTATAATAGAAGTATTTTTCCGGTATAGACATCCGATAAACAAAATGCCTCTATAAATACCGGTAAGTGACGTCTTATATCGGTATTGCTTATGAAGGTAAAGCAGAGGTAAAGGTATTTTTATTCAGGTTTAAATATCTTTACCGCAATAAATTCAGTCTTTGGTCCTAAGGTGAGAAGTAATTTCTACACAAGGCCGCCTGGAAATGTAGTGGAATAAAATCAGGGCAAACATATTTATTGTGCATAACTGATTTTATAATTATTAATATTATTATTAGGACATATGCAACGTATATGAAATTTTAAAAGTTTATTTTTTTAATAAATCAAATTTTCAAATGCCATACCAGCACTATCCTTAACAAGTAAGATGGGCATTACTCACCAAGTATCGTATGAAATACGCTATCATGACATTGAACATTTCTGTGCAACTTTTTGATTTCAGAAAACACTGCTACAGAATGTACAATGTATAATGACACTTGTATTTCAGAATTAACTATTAAAACCGGGTCCTCTCATGACAAAAAGGCATTGAACGTCGACTTTGATTTTGCAAACGAAAGTACGTTTTTAAAATACAATGAATAACAGTAGTAAAAACTAAAATTAGGTCACTTCACAAACATGTGTTCCTCTCTTTCCTCTTAGACGTTCTGTTAAGTAACTACGGGCAGCTCTTTAACTCGCTGAGGACGAGAAACTTAGAAAGACGACTTCTCGGCAGTATAATCTTCTCCACCATACGTCACTTACAGTTTTCTGTTGTTTTTTGACTAAATAAATCTAAATCTAATCATCATATATACATCGCACAAACATTCACTCAAATATCATAAATACAAAACATTTAAAAGAAATAGCAGCACATCCCACGGTACGACAATAAAGAGAGAATTCCCTCGCAAACCAACACAGAAATAAACATCGCATGCCATGCGACGCAACCTGCAACCCATCACGGTATCCGGGTATCACTGTCAATCCATCACGGGCGGACCGTCTCTTTGCACGATGCCACCGCCGCCCCCCACATCGTCGCCATACGTTTCCCACGCGCGGGGGCCAGATGGGCGAGTCGTTAACGCCGACCCTTTCAAGAACCCACTCGAGCACGTACTCGAACAAAAAAAAAATTTACCACTCGCACAAAAACACATCTCGCCTCGAGATAAATTAGAGATAACACCAGCGCCTCCAAGGCCCTCACGCAAACACCACGACCGCGATCAGACGTCCAAGTGGAACGGGCGCCACCGCGCCGCTGCCACAGAATAAAACAGGGCGAAACTGTCTGGGAAAAATGAACAGTTTTTGTCTCAAATGCTCTGCGGTACAAGGTGTTCAAGCTCCAAATACGTTTTACCGGATGAAATAGCTCACTGGCAACACCGTTTCTCCGCAGAATCGTTAATCATGAGATCGTAAAGCTTGAGTCCCGATGGTGGATGTTTTCGACACTAGCTTGATAGCTGGTTCGAATTCTATCACGATCTGGAGGCGAATTCTAGAGGACAACTGTTCTGATAGTTTTCTGTGGTTTCTCTCTTCAATACCAGACGTATTAGTACGCATAAGTACATTTACAAAAGGGTTACAAACCGTGCGCGATTTTCCTTTCCTCATTCTCGTCGGTGTTGGTCTATACGTTCCAGTGGTAGAGGAACAACCCCAAAACCCAGATATAAACTTACCTTCACCTTCGGGAGTACTGCCGAAAATAGTTGATGCGTCCGGAATCGACACCCATTTACTCGCTCGAAATGTCTTGGACCCTGGGACGACTTGCACATTCTACGAATTTATGGGGTACCGCGGTCGGGGGAGTATTATAATGGGTTAAACGTCTCTTCGCAACTAAAGAACATTTGGCTAAATATTTTACTAAAGTCACTCCGTAGTAATGTAGACATAATACGAGTACATAAATCTGTAAGAATTCTTAACATTGCTTAAACTGCTACTAAAAATAATGTAAATTTACATTGCTTTGACTGCATAATTTTGCTTGCTTATTTGTAGGTTACACTCGCAAGAGATGTGAGCCGTCAGAGCTGTGGCATCTGCATTGACCACACCCAGGCCACTGCTCCCGCGCCCACGGTCGAATTGTCGCTTCTCTTCTGGTCCCACGACACCGAACTGCGGTTTGGCTCGAGTACCCAGAAAGATGCAAGAGCCACGACCTCCTCAGTCTCGTGCACAGTTAAAACAAGCTACTTCATATTCCTTTAAATTGCCCGTTCTTTTACTATTTACCACAACAGTCACAGATCGAAAATGAGCTAAGGTTCTCACGCCCATTCGCGAAGAAATATATAAGCAGTTCTGTTTTACGAATTGACTGGGTCGTAAAACAAATATCGGAAGTTTTGGATGACAATTTGCTCAATGTTCAATTACTTCAAAAAATGGTAGTATTTGTTTATAGTAAACTTTATTTTACGATATTATCTGATACTTTCTGTTTAAGAGGAGGAAGGAAAGAAGAGCAGTTGTAAAAAACCATCTCAAGAACGGCCGCAATCAAGAAAAAAAACGTGAACTATATAATTGAGCATGTACCCCAAACAATGACGTATGCTTTGTGCTTCCACACAACATCCTTTAGGAGCTAGAACACAGTAACGGCAAACGAACTTCAAGGTGTGAGTGTTGAATATCTCGAGAGATTTTCATTACGAGAGGGGCGTAATTAATTCGTCGCTACAAATGGGTGAATAATGCTTTTCGTTTTGCGGTGCAAAAAGCGATCTCCTTCGGTCGTGGGACCTTGCCGCGGGCAGGCGCACAGGCAGACAGGCGGACTGCTTCGCATGCTCTTCTGCGGAATTGAAAATGGGCGGCGCAGCGCTCGATCGCATCGCCGTAATGTATGAAGGCGCGCCCGCGGGCGGTGGCGGGCAGTGGCGGGCGGAGGCGGGCAGAGGCGGGCGGCGGTGGCCGACGTAACCCCGCCCAGTCGTTGTTCGAGCGCGAAGGAATATTGCCTCCGCGATGGAAAGCAGGCGGTGGCGGTGGCGGTGGCGGTGGCGGCGGAGGTGGTGGAGGCGGCGGCGGCGGCGGCGGCGGCGGCGGTGGCGGTGGTGGCGGCGGTGGCGGCGGTGGCGGCAGCGGCGGCGGTGGCGGTGGCGGTGGCGGTGGCGGTGGCGGTGGTGGCGGTGGCGGTGGCGGTGGCGGTGGTGCCTCGCGCGCCCGGGGCTACGCTATCTGGGCCGGAACCCCCGTGGGGTCGCCTCGGACAAACTGCGGTGGCGCTGCAGATCTCGATGAGCCGCTAACCACGTGGAGACGGACGGGCGTCGCGTGGCGTGGCGTGGCGTGGCTCTAAGCGCCTCCATTCGGGTGGTCGGTGGAGCATTTTCAATCTTCGGCCTGACTACCAACGGTGGCGGATCCAAGGGGAGTATGAGGGGGCCATGCCCCTCCCAACAAACCCAATATTTAATTTTAATTGTATGCAATTCATTCAAAACTACTTATTGATCGCATCACATTCCAAAGTAGCATTTTCAGAATGAAGATACATTGAAATATTGAAACCTACAACTTTTTTTCTTTCTCTATACTACGTAAGTAGTATTACATGACGCCAACATTATCGCATTAAAATACTCTCTATTGTACGTAAGTAGTAAGTAGGACCTGATATCCAAAAAGTAAATAAATCTTGTTCCTATACGTAGTAAATTACTTCATTTAAGGTAGAAATCATTTAATTTTGCTCTTTCCAAGGCACCAACCGTGCTCACAAACTGACTGAATGAGCATCGGTCATTAAGGGACAAATTTAAAGAAGGTAGATTTAACACATTTAATACATTAGAAAATAATACGGTTGATATCTACCTCAAATTTTATTATCTACGCTCTTTTGATATTACTTTTCAGACAATTTTCAAAACTTGATTTTAACATCAACGTATTTTGTAACATTAAATAGGCTATAACACAAGTGTCGCCCACTTGGTAATGGAATAGACATTTGAAATATTTCCCATTAAAGGAGGGCCGTAGATTTTGCGTTCTAAATCGGTAGGCAACACGGAAGCAGAAAAAACTGGTAGAAAAAGTGATGAAGCAGTTGGCAAATGAAAAAAATAAAGCAAAAAAAGATACCTGCAAGGAAGCAAGTATATGGTAAAAATAGGGAAGCACATGAAATATATGATACAGAAACATTGAACAGAAAGCCAGGAAAAAGTTAGAAAAGCACGGGAATAAGACAATATCGGTAGAAGACAGAAAAGACGAAGAAGACGATTAAACGCACGCCTGCAAACTGCTACGCCTTCCCTCGCAGAAGGCCCCTCTGCGCTCCGTCCCCGCGGCGCCACGCTCCGCCGCGCTAGCCGCCGACACCTCGTGCTTCAGAAAGGCTTCGCAAATGGTTTCATTTCTCACTTGGCGAAACAGGAGCACGCGAAAAAGCCCGCCACCGTGAAAATGGCAGCTGCGCCGCGCGGCCGGCAACACACGCCACCGCCGCCGCCGCCGCTACTTCTATGAACTGCTCTGAGCCAGGACCAAATGCGCGCATGAGCACAAAAGCCTTTTTTGCGAACAAAGATTATTGATTAATAAGAATTAATTCTAGTACCAGAAAATGGGCTGTTTCAATTTTGCTCCGCCGTTGTTCCTGGAGCTACTCAGACCGGAAGTCTCTAGGATTCGATTCTTGACGGTGGCGGAAATCCAACACTAGCTCCGTAGCTAAATCCAATGCAGCCGCTATCGGGAGGAGAATTCCAGCGGCCGGATGCTCTGATCGGTTTAGTTTTCGAGATTTCTTCTATCAATACCTGGCGAATGCCGGATCAGTACCGTAACAAACGGACCCCGCGCGATGTTTCCTTCCTCTTTCTTGCCCTCTCCTTCATATACACTTCCATGCACTACACTACCACATCTGTCGGAAGCTTAAGGCTTGATCCAGCTGGGACACTGCCTCGTTGGGGAGACACCTGGAGGGAGAACGCGAACACGTTTTTGATCTGCTAAACGTTTCTGTTACTAGTATTAAAAACTCTGTTGCTATATGTATAATGTATGTACTTCTATGCATAAATGTTAATATAGTATTTCCTAGCCATTAACAGAACGTTTCACAAGAACAGATTGTTAAGTCACACGGTGAAGAAAAAAGTGGAGGCAGGAGCCTAGCCTCTCTAACTCCATTGTCTTGTTTCATGCATAAACAACTTTGCTGTACTTCGACCACAACAGAACGCTATCCAGAAATAAACTCGATACTTTGAAAGTGTCACTTGGTTACTGGCTTCCTTGTTAATCTATTTTGTACGGCAAAACATTTTAAATACATCGCAATGAGAAATAAGTATATAATACATCACATAATTGTAATTAATTTGTCATACGGAGCAGCCAGCAAAGAAAAATACACTGACAAGAAAAAAATATTATGTAGGAACAATAATACGTAAACTGCCATTACACAGCATGCATACATACGTATGTATTTGAAAATTAAGAAATAGTCTTGAGGTTCTAGAGCACGTATGGTTAGAAAGTACGTAATATTAGATGTAAAAAGTTAGCGTACTACGTCTCATTGTATTATCATGGATGATGTCATCAAGTAAGCTTAGTTGAGACACGTGGGTTAGAATTGCACCAAGAACTACTATTGTCTACGTACTTGATGCATAAGTGAGATATAACTCTGAAATAACTTCGTGCAAAAACACTGAAACAAAAAGTAATTCAATTATCATATACTAAAAGTACGATGTGTATGTAAACAAGTCTCTTCTAAAGATATCCATCACAATTAGATGATGCCAGAGAGTCAATTACTGACATAAATGTGTAATGGTTTCATGATCAGAGCCAGTAGTTGCCTTCATTTCAGGGTCAATGACTTGTTTGCCTCATTCCGAGAACACTGATCCAACGAGAGCACGAAACCATTCCTCAGGTTCATTATCGACGCCGTACGTCTCTCGTAAGAGAATGTATGAGAAGTGATTCCCGAGGTCACTAGAGCCGTAAGTGTAGAGCAAATCACATCCCAAGAGGTCTTCCTCCACCGCTGAAATGTGATATATGTGTTCGACATACACGTCAGCATGAGGGTTTCTATCGTCAAGGTATTTCCCCCCGCGGGACCCTGCTCCAGTCACAACAAACTCCAAGCTCCCCACTAGACTCCCGGCATGTGTGGAAGGGTACTGCATATAAGGGAGGCTATCAGAATAGAGGAGAGGAGAAAACGAGGATAAAAAAGAAAAGATAGCACAAGATCTTAGGCCGGTTTGTTAATGTACTGCTTCGGTATTCACTATTATTGATCGGAGAAACAATAATAAACTACCGATCAGAGCAGCCAGCGGCCAGAATTCTCCTTCAGGCAATGGATGAATTTGAGCCAGCTATCTACCTAGAATCGAATATATCTCATTGATGAGACACGTAATCTGAGACCTCCCGGTTAACGACGCTGCTGATGGAACGAACTTACCGCTGTGCAATCGCAGCCGGTGTAAGGTACTACTGGCACCAAAACCACCGCGGCCGCCTATTGAGAGATCAGAGGAAGGGGAATGTGCTTTCCACTGTGTAGACGCCGTCACCATTGCCGCTCCGGCGTCGTCACAGTTTAAGCGTGTTCCTCTCTTTGTCTCCGCGGCGCGGCGTCCGTTAAATACCAAAAGACCAGAGGGGCCAGGCGCCACTCCGTGTTCTGCCTTTCGTCTCTCTGTGGTCGCGCTTGCCAGTAAGGCTCGCTTTCGAGAGAGTTTTTTCCCCCTACAGATCGATTTAAACGTGGATGGTCGGTATAGACTGATGCAGATGTACCACACAGAAAATGATCTTTCAGGTCGGGCGAGTATTATCGCTTGACGTGACCAACGAATTCGTTATTTACTCATTTTTAAGATAATACAATATTAGAATATTTCATTACTTTCAACAACACGATTTCAAAAACTGTCTTGATGTGTATAAAAATATGGCAAAGTAATTTTTGAGGCACTCAACAAAAACACGAAAAAAATTGTCCACATTTTATGAAATATGCAAGTTAGAGCGTCACTTAAGTGAAAATTTTGAGCAGCAGCCCCAAGCATCGCATCACTCAGCTGTGGGCCGACTGTCATAAATACTCTATTCCCCTGCGGTTGTTTTCGTTCTTATCTCCTCGCCCTACTCCATTTCTCTGTCCTTGCCGTTGCAGGTTCCTTCGCTTGACGCTCGCTTAAACCAAAGAAGAAGAAGAAAGTCTCCTTCAATCCATGCCTCAACGGTCCGTCCACCACCGTCG
The DNA here is from genome assembly GCA_038098605.1 of Gryllus longicercus. NCBI lineage: Eukaryota > Metazoa > Arthropoda > Insecta > Orthoptera > Gryllidae > Gryllus > Gryllus longicercus. The sequence continues at coordinate 3,739,032 of JAZDUA010000107.1, forward strand.
GCAAATTTCGCATCAGCTCCGTGCCTACATCAGTGCTTTGTACTGGAGTCCAGCTTGTGTCCACGTTCGCTGCCCCTCCGCCGCCAACCGTACTGCCACGGGCGCGGAAACAAAAAAGGAGCGGCAGCGTGTCGCCAAAGGCGCCGCCGCCGCCCACATCTCTGTCGCCGACCCCACCCCCACAGTGCCCCTCCCGCCCCTCCACACGCTCAGCTCTGCGGCGCGGCTGCAGTTCTCCGCGAAACAGCTGGGGGGGGGGCAGTGCAGAAGGAGAGAAGATCCGGAGCGGAGGGCTCCCGGGCGGCGAGAGACGAAGACAGAGATGAAGACCAGGACGAAGACGAAGAGTCCCCATGTGCACGACCCAGCCGCCGCCGCCGCCGCCACCACTGGAACGAATAGCTGGAATTCAGGGTTTTAAAGTGCTCCCGACGCTGCGGCCGAGGCGGAAAAGGAAAACCCAAATGTAGCATGATGTACGACTTCCAAACAGAAGCCTGGGCGGAGGCGACGTCAGGCTGTGCGATGGCCACGGCGGCGGCGGGGCACGCGGCAGCGGTCTCTGCTAAGGCGGCGGCGGCGGGACCGCCGACGTCACGCGTGTTAGCAAGCGGTGGATGGCAACGGCGGCGGCGGAGTGGCGGCGGACGAAGAGACGGAGGCGCCGGGGGCGCGGCACAAGACACACGACCAGCTTAGGTGCTACAAGGCATCAATAGATGTCACAACAGTGCCTCTGACCGGGAGGGGCTAGGGTTCGATTCCGACAGTAGCAGAATTTTCGACATTCGCTAGATAGCTAGGTCGAATTCAGTTGCTGTCTGGAGAACAGTTCTAGCGGCCAGCGGCTCTTATCCGTATTTTTTCGTGATTTTCGAAAAACACTTAGGCGAATGCCGAAGAAGTACCCTAACAAAAGGATCACGGACCGCGCTCGATATTTGCTTCCTCTTCCTTGCCCTATCCTCACTCCTTACTTATACGCACTACACTAACGCACATGTCGGGAGACCAACCGGCTTTGTACCGGCTGGGAGGTGCCCTGCTGGTATTAGATACCTGGCCAGGGCTAAACCCCGCAAACCGACATGTAGGTCGGCACCGGAACTCACCCTCTAGCAGGAAATCACCGGCACCTCGCGTGATAAAAACCATCACTACAGTTACGGGTCTAATAACTTTGTCACTTGAAAATATCAATCAATTATTCAATCAATCAAACAACTAGACACAAGTCGAAGCGCACGCTGTGAAAGTTGCCAGCTGCGCGGGCGGCTTGGTAGCTCTGAGGTGGACGGGGTGACGCGTGTTGTAGTGGTCACATTGCTCGCATTTTCGCTCCAGGTACCGAAACTAAAATTTCGGTCCATCTAGTGCAATTTGTGGACGACAAAGCGGCATCACGGTAGGTCTTCTTCACAAGGGCCTCTCGGTTCTTCTGCACCTCATTACACACTTTACTTTATCATCATTTGTATAATAAGATTACAGTGACCAGTCTATAAAAATCATGCATCCACTCCAGGAATGACAAAAACGCTGGAAACTGGAATCATAATAAAGAATTGGGGAAGTGGGGGTGATACATACCGTGCGTTTGATTCCGCAATGAAGAAACATTGGTGTCGTGGTTTTTCTAATTTTTGTCTAATATTGATGGCGCGTTTTAAACAATTCGTATATTTTTTAAGTATTCTCTCTTCTTTCTCGTTTCCAATTTTGTCCTTCGGCCGATCTTCGCCTACTCCAATACGGCACTCTCTCCTTCCTGTCTCCCATCTGGCTCTGTCTGGTTTATCCGTCTACATTTCGTTTTCATATCGCCCATGTGCATTTGATTAATTATTTTACAGGATTTCTTTTATTTTAATTATTTTATAGGATTATTTTTGCCATGTTTTTATTTGATGAATTATATTATTCTGGGGAATGTATTACTCACTTGTCTTTGAGCCAATATGAACAAAAATGATTCATCAATATAGTGTGTGCACAAATTTGATGATTTGAATGTAAATATAAACTATTATATTATTGTTATTATTATCATAATTACAGTTGTTATAGAAGTTTCAAATTTCATTTACGATTTTCACGAACACAAGATAAGTTACTTAATAATATTGTTGAAGCCATACTCCTCTACCAAATACGCATACACGCGCACACGTGCGAGCATACACGCACACACACATACGCATACATTTAAAATACGGAGCAATTGGCGAAGGGAATAGGGAACGTAGCAACTGGCGTGACTGTTTTATCCTGGGCCCAGAAATCGTCCAACTCGCAGGGAGCAACGCTGTGCAAACTGACTCCGAACGCGTGGAAAACAAACCTGAAAAACTGGCACCCGAAAACTGACGCCCGGGAGCTAGATGGAACCGTTCTCGGCCTCCCGCCCCGCCCCGCCCCGACCCACTCCGCTCCGCCCCGTCCCACCCAGTTCCGCCATCTCCAGTCCCCCGCACCGCGCCGTCGAACTCCTCCCCGCCCGACGCCAACGACGCTCGACGCTCGCAAGCCAACATCGGGCCGTCTTGCCCGGTCCCGCCCGGCCCCTCTTCCCGCCACACCCATCCCCTCCAATCCCCAACCGTCCCGCACAGCCCCGCACCGACCTGCCCAGCTCGGCCCCACCCAGCTCCGTCTTCTCTAGCCCCGCATCGCACCGCTCAACTCCACTCCGCCCAGCACCCCAAACCTAGCCCTACACCTTCCCGCCCAGCCCTACTGTCCCGCCCCTCCCCTCCCCGCCCCACCGCGCCCTGCCCCTCCCTCCCCCGCTGTTACGTATCGCCCCGTGCCACCCCACTCGGCGTCGCTTCTCACAATGGGCCTCATCGCGTGCGGCGGGCTGCGTGTCGGGGGCTTCTCGACGCACAAACATTTTAATAGAGCCGCGGGCCGAAGACTCTTCGCCCGAGCGAGCCCCCGAGTCGACGTGTCAACGTTCCTCTCTTGTTTGGATGCGTTGTCGATCGCCGCTCCCTCCTTGCCTCTCCCTTTCCCTTTCCCCAACTGAATTCTTTCTCGTTGCTCGGCACTCCTTCTGACCCGACCGCAGAGTCCGCCGCAGGAGATGGATGTCCATCACACGTCCACGGTCACCGCAGTGGTGGTGGTGGTGGTGATCGTAGAGGTGGTGATGGCGGCAGTGGTGGTGGTGGTGGTGGTGGTGGTGGCGGTGGCGGTGGCGGTGTTGGTGGCAGCGGTGATGGTGGCAGCGGTGATGGCGGCAGCGGCGGATATGGTGGATGTGGTGGTGGTAGCAGTGGAAAGGGTGACATTGGCGCCACTGATGGGATATTGGCGGAGGCGGCAGTGCCTGACGTAATAAAGGCAATGCGGCTACAGAGGCAGTGTCGATGATGACGGTGAGGTTGGATATTGTAGTGGAGGATACCGTAGCCAATGGACCAGCCGGAGTGTTAGAGCAATGAGACGGAATGACTGATACAGTTAGTACATAGTACTTTGATTTTTTTCGTGAGAGGAGTTTTAGATTGTTCGCGTGGAGTTCGTTATGGAGTGTGCGTATCACCTCGGCTTTCACACATTTTAGATTCAGGTCGTACTGTTTGCAATAGGTAACACTAAATTAGCGTAGTATCTATAACACTATCTTCTTTTTATAACTTATTTCGAGCATGACGGCTTTACGTGACAGTGAACTTCATATTTCCATCAAAGCGTGTAAAAATTGAGTGGACAAAACGATTTCATATCAATTGCTATTTTCTCTGCTTTTCACTCGGCAGTAGATTCATCATCATTATCATTAATAAACCACGACCAGTATCATTATAAAGTGCTCAGGTACGGAAAGTTTATTTCAAAAGTAAAAGACCCAAAAACCAAGTGATAAAATGACAATTGTTAAGGCAGCGATATTGTGGTCGCTTAAAACTTCCATAAATTCCAGTTTCGTCAGACATTCCACAAATGTTTTCTTTCGTGTCCGCAATAACCCGTACACGTTTTCTTGAGTTCTCGCATCTGTAGATACGTGTGAAGTGGGGGGAGGTTAGCTTTTCTTGTCAACAGTAGTACACATTAAATTTGTAACTCGTTTGCCAACAAAAATAGTTTCTCTATCACATGAACAAACATTTCTCGTTGTGAAGTTGCCAAGGCTCGTTTCTGGCTTTTATTCATAATGCAACTGTATATGCATGTATACTAAACGAGATGAGGCAGGTTTTCCGGCGTATGTGCATAAAAACATTCTCCACTCGTTCTCCGAGGTTTCGCTTTCCGGGAGCTTATTTATCTGGCCCCCGCCCAACTTTGAGGACTGAGGACAGCGTGACGCGGGACGGCGCGGCCGGCGAGGACGCGGCTCGAGGTGAGCGACCGCGTCGCCGATAGCAGCCCCAGATGCACACGCACGAAAACTTGCTACCGGGCACGAACCGAAGACCGGTGTCCGGCGATAACTGCCCGCCCTGCGGAACTCGTTTGGAGCAGTTTCCTGCTTTACAAAGCGCACCCGAGGAGCACGCCGCCGTCCCGCCCTGGTCCCGCGCCCCTCCCTCCCCCCGCCAAGCTACCCGCTGGCTCTTTCCGCCCCGATGACGCCTCGCCACTTTTGCTCTCGACCCAAACACTGGAATGCTAAGCATGGACACTATATCTTGTATTCACCGGCACACGCTTAAAATTTATTTGGAAAATTACAGTTAATCTTATATTAATCGATCTGCTGAGTGGCTCTACAAATGTGAGGAGTAAGCAATTGCATTGACGCTTGCTTCAAGAAAGGAGTAGCGTCGAGGCTCCTTCCTAACGTTCAGTAGTTGCTGGGGGGGGGGGGGATTGAATGGGTGTTACAAGGAGAATCCCAGATGGAAGTTACTTGGATGTCTACCCTTCTGTCAAAGATGTGGAAAGGTATTCGATTTTTTATTCGCTTATACAACCACATACATCAGCAATATCATTAATATAATGTCAATATGCTTATGCGTAAATTCAGCAGAAAAGAAACGTGACAATATATTTCATTTCAGCAAAACAAGTAGTAATAATTCAGAACAACACGCGATCATTTGACATATCTGTACACATGTGCAAATATTAAAGATGTGCCTTTTCAGAATAACCTATCCAATTATTTTGCTCGCCTTTCCGGAATAAATAGCAACGAGTTTGAAATGAAGCAACTACCAATGAGCAGTTTTGAAGTACACACAGCCGTCACACGCATCGAACTCCGTCACTCAACGACCGAGAACCGAAGGCAGTCCTCCGCTGTGGCGGGCAAGCTCTTTGCTTCTGCCCGCGCGTGCGTCAAATTTACGACCGGAGCGAATTCGGTTTTAAATCACGTCTCCCTGCCGCATGTCGCACTACTTTGCGCGCAGGCGCTCCGTGTAGGTTACGTGCGGTGGCGGCGCGACAGACGTACACGCACGAACGAGCACACGACCTGCTTCCCCGCCCCACCCCCGCCCAGCCCCCGCCGCGCCCTCTCAAAGACGTCGCGCGGGTCAGTCAGAGGTCGCCCCAAGCACACACGAGCGCGGTATGCGGGTTGCGGGTGGCCCCATCGTACTCTCCGCTCGTCCTACGTTCCCATCTACTACATCATCCGGGGTGAGTCAACCGACAAGATGTAACGTCCGTTGTATATTTTCAGCCATGCAAGATGCCGTTTGCACAGTCGATGGTATAGACGGAGATTGCTGTGGTACAATATATTTCTTCATTTCCCATTTTTATTTCGAAGATATAAGGTCAACCTTGATTTTTTTAATGAAATCATACGCTAAGTATAATGTAGTGAAAGGCTTGTTCGAAAGGATTTAAGGAGAAGACTCTAAAGATGTGAATATCTTCATATTTTAATAAAAGGTTGTACTTTTTGTGACGTAGTCTTTTATTGAAGGTAACGTTTGTTATTCCGCCTTTTTCTTGCTTCCACTAAGGGGGAAACGTAATCGGCCCGTGTTTTAATTATGCACTCTTAGCAGTCTTGACCACTTGCGATTTAGCTCTTAATTTGGGAAACACGAGAACTTTCCTTTTGTATTTACGAAATTGGTTCCATTATTGCCATCTCTTGGCCAGTTTTCAAAGAATTTGATACATTATGACTACCAGGAGTTGATCCACGAGGGAAGAAAAGCGAAAAAATTGTATGCTTAACACACAACAAAATATTTCACAAATTAGTATTTTTTCTACAACTTAAATAGTATTTACAATTCATTCATTAATATAAACCAAACAGTGTGCATAAATATATTGGGAGGTTTCATGGAAATAAAATTAGTTTCAATTTCAACATGACATGAAGTTTCCGAAAAACTCGCCTCCTCCCCATCAAAAAGTCTGAATAAACCGTTATCGAAGATGAGAAAGGTTTTCAGGCATAGAAAAGTAGATAAGTGTGTGGTAGTGTAGTGCATGTTATTGTAAATATATGTAAGGGGGCGAGAAAAGGACAAGGAAGAGGTAGGAAAGATCACGCGCGGACCGTGGCCCGTTTGTTAGGGTACTGCTCCGGCATTCGCCTGATGTTGATCGGAGAAACCACTGAAAATACCGATCAGAGAAGCCGACCGCTAGGATTTTTCTCCAGGCAGCGACTGAACTCGACTTAGCTGATAAGCTAGTGTCGAATGACCTGCCACCGTCGGGATTCGAACCTAGGACCTCTCGATCAGAGGGACTGCACTGACATTCGTTGATGCGCTCTTTCCCGGTCCGATCACATCGCAAAATGCTCCGAATTTTCTAAATAATTTTAACGCATGGTTTAATGTAATCTTCGAAAACAAATCTACCAATTAATACATTGCACACATATACTTGCCCTTGGTTCAATTTCCGCATACATATTTTATTAAGAGATTTCAATACATTTTATAGTGATTTATGGTAATTATTTATATGTTTATAGGAGGATACGAAAAGAAAACTACGTTACCAGTTATTATTTTCTATTCTGTCCTGACCGATCCACCTGCACCACTGTATAGGTAGTAAAAGTGCTGCAGCTAAAATAAGACGAGAGTTGCCTGATACTCCGTACCAGTTACAGCGTTTGTCTAGGCTAACACTATTCCGTGCATCCATGCCAACGGGCAGACGTAATTAAACAATGCACACTGATGGTGGGCTTCGGAGTCTAAATGGCATTTTTATGAACTTGAGAATGAAATATGAGGAGTAAAACGTAATAAGACTCAGGTTCAGTTGTGACGACAGGCACACGATAATAAAGAATACCGCTAAATTGTGCTCTGCAGAGAGCAGACATGAGTGCACGCAATGGCCTTCAGTAATACGCTGGAAATAGTGGTTTCAAGATCCTGACATGACGTAATTCCGATCATAAAACGTTTCTTATTATGCAGAATGACCCTACATAAAGACGGTCGCTAGAAGGGAAAAATGAATTACGAAAGTTTTTAGTAATGATGTACATTTCTCAATAATTCATTAATAGAATATTGTGGGGAATACAGACAAACATTATCTGATGTCAACAACATAGCAGCTGAGTATGAAAGTAAAACAAGCTTTGAACGTGTTTCAAGTATAAACAATATAATAATAAACTTTTAATTCTCTACTTTCGACCGAAATTTTCCCTGACATGTAAAGAAGAAACCTACTGAAAGAAGAAAACATTTTAAAAGGAACTGAAATATTTTTCGCAAAAAGACATCCTTCATCACGATATTAATAGGGATCCAGGTGTTTGTAATTTATTTTCCATATTTGTTTACAACGAGTAAGGTTTTATTCGTAAAACAAGCAAAACATCTCAGATGTTAAAAAGTAGTTCCGCGAAATAAGTAGCGTTGGGAAATTAATCTGACCAAAGGCACAAGTTTTAAACATTGGCATAATCCATACTCTACATTCCACACTCCTAAGTTTATTGAATTCATGTGAATGGTAATTCTCAGAAGAATGTGACCCCATCACTTAATGAAAAAAACTGAGTTTGTAAATGCAAACTCAGTTTTTTTCATGTTCATTGCAAAAATTCATGAGAACAAATTTGCATGTTCATTGCAAAAATTCATGAGAACAAATTCAACTGTTATATAAAAAATTAATTACAGGAAATATCTCAGACATTCCATGGACCTTCATCACTCAGAACATCTTATTGACACAATATCAGGTGGAAAATTCCACCATTGAACATCTCAATAAAATGTATTTCCACAAATTTCTTAACCGATCAATTGGCGTGTGTAGTGAATGAGAAATGCAACCCACTGTTGGTAAAATAACTGGCATCGTTACCAAATTAATCTCTCTTTATTTGATCTCCCTCCTGAAAAGGAAGGCAGTCGATAAATTGCAGTCGTGAGGATTGTAGATGTCTCCAAAGATTTGTAAGACCACATACTAACGGTCGATTTGGTATTCTCAATGCGAAACGTTGCAGCGTATTTATGAAATGAAATAACTCCACTATTTCTTCTGCACATAATGACGAGAACATGGTCGTTGAACTCGCAAACCTTTGAACTATGCTCATTATACAATGTACACAAAAATAAGTTAGGGAAAATCTATGTAAAATAATTGTATATTATTTTCGTGAATGAATTTGAAACAACCGAAAATTAGTCTATATTTGTCCGATATAAATAATTTTAGTAATAATTGCACGAGTCACTTTTAAAAGTGAATTAGCAATTTGTCTTTAGACAATTATTTTCAAATATTTGTTCAATTTAAACCTACAGCATTATACATTTATATCGATATCGAGTGATTAATGCAACCAACAAGTAATTTAACATTTTATTTTCACATAAATAAGCTCTATAATGATATAACAAGCAGTCCTTATCTTTTATACACCAAGAACCCATTACATTTGATACATACAAAGAAAAGCAAGTAATACATCACAACATTCATGCGTATTAGCAAGGTTACCCTATAGAGACGCAAGGAATGCCAATCTAGACCGAATATTGTAATCAAATGTCTTGTTGTAAAAAATTATCAACTTTTTTGAAAATCATTCAATCATTAAATTTGAATATAAATTGTAAAACTATTAATTCATTTATGTAAATGCTAGTCACATATACATTGTAATAGATATTAGTTTATTTAATGAACTGTAATATCGAATTATTGTAGTTCTTGAATGCTGTAATTTTCCTCACGATAATCCTAATAACCATGCAGTTGATGCTACCATCGATTAATAAATAAATAAACAAGTAAATAAATAAATAAATAAATAAATAAATAAATAAATAAATAAATAAATAAATAAATAAATAAATAAATGCATTCAAACAACGAAAACGCAAGGCCTTTCCAAAACGTAGGGGCGCCCTCACATTGTCCAGAAACCAGTCGGCACGGTTTTCGCAGTTGGGTCTCTCCCCGCGCCAGAGCCCCAGCGACGCGTCCGCCACGACGCGGGTGCCGGTGGCGTGCGCGAGGGGGTAAACCGGCTGGAGGGCAACACCCGTTCCACCACAGCCAACACGAAGTACCGGAACTTCCTGGCCAGCCGGCGCGGCGCTGGCTCTCCCTTGGGTTACTTCCGCGCGCCACCCAATGGCCCACCCGCCCCCAGACGGACGCAGGGCTGTTCGTGGCCCGTGGGTCACGTGTGGCCTTGGACGATTTTCAAGTTGGTGCTGCTCGTTCAACATAACTGTCTTCCGAGGCTTCAACTTGTACAATTTCATTACTTCGCGTTTTGTTGGATATCTTGGAACGTCATGAACATATCAGAAGTCTGTTTAATACACATTTTTACTGTTTACTATGCAAATAATAAACCTCAGTACTAAGCGTGCGGAGACGAAGAGACGAGTAAACCACCAATATAAAAATAAGTTCGTAAGATATCCATAAAAATAAGTTATATGATGTCCGCGGTCCATTTGTTCTCATGAGTAAAATTTCGGCTGCATGGATAGTGAATGGTATTGAAAATAAATCAATAAACAGTGAAGAAATCATGAGGACAATGGTAAATTTACATTGACTGGCTAAAAATCAAATAGAGACAATTGCAAAATTCCTTCAAAGAATCGCTGAGAAACTGGACAGGCCATGATGGATATGCACCTCTCGATAGCAATGTTCAAGTGTAATCCTCAATTTCCGCATTAAAAACTTTGATTTGCTGGATTTTTGTTTTGTTTTTGTATTTGTTTTGAAGGAATCTGGAAAATACCATTACAAATGAATGGAGTGAAAACCAGAATGGTATGAGTGACATACTATTAATTCTGAGAAAACTGTTTATTCAATTCAATACTACTGGAAAGTCATGGTGCTGTTTTGTCATTCAAACCGCGGCATTTCAATTGTTCATTAAAACCAGGAAGTTACAGTGCATCTGAAATATAGCCTATAATAAACACTTTTTTTTTCTCGGAATTTATGAAATTTCGCTTATACCATTCTGATTTTCACCCATTCAAATATGAAATGTGTGTTTAAGCAGATTATGAAAATTACTCAATTATTGTTACTCTTTCTGCACTTGACGCGAATTCCGCAAATCTAAAGCTTTGTGGCAGGTAGAGTCCATCGACATTTTTAACGTACCCGGATATCTCCGAGTATAAAGAGCCGGGGCGGGGCCCCATTTCATTGCCAACACGTGCTCGCGGAGCACTCGCCCGCACCGTACAGGGACGGACAGGGGCACACTGGGCTCGCGCACCCGTTGCTAACCTCGCCCAACCTCACGCCGCGGCCCCTCGCCCGCCCCGCAAAGTAGCCTTTTGTCGAGACGGCACATCCCCAGCATTAGCGTGCGCCCTAAAATAAAACCTTACGTTTTTTATGCTTTAGCCAAGGGCTCAGGGCGGGACCCCAGATACCTGGAGGGTACCGATTTGTTTCGAGGAAGAAAGAATTCCCCTACCGGAGATGTCTTCCAAAGAGACCTCGCCCTGCGAGAAAAAAAAATAATTCGGACGTCACGTGTTTGTCGAGTCGTATGTCAAGGACAGAGAAAGGCGCTTGCTTCTTCCTAAACGAAATGTTGCTGTCTGAAGGCAGGTTGGATTTGGCTTCCCGCACAGATTCTTCCCTCTAAGGCGTTTTTTCGCCTACGCAAACACTACTACCTAACGGCTTTGAATGGTGATCTTGACGGGACCCTTTCGCACGAGAGTTTTCAAAGGTGGTACAAAAATTCCAAGTATTTAGGTTCGCATTTACGAGCCTATCCGAAAAAAAGTTAAATTACAACCCAACGGAAGGATCACGGTATCAAAACTATACTACGGAAATCAGAAGTAGATCCAGGATCACTCCAAGATGAGGATGCAGGTGAAACAGAAGCTTTATTCTAGGAAAGTTTCATTTTCGTTGTTTAATAAATTTTCTTTGGAAATGCAGATCACATAACGTATGATATAATACATTGAATATATTGTTTGTTTAATATTTATTAAAAGGGAAATTAATTACATTTTCAAGGCCCGAGGAGGTAATGGTCCGAGGCCTCATTTGCGCTAACAATAAAATATATTTCGTGAACTTTTCGGAAACTCTGGCCCTCGAAAATTTCTCATTTTAAAAACAAAAATGTAACAAATACTATTTATAAACTGAATATAAATAATTTTAAAATGAAATGGTACGTGAACGTCACAGCTTTGTGACAATGACCAATTTTCATTAAACACTGACTTCAAAAACATCGTTACCCGATTGATATCGATATTCATTCGATATTCACTTTGATTGACAGCTTCGGAAATGTTTGAAGAAGAAACAACAAAACGCCGACATTTAAAATTTGGAGATCACGACGGGACTGAGTCCGTATCATGAATGGTAGTAGTTTGCTAACTACTTATGTGAAGTTGCGTGAGTGTACCCCAAAATAATTAACGTTCTACGAAAAATATGAACAAATTGAAATTCATAGTATATTAAAAGTTTATTAATATTCGGTATCAGTATGTATTGTTACACATTCAGAGGGATGAGATTTGAGATGAAATGTTGAGATACCAAGACCAAACAAATCTTTAAAAACTGTCAGTTAAAAATGTGACAATTTTCATATATTTTGTAATTTAATGAGAAATTTGGGCTTGTTTATTCTTGACGTATAATCCAATTCGCCGAGATATTGCAGGGAAACATCTCTTACTTTTATCCACAAAAGAATGGAACTCACGATTTTTATTTCTAATCTGAGCGAACGCTCAAAATAGTTGTAGGTATGTGTACTTTGTTGCAATTGTAGCAGTGCAGACCGTGGCTTCCTAGTGTTTGATGTTCTCATGTAGATTACTTTGCTTCTACTCTCCTGAAGCACAGCACTGTTTTCCACGAGAGAGTGAACGGCGAGCCAAACAAGTTCGAGAACAGATGCAGTACAATACCTACACCCAGCCACCCCTTCTCGTTGAGCGTGCTTGCGAGAACACGTAAGAAATCCCACAACACTACGACTCGCTGGTGGCGATGGCGCCTTCGAGCTCTCACGCGCCCCCACGCGTCTTTCCCCTGCCTTTCACCCCCAACACCCCCTTTCCGTCACGCGCCACCTCACCCCGCCCCACCTCCCCGCGCGCGCCCTCTACAGAAAAGGGGGGTGACACTGACAAGGGACAGAATTCATCACCCGATCGGGGCTGAGTTACGGCCACAAAGAAGGTTTCGCAACGTGTGAACGAAACTTTCGGAGAGGATCCATAAATTAGAAGCCGTACCGCTTAGAGCTACGCGCGCATAATTCACGTCGGGATATATGGATATTTTATGCATGAAAAGTAAATAGGTTAGTCAAACTAGGGTAACAAGGGCAATGCGTGTTGTTTTTAGGGTGGAGTAACCTATTGATTTTAAACAATTTGATGCAGTTTTCGTTGGAAACCTCTTCCAGGCGCGACGCCGTGGGGTAGGGAGTTATCCGCCGTGCATCTCAAGCGTGCTTTGGAAGACGCCGCGCGCCACACGCTCCCGGGCGAAGTCGCTCGCCCGCGCCCGCACTCCCACCCCGACCCGTGCGCTTACGTCATCCGGGGAAGCCTCCCCGAAAAGGCTAGCGGCGGCGGGGGCGGCGGCGGCGGCGGCGGCGGTGCGAGCATAAATCTCGAGCGTCCGAGAGGTGTTAAGAGGATATCGATTTTCCTGCAGCCAGCGCTAACGATGCCAGAGATTTGAAAAGCTAGGGAACTCCCCGAGTGTGGAGCGGTAGGAGGGTGAGGGGAGATGAGGAGGGGGAGGGGGAGAGGAGGCCCCCGTGCCGAGGGCGAGATGGAATCATCACGCGCGGAGCACGAGCGTTGCCGCCCCCGCACCCGACTCGTCGGTTGCCGCCCGCCACCGCCCGCGCACTCGCCTCCCACCCGCCAGTATCTTTCAGACCAACAGCCAAAACAAATGAACAGATTGAACGTGTGGAATGCACTAGGGACGGGATGTCTACGTGCTATGGCCCTCTGATAAAATTAGGAAAACAATCGACAATTCGATACGGCCAGCTTTACTGGCTTGGTTCATGCAAACCCAAGTAAACGGTGAGACTGGCCTTCGTTCAAAAATTCATCGTACTTTTAAATTTAATTTGTGGAAAAAAATTATTTATGTATTTAACGTAAAAAACTATGTGACTTTTTGGAGTTGAGAAAATGTGCTGTCTAGCTGCAATATGCCAGCTCTGCCCTTGTGAAAAACTGAAGGGAAAAAATATCAGTAAGAATCTCATACCCACCTTAATGGCGCCCTGCGAATGTTTTTGCCACAAACGAACATAATTTTTAGAACGGATATTCATGCTTACCCTGATACAAAAATGTATTTGAACTAAAAAAATATTAAAGTATTAATGTAATCAGATGCTATAAATGTATATAGACAAAACATAACTAGGAACAACGTTGTATGGCCGTAAATTAACTTCAGGAAAATAATAGAGCAATATTTGTCAACTTCGTTTTAAATATAAAAGAATTATATTTTGCCAAAACTCTGTTTGCACACATAGAATTTTATGAAAATTAATAAAAAGTGTACTTCTAGCATATATTTTCAAAACCAGAAAATCTTTATGAGCAAATGATCTGGAGGGAGATAACAAATTTATTACTATTTCCATATATACGTCTAAAAAGCACAATACTGTGATTTAAAACATCCGTAGCAAATGTGTCGAAACGTCAGGAACAGGGCGATGAATTTGTCGATCTTTATCCATCCGTACCTCTAATATCCACACGAGGCATTGGTATTATTATGCGGAATACCCTATCCTGTGGTAAAGAACCTTTTCTCGATTCCCGCAGTCCTTATCATGAAATCGAATTTCTCTTGATCCCAATAACAGCAACACATATACCTACATTTCTTCTCGTCGCGCTTCATCGCACAAGGCCGTTAAGTATAAAATGCAGGCCAAAGACTTAGCATTTCACCTATACCCGCTATATGCATATGTATACGCCCTTAATTCCAATACGGTTACAAAAACCGGTGCATCTTTTGTCTCGGGACGCAATTTCGATGAGAACGGAACCGCACAATGGGCTCAAAGTTATCCGTCGCTCCAACTAGCTCCCTGTTGTTCGGATACCTTCTATTGAAAATCCTCGAGGCTACCTTGACACTTCACATAGTCAATGGAAGAAGATTTACATATAAAACACCTCGGGGGACTGGACCTGGGACCCCCTTGGGGGGGGGGACCCTTCGGAAATCTTTGTAAATCAGAAGACCGAATTTATAAAAAGGCATTCACGGTTGGGAGGAATGGAAATGTAGTAGCAAAATCTGTGCCTTGGTCCGCAAAATTCTAACGAAAACTATTGATTCCAGGTTTCCGGTATTGAGGACTGCCTGAATAGGGGCCGGGGAGGCCTGGAAAGGGACCGCGTGGTCACGGGGAAGGCAAAGCGCGGTAAAACTAGCGACGGCAGGTATAGAGGACGTGGTCGTGCTGCCAGCTCGAAAAAAGCACTGGTAACAATAGTTAGGTAGTGGAGTACTCTGGTCACGAATTGAGAAACGGTTTATTTCACTTCGTATTGGCTTCATAGGGTTAGAGGTTGTCATTATTGATTTTTATTTGTAATGCAAGTTGTGTTAAGGGTTATCAGATATTATTAATCATTAATGGTGGTTATTAGGGAACAAGTATTTGTTGCAAGCAGTAGATATGAGGTAGCGGTTTATTGTGATAATGAAGAATGCTGATGTTTTCTTGTGGTTAAAGAATTCAGCAATGGGGATGTTTATGTTTACCATGGTTCCTTACGAGACGGTTTGCGGTTTAATTTAATTTTTAACGTGTAGTAATTAGTAGAGAACATATTAGTCAAAGAAGGCAGTGTTATTTATTAGAAGTTACTTTCAATTAAATATGTAGTAAAAATATTCGTATGGTGTTGCGTAAAGTTGTTTTAATAATGTAGTCAATGCACATGCTGCTCTTATTTTTTGCAGTTCCTGGGCAGGGTTTCAGAGCAGACTATATTATTATACAGCGTTTCTTGAAGATTAAATCCACAGTTGGTAGTTTATATAGTTTGGAGGTTGTGTGAAGTTGATGATGGATTGAACACGTGATGTTATGGGTGAATTCAATTATTTTTTCTGATAGGACAATGAGGATTGTGTAGATGTTGATGGTGTTGAAAGTGGTAGTGGAAGGGACTTTATAGTTGTTGTTGTTGGTGGTGTGGTTGTTGTTCTTGGTGGTGGTGTGGTTCTTGTTGTTGGTGGTGATGGTGTGGTTGTTGGTGGTGGTAGTAGTGGTGTGGTTGTTGTTGGTGGTGGGTGGGGGGGCGGCGGCGGCCATGGAGGTTCTGATGATGGTGGTGACTTCATGGAAGGACGATGGAGTTACGGGATAGCTATGGTGGTGGGTAGTGAAATAGTGATGGATGATGATGATAATGATGATGATGGTGAGGTGAAATCGGTTTTCATTTTGGGAGTGGTAATAACAATGATAATACTGATAGACACGCAGAAGAAAATCCTGCTCGTAGCAAGAGCAGCGCAATGGCAACGGCAGGCGAAGGGGACCGGTGAATACGGTGGGCGCGCGCCTAAGAGGATTGGCCAGCGGCCAGCGCTCGAGGGGAGCGTGCAACGTGGGGCGTGGAGCGTGAGGGCGCGGGAGCGTGGAGCGGGAAGCGGCGCGCGCCGGGCTGGACGAGGGGAGCAACGGGCGTGGGGAGGCCCTGGCGCTGTTCATTTGGGGGCCCGCGGTTTCGGTTTTGTGCGCGACGCGGGCTGGGGCTTCGAGACCGCGCCTTCCTTCTCACGAGTGCTACGCGACCATACGCACTTCACACGACTCAAACCGCCTCAGGGCTGACATGAAAGAGATGCCGATCGGGCTAATAAACCTACCCAATGCGCGCCACAATTTCCAAACGGGTACTTAAAACCCGGCGAACTAATAATACAGAACAGTCCTTAAATTACATATCTTTCTGCCATTCTCGCCGAAAGTAGCTTTTTTCCATCTTGCGCAACAAGTCAATATCTCCAAAAGAATTAGATAATGATTACCTAAAGATATTTTTCAACCCTCTCAAAACGATTTACACTTACTAAATATTTCAATCTCACCTTCGCCTACCATTTCACTCTTCTTAATGTTACCATTGCTATAATGTATATCAAATTTACAACAAACACGAATTTACAATTGCTGAGTAAGATATTCGTGTCAACGTTTCACAAGTTATTAACAATAAATTAAAATTTAGAACTCTGTTCAAGAACTCTAGGTTGAACATTTTTTTGTCAGAAGAATGAATCGACATCTGAATAAAAACAGCCGACGTCATTACGGAATGAAAACCTCGTAACTTTAATTTCAGCAAAAAAAAGTTAAACCAAAAAATCCCATCGCCAAGTTTAGAGATGTACTTTAAAGTACTTAAGGTGGCAATCTACCAACTCTTGGTTTGTAATACGCAGTTAAAATCCAAAGATCCTTCTCTGCATCATTTAAGGAATTTTATTAACAAGTTTTTTGTCTCTAGAGTAAAATATAGGAAGATAGAGCTACCAGTTTTTCATTACCTAGTGACGCCGTGTTTCAGAATGCACAAATGGTCGGGCATGATATTCGAGATACCATATCGTATCAGGTTTCCAGGAAAGTACCGTAGCGAAAAAAAAAATGTTCAAAGCACGCCGCCAAATACACAATCGCCTGAGCGACCGAGAAAAGAGGCGTGGGAGGAGTTGGAATGATGGCAGCGGCGTTACCTATCGGGACGCACAAAGACGGCGGCGGCGGCGGCGGGGGCGGGGGCGTGTGCGAAGGGAGCTCCGCCGAGAGACTCCCTCCTCTTGCCGGCGCTGATAACGACGCCATATGTACGGCGCGCCTCCGCCCCCGCGTCGACGCCACCTTCCCCTGCTGCCGCCGCCGCCTGCAATGCGGCCCCAACAGAGGTCTCAGCCTGTTATCCATCCTTCCGGGGTGCTTTCGCGAGCGTCTGGCTGGGTAGTCATCTGCCCCGACGGATTCTTGAGCCCACAAAGCACTGAACTGGAGAGGAGCACAAATGAGTACTACGCAAGTGGAGGGAGTGAGTGTTGCTTACTTCACAGAGCCGGCGAGTACCGAAGCATTGCCTGACCTTCCACCGGCTGTGATGGCTCGGGGCAACAACTGTTTTCGCCACTGAAGCGTCTCGAGCTGGAATGTCTCTGACGGGTTGATTTATCGACGGCGGCAGATATTCAATGCTGGTGAGCTAGCTCGAATTCATCAGCTGTCTGGAGGAGACTTTTAGTGGCCGGTTTCTTTGATAGGTATTTTCCAGTGGTTTCTCCGATAATATGAGGCGAATGCCGAATCATTGCCTCAAGGCACGGGCCACTCACCGGTACGCGTTTCCTTCCTCATCTTTGTGCCTTCCTCTATTTTTAATACACGAACGCACAAACACCTACACGCACTACATTACCAAACGTTTCGGGAGATCAGTCGCATGCTTAGAGAATATCGCGTCTGGGGATATGTGTCGCTGGGAGGAGATACCTGGAGGAGATTGGAGGGCGGCGGCTGATCTCACTTTCCGGCCAGGGAGGAACACCGTCGAGTATATATTACAGACTACACTTACGGGACAAATGACCATAACAGTTGACGCGCACTTAAACACAGTTATATTCAATCAATTTACCCACCTTACGAGCAACAACTTTCACAACACGAAAGCTAATACTCATTCGTATAACCTCAACAGCTTTTTCGTGACATGCTACTGAATTGCGGTGATTTTTCGGGTTCCTGTCGGGTATTAAACCCAGTCCTTACGTTCGGAAACCAACAATGCTGACAATTTGCCACTAGAGAGAACATCATGAACTCGTAACTCTCCTGACAGTGACGATGACGAGCGCGGTAATAAAGAAATAGCAGAAAGACGGACTAACTACAAAAGGTCCTTCAAAAGACAGAGTTACTTCACTTGGCTGCTGTTACTTCACTGAATCACCTGTGGTAGCAGTGAATTTTCATTGATCGTCTAAATTTCCGAAAGGAGTAGAAACTATTTCTGATTCCTTATTGACAAAATTGGTTTTTCTCCCACGCACATTGTTCAGGAGTGCTAAGACTTTTCAGAAATGAGAACGCTCAAATAGGATGGTACCTTCGCAAAATACTCACAAACAGACGGAATTTTAAAGAATTCTGAATGCGTAATACCATATATTTAACTTTTTTTTCCAATCCATAAGTGGCAGTTGCTAGAACAACGAATACATTGCCGCCACCAATTGTATCTCTCTCAATTCATGGCCAGCTGGGTCAGCGATGACCTCGCGCGGCGATTGTTTTCCTGTCTCAAGCAACGCGTGAACCCACGCGAGTGCAGTGAATGACAGCAGTGAATTGCACAACCCAGCTCACCTTCCTCGGCCGTGTGGCATCTGCTGGGCCTTAAGGCGGCTCTACACATTCGGCATTCGCCGACCAGCGAGCTACTGCTCGCCAAATCATGAACAGCTTATGTGTTCGGCAAATGTTCGCTCCCTTTGATGTGTCCTAAAGACCGACACGCGGTGGGTAGGGCGAATATCGAACGTTCGGCGGTCGGCGAATCGCAAGCAGCCCGTCCACACTACTCGGGATTCGCCGAATGCAGCATGTGTGGAGCCACCTTAACACTCTTCCGAAGTTCTTTCATCGAGCCGTAGCCTTCCTGAAGACTTGCATTAGACTGATGCCGTGCATTAGCAACCACAGCAGTGCGCACCATATAATAAAAATATCAAAATAGGCTCATTCTTATTTCAATTTCAATTTAATTTCAATTTTACTTTTATTCGGGTTCAATATAACCCATACAGAATATACTGCATGAGGCTATGCCTGTGCGGAGATCTGAAGGATCTATCAATAAATATATTTTTCACTTTTTTGATAATATATTTTTCACTCTCACTTCAGTATATATATAAAAATATATGAAAAGGAAACAATAACAGTTAATAATATGAAAGTGTAAGTTAAAACAATGAAACTATTGTGGAAAATAAAATAAAATAATATGTTAGAGAAAAAAATGATAACATGATATCATTCCCCAAATATATAATAAACGTTCTCAATATCCTGTTATTTTCGTAACTTTTTTATATTTGATGTTTTGAATATATCGGATAACGCATTAAACACTTTCATTCCACTACATTGTGTCTACTCAAAGTTAAATACTTCTTGTCTCTGGGCAGTAAGATGTTTGGTATTCTCGTAGTGGTCTCGATACATAAATATTGATCTAGAAGCCACGCACAATATTTATAAAAACCATTCGTCAATATATTGTTTTACATCTATCACATTATTTTTTCTATAGAAAAGACAGTTGGGTGTAATGTATGTCTTACAATAATTTTGATAATTATTTTTTATATGTTATTAAGTGATACTTCTGTCGAATCATAAACTCTACCCGAAGCTAATATACCGTAATTGTCAATTGAATAGAAAAAAGTATATCTTCAATAGTCGATCAGTTTCTAGAATCGACCTCAGTTTGTTGAAAATATAAATTAGCTATCTATCCGTCTTTATCAATTGCGACTTATCGTATTTCCATTTCAAATTTTGGTCAATATTGACTTCTCAATACATAGACACATCAACTCTCAACATATTTGGACAACCACAAAGTGTATTATCACATATTGCTTCATGAAGAAATGAAAATAGATAAGTGTACATGAACCGCGGAAATTACGCCCGCTACTAACTTACGGTGAATTCCGAACTATTCAATTTCCAGTTTTAATGAAATAGTCGTGCTAATTCCCGGGACGTGTCCCGCCTGCTCCTTGGCATTGGGGCATCGCTTTTGTTGAGAACCAGACGCGTTCTTGCCTAGCGCGCCTTTCACGGCCCAGCGGGCAGCGGGTGGGGGTGGGGGGCTTGGAGTGGGCGGTGGGTGGGCGGGCGACAGAGAGAGAGAGAGACAGACAGACAGACAGAGAGAGAGAGAGAGCGTCGCTGGGGGCGGGCGGCCTCACGCCCGCGCCCGCACCGCCGCCGCCGCCGTCTTGACGACGCGACACGCCGCGCAGCCGCGTAATCGGCACGGCGAAACGGTCGTGGCCGCCCCCACCCAGCCCGCCCCCTTACTCCCACCACCTCTGTCCCCGCTTGCGCGCGCGTGGCTACTCGCGGCGCCCGCGCTCCGCCCGAGCGGTAAAACACAAACGCCCGCGCCGGAAAGCACGGGCGCCCCTGTGCACTCAAGGAGAAGCACGAGCGCGGATTATTTCGGGATAAATTTAGGCGCGCAACACGGGATACTTGGTTAGGTAATCATACGCGAGATGATCAATGCCAGCGTCCAAGTAACTTCCTAAAATTACAACACAAAATCTCAGACGTGCTGTTACAAAATTCATTCCTAAAAAAACAACAACAAAGTAGTGATTAATCCTTAAATCGACTTGCACTCAAGCATTTGGAGACAAAATAAGTATATGAGAGTGAAAGAACGAAGTGACTCGACCTTTTTATAAATAAATAAATAATGTATGGAGCTGTTTCAAAATTACCTACTGCAATTTTTATTTGAACTTATACGGCTGGAGTATATGTAATCTGGTATGATGGCATTTCTACTTTTATCTTGGCAATCACACAAAAAATAGGAAGCAGGTGTACCAAGCAAATTCTTTATCAACAACTTACGTTTTCATGCATAAATATTCCTCCTAATGAAAAACAACAGAGTGAATGGAATATAAAATGTCGCACCCAAGCACATGAGCGGATTAGAGTTACAGATGTTGGAACAGTTTCTCACAATCCCGAAACATTTTATGATTTTGTACTGGAAAATTATTAAAGCGGAAGAGCTAACCCTAAGGTATACATTTTGCCTCCTAATTATGATAATGATTTAATGGCGATTGAGGACAGTGTGCTAAGTGAAATGAGGAGAAGACAAACTAGCATTGTAATTAAACACATAATAATGTACTTTAAATATATATTTAATAAGTATAATTGAAAAACAAAATAGTGATTATTTAAATTTTAATAACATTGTCTACACGTACTAGCCCCAACCACAGTTGTGAATATTAATTCTAACACACACACACACACACACAAATATATATATATATATATATATATATATATATATATATATATATATATTGTATAATTTGTTTTGTACGTGTATACATTATATAATATATTTTGGCATCAATGTCAAATATATTATCAAATCAAGTATCAAAATAGCGTGGCAGTAGGCTTTAAATGTAACAAGTGGCATCTTTCAAAAGCGTTAACGAGCTGCCGTAAAATACAGCGATTCCCAGTACTCCTATTGGCCAGTGATTCCCTCTTTATAGCTAGCAAGCGTATATCACCACGCGCAGTCCCGATTCCAAATTGAAACAGTTCCCATGAGATGCAAGAAGGGCGGTCAATGGAATCTCGGTAACATTTTAGCCTTGGAGCTTTTTGTTCTCCTTTGTTACCAGAGATTTGCCTTTTATGGCTCCCAATAGCGAAAAGAAGTGCGGCATGAGAGTAGCGACTTAACTATGATTTACTCCGGGGAGCACGAAATCCTGTCGTTTGTCGTGGTTGTTCCCTGGGGCCCACGAAACGTATACACGAGACATAATTCAGTTTCCAGTTGTGCGGGCGCCTTGGAAAAAAGGCAAAGAAATGCCTGTGTTGCAAAAGTTCTTTTCGCACATTCAGCGATTTTAGGACTGCTGTAGCATTGCATGGGAAAAAGTGTACGCTAAGAATTGATCTACCTAAAACCATTACGTCTTCTTGAATGTTTAGAAAGGCAACGGGCAAGGTGACAGATTTTCGAATACCACACCTACATAAACACAAAAATTAGCATTGATAACTGAGGAATATATGATATTGCTCTTCTATATTTGCAACAAAGGTATTTTTCAATTACTTATGCATTTTTGCAATGCTATAAATGCCATCATCACCATCACTGAACTCTTCCGCTGCGGCGTTTGTTCACGAGGAGGAAGTTATGTGTATTTAGACATTATATGTCCCGTAAAGGGCAATTGGCCTCGGCGCCGTTAGATCTGGGGGTTCATAGTTGGTCACCCAACCATAAACCCGCGATGCCGGTTTCACCGTTGAAGCCTTTCAGTAGAACCATCCCAGCATTCGTCTGGATGTCCGAGGGAAACCACGAAAACCCCAGTCAGGATGGCCGACACCCGGATTGTACACGGGCCTCCAGAATACGAAGTCAGCGGGCTACGCCCTGATCCATTTCGCTCGGTAGGAGGAAGGTATTGGGATCATACTACCCCACAGCGCCTCATTTCGGAGAAAATGAATGGGGGCTGGGAAGGTATGATCGCGCGCGGTCTATGGTCTGTTGTAAAAGGTGCTGTTCAAGAATATTCCTCGTAATAATTACGGAACCCAGTAAACAGAGCATTCAGACTACGAATGTGATTCTGGGAGGTGACCGAGCATCTGGGAGGATCGCCAACTCACGTACAATGCATCAAGCGAATATCTGGCTCTTTCCCTGGATCGAACCTGTGAAGTTGCAATTACTGGTATGCTCGACCTTACGGTTTTGGTTCCTATTATTCTTTTCGCTACCAGTATTGGTAACGTGATAATAATTTCTAATTATTTGTGAGTTTACTGTAAAGGTGAACATAATATATTAATGACAATCAAATAGTATATTGTAGCAATGACACATTACATAATTCATGAATAGTGGCAAATGTAACACATCTATCCTGAATTAAATGGAGAGTGAAGCAAATTATCACGGCCTCAAAGTAACAATGTTTTCCTACATTTCAAACATTTCTGACAAAAAATGAGATTTTCACATGTTCAAACTTTGTATCAGCATATCTACGGCACATTAAAATAGTTTTCAAATCAGTCTTGTAGAAAACCTATGAACAAACTGGATTATCATTTGGCGCACTTTTATCACACCACTTCAACTTTCCAAATGCTCTTCAACACGAATTTTTCAAAGTCGGATAAAAACTTGTCTGAAGCTACAACATTACACTTACTTTTTCTACAGTGGCCGGTGACATTAGGTCATTGTTACACCTCCTGTCTTATAAAATGAATCTTTTTAATTAATTCGCGAACGTCCCTCTCAACGGAGAACGTGGCCTCAGAAATGTGCTTACCGCTGTTAAAAATATTCACTTGAGGCAGGAGGTGTAATCGGCATCCAAAGAACAATGGGAAGAATAGCGTATTTCGAATTGTCTTAGAGTAGACCCGCAATTGTTTTCTCCATTCGAACACCAGCAGATTTGCGGACTGGCACGTCCGCGTGCTCGTCTCGTGGCCAGATCCACCCCCGGCCTCTCGTGTCCGCGTCCTCCCGCCTCGCCCCTGCGCGTCCCCGCCCCTACCCCACCCCCGCCCAGCACGTTCCCCCGCCTTGACCTGTCACGGACCTTTTCCAACTTCTTACGAGCGCGCCGGCTTCTCCTATTCATGCTCCTGTTTGTAAGCACCAGCTCCGTGGGGATTCTCCTTGCAAGAAATACCGTTGCCACAGGCGGGGTGGTTGCCGCCGCCGGCGGCCGTCGCGGCCGGGGACATAACGAACATTTCGGGGGGGGGCTGAAGAAAGGGAAACCTGGATCCCGAGGGGGAGAGCGGGGAGGAGGGGCATGCGGATGATGCGGTATTCAGGCAGGCCCCAAGAGGAAAGGTAGCGCCAAGGAGGAGGATGAGGAGAGTAGGAGGAGAAGGGGCTGGAAGAGGAGTGGGAGGGGCAGAAAATAGAGAGGGAGGGCGCTTCGATCGGGAGACGGTCAAGACGAAGGAACGAGAGAAGTGAGGCGGAGGGCGGGTGGCGCGTACTTGGGGTGCAGCCGTACGCGTGTCGCATGACGAGACGACCTCCCGGGGACGGCGCGGGACGCCCCCTGCGCCCCGCGACTCATGCGCGACGCCGCCGCACGTACACGGCCTGTTCAGTCACGTGAGCGGGTTTTTGATACCAAACTATACCAGGGGCGTGGTCGAATTTTAGCCACTCTCTGGAGGAGAATTCTAACGCTCCGTTACTCTGGTCGGTAGTTTTACTTGATTTTTTCAATCAATACCTGGCGACTGCCGAAAAGGTTGCCAGGAATTGATTGGGTCACGGACCACTGACCGCCAGCGATCTTTCCCCTTCTTTGTTCAATCTCCCCTTAATTACACACACTTTACTTTACTTACATTACTTACATTAGTACATTACACTGCCCTACCACACACATCGAGAGACTAGTCGGGAGCTTAGAGCTTGTTCCGGCTGGAGCAGGGCAGAACTCCCCTGGGGGAGATATCTGGAAAGGAAATACCCGCACGTCGAACATCTCAAATAGAGTCCACCACGTTCAACGCTCAACTTGCCACTCCCGACGTCCTCTTCCCACGTCCAACGCCCGGTGTCCCACTCTAGGTGCCACGTATCTGACGCAGGTCGTCTCATGGCCGACGTCTCATGTTAAATGCCTGTCGTGGGTTGCGCGAGCTACGATGTTCAATGGGCGATCAAGCTTATAGAACGCCCAGGAAGTGAACACACACTGCTTTAATTCAGTAAAAAAAATGACAAGTTGTTTTCCTTTCGCAACTTATTTAATGCATATTCAAAGCCGGTCCAGTTGTCGGCTAGTCGATAACGACAGCCAGTCGTAGTCAGCGACTATATCCATAGATGTACTGCGTACTCAAATCTCGTGAGAGTTGTGTAAGCTGTTGAGGTCGGCTGTTTTGATGGATAGTTTTCCGTGGTTTCTCCGAAAGATTCCAGGGGAAAGGCGGAGCAGTACCCTAACAAATGGACGACGCCTTTGTTTATAAACTTCAAACGCGTTCGCCTTGTGTGTTATTGGCCGCATGTGGTTCAATGCTTTTCGTAACACCATCACCAACATATAAATCATTACTATCATTGGGACTACTCATACGTAATCTCGTAATGCAACTCATTAGTTTTAACAGTTACATGTGGTGTTCGCCCTATTTGGTTTCGTTATGTCACTATAACAGAACATTGTTGCGAAAAGTCACTCATGCCCAAAACGGTCGATCGGGATGACGCGTCCGTCGACAGGGGCCTGCCCGAGCGAGGTCGGTGAGGGCGGGGGCACCGAGCAGCCAGCGGGAGCCAGCCATGTGCCGAAAGAATGCGCACGTGGGTCGCCGCACCAGCGCGTTGGCGTCTGCGCGTCGCGATGCCAAGCCCCGGCAAAAACCGCCCCAGGGCCAAGGCTGCACGGGTGAGCGCGTCCCGCGACCCATGCCACGCCGCGCCACGCCGCTCGCGCAGGACCAGAGCACTCAGCAAGGCAGAACTATGGGATGCTCTGGAGAGATCGATTGATTCATTTTGTGTAGCCGGGTACGTCATCTGCTGTGCGTACTAGTCCCAAAGGTGTAGTGCATGTTATACCGCGAGAGATGGCAGTGTTCCTCCCCATGCTGGAACGTGAAATCCGCCGCCGAGCTACACGTTGGCTGAAGGTATCTCCTCTAGCGAGGCACCGTCACACCCTGAAAAAGCTTTAAATTCTCACTGAAATCACGTCATAAGAAGTGGAGGATTGAGCAGTGCAGAATGTAAGGGAGTGTGTGTGTATAGGGGAGGGAATGGAATAAGGATCAAGGAATGAGAGATCGCGAGCAATCCATGGCCAGTACATTAAGATAGTGCTGCATTCGCTTGGTATTAATCGGAGAATCCACGGAAAACTACCGATAAGAGCAGCAGGCCACTACAGTTTTTTCCAGACAGCGGTTGATTTCGACCTACTAGCTAGTATCTAGCAAGTGATGAAAATCGGATACACTCGAGATTCAAACCCTAATCAAAGGGTCCTGGTCAAAGACACAGAGATAGCAATGGTGGATGCCCTCAGATATCTTAGCCGGTCTTAATAAAATTTAACTAATGGAATGGATATGAAAACAAAACTACTAACTTCGCAATATATACAATTAATATTCGAATGATAAATAACGTATTGAATCTAATTTTAAATAATTTACTATTTTAATAACATTGTAACACTTGAATTTAAATTTTGTGTTTAATATACAAACGTCACAAAACGGTTAAAATTTCGTCGTTCTTATTGATTTTTAAAAAATGTTTGTTTTCAATTTATCTTCAAAACTTTGGCAACGCTGGTCGAAAGTGCCCAGCGGTCTCGGTCGACCTAGGGCTACCTCAGGTCGGTCGATCGCCGAGGCAGTGGCCCCGCGCGGGGGTGGGGGCTTTGTGTTGGGGGGTGGGGTGAAAGGGGAGGGGCGGAAAGGCGACCGTGGGAGCCCGCGCTGCCGCAAGGCAGAAAGCAAACAACCCCGGGGGCAGCCCTGGCCGCCACCAGACGCCCTGACCTTGCGCAGGAGACGCTCCGGTGCCCGAGCCACCCCCCGTCCGACCGGCAGGTCAGCCGGCCGTCCGGCGGCGTAACACGCTCAACCCCCGGAGACGTCCCTGCACAGCTCGTTCCTACTTCCGGCCCGGACGCGGCCCGCCCCGGCCACGTGCGAAACACAAACGCATGTACCCACTCGCACACATTGAGACACGCGCCTCGTCCTCTGCCAGGCGAATCCACCCGCGCACGCCGCCTCTCCTACCATTCCTATTTCCTTTCCTTCTCCCTTGTTCTCTCGCTCTCACGATTCCTATTTCACCTCTCGCTTATTCAATTTACCTTGCGATTTCTCTCCCTCTGTATGGTTTTTCCTTTTCTTCAGTCTGTTCCTTGCCCTATCGCTCCTTCTCGTTTATTTTTCTTCTACTTCCATGTTCTGTTTCCCTCTCTCCTTTTCCTTCATTTTTCCTTCCTCTCTCCTTCTCCCTCCCCCTCTCTCTCTTCCTCTCTCTCTTTAACACACCATGAAATTACTGCAAACATTCCATTCTCTCGACTGTCAAACCATAAGTAGAAATGGAACCTCAACGCAGAAGTAACTCTATAGTAAAGCTAGAAGTAGCAGAAGTGATGAACTGCTGGCACCTACTATACGAGTTCTTGTGACCCCACAGTAAAGTAATAAACATTAGTCAAAAACGTTAATCTGTCAGCGAAATCCATTTTCCCCCGACTGACGGCTGCTCCACCAGACTCAGCTCCCGCAGGCGGCCGCGCCAGAGATGCCACGCTCGTGGGAGGCTTCTTGCATTCCCGCCGGATGCTTGCAGCCAGCACAAAAACAAACACTTACGAAACACCAATTCGCCAGTAAGTAAACTCCGGTGAACGCTCCCCGCCACACTATGATCTGGAGAGGCTCACTAGCAGTTAGTATTTCTTCCTATTCTATCGCTGTTAAAAAAGGACAACGGGATAATTTATAGTTTTTCTGCCTTTTCGTTTTCTCAAGCATGGACTGTTAGTTGTTTGTACGCACCCCTTCGTAGAGGAAAACCATACGATTTTGCTATAAACTTGAAATCGTATAGTTAAAATATGATACGAAATTTATTAATTCCTGAAATTCCTTAATATATGCTGATCTAAACATTTTACACTATTCCTTCAGCAATAGTGATTTTAAACGTGTAGGTCTTAAAATTCCAAATTTGAATAGTAACTTATATTACACAGGAATGGAAAGAAAGTTGTCTTTCAAGTTCGTAGAAGAAAATAATTTTGTGACACCTGGAATAATTGGAGAAAAAAATTGGAACATTTTTAAGATAAGTTTTCCAAACCACAAGATCCATTTCTTGAGACATTAAAATGTCCGAAAAAATCGTAACAGCTTTTAAAACACATTTTGAATTCCTGGTTATCCCTGGAAACATTTAAAAATTAAATATAATTGAAGATCTACATTTCTAGTGAGAATTTCACCTTAGTTTCAAGATTACATATATTCAGAACAATATTTTTCAAGATAATTAGTCCTCAACGATGATTCACACTTTTTGTATCATGGATATTGATTTATTTTTGTGAAGAAAAACAATAGTAGAGGCTGTAAGTGAAGTATGGGGAGACGTATAATCTGCGCACATTTTTTGTCCCAAAATCACTTCTCCACCTTTTACTCTTAGTTAAATGGTGAATGATAGTACGGACAAAGCCAGGTTGGCAGCATTTAAAGAACAAGACAAGTTCGCTCTCCAGTTTCAGGAAACGTACTTTTTGCATCAATGAACAAACTGCAGATTACGTTTTACTGTATTGCAAACAAAATAAAACCCAAATCCGCAGTTCTACTTCAACAACAATTAGCAAAAGGAGAGCACAATAAAAAGTGCGCATAGTGAAGCTCCACCTGACCAGAAGCAAAGGGGCCATCTCATTATATGTTCAATGGATCAGGGAAACTGGATTTGAGATACGGGTAAATGGTGTCTCATAAACAATCGTATGCATGGTTTTGTAAACTAACAGAACTCATTATATGGAAGAGTACAGAAGAAAAAAAACGAATTTTTTCGTGTACATTACATACTTATAAATATTCTGTTAATTTTATTCTACTTTTCACTGCATATACTGCTATCGCGTGATGAAATTTCACGTTCGCTCTTTCCCACATCACAAAACGCCCAGAACGGCGGAACTACCGTTTCACGGCCGACAAAACCGATAGTGTCGCCTCGACGGGAGATCGGTGGAGAAAAAGCACACGTCAACCACCTGATAACGACGCCGCTCCCGACACCACGCCATCGCCTCCGATCTGCTCTCTTTCTCGACAGCAGAGCAATGGAGCTCCCTTTATATCCTTCGTCACACAATCAAAACAGTAATCTGCTCCATTTTTTATCCCCAATGCAGAAGGGTTATCTTCGGAAGACCGTGCGGAGGAACCAGAAATTCGATACGTGACTCTCACATCCGCATATGGACAACCTTCGTGCACGGGCATTGTTTAAGTAATTGCGAGCTCGAAGATAAATTCTGTTCCTTCAGCGCCACAAAAGGAAATCTACATACTACATCCGGTGCGGGCGGAGACGGGGGGAGGAGATGGCCAGCCGGCCGAGTTGCCGCCTCGGGGGCGAACGCTGTGCGGTCGGACGAGACGTTAAAGAAACGGTATTGGTACCCGTATGCTGGTGATAGCGACTGCCCGTACATTCTAACGAGGATGCAGGTCCCTCTGGTGCGTTTCTTCAAAGTGTCTCTGTCCTCAAGTCCCTCTCAAGGTTATGTAACGAACGTTTCAGAGATGGCGATGTTAGAATTTGAATAGTCAGCCGGGAAGGAAATGATATTTTGACGCCCCTATTCAAAATACCTACCAACCACCCCAGAAAGCCACGGAGAGGCGGATTTCGTCGCACTGCGAACCAGTAGTAAAAGAAAATGTGTGCTTGTTAAAAATGCGTTTCAGCCTTTTTGCAAAGACATGATATCTTGTCTTACGCACCAAACGTGATATGTTCTCTCATGCAGTTTCGCTGGAAAGCGTTGCACCTGTTTCGCTGCTTTGGAGTATGGATTTGCTGGTTCTCTTTTTAACGATATGTATCCGCTCGTTCAGCACATGACTATAGGAACTGAATCAATTTTCCGACGAAATTCATACTAGCTGAAAACTAACGTTATTTTTATTCAAATCCACAACACTGAAGGAAATGATCTTGTCAGTGTGTCGGGCATTCAAATTCGAATCTATAATTCGATAGCATAGATGCGTCTGCCAATTGCGTGTATCTATTCAAGTTCTTTGACTACTCTTTCACATTGAATGTACTAACTACTTCTAGTTAAAACGTTGAATTCTGAACAGATAAAATTTCTATATGAAAGACAAACAAGTACACGGGAATTGCGAAAGAAAATAATTATTTTATGTTTCTTGAAACTTGAATATATTGTCAAAAATAAATTAACCACTACAATGATAATATGAGGAGGAAGAACTTTAAGTAGTGATTACAGAAGTAATGTGAAATCATCTAACCAAATTTAAGACTAACAAGAACAAGCTTCCGCTTCATTAGGTCGATTTATTTTTTTAGAACGTTCACAACATTCAAATATTTCTCCTGATGTGTAACTAATCATTTTCTGCCGGAAACTTCGTCGAAATTGACGTATGTTTTTCGGATAACAAAACAGGGTGGTAAGTATTTCATGGCATTTCCAATACGTTATTCTACGCATCACATAGGCGTCCGTGATTCATCTGCAATGTTGCACTGTAATCCTGAACCGTTTCGTAGGCAGCGGGAAAGGGTCACGACGCAATGCAGTGTTCGTGGCCGTAGTACATTCGGAGAGTAGAGCTCGTCTTCAGGCAATCAAGAAAACCCACGGTCCATTTCGGTTCGTTTGAAGCTCCGTGACAGAAGAAAACCTATGTCGACCGGAGATTTCACGGAACAGGACCGCGGGAGATTCGAGGTTCGAGGAAGGGAGTTACTCTTTTTGCATACGCTCCTGCTCCGAAAGGTAGGTGGCGGGGTCTCCAGGCCTCGCATCTCTCTCGCTCGTAAAGCTGATCTTACTCAATAGTTTCTTGTGTATGGAAGTGAATGAGACCGACGCCTGAGTGAACTATAAACTTTCTTGTAGCGTTATGGATGAAGGAAAATTTGCGTGTAATATGTGCTGCACGCATTTATACGAGAAGCTGTTTTTGCAACGTGAAACAAGAACGTAGAAAATTCAACACTACGCGAACGCAAAAACCGGATTTATCTAGGCACGTGTAATGTAACTGACTTCACACTTACTGATTTGGGCGATTTCACCTTTTTTCGGGGCGGTGCACGATTAACCTTTTAGAGTAATGTTGTCCAACTGGCAGCCCGCGCGCCGCATGTGGCCCGCGGTGCTATTTATTGTGGGCCGCAAAGATAATTTGTCAAAAGTGAAAGTCCCTTTCATTCATGTTGGGCGAAACCATTGTGTGCCGTGCGCACACGCCCTGCCGGGGTCAACATCCCCTTAATATAAAAATATGTTAAATTTAGATTTACGAATATTTTTCTAGTAAATTCAGAAATTCAAAATCATCCCATTGATTTTCACTGCGTTGGGCTTGGTATGGTCTGATATCGCGCATGGTTTCATCCCCACCCCCCGCAGTGTCGGAGAAGCTGGGCCAAGTGCCGAGAGCAACACTCCGGGGAAGTAAAGTTTGGATCGCCCGCGTAATGAAAATATGGCCTGCAACCACATTCAACGTTTTAGTTGTGGCCCTTGAGGCATTGCAAGTTGGACACCCCTGCTTCAGGGACTTGTTTATCTCGTTTCTTCGAACGCTGTTTCGATTACGGTAAAGTATCACATTAATAACAATTATTATACCTAATTTCATCATTCCGTGAGCGTGCACCCGCTGCAGCTATGTAGACACCTCTCAAAACGCACCTTATTTTGACGACCGAGTGGTACATGCGTGTATCATTTGTAGGGAGGGGTGACTATATTACTGATCCTTAATAATAGAAGAGGTTCAGAACAGTTTCTTCTTTCTGTAGAAGGTAGTAACGAAACTGAATTAAGAAACAACAATGCTTCAAACGTAATAATGAATAAACTGACTGTACTTATGCAGATTACGGCATTCATTATTCCACGTAGAAAGAACTGTATGGGATCGGGCCAACTTAGGAACAGCAGATCCAAGGCCGAGGTAGTAGGTAGCACTAAAAGAAGGAACTCCTGGTCAGGGCTGGGAGTGTTGCGGCAATTCGAAAGAGACGGGCAGAAGGAGAGGGCTATACACAGAAAGGTAGCCGTGAAGAGGGAGGGGAGCGAAGGGAGGGAAGCTTGAAGCACGCGCATGCCCCCTCCAGCCTTAGGATGAAAAGCCTCTTTTTTTTTCTTTGTCGCTCCGATCCTGAATAGAAGCGTGCCCAGCTAGCCTCGTTGCCTAAATGCAAAAGCAACGTTGCCATCTTATACTCACCGTTTATACATTTTTTATTGCATCTCTTCAATTTGTTATAGATTACTTGAAACCATAACCCACTCTTAAACGCTGGAAATTACAGGCTAAACGAAAACCCGAAATCCTCCCATTTCAGTAGAACGTGCGTGGATTTCAAAATTCTACTCATCCTGTTATTAGGGCACATGGACTGATTGTCAGTCAGTGTTTTCACAATATTAATAAAGTACACTTAGAGCGGAGATGAGCAGGGGCGTGGCGTTCAGAGGGGGAGAGCAGGGGCCAGGCCACGGAAGCCCCTGGAGCTCCCCGTGGCCCCGGGCGACGGGGCCTACGAACCGGGCTGGGGATTCCGTGGGGTCAGAGGCTCGAGCGTTTCGCGGAAGTCTAAACGGCCTTTTAGCCAGGCATCTCCACAAAATATTACGGGGAGTCATCTTTTAAAATCGAAGAAAAAACTAGGTTTTCATTACTAAAAATTGACAATATCCATTTCATGGTCACTATTTGATATAATTTACATTCAGATAAATTATCTTTATACTTGAAGATTACGCATACAAAAACAATCGATGAAAATTAACAACTTTTCAATATTTGCTTATTAAACGTTCTCTAGCTTTGATTAAGAAATCGTTTAATGAACAAAACAAAATACTATTTACAATTTAAAATCTTTGACGTTTAAAATATTAACTTTTAAAAATATTTAATGTGTGTTTTGTTTCTTGTAAGAAACACATTTGCCAATCCGGGTAGCCGAGGTCGCAAAGGCAGTAGTGTCGTGGAGATCTCGAATCGAAAAATCGCGGGCTCGTATCCCACCTCGGGCATGGATGTATTTGTGATCCTCTTTTCACCCCTCGTCATTATATCACTTCATTAAAGAAGTATTAGTAATTCCCTGCTCAAGCAGGAGGTTCTTGCCCTTAATGGGATATGCCATGGCTAATCAAAAAATACATTTAAAAAATGTGTGTACATTTGCAGCACATTTAATAAAATCTTTGAAAATTTAAGTTCTTGAAGTTTATATTTCAATGGCCCCATGATTCCAAACTATTTATTTAAAAAAAATTAATTACTCAAAAGAAAAAGAATTTCCGCAAAATTATATTTTTCTCATTCAAGAAACTTCAAATAATTCAAAAGCTGGTATAATCAATACCTACATCTAGAGAACATTGAAAATATGTGAATAACCCTTATCCCATTAGTACATTTGAGAGCTAAACAACTTGAGTAAATTTCATGAAAATGAACATAATGAAGTAAATTTATACATTGATGTTTCAGAAACAAAAATAATAGACTTTCGTAAAAGGAGACTTAAAGTGAAACCTAAAGGGGCAATCAAAGCTGATTAATCGCATTAGAAAATGTTTAAAATAATTATAGTCTTCCCAGAATTGCTTTTTAAAACAATCTTCCTTGTTCATATGAGTATCCCTCTTCTGTATGCACATCCAAGCGCCGAAGCTGGAATGGTAATTGTATTACACCTCTCAGTGTTTTCTTAAATCAGTCGAAGAGGAATTTTCGGTACTGGCAACTTTTTATAATACAGTAACAATGTTTATATCTATTTGCGAAAAATATTTGAAAGTGGTATTGTAAATCATCTTAAAAATGAAAGGAGGGAGAAATGAGGAAAGAAATATTCTACGAATATGTTAATTAATTGAAGAATTTGTGTTTTTCATTTAATGACAATTCAGAATAATGATGTTTTTTATGTAATAAAATAATTACGTGGCTGGTATTACCATAATAAGGTAGTACTCACGAACTCATATGCCAAAACTTAGATTGTTTTTACTGTAGATAATAACTGACCTATTCTCGAAATCACAACTTCGAAATTAAACGAAATCGAATGGGATGTTTTAATCGTTTGGCGATTCACTCCTTATTTTTCTCTAATATAAAACTGTCTTAAAATACTTCCATTTAAGGCAAGTAAATTTGGACAAAAACCATTATACAACCGACAATTTGCAATACTAATCTGTACTGAAAGCTATTATTACACCACCATAAATTTACTCTCCATATCAAGACGATTTCATTTCTCAAAAAAAGGTTAATGTAACAAATAATCCATATGTGTTGGACAATCTACGAAAAAACAAAAGCTGACAATTAAAGAATAAAACAAAATTTGTATTAAATATTTTTTTTTAATTACGAAGCCATTTACTCTATGGTATCATGTTTTATACAAGATGAAACGAAAGCATTTTTCGCCGACAAAAATATTAGTTAAAAGATTACAGTTTCGGTTGGCAGTCATTTTAGGAGTACGTTTTGTTATAGTTGCGTTAGGTTTACTTTTAGCACTGTTTTACATGCGTTCAGTTTCAGCATTGTTTTCCTTGTTCTATTTTGTTACTGTTCCCGGCCTTCAGCCGCCAGCTTCTGTTTTGTTTTCTGAATGTCAAGGGATCCCGAATGCATTTCGGGCGAAGGCATTTCAAGTTATCTCCCTCTCCTCATATATTCGTTCAAGAAAAATTAAACATTTTTTAGAATAATAGAATATTTAATATTTTATTTATAGTAAAAAAAATACTGTAAATATTGTATGTGACGTACGGAGGGTAGGAAGTAAAACTCAGGGCCCCTTCAAATGCTTCTTGACTTGCCGTCCACCCGGGCTTAAAGGAAATATTCCTGTGTGTAAATTAATTCGATCAATTCATGGCGATTCTTTTGAATTAATTGAATACAATTACGATAAAAACAAAAAACCGTATCCATCCGAGTTGTTGATTCATTCAGTCGCTTAAGGCGCACGCCATTATTGTTCCTAATTGTCCTTACTTTCCTAAGTGAATATAATATTTTGATCTCTAGTTTTATATTATATTTTAATACCGCAAATATATAAGTGATTAGGCAAAAGAGCAAGCCCAATAGCCTGATCGTCGTTATTTGAAAAATATTACTTTTGTTATCATTATTATTAATGTTGTTTTTGTGAGAAAGGACATTCTTTAGGACAGGTTCAGTATTTTTCCTGCTTGTATGGGGTACATCTATCTAATAACATCACAATGGCTCGTGTTTTGTTTTGTTTTGTTCGGTTGTTTTCGATACAAAAGAATGTGTTGAGGAATACTTTGACTGTAGATTCAATACAAAATATAACTCCTAAGTTCCTAAGAAATCAAGAAACCTATTCTCAGTACTCCAAAGAGTTCCTGGAAATTGTGTGGAGTATTTAGGTATATTCTTGGACATATCTAATTCGCCAGATCATCTTGGATTCGAAAATACCAACCTTTCTACAGGATCAAACTGTAAATTTAGGAACGATGAATATTACGCAAGTTAATAGTGTGTTAGAGGCAATCCTGAAACATCACAAAAGACAAGAACTACAGCCCACACGTGCAATTCATCTCAATCACTATGGTACTTGCGGAAAGACTAATAAGGCTTAAGACTATAACTTTTGAAACAGAAAACATGAATATCTATGAAAGTGTGTTAATAAAAAAAAACTTATTTTCCCCATCAACATAATTTAAAGAAATGTCCGGTTAATTCTGTAAATTTAAAGAATTATCCGTTTCGTTTCAAAATACGTAATCGTCGAATTATAATTTAAATTAATTACATTGTTCGGGCAATCTCATTACATTTAAGAAAGCTACATGCCTTCTGTTCTTCCCTTACTATCATCATCTAGCATAATATATGTGTAGTATTATTTGTAATTATATTTATAAATACCTCTTTTGTTATTAATGTTACGCGATTTAGCTATTCTTCCGTATATATTAAAAACATATGGTGAATTTCTTTTTAAAAGAATATATTTTTAATAATAGAGAACGTCTACTTTCAGTAAATCAAACGGAAAATCTAAGTTAAAAAATGCGCTTTGAAAAATCGTCTCTTGCTCAATTAGGGAAGAAATGTAAGCTTATATCTGCCAACTTGCTGACTATTATTACATACTGCTGGGTATTTTGATATGCTCAACCACTAGACATTATTGGACATGGTAAACAACTAGATATTATTGAATCTGCTCCTGACTCGAATAGTCAGAATTCATCTTCGGCTTTAGCAAACAAGGAGTTTGTAAAAGAGTTAGTAGTATCAGTTTCGTATCCAACACCATTTATATTTCACTAAATGATAGATATAAAAATGTAGGGCATAAATATAATCACAAAAACAAATTTACACTACTCAGTGAACAACCAAGGGTGACTCGAGGAAATATTGAAGAGGGGCCATTAGAAAAATGAATGAATATTTTTTCAATTAATTTACTTATGGTATTATTTAATTCAAATATTGTTTCCCATTTGAACCTTAATTTATAAAACAACTTGAAAATAAAACTTATATTCCTTAGCCTTTTTAAACGTGTTTCTACGTGTACTGTATTTTCTACTAGATGTAGTTTGAATTTAAACGAGGGGGTTTTGAAAATGTTGAAATTAATATGCTCTATTTTTTATATTATTAAAATTAACAAATACAATAGGTTTTAGAAATATTAATATTTTTTTATGTCTTTTTTAATACTGAACACCTTCAAGAGGCCGCCATGCTCCTGGACTCCCCTCTGAAGCCGCCTTTGCTACTAACACACATATTAAAATATGTGGGGGTAATTTTACAAATAGTAATTTACACTGAAAGGCAAGAAAGTGGATGTTTCCATGACTAGTCGAGAGAGTTTCCGGACAATAGCGATAGGCCGAGTCTACGAGTTCCGTCATGACATGGAAAGACACTTTTGCGGCGTGATGCACAATTTTTTATTTCATACCTCAATTCTTCGACAATTTGCCCAACATTTACGTGACGGTCATGATCACATACTAAGTATATTGGTTAGTAATTGTAATTTCAGTATTAGTAGGGAAAGGACTTTCGGTACGTTTCCAGGCTGGTGTTGGAAAAAGTTGAACTTCCATGCCCGAGCACTGGGTAAGCGTGCGTCGTTTCCAGACGGTCTGGAAGAAATGTTACACCAAATTGGGCGGAACCCACTTCGGAGAGTCCAGCTACTCCGGTAGGCGGGTGGCCGGACGCAGGAGACCGGTGGCGGCGGGCGTCGCGGCGCTGCGGGGCGCTGGGCGCCGGAGGGGGAGGAGGCGAGGCGTCGGAGGGGGAGGGCGTCGCGCGCCGCGCACGTGCCGCCGCCGCCGCCGCCGCGGCCGGCAGGTGGGTGTTAATTACTCTTAATTCGTCGTGGCGGTACCGCAGGAGAAGGCGGCGCGGGGAGGGATGCCAGTGGGAACGGGAGTGGAAGTAGTTCGAGATGGTAGTGGCGCTGATGGCGGCGGTGTTTATGAGAATGATTGCGGTACTGATGGGAGTA
Source organism: Gryllus longicercus (assembly GCA_038098605.1). Classification (NCBI taxonomy): domain Eukaryota; kingdom Metazoa; phylum Arthropoda; class Insecta; order Orthoptera; family Gryllidae; genus Gryllus; species Gryllus longicercus. Next base: position 3,776,714 of record JAZDUA010000107.1, read on the forward strand.
CTGATTAGTAGGGACCTGAATGGTGGTTTATTTACTTTATTTATTGATTCAACGTCAAAAGCCGTTAAACACTGTGTGACCTACTATAAGGAGAAATGTATGCTGTGCACGTTTTCTTAAATTCTGGGATCCCTAAGCTAACCTAGTATGTAGTTGAGTTCTGAATACACATAGAAACCACTTGTTTTGGCAAGAACTGATAACAAAATATTCTCTCCCGTGCAATAGTAACTCTTTGCGAAGGCAAATCTGTTATAGATTCTTCAGATCACGTCCATTCTTCTCTCATATGATCGACTTTAGAGTGATAATGAGGATAAGATTGTATCATAGTATTATAGTAAGTTAACATGACGATCTCAAAGACGACGATGGTGACAACTGAAGTACAACACTGAATCGACAACACTGCTGTCGTCGACAGTTGTGATAATAAAGGCGACCGGATTTGTATTGGTGCTGGTGGCAGTGACAATGTTATTGAAACGGGCGATGATTGTGAAGACAATACTTAATAATGTTATCGATACAGTTACTGATGGACTTAGCAACAGTAATACTGCAAAGACGAAGACGATACAGGTTACTATCGCAATCTGTATGACACACATAAAGGATAGGCTTGTGGCAACTAAAAGAGGTGTTGTTAAGAGAGTAACTAGTGGTCACACAATATACAGCTTTTATTTCTAAGTCATACTCAGTTTTTGCGGTTTTGACCGTAATATAAATAAATTACCCCTGTTGACCTCAGTACCGGTCGTGACAGAGGCAACCAAGGGAGTGGACATGAAAACACGGACAACAAGGGCAGCTCCAGAGGGAGGCCAATAGTGTGTGTGTGTGTGGGGGGGGGGGGATGGCAGGTCCACCTCTCTTGGAAATTTACTGAATTTTAAAAATACATTTAAACAATTATAAGTATGCTTTAAAGGGATCTGTAGGTGTATTGTCCACAAGACTTGACGTTTTCTAACCGAAGTTTTTAATTTATACTGAATTTAAAATTAATTTTCTTTTGTTGATTTATAGTTATTTATATTGAATTGAGATATTGAAATAAAATTGTTATTACACATAATTAGTAAAAATTGAAATTGTGTCATCGCTGAGGTGGTGGAACTGAGCCACAAGAGTTTCTCCGTCACTGATATTAAAAAAATTACTGTTTTGAAATATATAGTAATTTCAGTTGTGACAGGGTTTCAATTCACACAATTCCTATATGAAAACATTGGGAGCCGTATTGTTGAGGTGATTACAATACGTTTCTTCCCTATACTATAGCACAGAGAGGAAGATAAATATAATACTAGTTCAAGGTTTACAAATTATCGTATAAGTTTTATTTTTAATGTTTGTAGATTAAAATACAAAAAATGAAAGTAATATATAAACTAAATAGTTATATTAGATGTAAATTCAATTTACATGTTATTTTTGTATTTTTTAACAAGTGATCCTCTAAACGTTCTTCCAAAAAAATTCTGAAACCGCCCTTGGCCGTCGGCGACGAACGCCAGGGAAGTCGCAACGAGGGCGTCGGCGGCAAGGCGCGGGAGGCGAGCGACGCGAGGCAATTACGGCGGCGCGGCGGCGTTCCGCGGGGACTGGAATGGGTTGGTGAGGGGGGAGGGGAGGGGAGAGCCGGCTGAACGCGCGCCGGTCGCGAGCCCGCTTCGGCGGCGAAGGCGGCGCGTGTCTGCTACGGGGACGCATCTGCCGCCCAAACCCGTTTTTACGCGGACGGGCCGTTTCTTGACGGCGGACGCCGTCGCCGTCGCCGCCGTGGACGACCGCCGCCACCGCCGCCACCGCCGCCTCCGCCTCCGCCGCGACGCGCGCCCGGCCCGGCCCGCCCCACATCGATATCGAAATCCATAATTGAGACGTTAAGTGGGTTGGATTATAACTGTAAATACGTGCCGAGATAAGGCTTCGTTACGGCCGCAATGACGTGAAATAAATGGAATTATTTTATTGAAAACCACTTTAGTATAATTTGCTCCCCGATCCTGTATAATGCGATTCGTCCGACACTAATCGTCCCTGGCAGAGGAAGGTAGAAAACTTCATTTGTGACGTTCCTTCCTACCGTTACATATGTCGCATGAACGCACGTTCATTTATCGTGTATGTAGGTAAAATACATAAATAATATTTATCACCTTTTATGTTCAAATACGAATACGTCTTCATATACATTTGCGTGAGTTACTTGGGATTAGCGGTTAATTAAAAAAGACCTCCATTAAAATAAAACGTTTATTATAAATAAGATAAATAAATATATAAAATGCTTATTATGCATTAAGTCCATCACCCAGTACTTAAAACATACCGTAATTATAATACCAGAGATAAATAAGAGAAAAATATTTTCGTAATTTATCAATTAAAATTTTTCAGAAAAACGTTTCCGACAAAAATGTCTACGTTTGTTTTTTTCATAGTGAGAAGTCTTGTGAGCAAAATTCTTTGTTTTTCTCGGCACCCGATCTAGAAAAAGAAATACTTCTACAGCCGCAATGTATCTCCAAAGAGTGGCTGCGGAGTTTCAACACAAACAGGAAGTGACGAGGGGACTTGTTAGCGACCAAGCAATGCAAGTCGCCGTCCAACAGTCCCCTGGACAACTTTACAATAGTAGAGTACCAGGAACGACGCCTTGCCTGCTGTTAAGTCAGCATGCCTGAGCATGTTGCTATGTAAGAATAACCTTTGGACATCATAAGCAGAATGACGGTTCAAAAACTAATTAGATAATGAATTAGTATGCGATCACGACATCGTGTTCTTCTAGCAACGTCTTCACTTAACAACGGGTTTCGCGTAATTCCAAGGAGAGATATGCCACTACGATACCCACCTGCACTTCCGGAGGGCATTTTCCATTATGTCTTGTTTTTGGTCGTCCGCGAATTTCGTTCTTTCAGTATATCATAACGAACCGCCTTAAGAACGAAGTCGGTGCCTTGCGGCTTTTTCCTCCGCTGTCGATTGGGGCATCCGTCGACTGATGATCGTCTACAGCTCTCGAAATGAATCCACTCACGTGACGAGAAATGTAATGCCTGCGTCGTCGACACAGAGGCTCGGGTAAGCGGTGAGCTCCCGGGGCAGGCGCATTTTATACAATTACAATTTTAAGATGTACGAAACGCGATAAGATCTCGCGAGAGGGGTACAGCCGGTAGCGGGAGGCGGGGGAAGAGGGCGGTCTGGGCGCAGAGCAGGAGGGGGGGGGGGGGCAGACAGCTGCGTGAGGCCAGTCATTGTCCGGCCCGGCAGACCTTCTTCCTCCCTAACTGCGTATTAGGCCTGGGGCGTTTTTTAGCCAGCCAGCCGGCCGGCCGGCTGAAGGAAGAGCGAGGGGCAGCGCTATTACAGAACGCACCTTCAAATGGGCGCGCGCCATCACATTCCCTCGTCCCCCCGTGGCACGCGCGGACGGGCTTTTCCGCCGGCGCACTTAGGGGAGGAGAATAGGTAATGATGAATGCGATTCCGAGACTGCATGCGGATGCTGCAATACTACACAATTATTTCTAACGGTCTGATAACAAAATAAAATTTATAGTAGCAAATATAGAAATATATTTTATTTTAAACCCAGATATAGAGCTAGGTAAATGTGCATATTGGGTATCCTGATTTGTTTTTATTTTTGAAAATGCTTTGGGAACACATTTGCAGACTACTATAAACTGTCGGCTGGGTATACAGTAGGGATACAGAGTATAATAATTTGTAAAACAACAGATTGAGATAAAACAATTTAGCAATTTTATTACGGATAATTTCAAATAAAAAAATCAATATTTCTTTGTCTCACGTTTAGGGTACCTTTATTACGTAAAATGCGTTTTCTTTCATAGCATATTATGAAGGTCAATAAGTAGCTTAGTACAAAAACGTTTTGAAAGACGCATTAATATTCCGCAAACAGTGTGCTGAAATAATTTAAGATAGGATGATGATCAATCTTAATATCTCTCAACTAATAAACTACCCCATGATGTAACTAATGTTTCTAACTGAAGTAAACGAGATGTAAACTATCTACGTTGCACATTGAAGCGCAGACAAAGAATGGATTCCATGTATTGAGACCTATGAAAATTATGTACAATTATTTGAAGGAAAACGACAGATAAGTAAGTAAGAAATGTCAGGACATTCGTAGGGAACAAGTGAAAGTTCGTTTTTTATCGTTTGTATGTTGAAGATAACAACGATTACAGTAATTAATAAGAAACGAAACATAGTAAATTGCGAATGTTTGTAGAATGTCGTATAACAGTTTTTATTTCCTAATTTAAAGTCTTACGCTGCAGAAACATAAATTTTTATTTTTAACTTTCTCCGGTGTTAAGTACATTTACGACCTTACATAATTGTAATGCATCTAACATTCTCAATTTCCGGAGTTTAATTTAGTTTTAAACGAGGAATATTTTACAGAAAAACGTCTAAAATAGTCAGTATTGAAGTGAGTAAATACAAGCATAATGGAAAGTTTCTTATTTTAGGTTTGAAGACGGGTACTAGAGTTTATCGTAGCGATAAAACTACTTTGTAATTCATTAATTCGTCAATTCACTAACTCCTCATTTACTCTATTACAAATGGGATACACTAAGCAGTGGAACGAAAAATCAAGACGAATATGATACCATACATTATCACTCACGTTCCACAAATAACTGGAACAGATATTTTAGTTTTGTTGTGGTGAATTTTGTGATGATGTATTAACAAGCAACATATTTCGTAAATGAGGTTTTATTGTCTTTCGTTTCATTCCGCAGGCTTGAGTGATGAGGCGAACCACAAAATGGACAACAGAAGTGAAAAAGAAATATTTTCTCCTCTTTATTTTAAATTCAATCGAAGAGAATCAGTATCTAACGAGATCAGTTCTCTGGAAAAGACGTAGAAATTCCCATAAAACATACGTTCTACAACTAATTAATGTTGCTCTTGCTAACGGAACATTTTTGTTCTCGTTATTGTTTACAAAAAGGAATTCCTACTGTATGTAACATTGTTCGCGTTTGATGTACCTAAATTGGCAAAGGGCATCGAACTGAAGCAGGAATTTCATCAATAAACTACCCGAAGCGTCAGCTACTGACAAATTCGAAACCGGTTTCCCACAGCACCCGAAAGAAAAACTGTCGCCTTAACTGCATTTTTGTTCCTCGATACACTCCGTTTTCAATTAAGATCGCCACATCCTGCACCAATAGTATTCAATGGTAATTGTGTTGTTTTCGTTGAATGCTTTGTTTTGAGTGCACTCCTTAACTGCTCGGTTTCGGAACGTCATAGCTGGCGTTTATCAATTTTCTTCTCTTCTTTTTTGCGCTTTTAATTATACCATACGTCATGTGGTCTAATCCGAAGAAAAAGCGTTTTACACGTGAATTTTGGAAAGAATGCCATAAGAAAGAAATATACCAAGGATTTATAGATAAAAATAAAGATGAATAAGCAGATACCGGAATAAGAAACATAAGTGAATATGGGAATTAGCCACGCAATATATGCTAGCTATAAATATTCTTAAACAAACCATTAAAGGAGCATGAATTTATTACACACTCTATCCCTAAGAACTCGTAAAGCAAGGACAATGAAAGAAGCAAGCCTATGGTGGTATTATTTGAGACTGACTTTGAGAAATTACGAGGGAACATGTTTTTATCAGTTGTAGCGCCTCTTACGTCGCCGGTACAAAAACCATCCCCGTGAATGGGATCCATCTGGTCTTATCTGGGAGTCCCGAGCGTGAAATCAATTTGAATGTCGACTCTCATTTCCATGCAATTCTTAAAGTGTATCGCAGCTAATTACAGCTTTGGATGTGTGCATCCCATCGGAAGCAACTAGGCGATACGAGGAGCAGCAGCAGCAGCAACAGTGGTGGAAGCAGCATTAGAGGCCTGTCATCCCCTTCGGTGCTTTCACCCAATCACACTTACACACTCTACACACACACACACACACACACACACACACACACACTCATATGGTCACAACAACACACGTGGTCTGCTCTTACCGAGGCTGATCCCACTCCTTTTGCCGCCCCCGCTCAACCGCCAACCCTCACCGAAGAATAGTCTTCATTAATACACTCCAGAGGGATTCAGGAGTGGATACGGTTAAGTTGCGAGGGGATCTCCGGGATCTAGAGGAAGCGCCTCTTTCACAGCAGCCCTCCATAACTCGTGAATTCAAAGGATTGTCAAACAGTATTTGTCAAAATTTCACATATACGCCGTAAGAAGTAGTCATAAGGCTTAATCTCCCAACAAGTGGAGAGACCACAACGTTTCGGGTATTACAGAACGCCACTGGGTTTCTTCCCTCAATGATTTATATGCATTTTTTGGTATAAGACCATCTCCCAACAAATCCAAGAAGATTAAAGAACTACGAAGCCGCAAATAAGAAGAGAATCTAACTCTAACTATATTGCTGCAGGTCACTGACTGGAAAAGAAATGCTACTCACGCTTAGGTATCTTGGCGGCAAATTAGGGCGCCAATCGAAATGCGTCAGTATGTCATTTACATGTTTTCCCCCTTCTACTATTTGTAGGGATTGTAAAATTCACACACTCTCTATAACGCTCCTGTTTCATTCCTTTTTATGCACAAGATATTGCTTTTTCCGGGCGCGTTTATTAACATCCAGATTATTTACATAGTCTAGTCAGACATCTAGATCGCGTGCGTCAACATTCTACTGAATATTTTAATACTTCCCTTGATTGCCGTACAAATTGCTTCCAATGTTAGTAAACCTTTTAATACACATTTTTGTCATAAATTGCGCAAATTTAATGCAAAATATTTATTTTGAAAAAGTAGTATTGGTCATTTTATTTGAGATTGAGTACCTCGAATTTAAACTGAACATAATTATGAACATAAGTGTGAACATAATTATGTCGATTTATAATATCTCAACTGCGCGAATCGACGACATCCGTAGTTAAATATCAGAAGTAATTCACATATAAAGAATATAAATTAACCGAAAAAATACAAAAATTGAAAAAAAAAAAAAACAGGTCCTGAGCAAATACCGTGTGCTCACATGAATCCTAGGGATTCTATTTGTCATTTATGAATCATCCGGTACAGCGGAACACGCCCAGCTAGTCAAATCCGATTGAATTAATATAAATCGTTTAGAATGCTTTTGATGGAATGATAATGATTGACGCATGTTTTGTTACACACGCGTATAAAACGACCAAAAGAAATAATATCATCACATCTCATGCTAGCTAGCAGTCGACAAGCAAACCGATAGCAATTCCTTAAATCTTTTACCTGCGATCAAACCTCATCTCCGCACCTCGAGCTCAAAAGCACTCGCGAGGGGAGGGGGTGGGGGCATCGGCCAGCGGCCCAGAGGCGAGCACATCTCCGCCGGCCGGGCACCCCACCCCGCCACGCCCCTCTCCGCCTCCCTTCGCCCACTTTCCCGCGTCCACCCCTCGCTCAGACCGCAGCGGCGGTGGCGGAGGCGGCCCGCCACAAAACCCCGCGGAGCTACTCGGCGCTCCGCCGAGCCACGCCGCGGCCGGCTCCATCCTCGCGGAGAGAATGCATTCCTATCTTTTTGTGCAGCACAATTATGCCACTTAGGCGGCCCATGTATATGGCTAGTGTTAATTGCCTCATGCACGCCAGCCCTTTCGGCACCGCTGGAGCTCTCAAAAGAGTCCTTTATAGAGGACATCTCGTTGCCATTACCGATGAGAAACGAAAAAGCAATTAATCTGCTGGGGACGGCTCTAAGTGCAAAAAAACAGGCGCGCGTACTCCGCCGAGGCGTTTCCTCTTTCTGCGCTATCTGCTGAAGTACTTTTCACATGCGCCCCCGAGATGTTTTTGCGTCGGGAATAAACACGGGCTTGTCACACTCCGGGGCGAGAGTGACCGGTGGAGATCAGTAGGTGCTACGAGGCTGCGAGATAAAATCCAACGAAAGTGAAGGATGGAAAAAAAAAGAACTGGATTCCGGATGTTTCTCCACGCCTCTGAGCGAGGTAGTAAGCGCTCCAGATATCGCTTTCAAAGGATGAGATAGGAAGCCACGTGATTCATGAAGTATCATCCATTCATTCAGTAAGTTCTCGTTGCTGCCTGGTCGTACGTCAGAGAATGTTAGAAAATGCATCGGAAATTCAAGCGTTGCACTGCGACATCAGAGAACTTGAAGAAGCGAAAGCACTTTCATTCAATTATGTTTTTATGCTATGATAAATTGCGCTCACCTTACCACGTAAAAAAGACAAACTGTATTAAGGGGAATTCCTTAACTTAATAGAGATATTTTCAGGAAATATTGCGTATTTTGACAGATTTTTAAAATCTTTAAAAAATAGTTACTTCAAGGGTTTGGAAATTGCAATTTTCTCTGTTTTTCTAACAAAAAATATAAATAACTCCAAAATTGATATTTAATATTGTCAAAAATAACGCGATAATAATACTACTACCAATAATAATAGAAAATGAAGAACAACTACAACAACAAAGTACAAACAAAAAAGGAAAATATACAGTGCTTTATTTACTATATCCTTCATAACGACGAAAACACTGTGCTTACTCAAATGTGAGCGATATCAAGTACATTTTCGAAAAACGAATTGTCTGCTGTAGTATATCATTTAGAAGCAACATGAGACATTGCTTAAAAGAGTGGACTTATGTTCTGATGTAACTCAACCTCATTTACACAAAGCAGATTGAATAATGTCTTTCATCACGTATCGTATTTCGCTATACATTGTAATTTTACGCTATGTAGTATTTCAAACAGGTTTAATCACCAATGCTATATTTATCTATCTTATTTGTCACCTAGCATTCTGATTGCAAACTGCACGTTCATTTAGTATACCACGCCTGGAAATCTGTTACAGTAACCCTCGAGGATCAGTAAAGCTACCGATCACAGGCGGAAGGTTTATGCTGACACTGTTTCATGCAAATATTTAAAATTGAAGACAGTGCTAAGAAGCGTTCATTTCATAACATTGAATAATTATAAATAATAATAATAAGATAAATCTGAATCGGAGAAATGTTATAAAGAAGACTGTAATCGATTGAGTCTGACTACAACAAAACATAGTCATGATGAAAAGGAGACCATTCGTAGCGAAAAGTCGAACGCATCTGGGAGACGATATAACGAAAAAAATTGATTATTCAACAGAAAATAATTCATTCATTTCACAATAAATATTTTTATACCTATTTAGGTACGATGAATTGATTGCACGTATTAATCCAGATATTGAGGGTATAAGTTAAGTGTGATTTTTGTTATTTTCTACTTCTGATCAAAAACAATATTTTGGGCAATGTAAATTGCAACAACAGTTCAATTGAATAGGAAATGTCTCGCATTCATTTGAAAGACGTAAGTAAAAATTTTTGGACCGTTTTGGGGTGATAGACGCAAGTCAAGTTATGCTCTCTTGGCCTATCTCATTCTACGCAATTAGTACATGCAATGAAACCATTAAGTGTACTATTAGATTTAAGCCACCTTTTATTTAAGTTAGAATATTTAAGATAAACGATCTCCTTCTGGTTGTTGCAGCCGCTTGAAGCTGTAAGGTCAAACATGTGAATGAAGTCTCAACTCCAACGGGCTACTGCGAATGAAATAAAAACACCCAACCAGAATAGAATACCACAACACTATATACATTTCGGAAAATATTTTCCAACTTAAATACAAATTAAGCGGTGAGTTAAATTCTAATTCACATGTATGTATAGTAGTTTGTACTGATCTATGAATATAAAAAATTAATTTATTTATAGAAAAATTAGTACGATCGGACGTTGAAATGCAAAAGAAGTCCAGTCTGAGCAGGTTTTCTCGGGCTCCACAATTCCAAACCTATATTTGTTTACTAAACAAAACAGAAGTAAGAATAAAGGCTCAAAGAAGCTTGTCAACATATGGAAACTATCAAACGTCGGCCCCGAAAAAGAGAAAACGTCGACGAAACAACATTGATATAATTCGTAAATAACTGCCTCCCCTCCGTCCCACCACTCCCTCCGCTAGTACCAAAAGACAGCTGAAGGAACCTGCGCTTGGAGAAACTATAGTATTTACGTCAAGAACAATACAAATACATTTTTAAGAAGAGAAAAACTTGTGTGAGCTTTGAGAAGCGCTTCTCACCTGGCGCAGCCTCAGGACGACGACGGCAGGTGGCGCAGGCGGTCGTCGTGCTCCCACCACGCCATGATGTCCATCATGTCATGCGCGTGCGCGTGGGCGTGCGGGTGGACGTGCGCGTGCGGCGGCGCGGCGAGGTGCGCGGGCGACCCCTCCCTCTTGAGCGGCAGCGCCGCGTGGTGGTAGGCGTGCGCGGGGGCGTACGCGGCCAGGCCGGGCGGGCACGCCCCCGCCCCCAGCGTCGCCTTGAGCGCGCCGGTGAACGCCGGCAGGAACACCGCCCCGTGAGCGGCCTCGTCCGCCGCCGCGCCGCCGCCGCCCTCCGCCCCCACAGGCGACGCCGACTGCTCGCTGTACACGCCCGGGGACAGCGACGCCGTCGTGGGCGGCGGCGGCAGCGGCGGCGGCGGCGCCACCGCCAGCGGCGCGCGCTGGAGCAACGCCAGCTCGGACGGGGAGCCGTACAGGTCGCCGGCGCCGCCGCCCACCAGATGCGGGTGGACGCCCAGCATGTCCGGGCTGAGGGTGCGCGCGTCGCCCGGGTGCGCGCCGCCGGGCGACACGATCACGGGCGCCAGGTTCTCGTCCACTTCGTACAGCGGCGCGTCCGCGTACGCCTTCCGCTGCAGGTCCACGGCGGAGGACGCCATGGAGGAATGGTAGGAGTGGGACGGGGTCGCCACGTCCGGGGACGCGGGGTCGATCAACGACCCGTCGTCGTCCTCGTCCAGAAGGACCACACCGGGCGAGTCCCCGTGCTTGCCGTCGTAGTAACCCTGGCCGTGCTGGCGGCCGTCGCCGTGGCCCGTCGGGGAGGAGAAGCCGTTCGAGTCCAGGGAGGAATTGGAAGTATTGGGGTCGTTCTCGTCCATCTCCAGTAGCCTCTGGAGGCTGCGGATGTAGTCGACGGCCATGCGCAGCGTCTCCACCTTGCTGAGCTTCTTGCTGGCGCTTGCGGCCCCGCCCCCGCCCCCGCCGCCGCGCGCGGCCGCGTCGCCGCCGCCCGACGAGTAGGCGGCCGCGATGGCCACCGGGATGTGCTCGCGCAGGGTGGCGAAGCCGTTGTTCACCTGCTTCACGCGGTTGCGCTCGCGCGCGTTGCGCCGGGCCACGGCGTTGGGCGGCGGCTGGTGCGAGCGCGCGAGCAGGCTGCCCGGGGGCCGCTTCCGGGCCCGTCCGCCGCCGCCGCCGCCACCGCTGCCGCCGCCGCCGCCGCTGGGCAGCAGCGCCGGTGCCAGCGGTGGCCCTGCGGCGGGCGCCGGCTGCGCCAGCCCCGGCAGCTGCGGAGGCGGCGGCGGCGGCTGGGCCTGCGCAGGCGGTGGTGGCGGCGCCGGTGCCTTCGTCTCCGCCGCGGCGGGGGGCGGCGGCGGGCGCGGCTTCTTGCGGAGGATAATGATCTCGCGGCGCTCCGCGCCGTGGTTCATCGTGTTGCTGGCCGTCGACTGCTGGAGGATCTGCATCTTATTGTGGGCGCCCACCGAGTACGACACCACGCCCAGTGTCGCCATGCTCCGAGCGGTGCTCGTGACGCCTCGCTCAGCGGCTCGGGAGGCTGCAAGATTGATTCATTGGCTGATTGATTAGTCATTCCAGGCGTCAACGGCAAAGGTCATGAGTCACATAATTGTAGAGCGCGATTTTATCGCAGGAGGTGGTGTTATCTTCGCCCGCTGGATACCGAGAATCAGCGCCGACCTATTCGTCGGCGTATGGGTTTATCCCTAATCAAGTATCTCCCAGCAACAGGGCACCGCCCCCGCTAGGTCAAGCTCTCAGCTCCCAAATGGTATCCCGGGATTTGTGGTAGTGTAGTGCATGTAATATGTGTGTGTGTGTGTGTGTGTAAGTAAGGGTTGAGGATAGGACAAGAGAGAGGAAGAAGAGATCACGCATGGTCTGTGGCCAGTTTGTTATCACAAAACAGTAGGGTAGGACAAATCACAGAAAACCACCTATCAGAGCAGCCGCTCGTTAGAATTCTCTTTTATACGGCGCCTGAATTCGATCGAGCTGACAAGATAGTGTCTAAATTCCTGCCACAGTCGGGACTCGAACCCCAGGACCTCCCGGTCAGGGCTCAATGGATGCTGTGAGCCTCCTAAGCCGGTGGGAGGCTGCAAGACGAGAGGGAGGACCGCGGGCTGGGCGGAAGGGCCGCCAGAGGGGTCCCACGCTCGGTGGTGTTGTGGTCCTCAACGACGCTGGTATTCGCACAATTGCGCGCAGTAATTCCGACGCACTCCATTAACAGATCGTTGACCCCAACCTTTTACTGTACGAGATCCATGCATGGTTCGAAAGCAAAACAGCAACACCACTGAAATTTAAGTTATAGCTTTCCTTAGAAACCCGTAAAAAATGATACGAGAATTGTTTCCGGTAATACGCTAAACTACATGATTGTTTTTACTTTCCTTCACGAGCATCAACATATTTTATTTGCAATTCCTTCAAACTAACATACAAAAGAATGAGGAAATACAACTAGTGTTGATATCGCTGACGAATCCCGTAAATATTTTTTTCAATAATCACGTATACACTACGTGCTTGATAAAAGTCTAAAATAAAAATTAACCCGATTGAAAAATACGTTAGCTTTGAATAGTCGTTAGTGCTAATGAATATCGTTTGATTTTACAGATGTAACATCAACGAAATACAATTTTAAACTCATTATGATTTATGCCATTCAATTTTTTAAATGAAAACCCATAGAATAGTTATTCTTTTTAATAATCTAGAATATTTTTTCTACCTTCTCTCATATTTAATACAATTTAATTTCATTTGCATTTTCGTTTGTAATATTTACTTCTGGTGTCAGTAATGTTACTTTTATCAAATGTGTACGAAATTTGCAACAAAGGTTTGTCGGGGGAAACTGGTTAGTCCACTAAATGCATGCTCTCGATCAATGCGGTGGTACGATAACATTCAACATGCCAAGAAAAAAATTGATAATTCAATTTCAACATGCTTCCATTTTTGTACACGATTTAAACGCCACCGTGATGAACACGCAAGTATAGAATACTGCCTACCATATTCCTATATAATTCACTACAATGTTCTATTCTGTTTATTAGCACGTATTTTATCAAAAATCCAAATATGACTATCTAGTTCTCTGAATACTTTGACAATTTACTAGATAGCCAAGGTATTTGGAGTTTATTATTGTACATCATTCGTTTTTTAAATTAAACATACGTTGTTAGTACTAATTTGAATTAGTGAATGTATTATGTTCATTAAACATTTTATTAATGATGTAATTAATTCACAAAAATACCATGCATGGACAAATGACATTTTTGTTTCCGGAAAAATGGTTTCTAGAAGAATAGCACAATTGCATATAGTAGAAGTACTTAGTATTTTATATCACAACTTAAAATTTTAAATAAAATGAATATCTAATAGAGAGCAGAAACTGAACACATAATCCTGAATTAAATTATAAACCACAATCTTAAATTGTTTTAAAATGCTGTAATTTAAATTGTTCTTTTGAAAAAGCAAAATGTAAACACTTATTCATAATCAGATTTTTATATATTAACTTAAAAGTCTTTGTCAATGATCATATAGAATTCAAAAACAGTTGGTTTATATTTTTATTAAAACGTTCATTGCTATACGACCACGATAAACCACTTGCAAAAAGAGCCTTTCATCTTCAGAAAATGTAATTAAGTTTTAAATTAATAAATAAGGATTTAAATTGCATTGAAACATTTTCAAAAACATCACTCTTAATGGAAATCTAAACAACTAATCTGTACTATTTTGGGAAAATAATTTAAATGATTTGAATAATACTTCTTATTTTAGTACTCACACACAAATCTTGCTTGTTACATGTAATGCAGTGGCTACCATGAAATTCTCTTTATTGCGACGTCATCCAGTGTACTTTATTCTGCAATAATTTGACACAGTAATAATGTTCCAAGTTATAATACTGCTTCTAATTAGCCCACTTTCGCACATTTCATAGCAATTGCTGGTGCGTCGTACGAACATCGCGAAAAGAGAAATAACGAACAACAACTTAAACGTACAATATACCGCCATGCTTTACGAGACGGAATGTTAATGGTAGGACTTTATGACGCTGCGCGACGCCCACAACCATTCACGTAATAACCACCAACCGTCACCCAGAGAGAAGACTACATTACATTACATCACTATGTCATGCCGTCAAGGCCATGCAACCGCCGTCCACGCTTCACGAAAATAGAACGTACCTGTCAACAAGTCTTCCGTTGGCCGGTCACTCCATGTCACCGCCGCTCACGCGAAACAGGCGTCGTATCTCGCGTTATCAGGACGTGCCGCCAACCGCGTCCGCGGGTGCCATGGCAGGCGTCTCTTTCGGAAAGAAAAACACTTTGTAAACAGCCCGTTAGAGGAGCAGGGACATTACCGCACTGCGTCCAATTACTGGAGGCCGGCCCCCCCAACGCCGCGCGCGCGCGCACTGAGTAGCCGCTTACTTACTTCCTTTTATTTGCTCGTCGGCTTGCTTTCTCCGACCGGGTGGCCAGCCGGCGGCGCCCGCGGCCGTTGTCACGTGCTCCCTGCGGGCGGCCGAGAAGTCCTCTGTGCGCGCTGCGCGACAGCCCGGCGTTCTCCGCGGAGCCCCTCCGCGTTCGCAGCCACTGCGTGCCGTTCGCCGGTCGGTGGGACGGGGCCTTCGCTCGGTCAACCCCCTGCTCCCTCTCGTCGGGGCACAGCCACTCGCCGGTCGCCACCCCCTCGCAACACACGCCCGCCACTCCCGAATCGCGAGAAATCTGCTCCCCCGCGCTCGCACACACACGTCTTCCCACTAACCTAACTTCCGAATGTGTGTGCTCTCTGTCGCATGACAGTTAGGGTGGAAAAGAGCGATGGTGGGGGGATAGAAAAGGACCGAACATATTATAACAGACGGTCTGTTGGGCTGTATTGTGAGTAGAGGAATGGGGCGGAGAGGGGGGGCTGTGGAGCGGGGGGAGGGTACGAGAGGCAATGTCAGTCACGGAACGAGGAAGAGGGAGACGGAGAGAGGGAAGTGCGGCGAAAGGAAGGAGGGCGGGCGGGGGGAGTGGCACGGAGGGCTTTTTTCTCTACACAGAAGTGTGTGCGAGGAGATATTAAGAGAGGATCGGGGGTAGGTAATTTCTTATGCGGCGGTGCGCGAGGTGAGGGCGCTGCATGAAAGGAAGAGGAGGCCGGGGCGGAGAAAGGGCGGAGCCAGCGGGGGAGCGGGCCCCGCGGTGCGAGCGCGCGCGCGAGATAGAGAGAGAGAGAGAGAGAGAGAAGGAGGGGGAGAGTGAGCGCGCGCGTACGGGCGGCCAAGGGCGAGAGCGAGACAGCGCGAGCGCGCGCGCGCGCCGCGAGGGTGCCGCCGCCGCCACCGCCGCGGGCGCGGAGTGGGGGAGGGGGCGCGTGGAGGGAGGCGGCGGGCGTCCGACGCGTGGCATGAAGCGTGGCAGCAAACCGCCGGGCCCCTGGGTAGGGGGCGGCAGGGGGCAGCCGTTCTGGAACATCTGGCGGCATGTGTTCGCCCGACTCCTCCGGCCCCGGCCCCTGCCCCTGCTCCTGCCCCGGTGCCCGTGCCCCCTCCGCCCCTCGCACGGCAAACCCCCCTGCCGCCGCCGCACGGCCTCATGCCTGCACAACACTCGGCACCGCTGCCTGCACCGCCGCCACCGCCAGGCGCTCGCCGTTATTGTGCATGCTCGTGACGGGAGCCGAGGGGGTCGCGCGGGACCCCGGGGGGAACGCGTCCGGAGGCTGCGCGGGCGCGGGGCCCGCCCGGGGGCGCTTGCCACTGCCCCGCCGCCACCTCCGCCTCTGCCACCCCGGCGGCGCGCGCCGCGCACGGAGACACTTGGTGCGGCGTCGCACGCAGGCACCTCGACGCCCGGCGCCGCCAGGTCGCCGGTGGCCACGGGGCGGTGCTGGCGGCGGCCCGGTGCGCGCGGCACCGTCTACCCGCCGGCTGCAACGCTCCCGCTCCCCCCCTCCCTCCATGCCATTAATTTCACACGTGCTACGGCCCGCGCGCGCGTATCCTCAGCGCCCCCAGTCAGGCACGAACACCTCAGGTATTGAATATTGGCTATACCTCTGCAAACGTGTGTCGAAGACCGCCGACCGCGTGCGCGAAGAGGCTTTTAACTGGAAGGACAAAACCCAGCGCGTTTTTTTCTCTTTTCTTTCTTCTTTTCCGATCAGCCAAAGACGCGCGGATCCCTCGACTGGCGCGTCGCATAAAATCGATGTATAATCCTTGCGATGATTCCGGGAGCTTACATAGGCTCCGACACGCACGTACGATTACGTGAATAACGCGGGACGCACTCGGGTGGCCCCTTCGGAAGGGGAGAGGGAGGGGAGGCAATTATTCAAGGGCGAGTGACGCGTTCGCGATCACGAGGCGCGCCCAATGCATTCGGGACAGCCAGTGCTTTCGGCAACGCGCGGCGGCGACGCGGACGCCAACTGTGCTCTGTATAATGCGCCCCCGGGATCTTAGAAGATTGCGCTCTTCATTGCCTGCTTATTTCCCGGCACGTGTGACGTAGCTGTGGCGGATCTCGAAGAAGGCATGGTCGACGCCAATATTTAAAAAAATCCAGTTCTTTTAATAAACTGTCACATTGATTTCATCACTCCGAAAGGATTATTCCCATTATGATTATACAACATTGATTATATTCCAAGCTCACTACTTAAAACCCCCACCCACAAAATCCTTTCTGGACGCCTTTCCTGGGGTGGGTTCTCATACTGAGGTACGCATGTGGAAGGCCCGTGAACATCTATGAGAATATTTGAGAGAGAAAGTGAAATGGCCGAGTGTACTGAATTAACAATTTTGTAAGAAATTAAAATTCTGATTATACTCCGACTCACTGTCACGAAATCGTTTTAATAATCTGAATGTGTGTCTTGGGGGAATTATCTATATAGTCATGAAGGGAATCATATGACAGTTACTATAATATAGCCATTATTATTATTATTATTATTATTATTATTATTATTATTATTATTATTATTATTATATTTCAAACTGATACTAAAAACTAATGTTTTATAAACACTAATGCAAACACAAAATTCTGCAATACCCTGTCATCAATGTACAGTAACCAAAAACTTAATTCACTCGGTTACGATGAGTTATAAAGCCGAATTTCTTACACCTTGTGTTTATTTGCTTAAATTGCAAAGACCATTTTTTAAGAATGAAAGATGTCAAAATAACTTCTCCAAATAATGCAAGCTTGTCTTTCGGTAAAATTTTGTTGGAGAACATTTAACTTTTACACATGTGTGTGAAGGATAGAATAATTAACACGTTCGGGAACATTTGATGATGGCGATCTCGATGTGCTCAAACAAGCGGTATTTCACGATCATTTTTGCTGCCTATGGTTTCAATGCTCAGAAATCTTAGTATGAAGTTGGATGGAGCATGTTACAACATACATGTGCTAAATAATAATTTCAAGTGTAATTCAATATCCTAGGAATCGTTTTAAGAAAAGTGTAAGAATCAAATTGCCAAGTTAAAATAATCACAGATTATTGAATAGGTATAGAACACGTCAATATCGATCTTCTTAAGCACTTCTTCATCAACGCACTACTTTCTCTTTAATACAACCAGGAACGTCTTTTTCTCTGCGAGCATTGCAGAGCAATGTGTTAGAACGACTGATTTTTTTTTAAAATTCTGAACGTATAATTAAATGATGTAGTACCGCAATTATTTAAAATCTGATTTCATTAACTTCTAAATTCTTAATGTTTGTCAGAACTACCCCCTTCATCTTTCACTAAATAACACTACTGAACTGCATAACAAACTGAAAAATTCAAAGATGCATGATAAAATATTCCAGATCCTAAAATAAATCACATACGAACGAAGACGTAAAAAAACCTGCATCCGTGCGTCCCTCTGGCAATGCAGAAGCTGCTCAAAATTCAACTTGACCTACTTCTTCTCCAAACCGACCACAAAAAACGCAATTTGAATATCCAAGATATTAACTTCATCAATCAGACAGACAGCAGCCGTATTTTTTTGTTCAGCGAAACAGATAATTTCATTTGCACCGCTCCTCGGTTTTTTGCAAAGCTCCGCGCCGTGCAGCACGTCGCACACCTCGCCCTCTTTGTTCCCGCCGGCTGCCGCGCGCTGCCGCCTTCGAGCTTCTTCCGGACTGCCGCGGTGGGGTGGGGGGGCGGGGAAGGCGACGCGAGCGCAACTGGTGGTTGTGCAGGCAATTCCATTTCCGAGCCGCGCCCGGAGGGGAGCAATTGGATCAGGCAATCGAAACGGTTTCTTGAGAAGCCTTTGAGTTGAACAAGCGATCATTTTGCGAGAAAGAATCGTCTAAAAGAACCAGTTTTTAAAATGTTACATTTTATATCTTTCCCTGAATGCACCTTTAAAAGTGTATCATACAATGTCATTGTTTTTCACGCAAATA
Source organism: Gryllus longicercus (assembly GCA_038098605.1). Classification (NCBI taxonomy): domain Eukaryota; kingdom Metazoa; phylum Arthropoda; class Insecta; order Orthoptera; family Gryllidae; genus Gryllus; species Gryllus longicercus. The sequence goes on from JAZDUA010000107.1 coordinate 3,795,451, forward strand.
AAAAGTTTACATAAGACAATATCAACTGATATGCAAATTTATTATTCTTAGGTCTGAACTCGTATTAAATCCTGAACTTAAATCAAATCATCCATATACTTCTGTCGATTTTTTTCAATATTTTTTATTTGCAGGTTATTTCTACAGAAAAATAAAATTGTTTTTCGTAGATGCAGAAGAATACAGTCACATTGAAACATTAATACTGACATGGCTGCTTGCACGGTCAGTAACTGTCGCACTATTCTTTGAGAATGATAAAAATGCACTAATAATACATCGTTAAACACATGTCGAAATTCAATGATCGATGATGCAGGTGTGAATATAAGAGAGTCGGGAGGGGGGGAGGTACATACCAGCCTCCACTTCCGGAACTAGACGTTTTTAAACACATCTCCATGTTACATTATGCTGAATGTCATTTAAGACATTTTTGATAACTGAAGTACCTACACATCGAAGTACCAAAACCTTTAATTTATTACATTTAATGCACAGACGGAGATGTGATTAGTACTGACCCTATGTGTTAATTAATCATATAAAAAACTAACGCGTCATGTAATGTATTTTATTTTATAAGTTTCTCTATTTTTTTATATTTTGACTAGAGACAGGAAAATACGAACATCAAAATAAATACTATGTAATGAAATCAGTAAGAATATATAATAAATATGTAAAATCGTATATAATGTGTAATATTACACTAATTATATATCACATTTACATGATACAAATTTAAATACATAAAAGTTTCCTAACCAAATTTTAAAAATATCACAAGCGTTTTAAGAAACGTTTGTGATATTTTTAAAATTTGTTTAGGAAACTTTTTATACATGTACATAATAAATATTTTACATATTTTATACATACTCTTATTGATTTCATTGACATATTCTTACTGATTACATATTCTTACTCATTTGGACAGCACAAGTTGATGCACACTTTGCACCTAACAACTTTCCCGTCAGCACTAAAGAATTCATCCATTGCTAATCAGGACCGTCGTTTAGCAACCAGTCTAAACACATTAGAAGACATCGTACTAACTAGCCATAGCTTGGACCATCAAATAACTACTGCAGCGTGCAACATTCTCGTCGAAGTGTTACACGTCGGCGATCGCCAAATTTTCTCGAAAGGTCACGAAACGCGGCGTCAGTGATACTTCTCACACTTACAGATGAACGATGAACATGATACTAGTTGTTGACGCGCACCTCTCGCCACTGCGATAACTGAAGCAGGCGCGTCGGGCTTGGAGAACATTCGACCGCGTCTTCACGGAGCATGACTGAGTAGACTGAACGCAGAAGTAGGGAAGGAAAATGCCCATGTTCATAAAAATGTAATAAAACTGATAGAAAAATATCGTGAAAATTACAAAATATATGATATAGTACTAAATATTTAACTAAAAAATTGGATATTATGTTAGGACGGCGACAATTTGCCAAGATTGCAATTTTGAGAACCGTAAGTAGAGACACAAAAATTATGTAATTACATAAAAATCCAGCCTCTAATTATGATAGAAAATTTACAACAAATGTAATGAAGCCCTACCA